>OX031009.1:67141600-68341600 GCA_943735925.1 Pollenia amentaria
TTTACTTTACTTTACTTTACTTTACTTTACTTTACTTTACTTTACTTTACTTTACTTTACTTTACTTTACTTTACTTTACTTTACTTTACTTTACTTTACTTTACTTTACTTTACTTTACTTTACTTTACTTTACTTTACTTTACTTTACTTTACTTTACTTTACTTTACTTTACTTTACTTTACTTTACTTTACTTTACTTTACTTTACTTTACTTTACGTCAATCTTTAAGTTATAGAATAAATAAATAAAATTTAAGGTTAATAACTAAGCTCAGTACTAGTTAATAAGATTCGTCTTTAGTACAAACATAAAACTGCAAAGTAAGTCAATATTTTTTTAACTAATATTCCCGAAATTTTTTAGATAAACCATGGTTTCCCAATCCTGCACGTGTTGATGAAAAAGTGTTTACTTTTGCCGATGTTCCTCATTTGTTGAAGCTGGTAAGAAACCATTATCTGGACACAGGGCTGAAATATAAGGGTGAAATAGTTTGTTCTAAAACCATTGTGGATCTGCGAAAGTTAACGGCAAATTCGGATGTATCCATTACATTCAAGTTGACGGATGAACATATCACAGTGAAAGGAGCAGGTAGGTTATAATATAATAAGTTATACATATAGGCCCATACTCAAAATATTGTATACCTTAGACTTAAACATGCTTTAAATGCATGTGGACACCATTGCTCTAAAGTATACCTTAGAATAAGTCGACTTTATTTTGGACTATGATTATGGGCCATAATGAATAACATGTTTGTGAACTTTTTAGGGAGACAAAAAGTGAAACTTGCAGCACAGTTGTTTTCGCACACAACTGCCAATGCTATTAGAAGATGCTACTCCCACAGTATGGATTTATATAAACCAACTCAAACTGCTGACTTTATTCAGCTTGTAAATGAATGGTTTGATGTCCATAATTCGAAATTGGGCACCTTAAAATACCCTGGAAAGGTAAGATTTGTTATTGCGTATAACATATTGCTTTGCTGAGCACTAGTTTTTCTCCACAGGAACCATATGGTATAGCATTGGAATATCAAAACCGGACATTAAATGCGATGAACGAATTTATGTCATCGCCAATAATTCCAAACAAAAATACCTTAGAACATTTTCAAAAAGGAATTTTAATTTCGAATACTGCTTTAGCTATGCTCCTAAAATATGTCGAAAAATACAATATGACATATTTATTGACCAACAGGCTTAACCAAGACATTTTGGAGAATTTCTTCGGTGCCATAAGAAGCAGAGGTGGCTTAAATGATCATCCTTCACCAATGGACTTCAAATATAGGCTTCGAAAATACATTCTGGGTAAGTTTTTAACAAAAGCAAAAAATTTAAGACAAGTTGTAACTTCTTTATGTTTAGCCAGAAATACGGAGCACCTTAGTGGACAAGGAAATGTAGAAGAGGATGACACCGAATGGCTCAACAGTTCCAGTGTTAATGAAAACCAGAATCCAAATACAAATGAGCATGTTACAGATGTTATAGAGCCGTTACCTAGTTCGAAAGAAGAGGACGAACTTGAATGTTTTAATGAGTCGAATTCCGAAGATATTGGCTTACTTCAAGAGGACGCTTTGGAATATATATCTGGGTATATAATACGAAAACTCAATCTCGAAGGATATGAATGTTATGAAGATTCGTTTTCGTGGGTCGATCAAGTGTCGAAGGTATCCCTTAAAAAGCCTAAAAACAGTTTTCTTGCAGAAATAAAAAAACTGGAAATAATATTTGGGAAAATAAATGGAAAGGAAATATTGCATTAAAAAAAAATTGCTAGACCACAGCAAATCGGTCGACTTGCCGGAACATATCAAGCAAATGTTCTTTAAATGCCGCATTTATTTTCGTATTCGACACCTTAACCAAAGATTGAAAATGCAGAAGTCAAAGCAACGTTTCATGGGATTTAGAAAACTTTTAAAAATAAAATTTTAAAAGTAAGTGTTATAATTTTGTCACATAAAAAAATGTAACTAATTTTTTTAATTTTTTATTTATTAGCTACACTCGTTCATGTAACATGTGCAAAATTAAATTTTCTTTTTTTTTAAGGTAAGTCTAAAATAAATATCAAAAATATTATGTTTTATATTACAACTTTTACTAAATTTTTTTATTTATTTATGTAATTCCATGAATGAGACAAAAATGATAAAGCCAATGACAGCACCAAAGAAATTATTGATATATCCAAAGGACTTCCTAGTATTTAATAACATAATATTAAATTATTTTAGTTTAAGAATATTATCAAATGTTATATGTATATTACTATATTATTACTTTGAATTTTATTATATATGTATCTTTAGAATATTAATATGTTATAAATCGTGGAGTAGGCCTACAGGGGAAACCACGTTAAAAAAAACGCGCCTAGTACACTACCTCAATGGTGGCGTGGAAACGTGTACACTTAAAGAGGGTATTACCTAGGGTATTCATTTAATCGGGCTTTTGCTTTAATCGGCTAAGCGCTCGATTAATTAACCGAAGTTTTGGTTTAATCGGTTAATAATCGGTTAAATTTGTAATTGATCGGTTTACCGATTAATAAAGTTTTTTTTTCTAAATTAAGTAATTTCAATAAATAAAAATGCATAAATTATTTATTATTTGGAGTATATTAGTAAAAAAAAAACAATAACATACAAACATAACAATTCAAACAAAACAATTCTTAAACTAAAACAAGCAAACAAAAAATACTTCATAAATAGATATGTAATGTATATTTTTTAATAAAAACATAAATATTGTAGTAATTAAAAAATAAACTGAAAGATAATTTATAAGTTATTTCAATAATTTAAGGTTGACAGCAAACATTAACATTTATTTAAAATTAAGAAAAAAAATATTTTCTAAACATATACCTTTTGTATATGAGACGAAAAAAAGTTTAAAAATTACTTTTATTCCTGCTCGATAAGTTAAATGTTAAAAAATAAATATTAAAAAAAAACAATGATTTTGTATAAAACAATACAAGTGCGAAAAACTGTTATTTTTCTTCAAAATAATAAAAGCTAGAAAATTACTGTTATATTTGCCCTAAAATAATTAAGACATTTTAACAAAATCTAGTTCATAACGATTTGTTTTAATTATTTCAATTATTTGTATACCTATGATTTAGAGATTTATTACATCCCACTTTTGCATTGTCACTTTAAAATTCCAAATCGTTTTTCATGTTTGCTTTATTAGATACATACATATTTGTATATTTTCAGAAACGCCGAGATGAATATTTTGTATGGGCTAAGAAGGTAGTCGATAGTCTTCGTGGTACAAACATGGAAATAGAAAATAAATTAGATGCAATTTTTAAAAATCATAAATTGTAAATTAAATAAAAGAAAATATTAAAACTGGAGTACATATGTATATATGTGTTCTGTGTTTCAACGACGGTTATCGCATTATATACAGGGGTGTTCTGGAAATCGAAAACGAAAAACGCAAGATTTTAAAAGTCGTGTTTTTAATAAGATTTTGTATTAAAAGAAATACAAATACCATGCACTACATATATTTCTACATTAAACAGAATTCTATAAGAAAATGTTGAAAAATTAGATGAAGGGTGTATTAAAAAGAACTTCAAAATTCATGCGTTTTGCGTTTTCGATTTCCAGAACACCCCTGATAGATGTGCTCGAATACCGCCTACCGGACAATGACCTTTCAGTTGTATCATACCAACACTTTCAGCTTTGTCTAAGAAAGCTTTTTCAAAATGTTTATCTCCCTGACCGCTGCCAACTTGGAATGGTACATTCATGCGAGAACGAACATTTGCATCGACTGGGCAAAGTTTTTGCTGGGTAGTTAAGATTTCTAAGCAAATTTTGGAAACTTTTCTAATATCAAAGATTAAATTCCTTTAAGTCTCCGCTTTAAAACACTTTATTGTGATTCTCGATAGAAAAAACTTTTCATTTGTCGCGACAAATGTGTTGCCAATTTAATACAATTGTAATGCTAACACATACACACATTCATATATAGATACATACATACATAAGTACCCTCCAAGCAATTGGTAGAGTATTTTTCGATTGTCTATGAATTTTAACTACTTCGTCACATTTGGTAGTTAAACAGTAGATTTTTCGGAATTTAACAACAACAAAATATGGTAGAATCGCATTATGAGTTCTTAAATTATACTTTTTCGTCACTTTAGTGAGTTGTTCAGATAATTGTAACAGTTATACAACTGCAACAATGGCACAATTGAATATATCACATATTATATTGACTTCTTCGCAACGATTTGTTGTTTAATAGTGAATATTACAAAAGCAAAATACGTAAAAGAGCACAGTGTGTATTTAAGTTGCCATGTGATCGGTGCTACGTGCGTGTAAAATAATATTAATATATAAAATTATGTTAAATAGAGTGAAATTTTTAATATTTTAAAATAGAAATAGTTATAGTATTGTACTTAAAATTGGGACTCCGCGGAATCCAAATGTTACCGAAAAAAAAATGTTCACGTATAAATGAGTGCACAAAACTGCCCAAACTTATTCTTCGGTTAGATTGGTTAAAGTTTTAATAATTTCTCATGCATATTTTTTTTAGAGCAAATGAAAATGAAATTAAAAATAATAATTTGATAATTATCTTTTTTAAATGATATTAGTGATTTTTTTAAACTGTCTGTTTATTTAATGACTTTAAAAATTTTAGTGTGAATATTAGTGTTTTTGTTAAATTTTTCTAGTGAAGATCAACAATAACGTTGAGTGAAGAAAATTTGTAAAATAACATAGTATATAACTAGTATGCCGACTGGTGAGAACGTTCTCTTTTTTTTATAACTCTCATCACACATATAGGTTCTGTGTGAATTCAACACACATAAGAACAACAAAAACAAAACAAAATTTGAAATTTTTCAATTTAAAATTTTTCACAATATAACACTTCATATTTAATTTTATGACTTAAACACATAATTAGTAATTTTTTTCAATACATTTTGCTAATTTGCTTTTACAAAATGTTTTTATTTTTCACAAACTAAAAATTTTTAAATAAATTTTTTTGACACTAAATTTTTTCTGTTGTTAATATTATTAAAGCCAGCAGAGTAGCATTTTGTGGTATAAAAATAATATTTCAAATCATTAATTATTTATATATTATCCGATATTGCAGAATAAAAATTTAGCAAACATGGCTTTTAAAAGTTTATAAATGTAGCCAGCATTCAATAAATTGAAAATTTATTGAACTAAGAAAATTTTATTTTGGAAAAAAAATTGTTGCCACATTCTATACGATTTTATGCAACTATGTTTAGTGGTAGAAATAGTTTTATACACCAATACATTTGAAAAAAGTCTTACTAATACAAACATAAAATTTGTACCACTGACAGTTGAGTTATGTACCTGTCAAAGAGTCGGCATACTAGTTGTATACTATGTAAAATAAGTTTTGTAGAGCAATAAAAAGATATGCTAGTTATAATATGATGAAAGTTTACAAAGTTAGTGTTTGAACAAATTTGTGATTTTGTGTAGTTTTCTTTAACAAAATTTGTCCACATTAGGTTCTTAACTTTAAAACATTAACAGCTATTTTGATTAAATGTAACGTAGTTTTTTTAATATTTGTTTAACTTTAAGCTCATTTATTTTATATTTTACTTAGATTTCCCTTACAAAATCAAACAAAGATAAACAGTAAAATGACCCACTTTTTATTATAAAGAACAATAAGAAAAAATTTAACTTCAAAAGAGTACTTTTTGGAGCCAACAGCGATACTACTAAATTTAATTGATATTAAACTTCCAAAGCGCTCTAATTCGTCATATAATAAAGACACTAAGTGGATTCTTAAAGTAAATATTACCATAGTGGGACACTTCTTCCCGAACGATGTAACTACATCAATAAGAATTGAATAGCAAACGCGATAGGTTTTTGCTAAATGGGGAAACTATTTAGATTATTTTTCGATCGAAATTGTTTGCAGGGTATGAACATAGACTTGTAAATATGTGTAAGTATTTAAATTTTTAAATTTCACGTTTGACACATAACAAAATTGAAATTGCAAAATGTTTCTTACTACGAGTGTTTTATAAATCCAAAGACTGTGTATGAGTACAATGGCCCAACCCTTTTGCATACCTTCATGTTTAAGATTCGTTTTGGTTAAATGGAAGGATTTTACCAATTGAAATCCGTATTCGAAACTGTCTCATGAGAGCAAGAAATTCAACATAAAGAGCTGTTGTAATAAAAAGATGAGATTTTGTGGAAAGTAACATGTTGCCATATGCTGCTATATTAAGTTGTACACAATTGAATATTTATTTGGCTGAAGTGCACTTTACGGGGCGTACGTAAAAAAAATATAAAAAATATGCCACCCGATCCAGAATTAAAAAAAAAAAATACCAAAATTAATATTTAAGGGGGCTGAGGCCCGTGGGGACCCCTGGGTCCATAAAACCGCCCCGCCCACTGAATGGTATGTGTGGGTACTCAAATTAAAGGTAATTGTGCAACAAAAACGAAAATAATAAAATTTTGGGTGGGCGGCATTTCTAGGGCCCTCTGGGGCAAAAAAAGTGTCCCCCCTATAACACTTATGTATGTATATATGTATATCTGTGTGGATACTCAAATTAAAGGTAATTTGCTCACGATTGCAAATATGTATTTTGTTTTTGTATTCGTTTAATATTTTCCTCTCTAGGTTAATTTATGTATCTTTTATAGCTATGCAGAGAAGTTTTAGTTAGCGAAGCCGGTCTTTGTTATACCATAGAGGAGAAAATCCTTTTGCCCGGCCGAAGGCCGGCTATGCAGAGAAGCTTTAGTAAGCGAAGCCGGTCTTTGTTATACCATAGAGGAGAAAATCCTTGCGCCCGGCCGAAGGCCGGCTATACAGAGAAGCTTTAGTTAGCGAAGCCGGTCTTTGTTATACCATAGAGGAGAAAATCCTTGCGCCCGGCCGAAGGCCGGCTATACAGAAAAGCTTTAGTTAGCGAAGCCGGTCTTTGTTATACCATAGAGGAGAAAATCCTTGCGCCCGGCCGAAGGCCGGCTATACAAAGAAGCTTTAGTTACAAAAAAATAAAAAAATAATAAAACTCATTTGAAAATTTTAGCGCATAGGTATAACATTAAAAAAGCAAAATAGAAACAAAATATTTACAATCGTAAGCAAAATACCTTTCATTCGAGTACCCACACATAGTTATAAGGGTGGGAGGGGCAATTTTTTTACCCCCAGAGGGACCCAGAAGTCCCGCTCGACCTTAATTTTATTAATTTCGTATTTTTTACACAATTACCTTTAATTTGAGTACCCACACATACCACTAAGTGGGCGGGCCGCTTTTTTTGATCCATGGGGTCCCAGGGGCCTCAGCCCCCTTAAATTTTAATTTTGGTTTTTTTCTTTTTTTATTCCAGAGGGGGTCGAACTTTTTTTTTTTTTTTTTTCCGTACGCCCCGTAAATTGCACTTTTGCCATTTATTTAAACTATTGAAGTAGTACATATTTAGGAAAAATCTAAATTCAGTAAAAAAGTAAAATATGATTAAAACAACTTACCCCATTCTAATGGTAGGTAGACATTCAATCCGCACAACAATAGAAAAAGTGAGACATGAAATTGAAGTAAAATTTTTTTTATTATTAAATTTGCATAAAGATTGTATGATTTTAATAATAAAAACTTACCGTTTGAGCATTTACAGCAGCCTTGTAGGTGCCTGCTATTAATTTGACAACATCTTCATTGCCGTGTTTGGCAGGCCAGTGCAAAGCAGTCTGAAAATAAAAATTAGAAAAATTTTAGTTATTTCGGAATAAACATAAATCTTAAAAATAAAACTTTGAATTATTGTTTAAGGTCCTGTTGTAATAACATCACATGCAAGAAATGACAGAAAAATATTTTGAGATAATCGACTTTTAAGTTAAAAAATATATATATATTCAAAACATGTAAAAAGTCAATCATCGCCTAAATCAGAAACTATAAGTGGAAAATAGCTTTTGAGGGGATGTTGAGATGGTTATAATTATGTAATAGGGGAAACATATACGCCCAGTTTTTCAATTCAGGATAAAAAGGTATAAAGTCAGAAAATACATTTTGAGTTTTCGATAAGGTTTACCTAATTTTTTTTACTCTTTTGTTTAGTATCAATAACTTAAATCTGACACAACTGCTTCTGATATTTTCAACATGCCTTAAACACCACCATTACGTGTTATCCATTTAAACCCTACACCCATAACATTAATGCTATTAAGGGAATGCAAGTGGAATATAAACAACTATGTACCATTAAAACTTATTAAAAAATTACCTATAATTACTTACCCAAAAGTTGGTGGCGTGTTTAGTAGCGAGTCATTTTTATGCATTAGCGTAAAATTGAATACAGACAATAGGCTCCCTAATGTGGTGGCCCAATAAATCTTCACGTGCTATAATTACAGTGGCTTATGAAGGTCCAAAATTTTTTGTGCTTCGGCAAATATAACACCAAAGCGCTTTACATCGATCTTTCGACGTAAAAAGTTAGCAGACATATCGCAAACTAAGGACACATCGTTGAGAATTTCTTGCACAAAATCAAATTCTACGCCATCCACAGTTTCAGTGTCGCAGTAATATACAAAAGCATTTGGATCTAAATTCCAGGTGTCAAGGCACGGAACAGTTGTATATTTAGCAAATGTTGGTAAAACCAAATTATCTTTACCATAATGGGCAGATTCCTTGGCCGCCTTAGAAGACGAAGCACCAGTTACGACATAATCAGCAGTGCCTGTGCGTCCAATAAGATTCATGCATACTGCTGCAAATTGACCTGTGCCACCTTCCTGCATTAACAATAATTTAAATCTGCTGGTATATCTAACAGCTCCCTCAACGTTTTGATGGCTTCATTATTGCTATGTAATACGTTTTTTTGGCCTTAATGGCTTTGTATTACAATATGGATTAAAAAATAAATACATTTTATCGTACGAAAATTTTCGCCTTGTTCATCTGTTTTTGACAACAAGAAAATTTATTGCAAAAACAAAATACATGTGGCTTCAAGGCGAATTGAGTTGCTCTTACCTTGTTGAATTTGCCTTGCTACAGGTGGTATCGGAACTACAACAATCCACAAACAACAGAAACAACACAGGGTGTTTTGCACTGCATTGTTAGTGCCATTAGCTCGAAATGTCAACCATTATTAGCAAAACACTAACCACAGATTACTACTCTGTGACACTAACAAATCAAAGCAAATGAACTCGAACTGTCAAAATCAGATGCCGTTTCGACACCACCTGTAGTTAATTCGCCTTGGTCATAATAAAAATTCTTATGTGATAGAAAAGGACGTACATACATTTTTAACCGCAAGTGTTGGAAAATGTTTAAAAAATTAATTAATTAAAATTAAAAAAAGTGTTATAAAACGTTTAAAATGTAAATTACACATGAATAACACATGTAGTCAATTACACATGGGCTACACATGACAGAAAAGATTACACATGATATGTGTAATTACACCTAAGGTGGCAACACTGGTGTGTACGCATGTGTATTTTTGACAGCTCATATTATAAGATATTTTTTATAAGATTTCTTATAACAACTGTCTCATAACATTTATTATAATATTAATACTAACACTATTTGAGAGTCCACACGTAAGATAATACTCTCTGTGATTGAATTTCACGTTTGCTAATATAAAAATCTTATATCTTATCTCATGGTATAACTACATAAGGTAAACTCGTTGCTACAACAAGACAACAACAACAGGCAATTTGTTTTTGTATTTTCTAACCAGACGTCAAAAAAATAGCAACACTGCATTCAACAAAACAAAACACAAATTGAAAAAAAACAAACAAGACAACACGTGCAGAAAAATAAAAAAACTATAATTTTTATAATTTCTTTACCTGCATTATTTATTAAACCACGGATTAGCAATTAAGATGAACAGAAAAATGTGACCAACGGAATAGGAAGGTAGGTAGGTAGAAAGGCTGGTGTGAAGTCTCCTTCACACCCTCACCCAGAGACCAATACGGTCCATTGTGATGCCTTGTTTATAGTTAAGAAGCTGAAAAAGAAGGTGAAGAGAAACAGCAAAAGCATCAGAAAAGATAAGAATAGATGAGAAAAGGAAGTTCTGACCAAACCCGAGAGAAAAGCCTCACTCAACACAACACCAATCCGCCCTATGTGCGGTTAGCTCCCAGTCTCCTGCTGCGCAGCCAGGCCATCCCCATTACGAATCCTATCAGACTCTCGAGCCCACAGCCCGGGACGTCCCCTAATTCGCCTAGGAATCTGCTGCCCAGCCACCTCAGCCTGCTGCCCTGTAGCCTGGGACAGCGGCACAAAATGTGCTCAACCGTCTCCAGCTCCTCCGGGTCCTCACACAACCCGCACATATCCGACACGTCGGATCCTAACCTCATCGCCATCCTGCCTATCATGCAATGACCCGTGATGATTCCTATTATGGTCCTCACGCAGACCCTGCTTCTGCCCAGCAACAACTCCGAGTCGGACTTCCTGAGCACCGGCCACATCGTCCGTGATACCCGGCAGTCCGTTCGGTTCCCCCAGGCCCTATTGGTCGCGTCCAGAATCCATTCCCTAATCTTCCCAAAGTAGAATCCTATTGGAGGCCTAATTGCCTCTATGTGATTAGGATCCTCCATCTCTGAGCCCTGTCTCGCCAACTCATCAGCAATCTCGTTGCCGTTTATGTTGCAGTGACCAGGCACCCAGCACAATCTCAACATATACTCTCCTAAGGCTCCCTCCAGAGCCCTCCTGCAACCGTCAACTAGCTTGGATTTCACGTAACAGCCCCTTACGGCCATAAGGGCCGCCTGGCTGTCGACATATATAGTGACCTCCGAGCCCCTATCAATGTTGTCCCTCATCAGTTCCACGGCCCTCAAGACCCCCAGAACTTCTGCCTGAAAAACACTGCAGTCGTCCGGAAGCCTATATGACATTCTGATGTCCAGATCCTCAATGTAGACCCCCGCACCCGTGCCTCTCATCTTCGAGCCGTCAGTGAAAATAGCAAATCCACTAAATAATCTGCTCCTACCTGACCATCTCTCCCTAGAAGGCGTTACCACCTCCGGCAACCGTCCGAAATCCACCCTGGTGCCCACGAAATCCGTGGAGCCGGGTGATCCCAGGCAGTAACCTCCAGCTTCGATCTCACTCAAGATCCGTGAGTGACCCTGCGTGAAATCCCTAATCAATCCTAGTTCCCTCTGTCTAAGAATGCTTCTGGCTGCCATTCCCATAACATACTGCTCAATGGGCAGAAGATGTAGAATGACATCCAGTGCCGCTTGAGGTGTACTTCTCATGGCACCTGTCATGCCGATTGAAGCACACCTCTGAGCCTTAGACAGAAGGTTCCTTCGACAAGCCACTCTCAATGACTCCCACCAAACACAGCATCCATACGTAAGAATGGGTCTAACCACCGAAGTGTACAGCCATCCCACTACTGACGGCCGGAGTCCCCAACTCCTACCTATCGATGATCTGCAAGCATAGTAGGCATTGAGGCCTCTCTTAAGTCTCTCCTGAGTATTCCTTCCCCACGACAGCTTGCTGTCCAGAAAGACTCCTAGATACTTAGCGCTATCAGATAGTTTAAGCTCTACTCCTCCTAGTACCGGCAGCCTAAAATTCTCTACCCTGTACCTCCTAGTAAAAAGAACCAACTCGGTCTTCTCCGGATTGACTCCCAATCCCTTATCACTCGCCCATGCTGACAGTTCGCCCAGCGCCCCTTGCATGACTTCGCTTATTGTCGGCAGAAACTTGCCCGATACCAATATCACTACATCATCCGCGTAGGCCACAACTTTCCGACCCAATCTGTCAAAAAGTCCCAGAACGACGTTGACAGCTAAGAGCCATAATAAGGGAGAGAGAACTCCCCCCTGTGGGGTTCCCCTAGTCACCAGTTTCTTTAAGCGCTCGTTTCCCCAGTCCGAGTGAATAACTCTGCTGCTGAGCATCAGAGTTATCCATTCGACCAGGAACAGAGGAACGCCTAGATCCACCAATGCCTGCCTGATAGCCTCTATCTTCAAATTGTTAAAAGCGCCCTCTATATCCAGGAATGCCGCCAAGGTGTATTCCTTGTTTCGCAATCCCCGCTCTACATAACCCACCACATCATGAAGCGCACTCTCAACAGATCTACCCTTAAGATAGGCGTGTTGAGCGCCGCTGATGATGCCGGCGTCAATCTTCGTCCTCAGATGTAGATCAATCAGTCTTTCCAACGTCTTCAAAAGAAAAGACGATAAGCTGATTGGTCTAAAATTCTTGGGTTTAGAGTGACCGGTTCTTCCCGCCTTGGGTATGAAAACCACCCTGACCTCCCTCCACCCTTTAGGAATGTACCCGTTCAGCACACAGACCCTAAACAGTTCCACCAACAGCAGGAGTGATGATCTCCCGATATTCTGTAACATCGCCGGAAAGATACCGTCTGGTCCTGCCGATTTGTAAGACCCAAAGGTATTAACCGCCCATGTTACTTTGTCCAAGGTGATCATGTCCCCCACCGTCTCCCTCTCCTCACCGCCCGATTCTGACCCAGAGAAGGGGTTACCACATTCAATCTGTTCCCCCATCCCAGGATCCACACATCCCGGAAAGTGAGTCTCCATTAGCAGACAAAGAGATTCAGAGCTAGATTCCGTCCATGAGTTGTCCGGTCTCTGAATAAATCCAGGGACTACAGGGTCCTTGGATAAAATTTTCCTGAACCTGGACATCTCATTTACAGATTCCACTGACTCGCTAAACTTGACCCACGAGTCCCTTTTCGCCCTCCTAATGTCTCCTTTATATCTATTGTAACTCAATCTGAAGTTACTCCAATCTTCTTCCCTACGCGTATACTTCGCTCTATTAAACAACCTTCTGACAGTGGACCTTTGAGTCCTCAACTCGTCTGTCCAACATCTTGGTTGTGTGCGCTTGCCCGGAAAGTTCAAAGGACAGGATCGCTCATAACTACTAGTCAGTACCCCCGTGAAGGTGCCCACCAGTTGCTCTACACCGGTCGAAGTCGACCTCTAGTCGCGTGTAACTCTAAGGTTACTTTGCACCAATCTCGAAAAGTAATCCCAATCCGTCCTTCTCGGATTCCTATACGGACACCTTTTCGACCTCTCAAACATTAGATTAAAGGACAGGCGACTATGGTCAGAGAAGGAAAACCCCAGGTCCACCCTCCAATCCTCCACTAATTCCCTACAGTTCGTCAATGTCATGTCTATCACTGCCTCTCTATCCCTAGTTCTGAACGTAGGTGTATTCCCCCTGTTACAGATATAAAGATTGCTGGCAATAATAAAATCAAACATAGACTCACCTCTTTTGTTGATGTCGGCACTTCCCCATTGGGTATGGTGTGCATTGGCGTCACACCCTAGTACCAGCCTCGAGCCAATTCTGCCTGAGTACTCCACCAACTCTCGCACTTTTTCACCAGGTGGATCGGTAGCCTCGTACGGCAAGTATACCGATGCTAATGCCAGGACCCATCTGTCCTTGGCTTCTCCTGTCACAACCGTGAGGTCTCCATTACTGTAAGAATGAGAAAACATAAATTTTAACTCAGTTCTCGCCAAGATACAAGTTCGTACCTTCTCATCTGTGTGGGGTACGAACAATGTATACCCCGTGACCCTTAATCCAACTACCCGGTTTTTATTAATCCAGGGCTCTTGGATTAAGGCCACGTCCACGTTGTTGTCGATGAGGTGGGTTACTAATTCGGTTGAGGCTGCTTCACAGTGGTGCAGGTTTATCTGCACCACTTTCAACCTCTTAGGGTCTATCATTTTTAGGAAACCTAAATTTGATAGACCCCAACCCGAATATTGCAACCCCTCCTATCGAATCAAGCTTTTTAAGAGACTCCCGGTCCACTGCGAACCTGAAGTCTCTTCCCTGGTTCTCTTTACAACCCAGTGAAGCTACCAACTTCCACTGGCTTGTATTGAGTCCCTTGTTCTGGTTGGCCAGTACCCCCAGTATGACCTCCACCGGTTTTATAGGTGGAGGTATCCATACCGTGACTACCGGCCTTAATGGCAACTCAGACGCTAGTATAACGTCCAGACTAGCTTCAGGGCAGGAGCTGCCACACTTACCAATTGCAGCCTTTAAAAACTCAAAGGTTTTCTGATTGCCGCAACTGACAGTTTTGACACCTCTTGTCCAGTCAGCCCCTTTGAACGATACTTCGTCCGGCCTTCCTTTGGCACTAAAGATTTCGTCGAGTAGTTTGTTCTCTAGCACCTGCCATCTCTCGACACTGATCCTTCCATCGGGATCCTTACGATCAATGACAGCCGCTAGAATACCGTCCTTACTCGACGACTCCTTTAGTTTCTTTGACGTGGATGGTTGGTCCTTTCTGGAGTCAGTCCTCTTATTGGTCTCCTTATGGGGATCTTTAAGAGAACTGACCACAGTCTGACCAGTCCTCTTAGCCGCAGGGGATTTCTGGTCATCACCAGACCTCACTCGCTTAACTACCCCCTTTTTGGGGCCCTTAACAGAGCTCAGTCGATGATCACCCGATTTCCCTGCAGATGTTGACTGGTCTGTCCCAGCAACCCTTCCTTTAGTGACTCCTTTTTGGGAGTGACTATCGGAAATTACCGAGACATTTCCAGCCCTCATCGCGCGACTAGTAGTGGGTAAAACGTTCTCAGGCCTAGCTCCCTTAACTGTGACCATACTGTCACGATTAAGAGGGCCAGTCGTTGAACCTTTACCCTCCTTTTCCTTATCTTCTGCTTTATTCGAGGATTCAACAACAGGGGGTGCTGGGGATTTGCTGTCTTTACTGACAACATTTGTATCCACAGCAGCCCTTGCTGTGTATCCCGCAGGATAGGGAAGCCCTAGGATGGCACCGACAGAGCCGTGGATTCGTTCGAATCTAGCAACGTTCTTTCGGTGCTTCCTCAGCAGATGCCTATCCCGCCCATCGTGCAGTGAGGAGTCTTTCTTAGCTATCTTTTCCAGAAAGGCTAAGGAGGCTCTCACACCACTCTTGGCTTTATCGTAGCTCGTTCGGCTATCTGACGTGACCTGTTCTGTCGCATCTTGCCGAACAACGAGTTTTGATACACTCGCCAATCCACTCTCCAACCCGAGTGTGACTCCGGAAGTCGATGGCCCAGCCCTATGGCCCTCATCATGAGCCGAAATCAAAGTTATTTCGTGCTCATCATCAGAGCCCAGAGTTAGGTCACCGAGTCTTTCCGATGCCCCTGTACGAGACGGAGATCCGATTGGCGAGTCTATCCTGTCCGTCTCTGTCATGACTGTCAGTTCTGTCATTAACTGACTCTCCTGCAGCAGAATATCTCTGTGAATACCCAGCAAGTCGGAGTCCAAATCTGACCCCGAACCTGCTGAGCTGACGGAGACATTCCCTGCGCCAACTTCTTCATTTCTTTCTTTAAAGTTTAAATTATCCAGTTTTTGGTCCCACGAGTATGCACGTAAACAAAGCGACCATCGCGCGCAGTGACGGCGTACGCGGACTAGGCTAGAATTACAACTGGCCCTTGCCATCGGCGTCAGAGGGAAGCTGTTCACGACCAGTTTCTTTTACCACTAACTAGCCATTCAGGTCCTCGGCACTGCTATCAACCACCTTGACCTTAAAAGTGGGGGATGTAGGGAATCAAAGGGAGAAGTAGGTAGGATTATAGGTAAAGAGGATGGGATATGGGATGGATAACCCTTGGTCATGCTGGCTTTAAAGCTTATGCCTTCGAACTTGTTCCGGTTAGACTGTACCGAAATAAGTTCCAAGACATACACTACCGCCGGCATTTAAGCCACCACATCGCGGCAAGATAGTTATCCAGGTGGTGGGACCAACGGAATATGTTCGTATAAACTGTATATATAACATATATTTATATAACATATATTTTAAATAATTGAAAAGCTTTTAAAAAAAATGTTTCAATCATGAACAAACCATTCAACAGTTGCCTCTTTATTGGGTGATGAAAAGCAGCTGCAACAGCAAACTGAATCGGATTTGTTGACTAGACTGCTAGGAGGTAGAACAAGTTCCTCTACAGCAAAGATGCCCAAGGTAGTAGTATTGGTGAGAGTGACGAAATAACACTGGAAGAAAACAATATGCTATTCATTTTATTTAGTCGTCAACGAGATTGCGACGAAAGCACATGTGTGGCTGGTGTTGTCATTTTTTTCTGTTTCCTTGTTTAACAAAAGGGAAATGTAAAATTAATGAATGTACAAATTTTAGTAATACTCTTGATGAATGCATTTATTTTAGTAATACTCTTGATGAATGTATTGATAGATATATATATAATTTATATGCGGACATCTGGATAGTATGATATATGTATTTCGAAATAAAAAGATTCTTCGAAGTGTTTATAAATTTTCCCTCAATTAATCATTGTTCAATTTGCAATTAAAAAGTAATGAAATCTTCTATGTTGATACTCTTATTGCAGTAACGCAATAAAAGTATATTTCTCAAACTAGAAGAATTCAGCTTATTGATTTTTTTGAGCAAATATAATTCAAATCTGAAAATATTTGTTCGCAAAGATACGTTGGGGGAAATAAAGATAAACACTTCAATGAAATCTTCTTTATTTCAGGATATATTGTGTGAAATCTAATTCACTTCGAAGTATTATGAGTTCTGTTTGGATTGGAAATTCGTACTTTAATATATCGCATTTAAAAGGGTTTTGAAAAATATCCAGTAAATGCTGAATATTTTCAAAATCCTTAAACCTGTTATTAAAGTTATTAAAAATCGTTTTTCATATTTCCAAAAGTTCAAACCTTTTCAAGATTTTCTCCTTGTCGTAAATAACGATTAAAATGTAAAATAAGACACAGAAGTTCTGCAAGTGTAGTTTGTCTCTCCCACTCAACATGCTGATTTCCTATTGGTTGATTGACGATCAAACAAAAGAGCGTAAGTATACGTGTGAGTTTAATTTGCTGATATCAGCCACTACTGGGCATCTTTGCTCTACAGTGTAAATCTATTTGGTAGTGAACCTTTAGGCATTTTTATAGATCCATCTAACTTGAAAGATACCTTTGATTTGTTGCCAACATGGCCTTTCCTGCAAGAACAAGCTCTTAAAGTACAAGTTTCTCATCCACCGTCAAACTATTTCGATAAGTTGGTTAACTGGACGGAGCAGGGTAAAGTTTGGCGTTTTCCCATTGACAACGAACAAGATTGGTTAGATGAAAAAGATGTTGACATCTCAGACCACATATTTTTGGAACAACATTTAGAAGGCTGGTGCCGTGATCGTGGTCCTGTTCGTCATTTTATGGAATTGGTATGTGTGGGTTTATCAAAGAATCCCTATATTACAGCTAAGGAGAAAAAAGATCATATTCTGTGGTATAAGGAATATTTCGAAACGAAAAAGGATATTTTAAGGGAATTAATCTCGAAAGATCCTAAGGAAGAGAAAAATATTGAAAACCAACAACAAAATCAAGTTAACGCATAATCAGTGGTTGAGTGATAGCATTTGTAGTAAAACGCTTAAAATTGTTAAATATTCATAATAAAACCTGAGAAAACAGCGTTCGTTATTACATTTCAGTAACCTCGTCTATGGGCCATAATCTGCGGGTCAACTATTTTGCGATGCGAAAGAAAATGGTAGCGGTATAGTGATCGGTACTCTTTAATGCGTTTGCGCGTTTGTCTTTCGCATCTTTTTATTTTTGTCTTTGCGCAAATTATCACTATTTATTCGATTAAAATTTGCCAATTTAAAATATTTTTTACGTATTTTGGCACTTCATTATTGTGTAGTGTATTTGTTTTGTCACTCTGTAAAAATAGAATGACACACTACATACCGACCCAATTAATTTAAAAAAAGAATAAACAAATATTAATGTAATACAAAACTCTTTGGCACACTTCAAAAAAGACCACTCATAAAACAATGTTTATGAGTACAAGCAAAAGGCATTGCACTTGAAACAATATGTCAATGTGGACAAATTAACTAAAGGCTTTGCATTTGAAATATTACGATAGATAATATTTCCAAACACAATAATGTGCAAATGCAAGCAGTTAGTTAAAAGGCAATGCACTTGAAATGTAACAATGATTGAGATTTTAACTACATTAAAATATAAGAAAACAAAGAGTGATATTGAGTAAGAATTAACTATTGAGTAAGATTTGGGTTAAACACTAACCAATGAAAATCAAGTGTTTAACGCAATAAGCAATTTAGTAAGTTAGAAAGAGTAAAATATAAGTTAGAATTAAGAATTACCAAATAGTTTAATTTAGTATAAATATAAGAATTTTTGTAAATAAAGATCAGAATAGTTTTTTGATTTAACAAATTAAAATCGTCTTTCTCATCATTCTACCCGAGCACTGAAAGGTGCTTAGAAGAATTAAAACGTGCTGTGGCTAAGCGCAGCATTCTAAACTACTTAGCAAACTCACACTTAACACAAAATCAAATTTATTATATGGCGATCCTGCCTATTCGGACAAAATTAATTATCCTGTCCAATAACAAAAAGAAGAAAAAATTACTTTAATTCCTGCCAAAACTAGACTCTGCCTAGCCAGACAAAATTATTTTTCTGAAGCAAATGAGTAACAAATATCCAACAAAAGAGGATATCATCATCATTATTTTTAAAGCTTAAGAAACGGGTTTGACTAAATTGTGGAAAATTTGTATTCCATCACAAACTAAAACCAAAAACTAGTATGGACGAAAATATGAAGTTTGGTCGTACAATTAAAATAGACACTTTCTTTATTGAACTTATTATTATATTTATTATATTCTTTATTATTTGTATAATAATTATAATTTTTATAATATACAAGTTAAACTCTTACTTTAAGAATTGTGTGAACAAAAAAGCCGTTGTACAGGTTTAGAAGATTAAATTAAAAAAAAAAAAAAAAAATATATTAAGAAGTAAGATGTAAGATTTTAATGAAAATATTAACGTAGTAAATAAATTATTTCATACATGTATAAAAAATATATATATATATAAAAAATTTTACAATGATAATATAGTAATGGAAAAGATATTTGATAGAAATAAAAACAGATGACGTAAAAAGAAATACCGAAAAATTTGACAAATATTATAATAAGGCAAAAACACTTCTTGAACAGGCACTTAATATACAGAAACCCTTTAATCAAATACAAAATTTAACAAATATGGCAACTCAACAATTTAATTTAGAACTTGCTTTAAAAGTAATTCCTGAATTCTCAGGGAATTATAAAGAACTTCATTCATTCCTTACGATAGTAGAGCCTATCAACGATGGTTTGGCAATAGAACAGAAACCGATTTTACTGAATTTCGTGTATAACGTAAAGTTAACTACAGTAGTAAGAACTGCGTTGGGTACATCAACACCGACAACATTCGCTAATTTAAAAACCATTCTTACAAATAGATACAAAAATACAAAAACAATAGCTCAGGTACAATCCACACTAAGTAATTTTTCTCAAAAAAGTATGAATATACATGCTTATCATGAAAAACTATTGAATTTGATAGCAGAACTGACTGAACTACAAATCAGAGAAATACAAAATTGCAGTACAACTCAATCGGATACCATTAAGTTAATAAATGACAATTATGCCTTAAACATCTTTAAAAATGGTCTAAATGAAGAACTCAAACCAACTATATTTGCTTCTAGACCAAAAGAACTGAATGAAGCAGTTCAGTTAGCCTTAGAATTAGAAAAGGAAATTTCTAATAAGGATCAGGTACTTTATTTTGCGCATAACAGAAATAGACAAACTAGGAATAAAAATAATATGATAAGAAACAATAATGATAGAAACAATAATAGTGGAAATAATTACCAAAACAACAATAATAGGAGAAACAATTATAATCCTAATATCAATTCTAATATACCAGCTAATAACAATAACAGACAAGCGAATAATAATAATTACAATAATAACAATAATAGGAGCTACAACAATCGCTATAATGGCAACAATAATAGAAACAACAATCGGAATAATACTAGAAATGTACACTTCGTACAGGAAAACTACCAGGATCCGGATGTGAGTCAAGAAACTACACAAACCCACCATCCGGAGGAACAACAAGAAGATTAAATAATGTTTTCCAAATATCTAACCATTTAACCAATTTCATAAACTTAAACTTAGGCAAAGATGTAATACTTACATTCTTAATAGACACAGGAGCGGACATCTCTTTGTGTAAACTAAACAAATTAAATGAAGATGTAATAAACATTGACAAGGAACAATCAACTATTTTCACAGGAATAACATCAGAAAAAATTAAATCTATAGGAACATCAGAACTAGGTTTTATTATAAACAACGTGACCGAAAAACATAAATTTCACATTATGGACGAAAATTTTCCAATACCAACAGACGGAATTTTAGGAAGAGATTTCTTTACGAAATTCTTATCTAAGATTGACTATGAAACATTTACACTAACACTTACTTTAGAAAATGAGAAAATTACAATACCTATGAAATCATGGATTAACAGAAATTATCGCATAGAGGTAGAAAAACGTTCAGAAAGTATTCATCCTATAAATTTAGATATTACAGAAGATAGCATAATTTTAAACAAGGAAATTCAACCAGGAATATTCGTTAGCAATACAATAGTACCAGGAAAGGGAAATCACCACGTAAAAATTTTGAATACAACTGACAACGATGTAGTTTTAGAAAATATTAATTTTGAAATAGAACCATTAAAAAATTACATTTTAATAACACAATCATACAGACCAAATAAAGGAAATTTTAAAACAGAAAGATTTAAAAATGTACTTGATATTTTAAAAGTTGACATTAATGACGAAAAAGCTAAAGCGGAATTGATACAAATCTTTGAAGACTACCAGGATATTTTTCACTTAGAAGGAGAGACGCTAACTTCAAATAATTTTTATACACAAAACTTAAAAGTTTCAGACAATACGCCAGTATATATTAAAAATTATAGATTACCACACACACAACATAATGAGATAAATGAACAAGTGCAAAAATTATTAGATGATGATGTAATAGAACCGTCAAATAGTGCATACAATTCACCTTTATTGGTAGTACCGAAAAAAAGTGAAACCGGAAAAGAAAAATGGAGACTAGTTGTAGATTTTCGACAACTTAACAAAAAGATAGTAAATGATAAATTTCCATTAACAAGGTTAGAAGACGTTTTAGATCGTCTTGGAAGAGCTAAATATTTCTCCACTTTAGATATGACTAGCTCATTCCATCAAATAAATTTAGACGAAGATTCAAGGAATTTAACTGCATTTTCAACTAGTAATGGTCATTATCGATTTAAAAGATTACCATTTGTTTTAAAAATTTCATCTAATAGTTTCCAAAGAATGTTAACAATAGCACTTAGTGGACTAGATTCCAAAGCATTTTTATACGTAGACGATATTATTGTATTTGGTTGTAGTTTAAAACACCACAATGAAAATCTTATTAGAGTATTTGAGCGATTGTCAAAATACAATTTAAAATTAAATGCATCAAAATGTGTATTTCTAAAATCAGATCTAATTTATTTAGGTCACCAAATAACAAAAGACGGTATACGAACAGATCCTTCAAAACATAAAGCTATTGAACAATACCCTACTCCAAAAGACAAAGACGAAGTTAAAAGATTAGTAGCATTCTGTAATTATTACAGACGTTTCATAAAAAATTTCGCTGAGATCACAAAATGTCTTAATGATCAAACCAAAAAAGGAAAAGAATTTGAATGGACAGAAGAATGTCAACAAGCTTTTAACACACTAAAGACAAAATTAATTAACGCACCAATACTAAGATATCCAGACTTTGAACAACCATTTATTTTAACTACCGATGCATCAAACTATGCATTAGGAGCTGTATTATCTCAAGGAAAAATAGGAGAAGATTTACAAATCTCTTATGCAAGAAAAACATTAGGAAAACATGATTTAAACAAACCAGTAATTGAAAAAGAACTTCTTGCTATACATTGGGGTATAGAGTTCTTTAGACCTTATTTATTTGGTAAAAAATTTATTGTAGTAACAGATCATAGACCACTTGTTTCACTTTTTTCATATAAAAATCCATCATCAAAATTAACTCGTATAAGAATAGATTTGTCAGACTATGATTTCGAAATTATTTATAAATAATAAAAAAGGGAAAATAAATACCAACGCGGACGCTTTATCTAGAATAAAATTAGATTCTGATATGTTGAAGAATATGATTCCTATAGAAGATGACAATAGTAAACCATCAAAAATTTTAGTAACAACACGTGGAATGAAAGCAAAGGAAATTTCTAACAATGTAGTAATAAATAATGATAGTAACATATCCCAAGGCCAACATGAAAATCATATGTGGGAATGTACATCTTTACAAGATATAAAGAATATTCGCAAATTGAAATTTAATATTATTAAAACCGGTATAAAAAATATAAAAGATGGACCTAAGGACGGTACCATAGAAAATGTAGATAGCAGCTTTGTAATAAATATTAATGAAGATCTAGCAAAATACGTTTTGTCTCTAGAGAAATTGATTATTTATATGCATAAGCAAAATATAAAAAATCTCGCTTTATCATGCGAAGATACAATTTTTGAGCTCATATCAATTGAATATTTGAATAAAACTTATAATGAGGTATACCAAAGAATATTGAAATCAAAGAAATATAGAAATTTCGAATTAAACATTATATTATATAAACCTTTGCAATATATTACAAATAAGAAATCACAAATGGATATCATAAAAGAATTCCACAATTCACCGATATCAGGACACTTCGGTATTAGAAAGACAGTACTTAAATTGAAACAACGTTATGTATGGAAAAACATGCGAAAGATGGTTAGAGATTATATTAACAAATGCGATAAATGCCTAAGAAATAAACAGACAAAATACATTAAAGAGAAAATGGTTATAACGTAAACACCAAACACTAGTTTTGAAACGATAGAAATAGATACTGTGGGACCCTTAAGAATATCAAATGGTTACAGATATATACTAACATTGCAATGCGAATTAACTAAGTATGTAATAGCACACCCAATTGACTGGATGTGTGGATGTTTTAAAATCTTAAAATCTGATAGAGGTACTGAATTTAACAATGAATTGTTAAAAGAAGTTTGCAATTTACTTAACATAAACCAGAAATTTTCAGCACCATATCACCACCAATCCATACACAGAAAAAAAAAAATTTTAAAATCAAAAAGAAACAATCTTATTTTAAAATAAAACAGCTGTGAAATCGAGCCAAGCTGGTTTTCTTTTGTTTTAAAAGTTTTCGTTTTTATTTTAAAAACTGCAATTTTTATAAAAAAAAATTTTAAATCAAAAATAATAATTTTTGATTTAAAGTGAAAATCAATTTTAAAAGAAAATATACCATTTTTGTATTAAAAATTATAGTTTTTAAAACAAGAATATAGCCCTTTTAAATCAAAAATGTAATATTTTTAAATTAAAAATGTATAATTTTAAATTAAAAGTACCTAATTTTGAAGGTATACGTTGCTTCATACTTACCTTTACACCAGGCAATAAGTATTTAACTCATTATTAAATTTTTAAGGTTTATTAGAGTATAAAAATATACAGTTAGTACAACTTAAAAGTTATTTAATCTTATTTGATTTATAATTATAATTTGTAATTGAGGTATTTTTGTTTATAAAATATTATATTTATTTATTGACCTTTGGATAGCATCGTCAGTTAATTAAATTTACAAAATTTTAATATGGATAACACAAAAAAACCAATACTTTAATTATATATTATTTTTGTTATTATGGCTTTTTGTAATTGTGTTATGACAAATAGGTTTTGGAATTTAAATTAAGAAAAATTTTTTTCAAAATTTTGTTTTGGTTTTTTTGTGTTATTCATATTAAAATTTTGTAAATTTAAGTTACTGCCGATGCAAACTAAAGGTTAGCGAATAATCGATAGAAATAAATAAATATAATATTTTATAAATAAAAAGTCCTTTAGCTTAAACATCTAAAAATAATTATTATGTTCTAAAATATTTACAAAAATTTATTAGATATATTTAATATTTTATTTTGTATGTGCTAAAATAATTACAAAAAATCATTGGATGTACATATCTAATGGAATACTTTTCAAAAACTAACTATAGTAATTTTGGTCTTACATATATTTTACGATTATTATTTGCATATAAGTTTATTGGAGGACTAGAAAATACTTTTATATCTTTTATATATAAACATTAAATCTCATATTTACATATTTTGAATATAGCTTTCCCACATCGTGTTATAAAGTAGTATTCCTAAAAAAATGTAAAAATAGAAACATTAACAATAAATCTGTCAGATAGCCGAATATAGCACTTTTACTTGTTTATTTATTAGTTTGATTGGAAAATACTTACATGATATTTTCTTTCGTTGGGAAAAACTTTACATATCTCATCAACAATATTTGTAAAATCCTTTGGTGATAGTGACCTATTGCAAAAAAGAGAGTCCTCAACGATTATATTAATAAGTTCCGTTCTGTTCACGTTGGTAAGAGCATTTGCCTTTTCGTAAAAATTTAAAATGGCTTTGCCCTTTGACGTCTCCATCAATAAAGTTTTTAAATCCTATAATTAAAGCCAGAAATTATTTCATTTGTTAATTATTCAAAGATAAAAACTTACTTTTACTACAGCTGCACCCGAGTTGTTCGATGATGATTGTGTTTGCGAATGACACAACCAATCTTGCACTTTTGACGGAGCTGATAAAGTGTCATCATCTTCAGAATTGTCTTCCATTTTTTACAATATTCTTTTTTTAACTTTTTTTAAAACACACTGCACCGAGCTATTATTATTTTTGTAACTTGTTATATTTTTTAAAATACACTGCACTGAGCTATAATATTTGTTTAACTTTTTATACTTTTTCACTTTTTTAAACACACTGCACCGAGCTATTAATATTTTTTTTACTTTTTTAAATTTTTAACACACTGCATTGAGCTATATTTTATTAATGACGCTTAATAAAAAATGGTGTCAACTTTTAAAATTAAAATGGTTTATTTTATTTTCAATAACAAACCTGTTTTAATTTTAATACGTTTTTCAAATTGTTAAACTGTTTAAAACAAAAACGAAAAATTTTAAATTTTAAAATGTTTTTTCTGCTTCTTATAGTAAAAACAAAAGTGTTGCTTTTTAATATAAAAGAAAACCTTTTTGTTCTTAAAAGTTTTAGTAAAAAAATAATATTTTTTGATACAAAAACGTACATTTTTGTTTTAAATATGATTTTTATTGCCTAATTTTGAAAACCACACCGTTTCTTTTTAAAATAAAATTGAACATTTTTGTTTTTAATATATTTTCCAAAAAATTGATGCAATTTTAAAATAAAAACGCAAAATTTTGTTTTAAATATCGTTTTTTGGTTCAGTGTAGGTTCTATAGAACGCAATCATCGTGTATTGAATGAATATTTATTAAATTTTGTAGACGATAATGAATGGGACAAATGGATACCGTACTATACATTTGCTTACAACACAACACCACATGTTAACACTAACTATTCACCTTTTGAATTAATTTACGGGAGACTAGCAACATTACCTACAGACAAAATACAAAACACAGATAAATGCTATGACATAGAGAATTACGCTAATGAAGTAAAAATCAGATTAAGAAAATCACTAGAAAATGCTATAAAATTAACAGAGATAGCAAAACATAAATCAAAAGAAATTTATGATAAAAAGATAAATAATAGTAACTTTAATGTAGGAGATCTAGTATTAATAAAACTAGAATCTAGAAAGAAAAATCAGAGCCCATACAAGGGACCATATGAAATAATAAAAAGATTAGGAGTAAATTCATTATTAAAAGTAGATAATTTAGAAAAATGTTATCATAATAATATACTTAAGTTATACAAACCCAATAATACCAACTAATTAAAAATAATTTAAACATAATTGTAAATAATTTACAAACAAAAGAAAAGAAAAACCCAAAACAAAATATTTTTTTTATTCATATTATTAAAGCTGTAAATTAAGATTAATAACAACATAACAAAAAATATAAGAAACAAGATACAATTATCTAAATTATTAACTTATAAGAGAAAAACAAAACTATTATATATTTTAAAAAAAAAATTTTTTTATCATATTACAAGCAAAATATTTATTAGATTCAATTTACTTATTTTCAAACATAAATTCAATCTTAAGGGCGATGGTGTAGTGTATTTGTTTTGTCACTCTGTGAAAATAGAATGACACACTACATACCGACCCAATTAATTTAAAAAAAGAATAAACAAATATTAATGTAATACAAAACTCTTTGGCACACTTCAAAAAAGACCACACATAAAACAATGTTTATGAGTACAAGCAAAAGGCATTGCACTTGAAACAATATGTCAATGTGGACAAATTAACTAAAGGCTTTGCATTTGAAATATTACGATGGATAATATTTCCAAACACAACAATGTGCAAATGCAAGCAGTTAGTTAAAAGGCAATGCACTTGAAATGTAACAATGAGTGAGATTTTAACTACATTAAAATATAAGAAAACAAAGAGTGATATTGAGTAAGAATTAACTATTGAGTAAGATTTGGGTTAAACACTAACCAATGAAAATCAAGTGTTTAACGCAATAAGCAATTTAGGAAGTTAGAAAGAGTAAAATATAAGTTAGAATTAAGAATTACCAAATAGTTTAATTTAGTATAAATATAAGAATTTTTGTAAATATGTAAAGATCAGAATACTTTTTTGATTTAACAAATTAAAATCGTCTTTCTCATCATTCTACCCGAGCACTGAAAGGTGCTTAGAAGAATTAAAACGTGCTGTGGCTAAGCGCAGCATTCTAAACTACTTAGCAAACTCACACTTAACACAAAAACAAATTTATTATAATTGTCAATCTGCGCATCTTTAATTTTTATAGCCAGTATTGCTTAATTTTCAGATAATTTTGCTAGTGATAGAGAGTACCAAGTTAACATTTAGATTTCGTATTGAAATTGCATTCGCATCACAATAGAGAGAAGCCACCATGGTACCATTTGCAGTTAAAATTTTTTAAATTTATAATGTTTTTAATATAAATTAAAATTTTTGAACGATTCAAAGTTTTTTCCACATTAAAAAATGTTTTTATTTTAAATGGCACTAACTATATGTAAACAAACATAAATAAATAAATGTAAACAAACCAGAAATTTTTTTTTAAAAATTTGGGGCTAAACTGGGGTAAACAGCTGACAAACATCTGTGCCAACGAGTCTACCTTGTGTACTTGTACCATGTCTTATCTCAGGTGGAGACCCTGTGTAACACGTGTAAGCAATTTCTTGAAAGTCGCAAACACTCACACTTTTTCACTAATACAAGAAAGTAATTTTTTGACACTTTCTGAAAGTAAAATGACAGAACGGTAAACACAAGGTGCGTTTGTTTACTTTTCCATTAAAATCCAGTAGTTGAGTAAATTTTGGGCGATATGAAAATTTTACTCTCAAAAATGGCTCTTGCACAAAAAAGTAAACGAACGGAAAAATTTCAAAAACTTGCAGGTTAATTCAAACAGCTGATCGCTAAAAAGCTTAGTGTTGTAAAATATGTGTTGTTTAGACTACCCAGTACATAATGTTTTTGGTACTTGATGAAATGCATTGTAATGATTATAAATTCGTAGCAAATTTATTTATTAAATGAGCTTCTGTGCCAGTTTTAAGACTTGTTTATTTTGTACATGACTTTTAATATTGTTTCTAGTTGAATTACATACGAAACTACATCAATATTTGATTTTTGATATTTGGTACCCTCAATAATATGCAATAAGAAGTAATCATATTATCATTAGCTTTACATCTCTAAAATATTAATGTAAACAAAAACAAAAATAAGTTATATTGAACAATTAACACAAATTTTACCATGGATGCCAAAAAAAGAAAACTTAATATTTCATGCTCTCCCGGAACATTTGGGAAGGTACAAAGTGGTAAGTAAAATTGTTTAGGATGTAATAAATATTTTTTGTTTTTGTTGCACTTTTAATTCAGCTTTTGTTCTTTTAAATGTTTTTATTACAAATTGTATGCTTTTTGTTTGCTTACTTTTGTTTGTTTACTTAAATGAAACATATGTTTTTGTTTTCTACTGGTTTTTACTGGTAAAAATTTGTTCAGTAAAAATTTGCAGATTTTTTGCTTACAACTGTCACTTTACTCTCTCAGTAGATGCTCTCTTTTGCAAATTTTTGTGTAAGCGAACGCATTTCAGTAAAATCCAGTAAAAACTTGCACAAATTTGTGCAAATTTTGGGGTAAACGAACGCACCTACTGTTGCCCACTAAGCACACGTATACAAATTTACTGGATTGTGGTAAAATAATAATTGTAAATTTAATTTATTTTGTTCACACAAAAAAATGATAATTGTTAATTTAAAAAAAAAATGATAATTGTTAATTTCATTTATTTTGTACACACAAAACAATAATCTAAGTAATTTTAGCAAGGCCAACATACTATTTGATCATAATGGTCGCATCTTAAACTTACAAGAAGAATTTCGTTATTTATCGCACAAATGAGGTAGTGATGAAAAATTGGTCGCTATGTTTTTCTTTATATTGTGTATAAAATTCATCTTTATATTTTTATACTTTGCCCGTTTGAAAAGAATGTGTCGGTATTTTTCCCAAGTGGAGCAAGCAAATCAAAAATTTTAAACACGTTTATTTCGAAATTTATTTTGTTTGAATAATTATGACGTTGCAGCAAATGAACGATATATAAGTAGATTTAGAAAGACATACAAGTAAAAAGTTTTAGTAGATAATTTAGTTAATTGTTATACATTATGAATTGATAAATAACATATTACAATAAATTGAAAAAGGAAGTTAATTTTATTTAAATTATGTAACTGAAAAAAGTATGCTTACTTTATCAAAAAATGATATTAAATTTACCCAAATCTATGTTCTTGTATTAAACATTACATGTTGTGCAACTTCAATATTTTCATTAATGTACGTCATTAGCGATTTTTAAGCTTTTTAAGCGGTTTCTGCAAACTATTGCGGTTTTATAACAAATATTGACATCACTAATGCTTTGGAAAAAGTTATAGTGCATTTACACTTGTAATTTTCAAACTAGTTTATGATCGTAATGCCATGTTTCCACGACGACTTGAATCACCTGCTTCGCTCTCTGAATCATGCGAATGAATCATGGTGTTTACACGACTTGTCTACTTGCTTCGATTTGACAGTTGTCTTTAATAAAAAAATCAGCGTTGGTAACTGTGAATTTTTGAAACGCGCCAAAATGGAGAAAAAGCACTTAATTTAAAAAAGCAGCAAGTTTAGACCTTCTTTTTTTATTTTAAAAGCTTATTGAATTAATTTTGCATA
The DNA here is from genome assembly GCA_943735925.1 of Pollenia amentaria. Lineage (NCBI taxonomy): Eukaryota > Metazoa > Arthropoda > Insecta > Diptera > Polleniidae > Pollenia > Pollenia amentaria. The sequence continues at coordinate 67,171,321 of OX031009.1, forward strand.
ATAGTTGAATATTAAAAATACAGTATAATCGCGAAAAAGTTAATCTCACCAAATTTTAGCGCCCCTGTGCCGCTCTAAAAAGACCGAAATATAATGTGCTTAAGTTGGCTTAAGCAACTGTTCGAATACATGTATATCATATGGGTAAAACCATATTGAACCATATTTTTGTTAAGTTTTTTTAAACTGACATTTGCTTAAGCAAAGTGCGAAACCGATCGCACATTCCATAAGGAATCAAATGTTATTTTTTTCTGTTTTTGTTTTTTTTTGAAATACATTTTAGAGACTTTTTGTTAATTTTTGACAGAAGGTTAAGCAAGATTATGTTTATTATGGTTGCCCCTAAACTGTAACTGCTTGTTTTAGAACACGAGCGCACAACTCATTCGTTTGACTTACATTTAAAACAAAAAAAAAAAAACAAAAATCTGAAATTTTGTTTTAGTTCCAAACACTTTTCTGAGTGTATTAATAAAAAATGTCAACAAATCAGGGCAAAACATCACAAATCAGATTAGATTTTAAGCAGAAAGTGGTACTTTTGAAGTAGCCATCTCAAAAATAAAAATGAAATGCCAAAAAATTCTCGACGCTATGGAAAACACATAGGAAAAAGCACACAGGAAAACATTACATGTACCGAAATTTTTTGATATTAAAGTAATTTAAATAAATTTTGTATGTTATTTTGGAAAAATCTTTATTTATTATTGCATTTTTTAGAATAAAATACCGCTTACAAAAGTTAATAATTCGAAAAACTATACAACCCCTGAAACATTTCGCGATTCTACTGTATAAGAATAAAACAACCTTTTGCAGTTCAGTACCCCGTTTCTGTATTTCTCGCATCGTAAAATTTCCCGCATAAAACAAGTGAATTGGGACAAAAACAGTGCAATATGAAACAAAAAATGGTTTTTCTCACATAAGTGTTTCTGTACGTTTACTTTGCGAGAATTATCTGTCATTCTATTTATTTGACAGCAGTTATTGGAAGGATGTGAGAAAAAGTGTTTCTGTAACAATATTTTGTAAAAAGTTTCTCACAAGAACTGTCAAAACAAGTCACGTTTTAAATCGGTGCGAGAAAAGCTGAATTTAAAAAAATAAAGTGTTTAAAATATTTAAATATAAAAAATATATAAAATAATAATGTAGAACAAATCTGCCGAAAAAGTAAGTAGAAAAAAGTTAATAATGTATGTATATACATACGTACATGTGTATGTATATATACACAAGAATGTGTTTTTTAATTTTTTTTTTTTTAATTCAAATAGAAAATTGAAAGAATTTCGAAGCAGCAGAAGCAGAAGCTAGTGGACCACATGTCCTCAAATTTAGAGTTTGCTAGAGGTCAGTTTGACAAAATAAATGCAAATTCAAATATCAAGGAGCAATGGGAGGCACTGAAAGTTTCTTTAAACTCTTTGGGTGGCAGTGAAAAGAGTGTGGATCAATGGAAAAAGGTAAGATTCTTTTTATGTACATACCCAGCTAGCATTTTTAATCGTATAAGAGTCTCCTGGGAATCTCACGAAGAGCGTTTTAGATCGTCGACTAGCGCATTTTTTTAATCGCAGAAGATTCCTCGCACGGGAGAAACTGTTACACAAGCTGATTCCTCTGTGAGATACTTCTACAACACAGCGGAAGACGCTTATATTAATTGTAGAGGGAATCGTTTGCGATGTGTGTAAAGATTATCGGAACAAATCTAGTTTACCCAGTACCCAATAGAGTTGTGTCGGTCGTGAACGACCTCGTTCAATTGAACGGATCAGTCAGACGAACGATGAACGGCCGTTCAGTTTCATCGTTCGATTTCGTTCAATCGTTCACTTGGGTCTTTTGAATCAGTCGGTCACTTGCTTGCCGGACAACTGGTTGAAAAGAAACAACAATACTTTTGTGTTGTATAAGTTATGCAATTATAATATACTTATTTCTTTTACTCATTGCCACATTGCTTTACACATTTTCATAATACAATCAGGGTTGTCAAGTTTCTTGGCGACCTAATTTTCGATTTGGCGATATGGCGACTTTTTGGCGGCTTATAAAATATATGGCGATTTTGTTGGCTATTGATTTTCTATAAACTTGTTTTGAGACTGTTGGACAAATTTACCGTTTGTTATTTAGAAAGATTATATCAATGATGGTATTCCATCTAATATATATCAGGTTTTGCATAAAGCTTATAGCTATAAGGATACGTCAGGTACTTACCATTTTAAAGAACTTGCTTTGACGGTCTTTATATGCATTTAATTCCAACTGCTAATGCCTGTGTTGAAATAGTTCTTTTTAATAATTTACTCTACTAAAACTCGCCTTCATTGTTACGAGTTATAAATTATATGAATGTAAATAGCACTTTTTGTACCTTCGCACGATATTTTGAATATACATTGTAAAAAAAAAAACAGTAAGAATTGCCTTGCCGGTGAAGTGTATAGCGTATTAGATATATATATATCCAATATTTATTTAATACTAAACACAAAAAAACGTTTTGCTGCTTTAATTGGATTATTATAAACTATTGTATCTTTTGTGTGTTCACCAATAATTTTACTTTTATTCAAAAAAATATACATATATCAAGGCGACTTTGTCCCATTTTTGGAAAATTTTAGCGATTCAGAAGAAATATATTTTTTTAGGATTTATAGAAAACATTGGAGAAAGTTCTAAAATAAATTTTATGTTGTCAAAAACGCAAAATAAGCCTTGGCGATTTTTGACATTGAATTTGGCAAAAAACATCAAAATAAATCTGAAAACCCTGGCTGCTTTTCACAATTTTTCTACAATTTACATGAGCGTTGCCAGTTGTTCTTAATACAAAACCCGCCAAATGCTAATTTTTTTCATTTGAGCAGAAAATTTTATAAATATTTATTTCTTTTAATTTTTTAAATAAGTCCCTTTATTTATAAAAGCTTAGTAAAGTTTTACAGCACGAAATTAGTATGGAAAAAAACTTTTAATGTATACATTACATTCGTTTATGAATAAGACTCTTAAAATATAAAAAAAATTAGCAATGTATGTTTGTTCGGTGAAATCTTGCAACTCAATTTTGAAGCAGATACCTCGAACCGATTGAGCTGTCATTTTTAAACACGTTTAGTTAAGATGACGATGCATGGTTAACTGTGTTACGTTATTCTAAATCTAACATTATAAGACACCCAAGATGGCAGACTTATTTTTAATGCATTCCTACAATATGAGTATCAAATGGGAGGGCTTGCTGAGAATAAGTCGAAAAAGAAAGTGACGTTACTCTTAATCATATATGGCGGACTAAGTTTTTAATGCTTGCCTTCAAGATGGGTATCAAATGAAAGGACTCATGAGAATACGAATGCTAGTTTTAATATAAACTAAAAGTAAATAACCTTTTTAAAAAACAAGCTTTTATTGAAATGCGCTTCAAAGAAAAATATAAATGAAAAGTATAAAACTACTATCAACTTATAACGGATTACATAATTTATATGATATACGAGATTTACTTGTGTAGACAAACAAGTAAATTATACATATAACTTGATGTGATTGATTTAAACTATTAAACTTTTCAAACCATGTAAATACTAGTACTTAAATCTCGCGACTAGCTTTTAAATCAAATAAATTGTGTAAAGACAAGCGACAAGCTTTTATATCATATAAATTTATTAATGATGTTATAAGTTGATAGTTAAAGTTTATTTCTCTTTTCTTTTTAGCGCATTTAATAAAAGCGTGTTTTTTAAAAAGGTTTTTTAGTTTTTATAAAATAAAAACAAAAAATAAAATTTATATTATCACATATTTTGAGAATATAATACATATAACGCATGAATAATAATAATCACTATTGCTATTTGCTCATTTTTGTAATATTATTTTGATATTTAAATTGTGCAATTGCTATTATTTTTTTGTTATTAAAAGTATTTTGTTCTTAAAATACCACATAAATTTGAAATTTTTTTCTCTCATTATTTTTGTTTAAATTAATTTTTAAAGAATTGGGCTCTTACTTTGAATAAGCCCTCGCAACAATTTTTTGTTCTTTCTATTAAAATGGAATTACCTAAGCATATAATAAATAAACTAGTTTTAAAATCGCCACGTTTGGCGAGAAATTACTACGTATGGCAGCCCAGATTGTACTATGATTTTTTTAAAACAGTGTGGCAAGTCGCCACTGGCAATGTGTTAAAAGAAAAACGTATAGCATACACACTTAAAGTGTTGCTGTTTCTTTTTAATCAAATGAACGAAAAAAATGCGTATTTGGTTTGTGCTTATTGTTTTCTATTCTTGGTTACACTCAAAAAAGTTTTACAGTAACTTAATGAGATTTATTAAAATTGTTTTCCGTAATTAATGAAATTTTTTTATTTTATTAATTAAACTGTTTCTGCATATTGTTCCGAAAACAAACTACAAAAATTAATAAGGGTTTTCATGATGAGGCAAACTTGCAAGACTCGTTTCATGAAGACCCTTGTTAATTTTGGTGTCATTTTAAATACAAAAATCGATACAAAAATCAATTAAAAGAAAACAACTATAAAATTAAAAGCTAAAATTTGTGAATAAAAAGTGAAATTTGTTTTTTAAACAAGCATAAATAAAGCATAACGACTAATTTGCTTAAATTACTGCAAGATTTTATTGTTTGTGATATTATTAACACTTAACACATTTTTCATTGAAAACGGCGGTAAATATTAAACAAACAGCGCCAGTTTACGAGTCAAAATTGTTAAGCAAATTTACGAAGTTTGTGTAAACGAATTCTCATACAATTTTTGGCAGTTCATTTGAGAGCGCGTAAAAATGCACAGTTTGCGAGACTTTTAGTGATATCATGAAAACCCTTAATGATTTTTATTTCTGTTAATATGTTCAGTTATTTTTTATGCATAAAATAAAACTGAAGTACATGTGTACATATGTACATAAATAAAAAAAAAACAGAAAGGAAAAAATATTTGGCTCATTTGGTAGGTCATAATGACAGATAAAAACACTGCTTTAGCTGTCTTAGTACGTAATTTAAATTAAGTTCAAATTAACTGAAAAGCCTTTGAATATATTTTTTGTACCTAGTGTGTACTTTTTTTTAATTGTAAATAAAGAGAAAAGTTAATTAATTTTTAATTAATATCTCCGTTATAAAATTAACAGTAAAAAATTACCTTACAATTCCTTTATTTAAAATTATCCGTTTTCTAATTACATTTTCAGTTTTCTAAACTTAATGCCTATTCTTTTGAATTTACTTACATAATGTTTCGAGTGTAATTTCACATGTTGTTTCTTTTAACACATTCAATCGATTGTTTAGTAAAGAGGACAAGACAAGTGAACGACTGAACGAAAGCGACAAATGATTCAAAAGACAAACTGACCCAAAAGACAAAGTGACCTGAAACGAACGATTGAACGAAAAGAACGAGCTCGTTCACTGATTCGAATTGAACGATAATGACCGGTCACTTAAACGAACGATTAAGCCCAAGACTAGTACCCAAGGTGATAGAAAATGGAAAAATAATAAAAAATAAAATAAAAAAGTTGGCGCAAACGCTTAGTTTTCGAGTTATGGACGTTTAAAGTTTTCATATAAATATGTGATTTTCCACTACAATTCTAAACGTATATGGCCAATATTGGTATCATTTTAAAGCTATTGAACAGATTTTTCTGAATATATGTAGGTACATAATTTATTTAAAAATTTTAAACTCTTTAGCTCACATTAGTTGTTTTTTTTTCATTTTACGTCGTAATGTTGCGGAAGTGCACTAGGGAAGAATGTAGTTTATTTAAATAAAGTGTAATACAAATTTTATAAAACAACAAACACCGGCATCGAAAAAAAAAATTCTTAGCATAGCCAGCCTTTGGCCGGACGCAAGGATGTTCTTCTTTATGATATAACAAACACCGGTTTCGCTTACTAAAGCTTCCTTGCATAGGAGGCCTTCGGCCGGGCGAAATGCTTTTCTCCTCCATTGTATAACGAGCACTGGCTTCGCTAACTAAAGCTGCTCTGCATAGACGGCCTTTGCCCATGGGCAAGGAGTCTCTCCTCATTAGTATAACAAAACCATAAAGAAGGTTTTACTTGTATTTTAATTAAAATTCTTAAATAAATTATTATGTAGTATATACATACATTAAAGAATTAGAAAAAAATGAATAAATTTGTTTTTATGCTTACTACATACATACGTATTAAATTATGGGCTCCGCTTCCACCACAATATTGAAATTTTTTATGCTTCAATAGGAAGGAAAAAAGAACGAAAAAGGGGAATAAATTTAATTTCTTTAGCTTTTTGGTTATACAACTGGCAATTTTTTTAATTATCGTTAATATTGGACATATGAACATAAAATTAAACATCCAAGTTCCCAAGTGAATGAGAATCTGTAAGAGTGGTCTTTTGGTACTATTTCGTACTGTTGAAGCCTACAAACATAAACTTTGGCGTAAAAATATTTCCAAGAAAGAAAAGGAGACGCTAACGTTGTAGCGGGTTAAATGCTAGTATACATATATAATTGTTATTTATTAATCTTGGTTTTATTGTTCTTAGTGTTGGATAGACCTCAAGGCAGGCGTTAAGAAGACCATAAACACCAGAAGAAAATTCATGAACAGAACCGGTGGTGGCAGCTGGGCAGAAGTGCCCCGAGATTTAAATAACTTTGAAGAACAAATGCTTCAGATTATAACAGTTGATGCCGTTGATGGCGATTCATGTACTCCCGAATCCGGTATTACATTAGAAGAATCAGAGGTACATAAATGCATATGTTTACTGTATATTGAAATTTATTAATATTATACTTATTTTCCTAGGATTTCAAATCCATAGAATTCTTAGATTGCGATGAGTTTTATATCCCGCCTATTAAAAAAACAAAAATGCCACAACAATCACCACCATCAAGTTCAGCAAAAGCTGGGCTTAATAAAATTTCACCGACAACTAAGACAGCATCAAAATATGCCGATGCTTTAAGTGAAGCAAAATCAATGCAAAACGAAGTGATTCAAAAGTTAAATAGAATTGAACAACATAATTTGGAAATTTTAGAAAAACTAAATAGAATTTTAGATATTTTTCCTGCATCTACTTGAATGCCATAACCTTTTTTTCAGCCACATCTTTTAATTAATAATACGTAATAATAAGTTTTTTATTTTTATTATATGTTTATAAAATGAATTATTTCTTTATTTTCTTTTTTCAATAATCAATAAAAAAAATTTAATTAAAATTATCTTCGGCTACAAATTCTTGTTTTCAGTCTATCGCGAAGACGACTTGCTTCACGTAGTGGTTCTTCTAATTCGCCATCGTTTATTGAAATAGTTTCTTCGTCTTGCAGAACTATTTCATTATTTTCGCGCATTAACCCATGTTCCCTTCTGAAATTGTGAAGAACCGTGCATGCATTTATTATTTTGCCTGCCATTTGTGGGGTGGTATGCAGTCCAACATGCAAACACCTAAACACGCTTTTTAAAACACCATTTAAGCGTTCAACGCAATTTCTTGCCTTAGCATGTACTGCGTTAAATTGTTTTTCATCCTCAGTTGATGAACGGTATGGTGTTATTAGCCATGGCCGCAAGGGGTAGCCAGAGTCACCTGCACAAATCGACACAAAATGAGAAATTTTTAAAACAGAAAAAATTTAAAATAAATGAAAGTTGCATTTTAATTACAATTTAAAGTATGCACGAAAAAAAATAAATATTGTTTAATATATTATGTATATTAACGTCCACACAGATGCACACAAAAAATACTTAATAAAAAGGTTTTACCTAAAATCTATGAATGCATATAAAAAACATATTTACATACCTAACAACCAAGAATCATTGCTTCTGTCTCTTTCGTACCGCTGTTGCAATAAACTGCTAATGCGCGAAGCTTCCCAAATGTAAGAGTCGTGCGCTGATCCACCAAACCTTGCAAAACCTCCAAAAATTTTCAAATTATAGTCGCATATCTGAAAATGTATGTTGGTGGTTTTATTGCTATAGCTATAAAATATAATGAGCGTTATTCTTACTAGCTGCACATTTTTTGAGTGGTAGCCTTTTCTATTTAAATAACAACCCTCAACTTCTCGTTTTGGTTTTTTAATGCGGACGTGTGTGCAGTCTATGGCCCCTATCACTCCAGGAAAACCAGTCTCTTCATAGAATCTGGAAATCGTTATAAAAATTTAAATTGTACAGTTAATGCCCTATCAAGTGCGATATGTTGGTCAAGCGCAATGTGTGCTTTTGTATGTATGTAGAAAAAACAAAACAATACAAGTCAATGGATGTAGCTCCAAATAAAAAAAGTACATAGGTTGATCGAAAATTTAAAAATAAGAGGAAAATATATGCGTTTGCAAGACTTTTATCATTTATAGTTTCTTATATTTTTCATTTTCCATCACGTACATATGTACTTCTTTTATTTTGAGGTGCGTCTATAAACTATATTAAAGCCGAAAATACTTACTTTTGTTTTATAGCTTCATATTCAGAAACTGCTGGAAACTTAATCCATTTCGGCATTAATTTTTGTTCTAAAATATCTGCTACCTCGTGAACAGAGCGGCAGACAACACTTTTGCTTACAGAAGCTGTAAAATCCTGTCCAATGTCTCTGTAGTAGGAACCAGTTGCAAAAAAATGTAATGCTGTGCACATTCGAATTGGTTGTGGTATAAATGTTTTTTTGACTCCCTTCGACATGTAGGGACTCAAATCATTGAAAAGGACAAGAGCTGCGTCTCTGCTCAAACGATAAAGGTCCCTGAATCGCTGCTCGGGAATGCTGAATGGGTCCGTTGTATCCCTTAGTTGTTGGCGATAAAGACGCAACATATTTCGCCGATCAAGCTGTTCAGCAGTTATTAATGCCGCACTATACATTTTACTTTTCACTTAATAAAACAAATAAATAACACACAATTGTTATTTTGTTATTTAAAAATTTTTTTTGTCACTTTATAGTTATATTTTAATATTTTAATATTATTAATGTCTTTTTAATTTCACAGTTTTGTTTTTTTTTTTTATTATTTATAAACTTTGTTGACGTTTCGCATGCATTTGACACTTTAATACTGGAAATATTCCAGTTAGAACAGAATCAGTGTTGTCTGTTTTCGCATTCAAATACAGAAACACTTTTTTCTCACAAATCGAGAAACGATGGAAATTTTTGTTTCACACTACATGTGAGAAATTTAACGATGCGAGAAATACAGAAACGAGCTACAGGTTTTTTTAGAAAAAGAAAAAAAAAAAATATAAACAAAATAAACAAATTTGCTTGTATTCATTTGTATTAGATAACGAATTATTTTTAATTGCATAAATTCTATACAAAACTTTTTTAAAAGGGATCTACGATTAATAGTACGGATTCAAAATTAACAATAGTTATCTATTTATCCTTTTATTAAAATATTTAAAAAATAATGTTTGTTTTCAGAAGTCAGGAAATTTGTAAAAAGCTTAGACTTAGGAAGAAAGAAAAAAATAATAATTTCGGGCATCAGGCGAATTTAAAAAAAAATTTAAGTATTGATACAGGCGTAAATAAGTATTTTCTTGAAAAAAAATATTGCAAAAATAAATTGTAGGCTCTTTTGTGGACATTTGAAGGTCAATTTTGAATATATTCGGCATTCCCTAAAAACCAGGGGAGCTGCATGAGGCAAAAACTATTATTTTTCCCGGCTTCAGCGCCATCACATTACCTTATATACAAATTTTCAGATTTTTATCTCGCCAAAAATTATTTTTGACCCTGAAAGGGTTAATACTTTCATATTAAAAATATAACAATAAAACAGCCTTTGATAATCGGAGGTGTTCTGGAAATCGAAACCGCAAAACGCAAGAATTTAAAAGTCGTTTTTTTAAAAAGATTTTTGTAGTAGAAGAAATTCCAATACAATATAATACAAATATTTCTCTTATTATACAGAATTCTATAAGAAAATTATAAAAAATGGGATAAAGAGTGTATTAAAAAGAACTTCAAAATACTTGCGTTTTTTCGATTTCCAGACAACCCCTGAATATATTTAGAAAAAAATACCAAAAAAACTTAATAAAAAAGGTGATACATTTTCGTACATTCATTTAATAAATTCTGTTTAGATCTTTGTAAAAAGAGATCACAAATTTATTATAGTTATTCCAAATTAATAAAGCTAATATTTTCATCATTATAAAAAGTATAAAAAAGCACCAACAATGGTACAAAACGCACCGAGTTGACAACGCTAACACAAACGATTTATTCAGCTAGTTCAGGTAAACTTGCGATAAATATTAGAGAAGAGAGGAATTTTTCCTGCTTCGCAAGTAGATTCAAAATGAATCTACCTGATTCGCTCTCAAAATTTTGTATGGCGAAGCAGGTTGCTTCGTTCATGATTAGGGTGTGAAGCATGAATAGAGAGCGAAGCACGTACCATGAAACATGGCATAAACTACTTTCATAAACCATATCGTTTACATCAGCAGTTTTGACAGTTAACAGTTTAACAGCCGTGTCACAAAACAGCTGACTTCAGTAAAAAAAACTTAAAAACGTTGGTGCACGTACATTTATACATACGATAAACATACCTTTTATTTTCGTTATCCATATTATATAAAACAATTTTAAATTAATTTTTTTAAACTTTTTCTTGATGTGTTCCTTTTTTTAACGCAAACTTTTTTAACTTAATTTTTTTTTTTTTATGAAATGTCAAATATCACTAGCGTTGCCAGAGCAAAATTTGAAAAGAACAGAGTTGCATTAACAAAAACTGGTTGTTTGCAACTAGTTTATCTCAAAAGCTAGTTACAAACGTGTTTATAATTTGTATGGATAAACAAGTTTCTTAAACTAGTTTATCATCATAAACAACTTATAACGTATTTATGGTGTAGGTGTAAATGCACTATTAATACGAAAATAATATACATACAATTTTTCATTTTAATATGTCAACATTTTTAAATATTGTTTACACAATCTTTTCACAAAATTTTAAGCAGTTTGTGTTGTAACAAGCAAAATAAAACCTTGGTTGTACAAACAAAGTAGAAGTACCAAAGTTGTTAAACAGGGCAGTATAAGCACCTTAAACAAGATATACAACATATTTCTCAGAAAAGAAATCGTCATTAGATAATTTTCCAAATATACAAATATAAAATAGCTTTGCTATTATTAGTAAAATTACAAAGTTTTTAAGTAATTTAAACAAAATATTTAGATACATTTTCGAACATAGAAATTACCGAATTAAATATGTTGCTATATTACCTAAGAAATTAGATAATGCCATGCTTCCCTTGCGCGTTCCCCTTGTTTAATATTAAGATTAACATAAAGAAATGTGTTCTCTCATGCTGCCGACGTTCTCTCAGATATTATATCAGATATTATCTTACACGGTGTTTACATTTGCAAGTACTGGCAAACAGTTGCAATACATGCCAACTTTTTCACTAATACATGTACACTTTTCCAACTGTCTTGTCTACTGTCTAGCAAATTTTGCAGACAGTAAAATGGACAGTGATTTGACATTTGCTGACAGTAATTTGAAGTTTTGTTTGCAAAAGTAAAAAAAAATCAACAATTAAAAGAAAATTAATAAATTATGCTTTGGTTTTCTATGTTTTACTTAAGTGTTATCTATGTTCACAAAAAATAGTTGTTAAATGCTATTTTTAATTTGTTAAGTTCATATAAAACACGTTTAGCTAGAACTTGCACTGCGACATTCACGTTAGACATTTTCTTAAAAGTGAACTGTCTTAACTACTGTCTGGACGCCTACGTCACGAAGACAGCAAGTAGTGTTTTTGGCAACTAATATGTATTTGCTTACTGTCTTGCCAGTACTGTCAAATGTAAACGTACTGTTAGGTGGAGACCCTGTGTAATGGAAAATATGCGTTTTTTGGCAGTTAAGAGGCGCTAAATCTAGCGCCTAAAGCGCTAAATTGGCAACTATGCTCTTCAGGTATTTGTTAAATGCCTGCGTAGAGTCTTGCGTCTTTACTATCCCTTCTTAATGCCCAATTCTGGGCAGATACAAACCAGCAACCAATTGAGATGGAAATAAGAAGACGCAAATGGGGATGGTTTGGACACACTCTCCGCAAGCCATTAGATGATATCACTAAGAAGGCCATACACTGGAACCCCCAGAGAAGCATGTGCACCGGACGACCATCACATACATGGAAACGCCAAATCATAACCGAACTGTCCGAGCTGATGATCGAGCTCATTGGACTCAACTCCCCAGTGGAGTAAAAGGAACAAATATATATATACATATATGTATGTATATATCTATACCAAATTATTCGAAATATAAATACCAAAGGTAGAAGAGTATCACCTTTTTCTGTATGTTAGTGCCGGTTCATACTGTCCAAGTCTAAGCCGTCAAGTCTTGAGCTTTTAGGAGAGAAAGGGAATGATAATACCATTTTTTCCTCTCTCTCCTGAAAAATCAAGACTTGAAGGCTAAGACTTTTTTTTGTTCCTATGCTAATTCTGCGAAACTCTACGCTTGTCTGCAGGAAAGAAACCATAGTCTCTGGCGGGAATCGAACCCACAACCCCGGCGCTGGTGGACTAGCTAACTACCAACTAGCCTAGCGGGGCACCTTGAACAGTTAATGTAGGCTATAATCTGTATGTATTTCAAATTCAATGAAAAAGAAAAAGTACCTACCGATTTTACCCTTAAAAAGTACCCTGTATTTAAATCTTGGCCATATGCTTTCCTTCTACAAAATTTCATTTTGCGCTATTTAGCCGCAAACTAACAAACATCTTAAGGGCATAATAAACCACACAAATTGCTTGGCAAACATGCAGTTTAATTTTGATTCTGTTTTCCAATAGACAACACAATCATATTTTGTACAACCATTAATTTTTCATTTTAGTTTTGTTTTCAATGAATGTAGACGACGATTGTGCTGCGGAAATTTTGCTTTTTTTTTTTGAAAAAATATAAAAGATAGAAAAGGATTTAGAGCAAAGAGTGCTCTAAACAACGAGCTGTTTTGAGGGAAATTATTCTGCTAAAACAAATTGTAATTTACGGCTGAAAATTATTTTTTTTCTTCTTCTTCTACATCTTTACTCTGCAAAGTTTTCGCTGAAATGATAACTTTTAGCACTAAACACCACAAAAAGTTTGACAAATATCCAACATGTCTGCCAAATATTAAAAATTTTTAATATTTCTGCAAACATTGCTTCAAATGTTTGTACAAACAGCAAACACCCTAATTAACAACACAAAATATTTGTACAAACGTAAAATTTTGACATGTTTGCCAAGCTATTTGTGTGGTTTATTATGCCCTTTAGTATCCAAACATACAAACTTTCAAATTTACTATAATATTAGTAGGATTAAAATATTAAAAATGTGGATTAGTAGGAGTTATTACAAAAAAGAATGTACGTACTTCTAGTTTTCAATTAGATTTCGATGACAGAATTACAATTTTTAAATACAATTTTTTGGCATATTAACATCATAACAATTGCATTTTTGTTAGTTTAATAAGTCCTTTTTTGGAGTAAGCCGCCAAGATTTGCGGTTTTTAGTCTGTTTCTCTTTTTGGTTTTTTTTTTTTTTTATTTTTATTTTTTTTTTTTTATTTATTTATTATTTATTTGTTCACAAATATTACGAAAAACTAGTCCCACGAAGCTAAATAGCTTGTCTGCAGGAGTAATAAATGTATATCGTACAATGGATATCCAATATAATAAATAAATTGTATGATATTAAGTTTTAATTCAAAAATTCATTTGTTGTGTATACATACATACAAATGTAGATAAAAATATAAAAAATATGATAAAAGAAAATGTAAATCTAAATGAAATATAAAAAAAAAAGTATAAAATATATTACCAATAAAGAAATATATACAATGGCTTTCATCATTTCTTGTACTGTAAACTGGTGTTGTTCCTAGTACTGTAGCCCGTTTTTGTATTTCTCGCATCGTAAAATTTCCCGCACGAAACAAGTGAATTATAACAAAAACAGTGCAATATGAAACAAAAAATGGTTTTTCTCACATAAGTGTTTCTGTATATTTACTTTGGGAGAATTATCTGTCATTTAAATAATTTTCCAGCATTTATTGGAAGGATGTGAGAAAAAGTGTTTCTGTATTAATATTTTCTCACAAGATCTGTCAAAATAAGTTACATTTAAAATTGATGCGAGAAAAATAAAATTTAAAAAAATGGAGCACAAATTATGTATCTATGTACGCAAGTATGTGTATTATTTTTTTTTTATTTGAAGGGAAAGCATTTTAATGATGAAAATAAATAAAACACAATTGTTAAATTTTGTTATTTTAATTTTTTTAAGCCCTTCATTCTTTCGTTTTATGCAGGGCTGCCAGATAAATTTTTGAAAAAATCGTTAATTTCCTAAGAAAGAATAAAAAAAAATCGGCTAATTTGTTTAAAAAAATCGGACAATTTAAAATTAATTTTGACAAATTTTGTTAGATTTTTATTAAAACATAATCAAAAAAAATTGGTAAAGTTCATGGGTAAAATACATATATACATACATACTTAAACTTGAGGTCTATTTAAATAAAATTATTTATTTTATTTTTCTCTTTAATCCGATAACAATTTAAAATTTCAGACTGTTTTTTTCCTGAAAATATCGCTTAAAGGCGTAACAAAATATCATATTGAACTTGCAAAAAAAAGGCCAAAATTTCCTATAGTGCATTGATTAAAAATGGTGTAATAGGTTAATGTATTGAAACAAATGTATTAAATAATCTAAGGAAATAAAATTTTAACAGTTTTCCTTCGAAATTTTGATTTTGCCCATAAATTTTTAAGCTGCCATGTTTTTAAAGATATCGTTTTTCTGTGGTGCAGAATATATAATCATACTAAACTAATTAAAATTATTTTATTTCGAAGACTGAATAATATCTTCACCAGAAAAAATCAGCAAATCGGCACTTTGCCAATTTTGGAACAAAAAGTCGTCAAAATGACGATAAATCGACAAATCTGGCAGCCCTATTTTTATTATATCTATTTCTTTCGCTGACGTTTCGCTTGTATTTGACACTTAATTACTGGAAGTATTCCAGTTAAAACAGAATATGTGTTGTCTGTTCTCGCAATCAAATACAGAAACACTTTTTTCTCACAAATCGAGAAACGATGGAATTTTTTGTTTCACACTTAATGTGAGAAATTTTGCAATGCGAGAAATACAGAAACGAGCTACTGTTTCTGATGTTATTGGTTTTATGGTGTTGAAACGTTTTGTTATTAAATCGCTTAATTTGTTTGTTTTTGGGCATTTTTATCATTGTTGTTGCTTTGATAATATTTTGGGGAGAAAAGATTTTTTTCATTTACAGATGAATGTGGAATGGATAATATTCATCTCACTATTTTCTAGGTTTCTGGAAACATTAAATCATTTCTTCTCCTCTTTTTTTATTTCAGAAACTGTTACCCAGAAATCATTGATACTTAAATCTTTATTATATTTTAATATTTCAATTTCAGCAAGATCTCTAACACAAGGTCTCCACCTGAGATAATATTTGATATAATATCTGAGAGAACGTCGACAGATTGAGAGAACACATTTCTTCATGTTAATCTTAATATTAAACAAGGGGAACACGTATCTTATAAGATTTCATAATCGACTGACTTTTGTACAGTAAACTTGTATCGTTTTTATTATTTTTTTAGTTTTTTGATTTTTTTAATTTAAAATAATGGTTTTTTAAACAATTTTCACAAGGTTGCACTATTTGCATTAATAATTTACACGTTTTAGAAATGGTGGCTTATTATTGTTTTATATGTGTGTATGCATGTGTATTTTTGACAGCTCATCTTATAAGATAGATGTTATAAGATTTCTTATAACAACTGTCTCATAACATTTATTATAATATTGTAATGATTTTATAATATTAGACAGGATCGCCGTGTAATTGTTTTTAGAATATTGTCAAAATATTGTCAGGAAAACGATATAAATACAAAAAAAAGGTAAGTATTATCTTAGCATTTCTGCCGCATTAGCCGAGCATTAAAATGCCCTTTTGCTGGAGAATTAAAATGAAAATAATTATTGTTATGTTTTTGAATTCTTAGATTAATTCTGATCTATTTTAATAAAATTCAAGTCTTATATACTAAAATTATTCTAAGTCAGCATAATAGCAAAATTAAAACAATTTGTGTTTATGCTGACACATTGTTTGTATGCAGTTCATTCAACTTGCAGGCATTGAATTATTGGACATATTCAAATTACACCAATACAGTGTTTACGTTCAATAACCCAATACAACAAAAATGCAACGCATGCAAACTGGTCACATTGACTTATTAAAAAAAAACTTTAATTTAATAATGATAATAAAGTAACTTAATTATGATGTTTACTTAATTATAATGTTTTACTTATAAAATAACTTAATTATGATGTTTTATTTATAAAATAACTTAATGATAAAAACGAATGAATGAATACACTACACCCTCACCCTTCAGAAAAATTTTAAAATTTTTGAAATTGGATTATTTTTAAAATTTTTTTTTTGGAAATTGGTTAATATTTTGATATTCTTAAAATATAGAATTTGCTTATACAAGTTTTCAAGTTACATTGTTTAATTGTTGTTTTGAAACTTGAGTGATACTTATTGCTAGTTTAATAATGCTTATTCTTACATTTTGTTTTCATAAATTTCATGTGTTTTTGGTGTAGGTCTGTTAATTTTATTATTGGTTTTACTTAGCAAAACAATTTGTGTTATCTATTCTGTGTTGTATTTCTTTAATAGATTCTTATGATAAGTTTTTGTAGTGTTTTTTATTTTTACAGTTATATTTAAATTATTTATTTCAACTATTTCATATGGACCTTTATAGAGTTGTTCATTTTTTTTTTCTATTTTCTACTTTTACTAATACTAAATCTCCTATTTCTAACTCTATACTGTTTCTATTCTTATAAGAATCTATTTGTCTTTCTTTTTTTATTTTTTCTATCATCTTCTTTGCGTTTTCTAGCGAATACTTCAGTCTGGCCTTAAGTTCATTAGCATAGTTTTCAAAATTGTATATCTTTGGATGATTCATGACTTCATCTCCCGGTAGACTTGGTAATTTTCCGAAAATAAGTTCAAATGGAGAGTATTCAGTATCTACATGAGGAGTGATATTATACGCAAATGTATAATAAGGAATCCATTGTCCCAATTATCGTCCTCTACAAAAGTTAAAAAATATTCATTAAGTACCCTGTGATTTCTTTCAACAGTTCCTAATGTCTCATGGTGATATGGAGTCGAGAATCTTTGTTCTATCTTTAACAACTTACATATCTCGTTCATTAACTCATTTGCAAATTCTGTTCCTCTATCCGATTTGAGTATGCTAAATAAGCCATATTTTAGTATTAAATTTTCCATTAATGCTTTGGCAATCGACTTTGCTTCTTTTGTCTCCAGGGGACAAGCAATTACGTATTTCGTCAATTCGCACTGCATAGTTAAAATATACCTGAAGTTATTTGTTGGTCGTAATGGGCCAACAGTGTCAATCACTATAGTATTAAAACTGTCCGATGGCGTTTCCGTCACTTTCAATGGTTCTTTTGTATGTCTTATTTGTTTATTCCTTTGACAAAGGTCACACTTTGATACATATTTCTTGACCATTTTTGACATATTTTTCCATATATATTTTTGTTTCAATTTTAGTATTGTTTTTCTAACTCCGAAATGTCCTCCTTGGGGAGTATTATGATATAACTCTATTAGTTCTATTTTCCTTTCTTCGCTTAGTATCCTCTGAGGTTTTGTATATTATAGTATTATTATGTCATCTTTATTCGATTTATTTAATTCATTATATCTGGCCTTAAATTCATCTGCAGGAATTCTATTAAATATTGCATCATTTCTATCGATTGCAAATCTTTTATTCTTTGTATTTTTTAAATAGGATGAAAGCTTCTCCAAAAGAGTACCTAAATACTTTGGATTATCACTACATCTAACACGTGTTTCATTCTTTACTTTATCATTTTCTATTACATATTCATGCATGTTTTCCGTAATTTCTATATTATTATTTTCATTATTCTTTCTGGCACGAGATTTCTTCAAATTCGAAACTGATTTCGATGAATTATCATCACGACCAATGTGCACATAACTATTCTTCAACATATTATTATTTTTATCTTTTTCTATAGGCCTTTCTTCAAATATAAATTTCAACTTTGTTGCGCGCTTTATATCATTGATCGATGTGCAGTCCCACATATGGAGTTGATCACACTCTTTATGAGATCCGCTTATGATATTATTATTTTCAGATGACTTTTTCCTCATACTTCTTGTTACTACTAGCGTTTTTTTTGTTTTCTCATCGTTTTCTAATGGTATTATGTTTCTTAGAGTTGTGGAGTCCATCTTTATTCTTGATAATGCATCTGCATTTGTATTGTAAGTTCCTTTCTTGTATATAATTTCAAAGTCATAATCTGCCAGTTCTAATCTAATCCGTGTCAACTTTGAACTAGGGTTCTTATGAGAGAATAGCGCAATTAATGGTCTATGGTCTGTTACAACCGTAAATTTCCTTCCATACAAATAAGGTCTGAAAAACTGTATACCCCAATATATACCTAATAACTATTTTTCAATCACAGGTTTATTTTTTTCATGCTTATTAAGAGCTCTACTGGCATAAGATATGGGTAAATCTTCTCCTATTTGACCTTGTGATAAAACTGCACCTAATGCAAAGTCTGATGCATCCGTTGTCAAGATGAATATTTTGTCAAAGTCTGGATATTGTAAAATAGGTGGGCTAATTAATTTTTCTTTTAAATTATCAAATGATGATTGACATTCTTCTGACCATTCAAATTTTGTGCCTTTTTTTAATAATTTGTTTAAGCAATTTGCAATATTTGCAAAATTTTTGATAAATCTCCTGTAATAGTTACAAAATGCTACAAATCTTCTAACGTCATCAGCATTTTTAGGGATTGGAGATTTAGAAATTGTTTCATGTTTACTTGGGTCTGGTTTGATAAAACTAGATGTTATTAAATGTCCCAAATATACAACTTCTGGTTTTAAGAAACAACACTTGCTTGCATTCAGTTTCAGGTTGTATCTAGACTGTCTGTCGAAAACATTTATTAAGTTGTTGTTGTGATGTTTTAGACTATATCCAAAAACTATTTATGTCATCAACATATAAAAATGCTTCGGATTCCAATCCAGCTAATGCTATTGTTAACATTCTCTGAAAACTATTCGAAGATATTTTTAACCCAAATGGTAGCCTTGTATATTGATAATGACCGTTAGGAGTTGAAAAAGCTGTAAAAGGTCTTGATTTTTGGTCAAGTTCAATTTGATGGAATGAACTTGTCATGTCTAGTGTAGAAAAATATTTTGCTCTACCTAATCTATCCAAAATGTCGTCCAGTCTTGTTAAAGGGAACTTGTCATTCACTATCTTATCGTTCAATTTTCTGAAATCGACGACTAGTCTCCATTTTTTTAAGTCACTTGGACTTATTGATGGTTCTATTATCTTTTGTTCCAGTAAACCTTTAACCTGGTTATTTATTTCCTCTGTGTGTGTATGTGGTAATCTGTAATTTTTTGTGTAAACGGGATTTGCATCATTTAGATGTATAGTCTGATTATAGAAATTGTTCGTTGTCAGGTTTTCGCCCTCTAAATGAAATATAGATTGGTATTTCCGTAATATCTTTACTAATTCATCCTTTGCAATGTTATCGTGGTTATCTAACTTTAGTTCACCTAATAACCTATTGAATCTTTCCTCTCCGTTTGTAGTTTGTATGTTATTGTTATTAATTACGTGTATGTCATAGTTTTTTAATGGAATTGTTTCCACTTTTAAATTTTCTACTATTGTTGTCTTATCTGAAGTGTTTAATAATCTGATGTGTTTATTGCCATTTTTTGGAATTATGGCATTCGCTAAGAATACACCTTGTCCGATCTCGCGATTGCATATTACTTCGTCTTCTGCGATGTCTAAATCAAATGGTAAAATTACCTCACTCCTTGGTGGAATTTTTATCATAGTTATATTAAATTTGTCATTATGTATGGGTGGTGTCAAAATTTCTTGGTTAGCATTAATAGTCAATATGAATTTGTCATAATCTATATTACAATTATATTTTAGAAGAAAATCTCTTCCAAGTATACCGTCTGTATAAATTGGAAAATTATAATTTACTAATTGTACCTTTTGACTAAACACTGTTTCTCCTACTTGTATCAATATTTTCGTGGAACCTATAGATCTAATCTCTTCTTTCGTGATTCCTGTAAGACAGCAGAAATCGTCTGGATCTTCATCATGTCTATGTAATAAGTCTTCTTTGCATAGGGAGACGTCAGCTCCATTGTCTATCAAAAACGTTAATGCTCGATCTGTATCTTTTACATCTTATTTCACGTAGTTCTTAAGATTTGATGAAATGCTAAATATTCTATTGGTGTTTATTGTTCTTCTTCCGAAGACCCCTGATGTCTTAAGATCTCCGGACTCTGCGAGTTTCCCTGTTCTTGTATTTGGTTAATTCTTCGGTTTCTATTACGATTAGTGTTGTTGTAGTTATTATTATTACGATGATTGTTGTTATTGTTATTGTAATGATTATTATAGTTGCGATAATTGTTGTTGTTGTTGTTATAATTATTATTATTTCTGTAATTGTCTCTATTATGATTGTTTCCTCCACGATAGTTATTTCCATTATTATTACTATTGTTCAATCTGTTGTTGTTGTGATTGATATTTCTATTGACATTACCATTATAAGTGTTACTGTTGCGACTATTTGAATAATGGTTGTATCTTCTATTATCTCTGTTATTCCATGTTTGAGCAGATTGGAGCAATACCTGGCTCTGTCTCATATCGGATGAAGTTTCCATTGCTATTTCTATAGCCTCACTGAGTTTCTTTACTCTACTTGCTTCAATAGTCCTAGTGATCTCTTTATTCTTTAGGCCGTTCTTAAAAGAATTAAATGCTATCATAGCATTCGTCTGGCTAATTATGTCCCTACTTTCTTCTCCTAGCGTATTTATTTGGATTTCATTAAGTTCCATTGTTAGTGATTCTATTTTGTCAGCAAATTTTCTAATTCTGTCTGTCTGTGTTATCATTGTTAACTCATTTATAATAATGTTTGGGGATTTTTTTAATTTATATGCATCTTTTAAAGCCTTGACCAATGTTTCAATATTTGTTGGCACCTGTGTCTGTCGAATTCTATTCTGTACCTTGGTTGTTATTTTTGTTTTATATACAAAATTAAAAAAAGAATTATGTTTACTATCAGGAAATGTGTCACGAAGTATTTCTAAATTTGCTAAGAACGGATTGAGTTCTTCCTTTGTTCCATTGAAGATAGGTAACAATTTTGAAACTGATGCTAGTTCCGTAGTATCTTAATTTTCATTCGCCATTTTAACTAATTTGCCTTTCTTTGATTGTAATGCAACACAACTATTGCCTTGTTCTAATTTGTCTTCGTGAAGTTTCAGTACCGTTAATACTTCTCTTCTTAATTTATCAAAATTGTTAGTGTTTAATTGTACGTCTTCTTCTGATAATTCAGTGTCCCATAATATTTTTACAGGTTTTTCCGTTAATTCTTCTAATTCTAGTCTCTTTAATTGTATAGTTTCAGCTGTGTATCCATTACCTAATGATTTTTTTGCGTTAGATACTAAATTATTTACTCTCTCATATATTTTATCCATCTAATTATCAAGATTTTTTTTTTGTCTAAATGCTTTTATCTACATCGATAAAGTTATTTTAAGTTATTTATAATAAAGGAATTATTTAAATGTAATTTTTCTATATTTAGAAACAAATTGGTTTATTTTATTTAGTCCTTACTACATCCTATGTCACAATATTTCCTCATCATTAACACTGTCTCTTTTTCTATGCTTCTATTTTCTAACAAGTCTTCAAGTGTTGGTCTCCTGTTCATCCCTATTTGATCCCAAAATTCTGTTAACCATTTTAGACTTTCTTCTACACTTAAATTTCTTTCTCTAATTGTAAATTCTATAGGGTTTTTAGGTTTCTGCATATATTTTGTAATGGTACTATTATCTATTGATTAAAATATAAAATTATTATTATTTTTTTTTTTGTACAAATATTATTTATAGTATATTAACATATTTTTTTTTTTTTTTTTTTTTATTAATGAGGTTTTCTTATTAAAATAAATGTATGAATGTTCAGTTCGGATGTTGTTCTTTCCAGCCTTTCTTCTTCAGCGCGTCTAGTTCCTCAATTAATTTTCGCTTCTGTTCTCCTTTGCTGATGTTTATAATTCTTTGGAGGTTGGCACACATCTGTTCGAATTTTCTCTTCTTGCCCCCTCGCTTCTTTGGTTTATAGGCAGACTGGGTTAACGATTTGGTGTCCTTTTTGTTCTTCACCTGTCTTCGCCTATATTCTTCCAACGTTATTGGCTTAGGGCGGGCTCCTTTGGTGTTGGTATGTATTTTGGAGGTTTCTCTGTACCCTCGTTTATTGGAACTGGTACATATTCTTCCCACTTTCTGAAGATGCCGTCTATTTCCTCCTGGGTTGTCATTTAATAATTTTATTCTTAGGATATATTATTTTTTTTTTTTGTTTTGGAAAAAAATATCCTTAACCTCAAATTAAATTTTATTTTATTCTTTGGTAAGGATAGACAGACTTTTACAAGGTTTTATATGTTGGGCAGGATCGCCATGTAATGATTTTATAATATTAGACAGGATCGCCGTGTAATTGTTTTTAGAATATTGTCAAAATATTGTCAGGAAAACGATATAAATACAAAAAAAAAAGGTAAGTATTATCTTAGCACTTCTGTCGCATTAGCCGAGCATTAAAATGCCCTTTTGCTGGAGAATTAAAATGAAAACAATAATTGTTATGTTTTTGAATTCTTAGATTAATTCTGATCTATTTTAATAAAATTCAAGTCTTATATACTAAAATTATTCTAAGTCAGCATAATAGCAAAATAAAAACAATTTGTGTTTATGCTGACACATTGTTTGTATGCAGTTCATTCAACTTGCAGGCATTGAATTATTGGACATATTCAAATTACACCAATACAGTGTTTACGTTCAATAACCCAATACAACAAAAATGCAACGCATGCAAACTGGTCACATTGACTTATTAAAAAAAAACTTTAATTTAATAATGATAATAAAGTAACTTAATTATTATGTTTACTTAATTATAATGTTTTACTTATAAAATAACTTAATTATGATGTTTTATTTATAAAATAACTTAATGATAAAAACGAATGAATGAATACACTACAATATTAATAATTACACTATTTGAGAGTTCACACGTAAGAAAATACTCTCTGCGATTTAATTTGACGTTTGCTAATATAAAAATCTTATATCTTATCGCAAGGCGAATTCAACTACAGGTGGTGTCGATACTACAACAATCCAAGAACAACAGAAACAACACAGGGTTTTTTGCATTGCATTGTTAGTGTTTACTGTCCAAAATGTCAACCATTCCTAACAAAGCACTAACAAATCAAAACAAAGTAGCTCGAACTGTCAAAATCAGATGGCGTTTCGACACCACCTGTAGTTGAATTCGCCTTGTCTTATCTCAGGTGGAGACCCTGTGTAAATATGGGTGAAACCATGGTGAAATAAACAGGTGGCATTACTACGCCAGATGACGATTTTTTGCTCTTGCGTTGTTTGTCTAATATAATGTCAAAGTTTTGTTTATGTTTACAAAAAGTCCACGTTTTGTGTTGTGATTAGTGTATTTTATTAAAGTTTTTGATAATTTTAATTAAAAATTTAATATCAATTGGCAAAAATTAAAACTTAATATTAAAATTAGAACTGAAAAACGTAAATAACACAACCAGTAACAGCTTTTCATCCATATTTACCTTAATTTTTACTTAATTTTTTATTTAAAAAAATACTTTTTAGTAAAATACATGTGGGCTTTGTTTACACATGCAAAACAATGTCGCATACTTTGGAAGATTAAAAACGTAAGCATCCACTGCTGGCGCTGCAAGAAGCCGGGTCATGTAAGAGGGAACTGCCCAAACCCAGGATTGCGTTTCTGCTCATGGTGTGGCCAGGAGGGCACTCTGACCCGACACTGCGCCTGCCGCAGCGAACCAGCCCCCGCCGGACGGTATTACCTAACCGTCAGCATTTGCGGCACCAGCATTCAAGCTCTAGTCGACACGGGCTCGACTCTTACGTATATCGGAAGTAGGGTTCGCCAACTGGTGGAAACCCGTAATATACGACCCCGTGACCACCAGCGTAGCATTCAGTTGGCCGACGGATCCTGCAGAACCAGCCTCAACGTGTACCAACTTATCGTAGAAACCAGCGGAGGTACTACGCGTCTACTGGCATCCGCGCTTGATAGCCTGGCTGAGCCGATCATACTCGGCATGAATTTCCTACACCGCCGTCGCGCTCGACTGCTGATCGATGGAGTAGAACTACAAGCCGCCCGACCGTCGGAAGAGAACCGGTTATATGCGCTACACCCGATTGTCACTCACGATGAGCTACCGGCCGAGAAAACTTCACAATTACCCACGTTTCTGGCCTCTGCCAACAGAGCGTTTAAAGCTATCAGCGGACCTTGCACCGTAGGTGAACACACTCTCCATATGAAACACGATCGTCCGATTAAACGACGATATTACCCTCGAAACCCGGCCAAATCTCCCCGAACATAATACCATCCAGTACGAATAGGAAAAATATTTGTAATAGGTTATACCAACCAAAAGGAAAATATAACAGACGGTACGATCCCACATCCTTTATTAGTGACAATATGGAAAGACGAGCAACCAGACCTTTAGCTCCGGGCAAAATAACCAGCCACCTACGTCGAGCCACGATAACACGACACGTGCCGCCATTTTTACCGCCCTTCGAGGCCCGGCCAAAAATTCAGAATGTGGAGAGCAGTCCAGTGGCCCAATCTGGGGACCCAGCATTGGAAGCAGTGGCGTCTTTAGTTGTGCTAATGTATTTTTTTTTTTTAATAAATAAAAACAAAAATTATTTTGTCTGTGAACACGTTGTGCGTATGTTTTAAAAACTTTTTCATAACATTTTAGGTTTATTTGTTGCAGATCAGCGTTGCCAAAATCCTTCGGAACCGAGCAATTTTATTATCTTATAAACATTTAAAAATAAATATATCGCACGTGTTCCACAATAGTGTATTAACTCAAAATTTATATTTTTTCACTATTTGAAAAAAAAATCAACATGCAATCTTAATATCTACCCGCTGTAAAAATATATGTAGTGGCTATGTTGGCTACTGTTGAAGATTTCAGTTATGGTGACTATTATTGTATTTCAAAATGTTAAATTGAATTTCTTCTTTTTTCATAAGCAACTTTATTATATTCAACATTTTTCATTTTTCGAATTTATTCTATGAATTAAATTTCAGTTATGTATTTTATAAAGCTTTTTGTAATAGCTCTATTCCTTAAATTTTTTAGAAATGACTTTATACACTACCAGACTATTATATTGTATTTTCTTGTTACATTTTACCTTAGCTTTCCGTTGGATAGCAATGAAGTATATTTATGTACAGAAAAATTTACAATTATTAGACACCAGCAGAATGTAATGCATTTTCTGGCCCGCTACGGCCTTTGTCAGCATTCTTTGTGTCACACTGGATAGTGATACTTTATAAATTGAATGTATTTAACTCAACTATTTTAACAAATAGATATTGGGAATTATTTCTTTTTTCATAAGCAACTTTATTATATTCAACATTTTTCATTTTTCGAATTTATTCTATGAGTTAAATTTCAGCTATGTATTTTATAAAGCTTTTTGTAATAGCTCTATTCCTTAAATTTTTTAGAAATGACTTTATACACTACCAGACTATTATATTGTATTTTCTTGTTACATTTTACCTTAGCTTTCCGTTGGATAGCAATGAAGTATATTTATGTACAGAAAAATTTACAATTATTAGACACCAGCAGAATGTAATGCATTTTCTGGCCCGCTACGGCCTTCGTCAGCATTCTTTGTGTCACACTGGATAGTGATACTTTATAAATTGAACGTATTTAACTCAACTATTTTAACAAATAGATATTGGGAATTATTTCTTTTTTCATAAGCAACTTTATTATATTCAACATTTTTCATTTTTCGAATTTATTCTATGAGTTATATTTCAGTTATGTATTTTATAAAGCTTTTTGTAATAACTCTATTCCTTAAATTTTTTAGAAATGACTTTATACACTACCAGACTAATATATTGTATTTTCTTGTTACATTATACCTTAGCTTTCCGTTGGATAGCAATAAGGTATATTTATGTACAGAAAAATTTACAATTATTAGACACCAGCAGAATGTAATGCATTTTCTGGCCCGCTACGGCCTTCGTCAGCATTCTTTGTGTCACACTGGATAGTGATACTTTATAAATTGAATGTATTTAACTCAACTATTTTAACAAATAGATATTGGGAATTATTTCTTTTTTCATAAGCAACTTTATTATATTCAACATTTTTCATTTTTCGAATTTATTCTATGAGTTTAATTTCAGTTATGTATTTTATAAAGCTTTTTGTAATAACTCTATTCCTTAAATTTTTTAGAAATGACTTTATACACTACCAGACTATTATATTGTATTTTCTTGTTACATTTTACCTTAGCTTTCCGTTGGATAGCAATGAAGTATATTTATGTACAAAAAAATTTACAATTATTAGACACCAGCAGAATGTAATGCATTTTCTGGCCCGCTACGGCCTTCGTCAGCATTCTTTGTGTCACACTGGATAGTGATACTTTATAAATTGAATGTATTTAACTCAACTATTTTAACAAATAGATATTGGGAATTATTTCTTTTTTCATAAGCAACTTTATTATATTCAACATTTTTCAGTTTTCGAATTTATTCTATGAGTTAAATTTCAGTTATGTATTTTATAAAGCTTTTTGTAATAGCTCTATTCCTTAAATTTTTTAGAAATGACTTTATACACTACCAGACTATTATATTGTATTTTCTTGTTACATTTTACCTTAGCTTTCCGTTGGATAGCAATGAAGTATATTTATGTACAGAAAAATTTACAATTATTAGACAGCAGCAGAATGTAATGCATTTTCTGGCCCGCTACGGCCTTCGTCAGCATTCTTTGTGTCACACTGGATAGTTATATTTATAAATTGAATGTATTTAACTCAACTATTTTAACAAATAGATATTGGGAATTATTTCTTTTTTCATAAGCAACTTTATTATATTCAACATTTTTAATTTTTCGAATTTATTCTATGAGTTAAATTTCAGTTATGTATTTTATAAAGCTTTTTGTAATAGCTCTATTCCTTAAATTTTTTAGAATTGACTTTATACACTACCAGAATATTATATTGTATTTTCTTGTTACATTTTACCTTAGCTTTCCGTTGGATAGCAATGAAGTATATTTATGTACAGAAAAATTTACAATTATTAGACACCAGCAGAATGTAATGCATTTTCTGGCCCGCTACGGCCTTCGTCAGCATTCTTTGTGTCACACTGGATAGTGATACTTTATAAATTGAATGTATTTAACTCAACTATTTTAACAAATAGATATTGGGAATTATTTCTTTTTTCATAAGCAACTTTATTATATTCAACATTTTTCATTTTTCGAATTTATTCTATGAGTTAAATTTCAGTTATGTATTTTATAAAGCTTTTTGTAATAGCTCTATACCTTAAATTTTTAAGAAATGACTTTATACACTACCAGACTATTATATTGTATTTTCTTGTTACATTTTACCTTAGCTTTCCGTTGGATAGCAATGAAGTATATTTATGTACAGAAAAATTTACAATTATTAGACACCAGCAGAATGTAATGCATTTTCTGGCCCGCTACGGCCTTCGTCAGCATTCTTTGTGTCACACTGGATAGTGATACTTTATAAATTGAATGTATTTAACTCAACTATTTTAACAAATAGATATGGGGAATTATTTCTTTTTTCATAAGCAACTTTATTATATTCAACATTTTTCATTTTTCGAATTTATTCTATGAGTTAAATTTCAGTTATGTATTTTATAAAGCTTTTTGTAATAGCTCTATTCCTTAAATTTTTTAGAAATGACTTTATACACTACCAGATTATTATATTGTATTTTCTTGTTACATTTTACCTTAGCTTTGCGTTGGATAGCAATGAAGTATATTTATGTAGAGAAAAATTTACAATTATTAGACACCAGCAGAATGTAATGCATTTTCTGGCCCGCTACGGCCTTCGTCAGCATTCTTTGTGTCACACTGGATAGTGATACTTTATAAATTGAATGTATTTAACTCAACTATTTTAACAAATAGATAATGGGAATTATTTCTTTTTTCATAAGCAACTTTATTATATTCAACATTTTTCATTTTTCGAATTTATTCTATGAGTTAAATTTCAGTTATGTATTTTATAAAGCTTTTTGTAATAGCTCTATTCCTTAAATTTTTTAGAAATGACTTTATACACTACCAGACTATTATATTGTATTTTCTTGTTACATTTTACCTTAGCTTTCCGTTGGATAGCAATGAAGTATATTTATGTACAGAAAAATTTACAATTATTAGACACCAGCAGAATGTAATGCATTTTCTGGCCCGCTACGGCCTTCGTCAGCATTCTTTGTGTCACACTGGACAGTTATACTTTATAAATTGAATGTATTTAACTCAACTATTTTAACAAATAGATATTGGGAATTTTTCCTTTTTTCATAAGCAACTTTATTATATTCAACATTTTTCATTTTTCGAATTTATTCTATGAGTTAAATTTCAGTTATGTATTTTATAAAGCTTTTTGTAATAGCTCTATACCTTAAATTTTTTAGAAATGACTTTATACACTACCAGACTATTATATTGTATTTTCTTGTTACATTTTACCTTAGCTTTCCGTTGGATAGCAATGAAGTATATTTATGTACAGAAAAATTTACAATTATTAGACACCAGCAGAATGTAATGCATTTTCTGGCCCGCTACGGCCTTCGTCAGCATTCTTTGTGTCACACTGGATAGTGATTCTTTATAAATTGAATGTATTTAACTCAACTATAACTATTTTAACAAATAGATATTGGGAATTATTTCTTTTTTCATAAGCAACTTTATTATATTCAACATTTTTCATTTTTCGAATTTATTCTATGAGTTAAATTTCAGTTATGTATTTTATAAAGCTTTTTGTAATAGCTCTATTCCTTAAATTTTTTAGAAATGACTTTATACACAACCAGACTATTATATTGTATTTTCTTGTTACATTTTACCTTAGCTTTGCGTTGGATAGCAATGAAGTATATTTATGTACAGAAAAATTTACAATTATTAGACACCAGCAAAATGTAATGCATTTTCTGGCCCGCTACGGCCTTCGTCAGCATTCTTTGTGTCACACTGGATAGTGATACTTTATAAATTGAATGTATTTAACTCAACTATTTTAACAAATAGATAATGGGAATTATTTCTTTTTTCATAAGCAACTTTATTATATTCAACATTTTTCATTTTTCGAATTTATTCTATGAGTTAAATTTCAGTTATGTATTTTATAAAGCTTTTTGTAATAGCTCTATTCCTTAAATTTTTTGGAAATGACTTTATACACTACCAGACTATTATATTGTATTTTCATGTTACATTTTACCTTAGCTTTCCGTTGGACAGCAATGAAGTATATTTATGTACAGAAAAATTTACAATTATTAGACACCAGCAGAATGTAATGCATTTTCTGGCCCGCTACGGCCTTCGTCAGCATTCTTTGTGTCACACTGGATAGTGATTCTTTATAAATTGAATGTATTTAACTCAACTATTTTAACAAATAGATATTGGGAATTATTTCTTTTTTCATAAGCAACTTTATTATATTCAACATTTTTCATTTTTCGAATTTATTCTATGAGTTAAATTTCAGTTATGTATTTTATAAAGCTTTTTGTAATAGCTCTATTCCTTAAATTTTTTAGAAATGACTTTATACACAACCAGACTATTATATTGTATTTTCTTGTTACATTTTACCTTAGCTTTGCGTTGGATAGCAATGAAGTATATTTATGTACAGAAAAATTTACAATTATTAGACACCAGCAGAATGTAATGCATTTTCTGGCCCGCTACGGCCTTCGTCAGCATTCTTTGTGTCACACTGGATAGTGATACTTTATAAATTGAATGTATTTAACTCAACTATTTTAACAAATAGATAATGGGAATTATTTCTTTTTTCATAAGCAACTTTATTATATTCAACATTTTTCATTTTTCGAATTTATTCTATGAGTTAAATTTCAGTTATGTATTTTATAAAGCTTTTTGTAATAGCTCTATTCCTTAAATTTTTTGGAAATGACTTTATACACTACCAGACTATTATATTGTATTTTCATGTTACATTTTACCTTAGCTTTCCGTTGGATAGCAATGAAGTATATTTATGTACAGAAAAATTTACAATTATTAGACACCAGCAGAATGTAATGCATTTTCTGGCCCGCTACGGCCTTCGTCAGCATTCTTTGTGTCACACTGGATAGTGATACTTTATAAATTGAAGGTATTTAACTCAACTATTTTAACAAATAGATATTGGGAATTATTTCTTTTTTCATAAGCAACTTTATTATATTCAACATTTTTAATTTTTCGAATTAATTCTATGAGTTATATTTCAGTTATGTATTTTATAAAGCTTTTTGTAATAGCTCTATTCCTTAAATTTTTTAGAAATGACTTTATACACTACCAGACTATTATATTGTATTTTCTTGTTACATTTTACCTTAGCTTTCCGTTGGATAGCAATGAAGTATATTTATGTACAGAAAAATTTACAATTATTAGACACCAGCAGAATGTAATGCATTTTCTGGCCCGCTACGGCCTTCGTCAGCATTCTTTGTGTCACACTGTAGCTCGTTTCTGTATTTTTCGCATCGCAAATTTTCTCATATTAAGTGTGAAACAAAAAATTCCATCGTTTCTCGATTTGTGAGAAAAAAGTGTTTCTGTATTTAAATGCGAGAACAGACAACACAGATTCTGTTTTAACTGGAATACTTCCAGTAATTAAGTGTCAAATGCAAGCGAAACGTCAACGAAAGAAATATGTATATATAATAAAAATAAGGCTGCCACATTTAAAGATTTATCGACATCTTGACGATTTTTTTTGTTCCAAAATTGGCAAAGTGACGATTTGCTGATTTTTTCTAGTGACGATTCAGTCTTCGAAATAAAGCAATTTTAAATAGTTTTATATGTTTGTGTATTAGGCACCACAGAAAACCGATATCTTTAAAAACAAGGCAGATTAAAAAATGTATCGGCTAAAGCAAAATTTCGAACGAAAACTGTTTAATTTTTATTTGCTTGGATTATTTAATTTAATACATTTGTTTGTGAGATCAAAAGATTAAACTATTACCCCATTTTTCAGTGTGATTTCTGCAGTGAAAAATAACAATCTGAAATTTTAAACTCTTATCGGATTAAGGAAAATAAAATAAATAATTTTATTTAAATAGACCTCAAGCTTATGTATGTAGAAAATATGTATTTTACCCATGAACTTAGTTTTTTTTTTTTTTTTTTTTTTTTTTTTTTTTTTTGGATTATGATAAAAATTTGTGATTATATGATAAAAATCGAACAAAATTCGACAAAATGAATTTTAACTTATCCGAAAAAAATAGACGATTTTTTTATTTTTCTTAGGATATAGACGTTTTTTCACAAATTTATCTGGCAGCCCTGCATAAAACAAACACAATGAAAGGCTAAAAAAATTTAAATAACAAAATATAACAATTGTGTTTAAAATACTTATTTTCATCATTTAAATTCATTCTTTTAAAATAAAATAAAATAATACACATTCTTGTGTACATACATACATAATTTGGGCTCCATTTTTTAAAATTTTTTTTTCTCGCATCAATTTCAAATATGACTTATTTTGACAGTTCTTGTGAGAAACTTTTTGCAAAATATTGTTACAGAAACACTTGTTCTCACATCCTTCCAATAATGGCTGGAAAATTATTTAAATGACAGATAATTCTCGCAAAGTAAAAGTACAGAAACACTTATGTGAGAAAACCCATTTTTTGTTTCATATTGCACTGTTTTTGTCATAATTCACTTGTTTCATGCGGGAAATTTTACGATGCGAGTAATACAGAAACGGGCTACTGGATAGTGATACTTTATAAATTGAATGTATTTAACTCAACTATTTTAACAAATAGATATTGGGAATTATTTCTTTTTTCATAAGCAACTTTATTATATTCAACATTTTTCATTTTTCGAATTTATTCTATGAGTTAAATTTCAGTTATGTATTTTATAAAGCTTTTTGTAATTACTCTATTCCTTAAATTTTTTAGAAATGACTTTATACACTACCAGACTATTATATTGTATTTTCTTGTTACATTTTACCTTAGCTTTCCGTTGGATAGCAATGAAGTATATTTATGTACAAAAAAATTTACAATTATTAGACACCAGCAGAATGTAATGCATTTTCTGGCCCGCTACGGCCTTCGTCAGCATTCTTTGTGTCACACTGGATAGTTATACTTTATAAATTGAATGTATTTAACTCAACTATTTTAACAAATAGATATTGGGAATTATTTCTTTTTTCATAAGCAACTTTATTATATTCAACATTTTTCGAATTTATTCTATGAGTTAAATTTCAGTTATATATTTTATAAAGCTTTTTGTAATAGCTCTATTCCTTAAATTTTTTAGAACTGACTTTATACACTACCAGACTATTATATTGTATTTTCTTGTTACATTTTACCTTAGCTTTTCGTTGGATAGCAATGAAGTATATTTATGTACAGAAAAATTTACAATTATTAGACACCAGCAGAATGTAATGCATTTTCTGGCCCGCTACGGCCTTCGTCAGTATTCTTTGTGTCACACTGGATAGTGATACTTTATAAATTGAATGTATTTAACTCAACTATTTTAACAAATAGATATTGGGAATTATTTCTTTTTTCATAAGCAACTTTATTATATTCAACATTTTTCATTTTTCGAATTTATTCTATGAGTTAAATTTCAGTTATGTATTTTATAAAGCTTTTTGTAATAGCTCTATACCTTGAATTTTTTAGAAATGACTTTATACACTACCAGACTATTATATTGTATTTTCTTGTTACATTTTACCTTAGCTTTCCGTTGGATAGCAATGAAGTATATTTATGTACAGAAAAATTTACAATTATTAGACACCAGCAGAATGTAATGCATTTTCTGGCCCGCTACGGCCTTCGTCAGCATTCTTTGTGTCACACTGGATAGTGATACTTTATAAATTGAATGTATTTAACTCAACTATTTTAACAAATAGATATTGGGAATTATTTCTTTTTTCATAAGCAACTTTATTATATTCAACATTTTTCATTTTTCGAATTTATTCTATGAGTTAAATTTCAGTTATGTATTTTATAAAGCTTTTTGTAATAGCTCTATTCCTTAAATTTTTTAGAAATGACTTTATACACTACCAGACTATTATATTGTATTTTCTTGTTACATTTTACCTTAGCTTTCCGTTGGATAGCAATGAAGTATATTTATGTACAGAAAAATTTACAATTATTAGACACCAGCAGAATGTAATGCATTTTCTGGCCCGCTACGGCCTTCGTCAGCATTCTTTGTGTCACACTGGATAGTGATACTTTATAAATTGAATGTATTTAACTAAACTATTTTAACAAATAGATATTGGGAATTATTTCTTTTTTCATAAGCAACTTTATTATATTCAACATTTTTCATTTTTCGAATTTATTCTATGAGTTATATTTCAGTTATGTATTTTATAAAGCTTTTTGTAATAGCTCTATTCCTTAAATTTTTTAGAAATGACTTTATACACTACCAGACTATTATATTGTATTTTCTTGTTACATTTTACCTTAGCTTTCCGTTGGATAGCAATGAAGTATATTTATGTACAGAAAAATTGACAATTATTAGACACCAGCAGAATGTAATGCATTTTCTGGCCCGCTACGGCCTTCGTCAGCATTCTTTGTGTCACACTGGATAGTGATACTTTATAAATTGAATGTATTTAACTCAACTATTTTAACAAATAGATATTGGGAATTATTTCTTTTTTCATAAGCAACTTTATTATATTCAACATTTTTAATTTTTCGAATTTATTCTATGAGTTAAATTTCAGTTATGTATTTTATAAAGCTTTTTGTAATAACTCTATTCCTTAAATTTTTTAGAAATGACTTTATACACTACCAGACTATTATATTGTATTTTCTTGTTACATTTTACCTTAGCTTTCCGTTGGATAGCAATGAAGTATATTTATGTACAAAAAAATTTACAATTATTAGACACCAGCAGAATGTAATGCATTTTCTGGCCCGCTACGGCCTTCGTCAGCATTCTTTGTGTCACACTGGATAGTGATACTTTATAAATTGAATGTATTTAACTAAACTATTTTAACAAATAGATATTGGGAATTATTTCTTTTTTCATAAGCAACTTTATTATATTCAACATTTTTC
This sequence comes from Pollenia amentaria, assembly GCA_943735925.1. Taxonomy (NCBI): domain Eukaryota; kingdom Metazoa; phylum Arthropoda; class Insecta; order Diptera; family Polleniidae; genus Pollenia; species Pollenia amentaria. The sequence continues at coordinate 67,206,249 of OX031009.1, forward strand.
ATTTTTCGAATTTATTCTATGAGTTAAATTTCAGTTATATATTTTATAAAGCTTTTTGTAATAGCTCTATTCCTTAAATTTTTTAGAAATGACTTTATACACTACCAGACTATTATATTGTATTTTCTTGTTACATTTTACCTTAGCTTTCCGTTGGATAGCAATGAAGTATATTTATGTACAGAAAAATTTACAATTATTAGACACCAGCAGAATGTAATGCATTTTCTGGCCCGCTACGGCCTTCGTCAGCATTCTTTGTGTCACACTGGATAGTGATACTTTATAAATTGAATGTATTTAACTCAACTATTTTAACAAATAGATATGGGGAATTATTTCTTTTTTCATAAGCAACTTTATTATATTCAACATTTTTCATTTTTCGAATTTATTCTATGAGTTAAATTTCAGTTATGTATTTTATAAAGCTTTTTGTAATAGATCTATTCCTTAAATTTTTTAGAAATGACTTTATACACTACCAGACTATTATATTGTATTTTCTTGTTACATTTTACCTTAGCTTTCCGTTGGATAGCAATGAAGTATATTTATGTACAGAAAAATTTACAATTATTAGACACCAGCAGAATGTAATGCATTTTCTGGCCCGCTACGGCCTTCGTCAGCATTCTTTGTGTCACACTGGATAGTTATACTTTATAAATTGAATGTATTTAACTCAACTATTTTAACAAATAGATATTGGGAATTATTTCTTTTTTCATAAGCAACTTTATTATATTCAACATTTTTCATTTTTCGAATTTATTCTATGAGTTAAATTTCAGTTATATATTTTATAAAGCTTTTTGTAATAGCTCTATTCCTTAAATTTTTTAGAACTGACTTTATACACTACCAGACTATTATATTGTATTTTCTTGTTACATTTTACCTTAGCTTTCCGTTGGATAGCAATGAAGTATATTTATGTACAGAAAAATTTACAATTATTAGACACCAGCAGAATGTAATGCATTTCCTGGCCCGCTACGGCCTTCGTCAGCATTCTTTGTGTCACACTGGATAGTGATACTTTATAAATTGAATGTATTTAACTCAACTATTTTAACAAATAGATATTGGGAATTATTTATTTTTTCATAAGCAACTTTATTATATTCAACATTTTTCATTTTTCGAATTTATTCTATGAGTTAAATTTCAGTTATGTATTTTATAAAGCTTTTTGTAATAGCTCTATTCCTTAAATTTTTTAGAAATGACTTTATACACTACCAGACTATTATATTGTATTTTCTTGTTACATTTTACCTTAGCTTTCCGTTGGATAGCAATGAAGTATATTTATGTACAGAAAAATTTACAATTATTAGACACCAGCAGAATGTAATGCATTTTCTGGCCCGCTACGGCCTTCGTCAGCATTCTTTGTGTCACACTGGATAGTGATACTTTATAAATTGAATGTATTTAACTCAACTATTTTAACAAATAGATATTGGGAATTATTTATTTTTTCATAAGCAACTTTATTATATTCAACATTTTTAATTTTTCGAATTTATTCTATGAGTTAAATTTCAGTTATGTATTTTATAAAGCTTTTTGTAATAGCTCTATACCTTAAATTTTTTAGAAATGACTTTATACACTACCAGACTATTATATTGTATTTTCTTGTTACATTTTACCTTAGCTTTTCGTTGGATAGCAATGAAGTATATTTATGTACAGAAAAATTTACAATTATTAGACACCAGCAGAATGTAATGCATTTTCTGGCCCGCTACGGCCTTCGTCAGCATTCTTTGTGTCACACTGGATAGTGATACTTTATAAATTGAATGTATTTAACTCAACTATTTTAACAAATAGATATGGGGAATTATTTCTTTTTTCATAAGCAACTTTATTATATTCAACATTTTTCATTTTTCGAATTTATTCTATGAGTTAAATTTCCGTTATGTATTTTATAAAGCTTTTTGTAATAGCTCTATTCCTTAAATTTTTTAGAAATGACTTTATACACTACCAGACTATTATATTGTATTTTCTTGTTACATTTTACCTTAACTTTCCGTTGGATAGCAATGAAGTATATTTATGTACAGAAAAATTTACAATTATTAGACACCAGCAGAATGTAATGCATTTTCTGGCCCGCTACGGCCTTCGTCAGCATTCTTTGTGTCACACTGGATAGTGATACTTTATAAATTGAATGTATTTAACTCAACTATTTTAACAAATAGATATTGGGAATTATTTCTTTTTTCATAAGCAACTTTATTATATTCAACATTTTTCATTTTTCGAATTTATTCTATGAGTTAAATTTCAGTTATATATTTTATAAAGCTTTTTGTAATAGCTCTATTCCTTAAATTTTTTAGAACTGACTTTTTACACTACCAGACTATTATATTGTATTTTCTTGTTACATTTTACCTTAGCTTTCCGTTGGATAGCAATGAAGTATATTTATGTACAGAAAAATTTACAATTATTAGACACCAGCAGAATGTAATGCATTTTCTGGCCCGCTACGGCCTTCGTCAGCATTATTTGTGTCACACTGGATAGTGATACTTTATAAATTGAATGTATTTAACTAAACTATTTTAACAAATAGATATTGGGAATTATTTCTTTTTTCATAAGCAACTTTATTATATTCAACATTTTTCATTTTTCGAATTTATTCTATGAGTTAAATTTCAGTTATGTATTTTATAAAGCTTTTTGTAATAGCTCTATTCCTTAAATTTTTTAGAAATGACTTTATACACTACCAGACTATTATATTGTATTTTCTTGTTACATTTTTCCTTAGCTCTCCGTTGGATAGCAATGAAGTATATTTATGTACAGAAAAATTTACAATTATTAGACACCAGCAGAATGTAATGCATTTTCTGGCCCGCTACGGCCTTCGTCAGCATTATTTGTGTCACACTGGATAGTGATACTTTATAAATTGAATGTATTTAAGTCAACTATTTTAACAAATAGATATTGGAAATTATTTCTTTTTTCATAAGCAACTTTATTATATTCAACATTTTTCATTTTTCGAATTTATTCTATAAGTTAAATTTCAGTTATGTATTTTATAAAGCTTTTTGTAATAGCTCTATTCCTAAAATTTTTTAGAAATGACTTTATACACTACCAGACTATTATATTGTATTTTCTTGTTACATTTTACCTTAGCTTTCCGTTGGATAGCAATGAAGTATATTTATGTACAGAAAAATTTACAATTATTAGACACCAGCAGAATGTAATGCATTTTCTGGCCCGCTACGGCCTTCGTCAGCATTCTTTGTGTCGCACTGGATAGTGATACTTTATAAATTGAATGTATTTAACTCAACTATTTTAACAAATAGATATTGGGAATTATTTCTTTTTTCATAAGCAACTTTATTATATTCAACATTTTTCATTTTTCGAATTTATTCTATGAGTTAAATTTCAGTTATATATTTTATAAAGCTTTTTGTAATAGCTCTATTCCTTAAATTTTTTAGAACTGACTTTTTACACTACCAGACTATTATATTGTATTTTCTTGTTACATTTTACCTTAGCTTTCCGTTGGATAGCAATGAAGTATATTTATGTACAGAAAAATTTACAATTATTAGACACCAGCAGAATGTAATGCATTTTCTGGCCCGCTACGGCCTTCGTCAGCATTATTTGTGTCACACTGGATAGTGATACTTTATAAATTGAATGTATTTAACTAAACTATTTTAACAAATAGATATTGGGAATTATTTCTTTTTTCATAAGCAACTTTATTATATTCAACATTTTTCATTTTTCGAATTTATTCTATGAGTTAAATTTCAGTTATGTATTTTATAAAGCTTTTTGTAATAGCTCTATTCCTTAAATTTTTTAGAAATGACTTTATACACTACCAGACTATTATATTGTATTTTCTTGTTACATTTTTCCTTAGCTCTCCGTTGGATAGCAATGAAGTATATTTATGTACAGAAAAATTTACAATTATTAGACACCAGCAGAATGTAATGCATTTTCTGGCCCGCTACGGCCTTCGTCAGCATTATTTGTGTCACACTGGATAGTGATACTTTATAAATTGAATGTATTTAAGTCAACTATTTTAACAAATAGATATTGGAAATTATTTCTTTTTTCATAAGCAACTTTATTATATTCAACATTTTTCATTTTTCGAATTTATTCTATAAGTTAAATTTCAGTTATGTATTTTATAAAGCTTTTTGTAATAGCTCTATTCCTTAAATTTTTTAGAAATGACTTTATACACTACCAGACTATTATATTGTATTTTCTTGTTACATTTTACCTTAGCTTTCCGTTGGATAGCAATGAAGTATATTTATGTACAGAAAAATTTACAATTATTAGACACCAGCAGAATGTAATGCATTTTCTGGCCCGCTACGGCCTTCGTCAGCATTCTTTGTGTCACACTGGATAGTGATACTTTATAAATTGAATGTATTTAACTAAACTATTTTAACAAATAGATATTGGGAATTATTTCTTTTTTCATAAGCAACTTTATTATATTCAACATTTTTCATTTTTCGAATTTATTCTATGAGTTAAATTTCAGTTATATATTTTATAAAGCTTTTTGTAATAGCTCTATTCCTTAAATTTTTTAGAACTGACTTTATACACTACCAGACTATTATATTGAATTTTCTTGTTACATTTTACCTTAGCTTTCCGTTGGATAGCAATGAAGTATATTTATGTACAGAAAAATTTACAATTATTAGACACCAGCAGAATGTAATGCATTTTCTGGCCCGCTACGGCCTTTGTCAGCATTCTTTGTGTCACACTGGATAGTGATACTTTATAAATTGAATGTATTTAATTCAACTATTTTAACAAATAGATATTGGGAATTATTTCTTTTTTCATAAGCAACTTTATTATATTCAACATTTTTCATTTTTCGAATTTATTCTATGAGTTAAATTTCAGTTATGTATTTTATAAAGCTTTTTGTAATAGCTCTATTCTTTAAATTTTTTAGAAATGACTTTATACACTACCAGACTATTATATTGTATTTTCTTGTTACATTTTACCTTAGCTTTGCGTTGGATAGCAATGAAGTATATTTATGTACAGAAAAATTTACAATTATTAGACAAAAGCAGAATGTAATGCATTTTCTGGCCCGCTACGGCCTTCGTCAGCATTCTTTGTGTCACACTGGATAGTGATACTTTATAAATTGAATGTATTTAACTCAACTATTTTAACAAATAGATAATGGGAATTATTTCTTTTTTCATAAGCAACTTTATTATATTCAACATTTTTCATTTTTCGAATTTATTCTATGAGTTAAATTTCAGTTATGTATTTTATAAAGCTTTTTGTAATAGCTCTATTCCTTAAATTTTTTAGAAATGACTTTATACACTACCAGACTATTATATTGTATTTTCTTGTTACATTTTACCTTAGCTTTCCGTTGGATAGCAATGAAGTATATTTATGTACAGAAAATTTTACAATTATTAGACACCAGCAGAATGTAATGCATTTTCTGGCCCGCTACGGCCTTCGTCAGCATTCTTTGTGTCACACTGGATAGTGATACTTTATAAATTGAACGTATTTAACTCAACTATTTTAACAAATAGATATTGGGAATTATTTCTTTTTTCATAAGCAACTTTATTATATTCAACATTTTTCATTTTTCGAATTTATTCTATGAGTTAAATTTCAGTTATGTATTTTATAAAGCTTTTTGTAATAGCTCTATTCCTTAAATTTTTTAGAAATGACTTTATACACTACCAGACTATTATATTGTATTTTCTTGTTACATTTTACCTTAGCTTTCCGTTGGATAGCAATGAAGTATATTTATGTACAGAAAAATTTACAATTATTAGACACCAGCAGAATGTAATGCATTTTCTGGCCCGCTACGGCCTTCGTCAGCATTCTTTGTGTCACACTGGATAGTGATACTTTATAAATTGAATGTATTTAACTCAACTATTTTAACAAATAGATATTGGGAATTATTTCTTTTTTCATAAGCAACTTTATTATATTCAACATTTTTCATTTTTCGAATTTATTCTATGAGTTAAATTTCAGTTATGTATTTTATAAAGCTTTTTGTAATAACTATATTCCTTAAATTTTTTAGAAATGACTTTATACACTACCAGACTATTATATTGTATTTTCTTGTTACATTTTACCTTAGCTTTCCGTTGGATAGCAATGAAGTATATTTATGTACAAAAAAATTTACAATTATTAGACACCAGCAGAATGTAATGCATTTTCTGGCCCGCTACGGCCTTCGTCAGCATTCTTTGTGTCACACTGGATAGTGATACTTTATAAATTGAATGTATTTAACTAAACTATTTTAACAAATATATATTGGGAATTATTTCTTTTTTCATAAGCAACTTTATTATATTCAACATTTTTCATTTTTCGAATTTATTCTATGAGTTAAATTTCAGTTATGTATTTTATAAAGCTTTTTGTAATAGCTCTATTCCTTAAATTTTTTAGAAATGACTTTATACACTACCAGACTATTTTATTGTATTTTCTTGTTACATTTTACCTTAGCTTTGCGTTGGATAGCAATGAAGTATATTTATGTACAGAAAAATTTACAATTATTAGACACCAGCAGAATGTAATGCATTTTCTGGCCCGCTACGGCCTTCGTCAGCATTCTTTGTGTCACACTGGATAGTGATACTTTATAAATTGAATGTATTTAACTCAACTATTTTAACAAATAGATAATGGGAATTATTTCTTTTTTCATAAGCAACTTTATTATATTCAACATTTTTCATTTTTCGAAATTATTCTATGAGTTAAATTTCAGTTATGTATTTTATAAAGCTTTTTGTAATAGCTCTATTCCTTAAATTTTTTAGAAATGACTTTATACACTACCAGACTATTATATTGTATTTTCTTGTTACATTTTACCTTAGCTTTCCGTTGGATAGCAATGAAGTATATTTATGTACAGAAAAATTTACAATTATTAGACACCAGCAGAATGTAATGCATTTTCTGGCCCGCTACGGCCTTCGTCAGCATTCTTTGTGTCACACTGGATAGTGATACTTTATAAATTGAATGTATTTAACTAAACTATTTTAACAAATAGATACTGGGAATTATTTCTTTTTTCATAAGCAACTTTATTATATTCAACATTTTTCATTTTTCGAATTTATTCTATGAGTTAAATTTCAGTTATGTATTTTATAAAGCTTTTTGTAATAGCTCTATTCCTTAAATTTTTTAGAAATGACTTTATACACTACCAGACTATTATATTGTATTTTCTTGTTACATTTTACCTTAGCTTTCCGTTGGATAGCAATGAAGTATATTTATGTACAGAAAAATTTACAATTATTAGACACCAGCAGAATGTAATGCATTTTCTGGCCCGCTACGGCCTTCGTCAGCATTCTTTGTGTCACACTGGATAGTGATACTTTATAAATTGAATGTATTTAACTCAACTATTTTAACAAATAGATATGGGGAATTATTTCTTTTTTCATAAGCAACTTTATTATATTCAACATTTTTCATTTTTCGAATTTATTCTATGAGTTAAATTTCAGTTATGTATTTTATAAAGCTTTTTGTAATAGCTCTATTCCTTAAATTTTTTAGAAATTACTTTATACACTACCAGACTATTATATTGTATTTTCTTGTTACATTTTACCTTAGCTTTCCGTTGGATAGCAATGAAGTATATTTATGTACAGAAAAATTTACAATTATTAGACACCAGCAGAATGTAATGCATTTTCTGGCCCGCTACGGCCTTCGTCAGCATTCTTTGTGTCACACTGGATAGTTATACTTTATAAATTGAATGTATTTAACTCAACTATTTTAACAAATAGATATTGGGAATTATTTCTTTTTTCATAAGCAACTTTATTATATTCAACATTTTTCATTTTTCGAATTTATTCTATGAGTTAAATTTCAGTTATATATTTTATAAAGCTTTTTGTAATAGCTCTATTCCTTAAATTTTTTAGAACTGTATTATACACTACCAGACTATTATATTGTATTTTCTTGTTACATTTTACCTTAGCTTTCCGTTGGATAGCAATGAAGTATATTTATGTACAGAAAAATTTACAATTATTAGACACCAGCAGAATGTAATGCATTTTCTGGCCCGCTACGGCCTTCGTCAGCATTCTTTGTGTCACACTGGATAGTGATACTTTATAAATTGAATGTATTTAACTCAACTATTTTAACAAATAGATATTGGGAATTATTTCTTTTTTCATAAGCAACTTTATTATATTCAACATTTTTCATTTTTCGAATTTATTCTATGAGTTAAATTTCAGTTATGTATTTTATAAAGCTTTTTGTAATAACTATATTCCTTAAATTTTTTAGAAATGACTTTATACACTACCAGACTATTATATTGTATTTTCTTGTTACATTTTACCTTAGCTTTCCGTTGGATAGCAATGAAGTATATTTATGTACAAAAAAATTTACAATTATTAGACACCAGCAGAATGTAATGCATTTTCTGGCCCGCTACGGTCTTCGTCAGCATTCTTTGTGTCACACTGGATAGTGATACTTTATAAATTGAATGTATTTAACTAAACTATTTTAACAAATATATATTGGGAATTATTTCTTTTTTCATAAGCAACTTTATTATATTCAACATTTTTCATTTTTCGAATTTATTCTATGAGTTAAATTTCAGTTATGTATTTTATAAAGCTTTTTGTAATAGCTCTATTCCTTAAATTTTTTAGAAATGACTTTATACACTACCAGACTATTTTATTGTATTTTCTTGTTACATTTTACCTTAGCTTTGCGTTGGATAGCAATGAAGTATATTTATGTACAGAAAAATTTACAATTATTAGACACCAGCAGAATGTAATGCATTTTCTGGCCCGCTACGGCCTTCGTCAGCATTCTTTGTGTCACACTGGATAGTGATACTTTATAAATTGAATGTATTTAACTAAACTATTTTAACAAATAGATACTGGGAATTATTTCTTTTTTCATAAGCAACTTTATTATATTCAACATTTTTCATTTTTCGAATTTATTCTATGAGTTAAATTTCAGTTATGTATTTTATAAAGCTTTTTGTAATAGCTCTATTCCTTAAATTTTTTAGAAATGACTTTATACACTACCAGACTATTATATTGTATTTTCTTGTTACATTTTACCTTAGCTTTCCGTTGGATAGCAATGAAGTATATTTATGTACAGAAAAATTTACAATTATTAGACACCAGCAGAATGTAATGCATTTTCTGGCCCGCTACGGCCTTCGTCAGCATTCTTTGTGTCACACTGGATAGTTATACTTTATAAATTGAATGTATTTAACTCAACTATTTTAACAAATAGATATTGGGAATTATTTCTTTTTTCATAAGCAACTTTATTATATTCAACATTTTTCATTTTTCGAATTTATTCTATGAGTTAAATTTCAGTTATATATTTTATAAAGCTTTTTGTAATAGCTCTATTCCTTAAATTTTTTAGAACTGTATTATACACTACCAGACTATTATATTGTATTTTCTTTTTACATTTTACCTTAGCTTTCCGTTGGATAGCAATGAAGTATATTTATGTACAGAAAAATTTACAATTATTAGACACCAGCAGAATGTAATGCATTTTCTGGCCCGCTACGGCCTTCGTCAGCATTCTTTGTGTCACACTGGATAGTGATACTTTATAAATTGAACGTATTTAACTCAACTATTTTAACAAATAGATATTGGGAATTATTTCTTTTTTCATAAGCAACTTTATTATATTCAACATTTTTCATTTTTCGAATTTATTCTATGAGTTAAATTTCAGTTATGTTTTTTATAAAGCGTTTTGTAATAGCTCTATTCCTTAAATTTTTTAGAAATGACTTTATACACTACCAGACTATTATATTGTATTTTCTTGTTACATTTTACCTTAGCTTTCCGTTGGATAGCAATGAAGTATATTTATGTACAGAAAAATTTACAATTATTAGACACCAGCAGAATGTAATGCATTTTCTGGCCCGCTACGGCCTTCGTCAGCATTCTTTGTGTCACACTGGATAGTGATACTTTATAAATTGAATGTATTTAACTCAACTATTTTAACAAATAGATATTGGGAATTATTTCTTTTTTCATAAGCAACTTTATTATATTCAACATTTTTCGAATTTATTCTATGAGTTAAATTTCAGTTATGTAATTTATAAAGCTTTTTGTAATAACTCTATTCCTTAAATTTTTTAGAAATGACTTTATACACTACCAGACTATTATATTGTATTTTCTTGTTACATTTTACCTTAGCTTTCCGTTGGATAGCAATGAAGTATATTTATGTACAGAAAAATTTACAATTATTAGACACCAGCAGAATGTAATGCATTTTCTGGCCCGCTACGGCCTTCGTCAGCATTCTTTGTGTCACACTGGATAGTGATACTTTATAAATTGAACGTATTTAACTCAACTATTTTAACAAATAGATATGGGGAATTATTTCTTTTTTCATAAGCAACTTTATTATATTCAACATTTTTCATTTTTCGAATTAATTCTATGAGTTAAATTTCAGTTATGTATTTTATAAAGCTTTTTGTAATAGCTCTATTCCTTAAATTTTTTAGAAATGACTTTATACACTACCAGACTATTATATTGTATTTTCTTGTTACATTTTACCTTAGCTTTCCGTTGGATAGCAATGAAGTATATTTATGTACAGAAAAATTTACAATTATTAGACACCAGCAGAATGTAATGCATTTTCTGGCCCGCTACGGCCTTCGTCAGCATTCTTTGTGTCACACTGGATAGTGATACTTTATAAATTGAATGTATTTAACTCAACTCTTTTAACAAATAGATATTGGGAATTATTTCTTTTTTCATAAGCAACTTTATTATATTCAACATTTTTCATTTTTCGAATTTATTCTATGAGTTAAATTTCAGTTATATATTTTATAAAGCTTTTTGTAAAAGCTCTATTCCTTAAATTTTTTAGAACTGACTTTATACACTACCAGACTATTATATTGTATTTTCTTGTTACATTTTACATTAGCTTTCCGTTGGCTAGCAATGAAATATATTTATGTACAGAAAAAATTAACAATTATTAGACACCAGCAGAATGTAATGGATTTTCTGGCCCGCTACGGCCTTCGTCAGCATTCTTTGTGTCACACTGGATAGTGATACTTTATAAATTGAATGTATTTAACTCAACTATTTTAACAAATACATATTGGGAATTATTTATTTTTTCATAAGCAACTTTATTATATTCAACATTTTTCATTTTTCGAATTTATTCTATGAGTTAAATTTCAGTTATGTATTTTATAAAGCTTTTTGTAATAGCTCTATACCTTAAATTTTTTAGAAATGACTTTATACACTACCAGACTATTATATTGTATTTTCTTGTTACATTTTACCTTAGCTTTCCGTTGGATAGCAATGAAGTATATTTATGTACAGAAAAATTTACAATTATTAGACACCAGCAGAATGTAATGCATTTTCTGGCCCGCTACGGCCTTCGTCAGCATTCTTTGTGTCACACTGGATAGTGATACTTTATAAATTGAATGTATTTAACTCAACTATTTTAACAAATAGATATTTGGAATTATTTCTTTTTTCATAAGCAACTTTATTATATTCAACATTTTTCATTTTTCGAATTTATTCTATGAGTTAAATTTCAGTTATGTATTTTATAAAGCTTTTTGTAATAGCTCTATTCCTTAAATTTTTTAGAAATGACTTTATACACTACCAGACTATTATATTGTATTTTCTTGTTACATTTGACCTTAGCTTTCCGTTGGATAGCAGTGAAGTATATTTATGTACAGAAAAATTTACAATTATTAGACACCAGCAGAATGTAATGCATTTTCTGGCCCGCTACGGCCTTCGTCAGCATTCTTTGTGTCACACTGGATAGTGATACTTTATAAATTGAATGTATTTAACTCAACTATTTTAACAAATAGATATGGGGAATTATTTCTTTTTTCATAAGCAACTTTATTATATTCAACATTTTTAATTTTTCGAATTTATTCTATGAGTTAAATTTCAGTTATGTATTTTATAAAGCTTTTTGTAATAGCTCTATTCCTTAAATTTTTTAGAAATGACTTTATACACTGCCAGACTATTATATTGTATTTTCTTGTTACATTTTACCTTAGCTTTCCGTTGGATAGCAATGAAGTATATTTATGTACAGAAAAATTTACAATTATTAGACACCAGCAGAATGTAATGCATTTTCTGGCCCGCTACGGCCTTCGTCAGCATTCTTTGTGTCACACTGGATAGTGATACTTTATAAATTGAATGTATTTAACTAAACTATTTTAACAAATAGATATTGGGAATTATTTCTTTTTTCATAAGCAACTTTATTATATTCAACATTTTTCATTTTTCGAATTTATTCTATGAGTTAAATTTCAGTTATGTATTTTATAAAGCTTTTTGTAATAGCTCTATTCCTTAAATTTTTTAGAAATGACTTTATACACTACCAGACTATTATATTGTATTTTCTTGTTACATTTTACCTTAGCTTTCCGTTGGATAGCAATGAAGTATATTTATGTACAGAAAATTTTACAATTATTAGACACCAGCAGAATGTAATGCATTTTCTGGCCCGCTACGGCCTTCGTCAGCATTCTTTGTGTCACACTGGATAGTGATACTTTATAAATTGAATGTATTTAACTCAACTATTTTAACAAATAGATAATGGGAATTATTTCTTTTTTCATAAGCAACTTTATTATATTCAACATTTTTCATTTTTCGAATTTATTCTATGAGTTAAATTTCAGTTATGTATTTTATAAAGCTTTTTGTAATAGCTCTATTCCTTAAATTTTTTAGAAATGACTTTATACACTACCAGACTATTATATTGTATTTTCTTGTTACATTTTACCTTAGCTTTCCGTTGGATAGCAATGAAGTATATTTATGTACAGAAAATTTTACAATTATTAGACACCAGCAGAATGTAATGCATTTTCTGGCCCGCTACGGCCTTCGTCAGCATTCTTTGTGTCACACTGGATAGTGATACTTTATAAATTGAATGTATTTAACTCAACTATTTTAACAAATAGATATTGGGAATTATTTCTTTTTTCATAAGCAACTTTATTATATTCAACATTTTTAATTTTTCGAATTTATTCTATGAGTTAAATTTCAGTTATGTATTTTATAAAGCTTTTTGTAATAACTCTATTCCTTAAATTTTTTAGAAATGACTTTATACACTACCAGACTATTATATTGTATTTTCTTGTTACATTTTACCTTAGCTTTCCGTTGGATAGCAATGAAGTATATTTATGTACAAAAAAATTTACAATTATTAGACACCAGCAGAATGTAATGCATTTTCTGGCCCGCTACGGCCTTCGTCAGCATTCTTTGTGTCACACTGGATAGTGATACTTTATAAATTGAATGTATTTAACGAAACTATTTCAACAAATAGATATTGGGAATTATTTCTTTCCATAAGCAACTTTATTATATTCAACATTTTTCATTTTTCGAATTTATTCTATGAGTTAAATTTCAGTTATGTATTTTATAAAGCTTTTTGTAATAGCTCTATTCCTTAAATTTTTTAGAAATGACTTTATACACTACCAGACTATTATATTGTATTTTCTTGTTACATTTTACCTTAGCTTTCCGTTGGATAGCAATGAAGTATATTTATGTACAGAAAATTTTACAATTATTAGACACCAGCAGAATGTAATGCATTTTCTGGCCCGCTACGGCCTTCGTCAGCATTCTTTGTGTCACACTGGATAGTGATACTTTATAAATTGAATGTATTTAACTCAACTATTTTAACAAATAGATAATGGGAATTATTTCTTTTTTCATAAGCAACTTTATTATATTCAACATTTTTCATTTTTCGAATTTATTCTATGAGTTAAATTTCAGTTATGTATTTTATAAAGCTTTTTGTAATAGCTCTATTCCTTAAATTTTTTAGAAATGACTTTATACACTACCAGACTATTATATTGTATTTTCTTGTTACATTTTACCTTAGCTTTCCGTTGGATAGCAATGAAGTATATTTATGTACAGAAAATTTTACAATTATTAGACACCAGCAGAATGTAATGCATTTTCTGGCCCGCTACGGCCTTCGTCAGCATTCTTTGTGTCACACTGGATAGTGATACTTTATAAATTGAACGTATTTAACTCAACTATTTTAACAAATAGATATTGGGAATTATTTCTTTTTTCATAAGCAACTTTATTATATTCAACATTTTTCATTTTTCGAATTTATTCTATGAGTTATATTTCAGTTATGTATTTTATAAAGCTTTTTGTAATAGCTCTATTCCTTAAATTTTTTAGAAATGACTTTATACACTACCAGACTATTATATTGTATTTTCTTGTTACATTTTACCTTAGCTTTCCGTTGGATAGCAATGAAGTATATTTATGTACAGAAAAATTTACAATTATTAGACACCAGCAGAATGTAATGTATTTTCTGGCCCGCTACGGCCTTCGTCAGCTATTTTCAACAAATAGATATTGGGAATTATTTCTTTTTTCATAAGCAACTTTATTATATTCAACATTTTTCATTTTTCGAATTTATTCTATGAGTTAAATTTCAGTTATGTATTTTATAAAGCTTTTTGTAATAACTCTATTCCTTAAATTTTTTAGAAATGACTTTATACACTACCAGACTATTATATTGTATTTTCTTGTTACATTTTACCTTAGCTTTCCGTTGGATAGCAATGAAGTATATTTATGTACAAAAAAATTTACAATTATTAGACACCAGCAGAATGTAATGCATTTTCTGGCCCGCTACGGCCTTCGTCAGCATTCTTTGTGTCACACTGGATAGTGATACTTTATAAATTGAATGTATTTAACTAAACTATTTTAACAAATAGATATTGGGAATTATTTCTTTTTTCATAAGCAACTTTATTATATTCAACATTTTTCATTTTTCGAATTTATTCTATGAGTTAAATTTCAGTTATGTATTTTATAAAGCTTTTTGTAATAGCTCTATTCCTTAAATTTTTTAGAAATGACTTTATACACTACCAGACTATTTTATTGTATTTTCTTGTTACATTTTACCTTAGCTTTGCGTTGGATAGCAATGAAGTATATTTATGTACAGAAAAATTTACAATTATTAGACACCAGCAGAATGTAATGCATTTTCTGGCCCGCTACGGCCTTCGTCAGCATTCTTTGTGTCACACTGGATAGTGATACTTTATAAATTGAATGTATTTAACTCAACTATTTTAACAAATAGATAATGGGAATTATTTCTTTTTTCATAAGCAACTTTATTATATTCAACATTTTTCATTTTTCGAAATTATTCTATGAGTTAAATTTCAGTTATGTATTTTATAAAGCTTTTTGTAATAGCTCTATTCCTTAAATTTTTTAGAAATGACTTTATACACTACCAGACTATTATATTGTATTTTCTTGTTACATTTTACCTTAGCTTTCCGTTGGATAGCAATGAAGTATATTTATGTACAGAAAAATTTACAATTATTAGACACCAGCAGAATGTAATGCATTTTCTGGCCCGCTACGGCCTTCGTCAGCATTCTTTGTGTCACACTGGATAGTGATACTTTATAAATTGAATGTATTTAACTCAACTATTTTAACAAATAGATATTGGGAATTATTTCTTTTTTCATAAGCAACTTTATTATATTCAACATTTTTCATTTTTCGAATTTATTCTATGAGTTAAATTTCAGTTATGTATATTATAAAGCTTTTTGTAATAACTCTATTCCTTAAATTTTTTAGAAATGACTTTATACACTACCAGACTATTATATTGTATTTTCTTGTTACATTTTACCTTAGCTTTCCGTTGGATAGCAATGAAGTATATTTATGTACAAAAAAATTTACAATTATTATTTTCTGGCCCGCTACGGCCTTCGTCAGCATTCTTTGTGTCACACTGGATAGTGATACTTTATAAATTGAATGTATTTAACTAAACTATTTTAACAAATAGATACTGGGAATTATTTCTTTTTTCATAAGCAACTTTATTATATTCAACATTTTTCATTTTTCGAATTTATTCTATGAGTTAAATTTCAGTTATGTATTTTATAAAGCTTTTTGTAATAGCTCTATTCCTTAAATTTTTTAGAAATGACTTTATACACTACCAGACTATTATATTGTATTTTCTTGTTACATTTTACCTTAGCTTTCCGTTGGATAGCAATGAAGTATATTTATGTACAGAAAAATTTACAATTATTAGACACCAGCAGAATGTAATGCATTTTCTGGCCCGCTACGGCCTTCGTCAGCATTCTTTGTGTCACACTGGATAGTTATACTTTATAAATTGAATGTATTTAACTCAACTATTTTAACAAATAGATATTGGGAATTATTTCTTTTTTCATAAACAACTTTATTATATTCAACATTTTTCATTTTTCGAATTTATTCTATGAGTTAAATTTCAGTTATATATTTTATAAAGCTTTTTGTAATAGCTCTATTCCTTAAATTTTTTAGAACTGTATTATACACTACCAGACTATTATATTGTATTTTCTTTTTACATTTTACCTTAGCTTTCCGTTGGATAGCAATGAAGTATATTTATGTACAGAAAAATTTACAATTATTAGACACCAGCAGAATGTAATGCATTTTCTGGCCCGCTACGGCCTTCGTCAGCATTCTTTGTGTCACACTGGATAGTGATACTTTATAAATTGAACGTATTTAACTCAACTATTTTAACAAATAGATATTGGGAATTATTTCTTTTTTCATAAGCAACTTTATTATATTCAACATTTTTCATTTTTCGAATTTATTCTATGAGTTAAATTTCAGTTATGTTTTTTATAAAGCTTTTTGTAATAGCTCTATTCCTTAAATTTTTTAGAAATGACTTTATACACTACCAGACTATTATATTGTATTTTCTTGTTACATTTTACCTTAGCTTTCCGTTGGATAGCAATGAAGTATATTTATGTACAGAAAAATTTACAATTATTAGACACCAGCAGAATGTAATGCATTTTCTGGCCCGCTACGGCCTTCGTCAGCATTCTTTGTGTCACACTGGATAGTGATACTTTATAAATTGAATGTATTTAACTCAACTATTTTAACAAATAGATATTGGGAATTATTTCTTTTTTCATAAGCAACTTTATTATATTCAACATTTTTCGAATTTATTCTATGAGTTAAATTTCAGTTATGTAATTTATAAAGCTTTTTGTAATAACTCTATTCCTTAAATTTTTTAGAAATGACTTTATACACTACCAGACTATTATATTGTATTTTCTTGTTACATTTTACCTTAGCTTTCCGTTGGATAGCAATGAAGTATATTTATGTACAGAAAAATTTACAATTATTAGACACCAGCAGAATGTAATACATTTTCTGGCCCGCTACGGCCTTCGTCAGCATTCTTTGTGTCACACTGGATAGTGATACTTTATAAATTGAATGTATTTAACTCAACTATTTTAACAAATAGATATGGGGAATTATTTCTTTTTTCATAAGCAACTTTATTATATTCAACATTTTTCATTTTTCGAATTAATTCTATGAGTTAAATTTCAGTTATGTATTTTATAAAGCTTTTTGTAATAGCTCTATTCCTTAAATTTTTTAGAAATGACTTTATACACTACCAGACTATTATATTGTATTTTCTTGTTACATTTTACCTTAGCTTTCCGTTGGATAGCAATGAAGTATATTTATGTACAGAAAAATTTACAATTATTAGACACCAGCAGAATGTAATGCATTTTCTGGCCCGCTACGGCCTTCGTCAGCATTCTTTGTGTCACACTGGATAGTGATACTTTATAAATTGAATGTATTTAACTCAACTATTTTAACAAATAGATATGGGGAATTATTTCTTTTTTCATAAGCAACTTTATTATATTCAAAATTTTTCATTTTTCGAATTTATTCTATGAGTTAAATTTCAGTTATGTATTTTATAAAGCTTTTTGTAATAGCTCTATTCCTTAAATTTTTTAGAAATGACTTTATACACTACCAGACTATTATATTGTATTTTCTTGTTACATTTTACCTTAGCTTTCCGTTGGATAGCAATGAAGTATATTTATGTACAGAAAAATTTACAATTATTAGACACCAGCAGAATGTAATGCATTTTCTGGCCCGCTACGGCCTTCGTCAGCATTCTTTGTGTCACACTGGATAGTGATACTTTATAAATTGAATGTATTTAACTCAACTATTTTAACAAATAGATATTGGGAATTATTTCTTTTTTCATAAGCAACTTTATTATATTCAACATTTTTCATTTTTCGAATTTATTCTATGAGTTAAATTTCAGTTATATATTTTATAAAGCTTTTTGTAAAAGCTCTATTCCTTAAATTTTTTAGAACTGACTTTATACACTACCAGACTATTATATTGTATTTTCTTGTTACATTTTACATTAGCTTTCCGTTGGATAGCAATGAAATATATTTATGTACAGAAAAAATTAACAATTATTAGACACCAGCAGAATGTAATGCATTTTCTGGCCCGCTACGGCCTTCGTCAGCATTCTTTGTGTCACACTGGATAGTGATACTTTATAAATTGAATGTATTTAACTCAACTATTTTAACAAATACATATTGGGAATTATTTATTTTTTCATAAGCAACTTTATTATATTCAACATTTTTCATTTTTCGAATTTATTCTATGAGTTAAATTTCAGTTATGTATTTTATAAAGCTTTTTGTAATAGCTCTATACCTTAAATTTTTTAGAAATGACTTTATACACTACCAGACTATTATATTGTATTTTCTTGTTACATTTTACCTTAGCTTTCCGTTGGATAGCAATGAAGTATATTTATGTACAGAAAAATTTACAATTATTAGACACCAGCAGAATGTAATGCATTTTCTGGCCCGCTACGGCCTTCGTCAGCATTCTTTGTGTCACACTGGATAGTGATACTTTATAAATTGAATGTATTTAACTCAACTATTTTAACAAATAGATATTGGGAATTATTTCTTTTTTCATAAGCAACTTTATTATATTCAACATTTTTCATTTTTCGAATTTATTCTATGAGTTAAATTTCAGTTATGTATTTTATAAAGCTTTTTGTAATAGCTCTATTCCTTAAATTTTTTAGAAATGACTTTATACACTACCAGACTATTATATTGTATTTTCTTGTTACATTTGACCTTAGCTTTCCGTTGGATAGCAGTGAAGTATATTTATGTACAGAAAAATTTACAATTATTAGACACCAGCAGAATGTAATGCATTTTCTGGCCCGCTACGGCCTTCGTCAGCATTCTTTGTGTCACACTGGATAGTGATACTTTATAAATTGAATGTATTTAACTCAACTATTTTAACAAATAGATATTGGGAATTATTTCTTTTTTCATAAGCAACTTTATTATATTCAACATTTTTCATTTTTCGAATTTATTCTATGAGTTAAATTTCAGTTATGTATTTTATAAAGCTTTTTGTAATAGCTCTATTCCTTAAATTTTTTTGAAATGACCTTATACACTACCAGACTATTATATTGTATTTTCTTGTTACATTTTACCTTAGCTTTCCGTTGGATAGCAATGAAGTATATTTATGTACAGAAAAATTTACAATTATTAGACACCAGCAGAATGTAATGCATTTTCTGGCCCGCTACGGCCTTCGTCAGCATTCTTTGTGTCACACTGGATAGTGATACTTTATAAATTGAATGTATTTAACTCAACTATTTTAACAAATAGATATGGGGAATTATTTATTTTTTCATAAGCAACTTTATTATATTCAACATTTTTCATTTTTCGAATTTATTCTATGAGTTAAATTTCAGTTATGCATTTTATAAAGCTTTTTGTAATAGCTCTATTCCTTAAATTTTTTAGAAATGACTTTGAACACTACCAGACTATTATATTGTATTTTCTTGTTACATTTTACCTTAGCTTTCCGTTGGATAGCAATGAAGTATATTTATGTACAGAAAAATTTACAATTATTAGACACCAGCAGAATGTAATGCATTTTCTGGCCCGCTACGGCCTTCGTCAGCATTCTTTGTGTCACACTGGATAGTGATACTTTATAAATTCAATGTATTTAACTCAACTATTTTAACAAATAGATATTGGGAATTATTTCTTTTTTCATAAGCAACTTTATTATATTCAACATTTTTCATTTTTCGAATTTATTCTTTGAGTTAAATTTCAGTTATGTATTTTATAAAGCTTTTTGTAATAGCTCTATACCTTAAATTTTTTAGAAATGACTTTATACACTACCAGACTATTATATTGTATTTTCTTGTTACATTTTACCTTAGCTTTCCGTTGGATAGCAATGAAGTATATTTATGTACAGAAAAATTTACAATTATTAGACACCAGCAGAATGTAATGCATTTTCTGGCCCGCTACGGCCTTCGTCAGCATTCTTTGTGTCACACTGGATAGTGATACTTTATAAATTGAATGTATTTAACTCAACTATTTTAACAAATAGATATGGGGAATTATTTCTTTTTTCATAAGCAACTTTATTATATTCAACATTTTTCATTTTTCGAATTTATTATATGAGTTAAATTTCAGTTATGTATTTTATAAAGCTTTTTGTAATAGCTCTATTCCTTAAATTTTTTAGAAATGACCTTATACACTACCAGACTATTATATTGTATTTTCTTGTTACATTTTACCTTAGCTTTCCGTTGGATAGCAATGAAGTATATTTATGTACAGAAAAATTTACAATTATTAGACACCAGCAGAATGTAATGCATTTTCTGGCCCGCTACGGCCTTCGTCAGCATTCTTTGTATCACACTGGATAGTGATACTTTATAAATTGAATGTATTTAACTCAACTATTTTAACAAATAGATATTGGGAATTATTTCTTTTTTCATAAGCAACTTTATTATATTATATTTTCTTGTTACATTTTACCTTAGCTTTCCGTTGGATAGCAATGAAGTATATTTATGTACGGAAAAATTTACAATTATTAGACACCAGCAGAATGTAATGCATTTTCTGGCCCGCTACGGCCTTCGTCAGCATTCTTTGTGTCACACTGGATAGTGATACTTTATAAATTGAATGTATTTAACTCAACTATTTTAACAAATAGATATGGGGAATTATTTCTTTTTTCATAAGCAACTTTATTATATTCAACATTTTTCATTTTTCGAATTTATTCTATGAGTTAAATTTCAGTTATGCATTTTATAAAGCTTTTTGTAATAGCTCTATTCCTTAAATTTTTTAGAAATGACCTTATACACTACCAGACTATTATATTGTATTTTCTTGTTACATTTTACCTTAGCTTTCCGTTGGATAGCAATGAAGTATATTTATGTACAGAAAAATTTACAATTATTAGACACCAGCAGAATGTAATGCATTTTCTGGCCCGCTACGGCCTTCGTCAGCATTCTTTGTGTCACACTGGATAGTGATACTTTATAAATTGAATGTATTTAACTCAACTATTTTAACAAATAGATATGGGGAATTATTTCTTTTTTCATAAGCAACTTTATTATATTCAACATTTTTCATTTTTCGAATTTATTATATGAGTTAAATTTCAGTTATGTATTTTATAAAGCTTTTTGTAATAGCTCTATTCCTTAAATTTTTTAGAAATGACCTTATACACTACCAGACTATTATATTGTATTTTCTTGTTACATTTTACCTTAGCTTTCCGTTGGATAGCAATGAAGTAAATTTATGTACAGAAAAATTTACAATTGTTAGACACCAGCAGAATGTAATGCATTTTCTGGCCCGCTACGGCCTTCGTCAGCATTCTTTGTGTCACACTGGATAGTGATACTTTATAAATTGAATGTATTTAACTCAACTATTTTAACAAATAGATATTGGGAATTATTTCTTTTTTCATAAGCAACTTTATTATATTCAACATTTTTCATTTTTCGAATTTATTCTATGAGTTAAATTTCAGTTATGTATTTTATAAAGCTTTTTGTAATAGCTCTATTCCTTAAATTTTTTAGAAATGACTTTATACACTACCAGACTATTATATTGTATTTTCTTGTTACATTTTACCTTAGCTTTCCGTTGGATAGCAATGAAGTATATTTATGTACAGAAAAATTTACAGTTATTAGACACCAACAGAATGTAATGCATTTTCTGGCCCGCTACGGCCTTCGTCAGCATTCTTTGTGTCACACTGGATAGTGATACTTTATAAATTGAATGTATTTAACTCAACTATTTTAACAAATAGATATTGGGAATTATTTCTTTTTTCATAAGCAACTTTATTATATTCAACATTTTTCATTTTTCGAATTTATTCTATGAGTTAAATTTCAGTTATGTATTTTATAAAGCTTTTTGTAATAACTCTATTCCTTAAATTTTTTAGAAATGACTTTATACACTACCAGACTATTATATTTAGTCAATTTACAAGGTATCCTAACATGTCATATTGTCAAAATGTCCTAGTATTTCACAATGGTTTAAAAATATTGTTGTTGGTTTGTTAACAAAAAGTGTCTTAAATAAATAGAACGTTGCTTGCTGTGTTTATTGTACTGTCGTAATTAATCAGAAAAGTCCAGCGCTGAGCGGCTGAGCCGTACAACAATATTTTTAAACCATTGTAAAATATTAGGAAATTTTGACAATATGACATGTTAGGATACCTTGTGAATTGACTAATTGTATTTTCTTGTTACATTTTACCTTAGCTTTCCGTTGGATAGCAATGAAGTATATTTATGTACAGAAAAATTTACAATTATTAGACACCAGCAGAATGTAATGCATTTTCTGGACCGCTACGGCCTTCGTCAGCATTCTTTGTGTCACACTGGATAGTGATACTTTATAAATTGAATGTATTTGACTCAACTATTTTAACAAATAGATATTGGGAATTATTTCTTTTTTCATAAGCAACTTTATTATATTCAACATTTTTCATTTTTCGAATTTATTCTATGAGTTAAATTTCAGTTATATATTTTATAAAGCTTTTTGTAATAGCTCTATTCCTTAAATTTTTTAGAACTGACTTTATACACTTCCAGACTATTATATTGTATTTTTTTGTTACATTTTACCTTAGCTTTCCGTTGGAAAGCAATGAAGTATATTTATGTACAGAAAAATTTACAATTATTAGACACCAGCAGAATGTAATGCATTTTCTGGCCCGCTACGGCCTTCGTCAGCATTCTTTGTGTCACACAGGATAGTTATACTTTATAAATTGAATGTATTTAACTCAACTATTTTAACAAATAGATATTGGGAATTATTTCTTTTTTCATAAGCAACTTTATTATATTCAACATTTTTCATTTTTCGAATTTATTCTATGAGTTAAATTTCAGTTATGTATTTTATAAAGCTTTTTGTAATAGCTCTATTCCTTAAATTTTTTAGAACTGACTTTATACACTACCAGACTATTATATTGTATTTTCTTGTTACATTTTACCTTAGCTTTCCGTTGGATAGCAATGAAGTATATTTATGTACAGAAAAATTTACAATTATTAGACACCAGCAGAATGTAATGCATTTTCTGGCCCGCTACGGCCTTCGTCAGGATTCTTTGTGTCACACTGGATAGTGATACTTTATAAATTGAATGTATTTAACTCAACTATTTTAACAAATAGATATTGGGAATTATTTCTTTTTTCATAAGCAACGTTATTATATTTAACATTTTTCATTTTTCGAATTTATTCTATGAGTTAAATTTCAGTTATGTATTTTATAAAGCTTTTTGTAATAGCTCTATACCTTAAATTTTTTAGAAATGACTTTATACACTACCAGACTATTATATTGTATTTTCTTGTTACATTTTACCTTAGCTTTCCGTTGGATAGCAATGAAGTATATTTATGTACAGAAAAATTTACAATTATTAGACACCAGCAGAATGTAATGCATTTTCTGGCCCGCTACGGCCTTTGTCAGCATTCTTTGTGTCACACTGGATAGTTATACTTTATAAATTGAATGTATTTAACTCAACTATTTTAACAAATAGATATTGGGAATTATTTCTTTTTTCATAAGCAACTTTATTATATTCAACATTTTTCATTTTTCGAATTTATTCTAGGAGTTAAATTTCAGTTATGTATTTTATAAAGCTTTTTGTAATAGCTCTATTCCTTAAATTTTTTAGAAATGACTTTATACACTACCAGACTATTATATTGTATTTTCTTGTTACATTTTACCTTAGCTTTCCGTTGGATAGCAATGAAGTATATTTATGTACAGAAAAATTTACAATTATTAGACACCAGCAGAATGTAATGCATTTTCTGGCCCGCTACGGCCTTCGTCAGCATTCTTTGTGTCACACTGGATAGTGATACTTTATAAATTGAATGTATTTAACTCAACTATTTTAACAAATAGATATTGGGAATTATTTCTTTTTTCATAAGCAACGTTATTATATTTAACATTTTTCATTTTTCGAATTTATTCTATGAGTTAAATTTCAGTTATGTATTTTATAAAGCTTTTTGTAATAGCTCTATTCCTTAAATTTTTTAGAAATGACTTTATACACTACCAGACTATTATATTGTATTTTCTTGTTACATTTTACCTTAGCTTTCCGTTGGATAGCAATGAAGTATATTTATGTACAGAAAAATTTACAATTATTAGACACCAGCAGAATGTAATGCATTTTCTGGCCCGCTACGGCCTTCGTCAGCATTCTTTGTGTCACACTGGATAGTGATACTTTATAAATTGAATGTATTTAACTCAACTATTTTAACAAATAGATATTGGGAATTATTTATTTTTTCATAAGCAACTTTATTATATTCAACATTTTTCATTTTTCGAATTTATTCTATGAGTTAAATTTCAGTTATGTATTTTATAAAGCTTTTTGTTATAACTCTATTCCTTAAATTTTTTAGAAATGACTTTATACACTACCAGACTATTATATTGTATTTTCTTGTTACATTTTACCTTAGCTTTCCGTTGGATAGCAATGAAGTATATTTATGTACAGAAAAATTTACAATTATTAGACACCAGCAGAATGTAATGCATTTTCTGGCCCGCTACGGCCTTCGTCAGCATTCTTTGTGTCACACTGGATAGTGATACTTTATAAATTGAATGTATTTAACTCAACTATTTTAACAAATAGATATTGGGAATTATTTCTTTTTTCATAAGCAACTTTATTATATTCAACATTTTTCATTTTTCGAATTTATTCTATGAGTTAAATTTCAGTTATATATTTTATAAAGCTTTTTGTAATAGCTCTATTCCTTAAATTTTTTAGAAATGACTTTATACACTACCAGACTATTATATTGTATTTTCTTGTTACATTTTACCTTAGCTTTGCGTTGGATAGCAATGAAGTATATTTATGTACAGAAAAATTTACAATTATTAGACACCAGCAGAATGTAATGCATTTTCTGGCCCGCTACGGCCTTCGTCAGCATTCTTTGTGTCACACTGGATAGTGATACTTTATAAATTGAACGTATTTAACTCAACTATTTTAACAAATAGATATTGGGAATTATTTCTTTTTTCATAAGCAACTTTATTATATTCAACATTTTTCATTTTTCGAATTTATTCTATGAGTTATATTTCAGTTATGTATTTTATAAAGCTTTTTGTAATAGCTCTATTCCTTAAATTTTTTAGAAATGACTTTATACACTACCAGACTATTATATTGTATTTTCTTGTTACATTTTACCTTAGCTTTCCGTTGGATAGCAATGAAGTATATTTATGTACAGAAAAATTTACAATTATTAGACACCAGCAGAATGTAATGCATTTTCTGGCCCGCTACGGCCTTCGTCAGCATTCTTTGTGTCACACTGGATAGTGATACTTTATAAAATGAATGTATTTAACTCAACTATTTTAACAAATAGATATTGGGAATTATTTCTTTTTTCATAAGCAACTTTATTATATTCAACATGTTTCATTTTTCGAATTTATTCTATGAGTTAAATTTCAGTTATGTATTTTATAAAGCTTTTTTAATAACTCTATTCCTTAAATTTTTTAGATATGACTTTATACACTACCAGACTATTATATTGTATTTTCTTGTTACATTTTACCTTAGCTT
This sequence comes from Pollenia amentaria, assembly GCA_943735925.1. Lineage (NCBI taxonomy): Eukaryota > Metazoa > Arthropoda > Insecta > Diptera > Polleniidae > Pollenia > Pollenia amentaria. The sequence continues at coordinate 67,232,660 of OX031009.1, forward strand.
TCTGTTGGATAGCAATGAAGTATATTTATGTACAAAAAAATTTACAATTATTAGACACCAGCAGAATGTAATGCATTTTCTGGCCCGCTACGGCCTTCGTCAGCATTCTTTGTGTCACACTGGATAGTGATACTTTATAAATTGAATGTATTTAACTAAACTATTTTAACAAATAGATATTGCGAATTATTTCTTTTTTCATAAGCAACTTTATTATATTCAACATTTTTCGAATTTATTCTATGAGTTAAATTTCAGTTATGTATTTTATAAAGCTTTTTGTAATAACTCTATTCCTTAAATTTTTTAGAAATTACTTTATACACTACCAGACTATTATATTGTATTTTCTTGTTACATTTTACCTTAGCTTTCCGTTGGATAGCAATGAAGTATATTTATGTACAGAAAAATTTACAATTATTAGACACCAGCAGAATGTAATGCATTTTCTGGCCCGCTACGGCCTTCGTCAGCATTCTTTGTGTCACACTGGATAGTGATACTTTATAAATTGAATGTATTTAACTAAACTATTTTAACGAATAGATATTGGGAATTATTTCTTTTTTCATAAGCAACTTTATTATATTCAACATTTTTCATTTTTCGAATTTATTCTATGAGTTAAATTAGTTATGTATTTTATAAAGCTTTTTGTAATAGCTCTATTCCTTAAATTTTTTTGAAATGACTTTATACACTACCAGACTATTATATTGTATTTTCTTGTTACATTTTACCTTAGCTTTCCGTTGGATAGTAATGAAGTATATTTATGTACAGAAAAATTTACAATTATTAGACACCAGCAGAATGTAATGCATTTTCTGGCCCGCTACGGCCTTCGTCAGCATTCTTTGTGTCACACTGGATAGTGATACTTTATAAATTGAATGTATTTAACTCAACTATTTTAACAAATAGATATTGGGAATTATTTCTTTTTTCATAAGCAACTTTATTATATTCAACATTTTTCATTTTTCGAATTTATTCTATGAGTTAAATTTCAGTTATATATTTTATAAAGCTTTTTGTAATAGCTCTATTCCTTAAATTTTTTAGAAATGACTTTATACACTACCAGACTATTATATTGTATTTTCTTGTTACATTTTACCTTAGCTTTGCGTTGGATAGCAATGAAGTATATTTATGTACAGAAAAATTTACAATTATTAGACACCAGCAGAATGTAATGCATTTTCTGGCCCGCTACGGCCTTCGTCAGCATTCTTTGTGTCACACTGGATAGTGATACTTTATAAATTGAACGTATTTAACTCAACTATTTTAACAAATAGATATTGGGAATTATTTCTTTTTTCATAAGCAACTTTATTATATTCAACATTTTTCATTTTTCGAATTTATTCTATGAGTTATATTTCAGTTATGTATTTTATAAAGCTTTTTGTAATAGCTCTATTCCTTAAATTTTTTAGAAATGACTTTATACACTACCAGACTATTATATTGTATTTTCTTGTTACATTTTACCTTAGCTTTCCGTTGGATAGCAATGAAGTATATTTATGTACAGAAAAATTTACAATTATTAGACACCAGCAGAATGTAATGCATTTTCTGGCCCGCTACGGCCTTCGTCAGCATTCTTTGTGTCACACTGGATAGTGATACTTTATAAAATGAATGTATTTAACTCAACTATTTTAACAAATAGATATTGGGAATTATTTCTTTTTTCATAAGCAACTTTATTATATTCAACATGTTTCATTTTTCGAATTTATTCTATGAGTTAAGTTTCAGTTATGTATTTTATAAAGCTTTTTTAATAACTCTATTCCTTAAATTTTTTAGATATGACTTTATACACTACCAGACTATTATATTGTATTTTCTTGTTACATTTTACCTTAGCTTTCTGTTGGATAGCAATGAAGTATATTTATGTACAAAAAAATTTACAATTATTAGACACCAGCAGAATGTAATGCATTTTCTGGCCCGCTACGGCCTTCGTCAGCATTCTTTGTGTCACACTGGATAGTGATACTTTATAAATTGAATGTATTTAACTAAACTATTTTAACAAATAGATATTGCGAATTATTTCTTTTTTCATAAGCAACTTTATTATATTCAACATTTTTCATTTTTTCGAATTTATTCTATGAGTTAAATTTCAGTTATGTATTTTATAAAGCTTTTTGTAATAGCTCTATACCTTACATTTTTTAGATATGACTTTATACACTACCAGACTATTATATTGTATTTTCTTGTTACATTTTACCTTAGCTTTCTGTTGGATAGCAATGAAGTATATTTATGTACAAAAAAATTTACAATTATTAGACACCAGCAGAATGTAATGCATTTTCTGGCCCGCTACGGCCTTCGTCAGCATTCTTTGTGTCACACTGGATAGTGATACTTTATAAATTGAATGTATTTAACTCAACTATTTTAACAAATAGATATTGGGAATTATTTCTTTTTTCATAAGCAACTTTATTATATTCAACATTTTTCATTTTTCGAATTTATTCTATGAGTTAAATTTCAGTTATATATTTTATAAAGCTTTTTGTAATAGCTCTATTCCTTAAATTTTTTAGAAATGACTTTATACACTACCAGACTATTATATTGTATTTTCTTGTTACATTTTACCTTAGCTTTGCGTTGGATAGCAATGAAGTATATTTATGTACAGAAAAATTTACAATTATTAGACACCAGCAGAATGTAATGCATTTTCTGGCCCGCTACGGCCTTCGTCAGCATTCTTTGTGTCACACTGGATAGTGATACTTTATAAATTGAACGTATTTAACTCAACTATTTTAACAAATAGATATTGGGAATTATTTCTTTTTTCATAAGCAACTTTATTATATTCAACATTTTTCATTTTTCGAATTTATTCTATGAGTTATATTTCAGTTATGTATTTTATAAAGCTTTTTGTAATAGCTCTATTCCTTAAATTTTTTAGAAATGACTTTATACACTACCAGACTATTATATTGTATTTTCTTGTTACATTTTACCTTAGCTTTCCGTTGGATAGCAATGAAGTATATTTATGTACAGAAAAATTTACAATTATTAGACACCAGCAGAATGTAATGCATTTTCTGGCCCGCTACGGCCTTCGTCAGCATTCTTTGTGTCACACTGGATAGTGATACTTTATAAAATGAATGTATTTAACTCAACTATTTTAACAAATAGATATTGGGAATTATTTCTTTTTTCATAAGCAACTTTATTATATTCAACATGTTTCATTTTTCGAATTTATTCTATGAGTTAAATTTCAGTTATGTATTTTATAAAGCTTTTTTAATAACTCTATTCCTTAAATTTTTTAGATATGACATTATACACTACCAGACTATTATATTGTATTTTCTTGTTACATTTTACCTTAGCTTTCTGTTGGATAGCAATGAAGTATATTTATGTACAAAAAAATTTACAATTATTAGACACCAGCAGAATGTAATGCATTTTCTGGCCCGCTACGGCCTTCGTCAGCATTCTTTGTGTCACACTGGATAGTGATACTTTATAAATTGAATGTATTTAACTAAACTATTTTAACAAATAGATATTGCGAATTATTTCTTTTTTCATAAGCAACTTTATTATATTCAACATTTTTCATTTTTTCGAATTTATTCTATGAGTTAAATTTCAGTTATGTATTTTATAAAGCTTTTTGTAATAGCTCTATACCTTGAATTTTTTAGAAATGACTTTATACACTACCAGACTATTATATTGTATTTTCTTGTTACATTTTACCTTAGCTTTCCGTTGGATAGCAATGAAGTATATTTATGTACAGAAAAATTTACAATTATTAGACACCAGCAGAATGTAATGCATTTTCTGGCCCGCTACGGCCTTCGTCAGCATTCTTTGTGTCACACTGGATAGTGATACTTTATAAATTGAATGTATTTAACTCAACTATTTTAACAAATAGATATTGGGAATTATTTCTTTTTGCATAAGCAACTTTATTATATTCAACATTTTTCGAATTTATTCTATGAGTTAAATTTCAGTTATGTATTTTATAAAGCTTTTTGTAATAACTCTATTCCTTAAATTTTTTAGAAATGACTTTATACACTACCAGACTATTATATTGTATTTTCTTGTTACATTTTACCTTAGCTTTCCGTTGGATAGCAATGAAGTATATTTATGTACAGAAAAATTTACAATTATTAGACACCAGCAGAATGTAATGCATTTTCTGGCCCGCTACGGCCTTCGTCAGCATTCTTTGTGTCACACTGGATAGTGATACTTTATAAATTGAATGTATTTAACTAAACTATTTTAACGAATAGATATTGGGAATTATTTCTTTTTTCATAAGCAACTTTATTATATTCAACATTTTTCATTTTTCGAATTTATTCTATGAGTTAAATTTCAGTTATGTATTTTATAAAGCTTTTTGTAATAGCTCTATTCCTTAAATTTTTTTGAAATGACTTTATACACTACCAGACTATTATATTGTATTTTCTTGTTACATTTTACCTTAGCTTTCCGTTGGATAGTAATGAAGTATATTTATGTACAGAAAAATTTACAATTATTAGACACCAGCAGAATGTAATGCATTTTCTGGCCCGCTACGGCCTTCGTCAGCATTCTTTGTGTCACACTGGATAGTGATACTTTATAAATTGAATGTTTTTAACTCAACTATTTTAACAAATAGATATTGGGAATTATTTCTTTTTTCATAAGCAACTTTATTATATTCAACATTTTTCATTTTTCGAATTTATTCTATGAGTTAAATTTCAGTTATATATTTTATAAAGCTTTTTGTAATAGCTATATTCCTTAAATTTTTTAGAAATGACTTTATACACTACCAGACTATTATATTGTATTTTCTTGTTACATTTTACCTTAGCTTTGCGTTGGATAGCAATGAAGTATATTTATGTACAGAAAAATTTACAATTATTAGACACCAGCAGAATGTAATGCATTTTCTGGCCCGCTACGGCCTTCGTCAGCATTCTTTGTGTCACACTGGATAGTGATACTTTATAAATTGAACGTATTTAACTCAACTATTTTAACAAATAGATATTGGGAATTATTTCTTTTTTCATAAGCAACTTTATTATATTCAACATTTTTCATTTTTCGAATTTATTCTATGAGTTATATTTCAGTTATGTATTTTATAAAGCTTTTTGTAATAGCTCTATTCCTTAAATTTTTTAGAAATGACTTTATACACTACCAGACTATTATATTGTATTTTCTTGTTACATTTTACCTTAGCTTTCCGTTGGATAGCAATGAAGTATATTTATGTACAGAAAAATTTACAATTATTAGACACCAGCAGAATGTAATGCATTTTCTGGCCCGCTACGGCCTTCGTCAGCATTCTTTGTGTCACACTGGATAGTGATACTTTATAAAATGAATGTATTTAACTCAACTATTTTAACAAATAGATATTGGGAATTATTTCTTTTTTCATAAGCAACTTTATTATATTCAACATGTTTCATTTTTCGAATTTATTCTATGAGTTAAATTTCAGTTATGTATTTTATAAAGCTTTTTTAATAACTCTATTCCTTAAATTTTTTAGATATGACTTTATACACTACCAGACTATTATATTGTATTTTCTTGTTACATTTTACCTTAGCTTTCTGTTGGATAGCAATGAAGTATATTTATGTACAAAAAAATTTACAATTATTAGACACCAGCAGAATGTAATGCATTTTCTGGCCCGCTACGGCCTTCGTCAGCATTCTTTGTGTCACACTGGATAGTGATACTTTATAAATTGAATGTATTTAACTAAACTATTTTAACAAATAGATATTGCGAATTATTTCTTTTTTCATAAGCAACTTTATTATATTCAACATTTTTCATTTTTTCGAATTTATTCTATGAGTTAAATTTCAGTTATGTATTTTATAAAGCTTTTTGTAATAACTCTATTCCTTAAATTTTTTAGAAATGACTTTATACACTACCAGACTATTATATTGTATTTTCTTGTTACATTTTACCTTAGCTTTCCGTTGGATAGCAATGAAGTATATTTATGTACAGAAAAATTTACAATTATTAGACACCAGCAGAATGTAATGCATTTTCTGGCCCGCTACGGCCTTCGTCAGCATTCTTTGTGTCACACTGGATAGTGATACTTTATAAATTGAATGTATTTAACTAAACTATTTTAACGAATAGATATTGGGAATTATTTCTTTTTTCATAAGCAACTTTATTATATTCAACATTTTTCATTTTTCGAATTTATTCTATGAGTTAATTTCAGTTATGTATTTTATAAAGCTTTTTGTAATAGCTCTATTCCTTAAATTTTTTTGAAATGACTTTATACACTACCAGACTATTATATTGTATTTTCTTGTTACATTTTACCTTAGCTTTCCGTTGGATAGTAATGAAGTATATTTATGTACAGAAAAATTTACAATTATTAGACACCAGCAGAATGTAATGCATTTTCTGGCCCGCTACGGCCTTCGTCAGCATTCTTTGTGTCACACTGGATAGTGATACTTTATAAATTGAATGTATTTAACTCAACTATTTTAACAAATAGATATGGGGAATTATTTCTTTTTTCATAAGCAACTTTATTATATTCAACATTTTTCATTTTTCGAATTTATTCTATGAGTTAAATTTCAGTTATGTATTTTATAAAGCTTTTTGTAATAGCTCTATTCCTTAAATTTTTTAGAAATTACTTTATACACTACCAGACTATTATATTGTATTTTCTTGTTACATTTTACCCTAGCTTTCCGTTGGATAGCAATGAAGTATATTTATGTACAGAAAAATTTACAATTATTAGACACCAGCAGAATGTAATGCATTTTCTGGCCCGCTACGGCCTTCGTCAGCATTCTTTGTGTCACACTGGATAGTGATACTTTATAAATTGAATGTATTTAACTCAACTATTTTAACAAATAGATATTGGGAATTATTTCTTTTTTCATAAGCAACTTTATTATATTCAACATTTTTCAATTTTCGAATTTATTCTATGAGTTAAATTTCAGTTATGTATTTTATAAAGCTTTTTGTAATAACTCTATTCCTTAAATTTTTTAGAAATGACTTTATACACTACCAGACTATTATATTGTATTTTCTTGTTACATTTTACCTTAGCTTTCCGTTGGATAGCAATGAAGTATATTAATGTACAGAAAAATTTACAATTATTAGACACCAGCAGAATGTAATGCATTTTCTGGCCCGCTACGGCCTTCGTCAGCATTCTTTGTGTCACACTGGATAGTGATACTTTATAAATTGAATGTATTTAACTCAACTATTTTAACAAATAGATATTGGGAATTATTTCTTTTTTCATAAGCAACTTTATTATATTCAACATTTTTCATTTTTCGAATTTATTCTATGAGTTAAATTTCAGTTATATATTTTATAAAGCTTTTTGTAATAGCTCTGTTCCTTAAATTTTTTAGAACTGTATTATACACTACCAGACTATTATATTGTATTTTCTTGTTACATTTTACCTTAGCTTTCCGTTGGATAGCAATGAAGTATATTTATGTACAGAAAAATTTACAATTTTTAGACACCAGCAGAATGTAATGCATTTTCTGGCCCGCTACGGCCTTCGTCAGCATTCTTTGTGTCACACTGGATAGTGATACTTTATATATTGAATGTATTTAACTCAACTATTTTAACAAATAGATATTGGGAATTATTTCTTTTTTCATAAGCAACTTTATTATATTCAACATTTCCCTCGCGAATGGGTAGTCATCTTGCCGCGATGCGAGGGCTTAAGTACAAGGACGTTTAGAGTCATGCTGGCGGTAGTGACGTTAGTCAAGACCGGTAGGGCCTCCCATGCCAGAAGGGTCTAAACCGAGTACGAACCAAGAACTACCCCCCCCCCCCCCCGTCTATTAGCGTCTGTTTCTCCTAGTTGGAGCGGCTAATGACTAGGTCCGCTGGCCTTTTTACGGTCAATTGTTTGCCTTCTGAAGGCTGTCGGTCCGCAATAAAATCCATCAGCGTCTGTTCTCATAGTGAGCGGCTGATGGTCTGCGTCTGTCTCCAGAGGAGCGGCAGGTATAACTTCGCCTGGCAGTAGGCATAAAATGCAACCCCACCACACCCCCCACGAAATGTCCGAAAATTCACGCCCTACGTATCCGGTAAAGGGCTTCATAATCTCCGGAGACCCTACTACTACAGCGTCGGTATCAGGCTGTAGTATGTCGAATGCTACTGAAACCTCGACTAGCAAGGTGGTTGCGCCAGGCTCTGCTAGTCGATTAGCTACTAGTGCGCAAAAACTCACGGCTAAGCCTTCAGGCGGTCGTAAACCAAGCTTGGTACAGGGTTCTTCGAAACCAGGTACCTCCAAGGCTTCCCAGGTCCGGACGGGAGAAAAACCCGTCAAAACCCCTTCCTCGGTGCTGGCTTGACGGTGCACTCAGTCTACCGGAAATCCAGTTTCCCATGTGCCGAAACCTGTGCAAAGAGAGCATACGAAGAAAGATTCGATGCCCTCTGATGTACCTTCCCCAGCCTCTACGGCAATTATTAAAAAACCCCAAAGGCACATAAACCCATCCAAACGGGCCTTTATAACCAGGCGCTCCGCCTACAAAATCATCAGCCGACTTGGTGAAAAACCGGTTGGTGAGCTCACGGAGCAGGAGAAAACCTCTTTCCAGTGGGCAAAAACCCATATTGAGGGTTTAAAACGTGCACCTCCCTCTGCAGAGGAAGGCAATCCTGAACGGAAGCCAACCGAAGCAGCGCCTAAACGGCAGCGGTCTGGGGAGGACACGCTTCCTGGGACTAAAAGGTTCAAACACACGCCTCTACGGCCGCAAAACAGGTCGTACAAAGATGTGGCTAAAGACCACCTCATTTGGGCGATCATTGACCGCAACGCAAGTGACGGCACCATATCGTCCAAAAACTGGAAGCTGGTTGTCGTCGCACTTAGTAGGGCGTTCCTGAGTGTTCTAAGGGGAAACCCTGGACCACCACCACAGTGTGAAGATGCCGGTTGGTATAAAGGGCACATTAAATTGATAGCGTGTGCAGATGAACGTTCAGCGCTGCTGTACAAGGATGCCGTGGAGTCCCTGGGGGAAGTTTGGCAGGGCGCTAAGATTGAGGCAATACCTCTGGCCGATGTACCGCAAAGGCCCAGATCTATTGCCAAGATCCCCGCTGAGCCATCCGACCCCAAGGAGATCCTGGAAATAATACAGCTAAGTAACCCCCAGCTACCCACACAGGACTGGAAAGTAGTGAGGGTTTCTGAATCTGTTGAAGAGTCCAGGAAGGCCACTGTTGTGATAAACAGTGACTCTCTGTCGTCACTTCGGAAGACACAGGGGAAGATTTTCTATGGATTTGGAACCATCTTCCTCCGAGTCTATAAAGGTGACGACAAAGGGAAGCCTCAAGCTCCGGCGACTACCACCACCACAACAACAGCATCAACGGAGCGTATGGAAGACGAATCTGCTACGTCATCGGCCAATGAAGACACCCAATCGGTCAGTGGACTTGTGGGTGACTTCCTTGGTAAGATGGGAGTGGCGGATGATGAGGACATCCTTCTGGAATCGGACGACGATCCAGAGGATGCCAACGTCACAGTCGTCCATAGTGATGAGCTATGATGAAGGTGACACAAATCAACCTTCATCACTCTAAAGCGGCGTCAGCTGCCCTTCTCCTCCGATTAGCTTCAGACACGGAGGAGCTTATATGCATCCAAGAACCATTGTTGTATAGAGACAGGGTTTGCGGACTCAGATTAGATGGTTACAGTACTCTGTACGCAGCCGATCAAGGTAAGACCAGAGCTTGTGTTATGGTCAAAAACATCCTTAAAGCTTTCATTCTTTCTGATTTTAGCGATAAGGACACATGCACTGTCGCAGTAGAGTGCAAAACCAGTACAGTCTGGTTTATGAGCTGCTACATGGCACACGACCAGGGTGCTAACCCTCCAAACTCCACAACCAGGAAGGCGATGTCGCACGCTAAAAGGCACAACATCCCCCTAGTAATATGTGCAGATGCGAATGCACACCATACCGTCTGGGGCAGCTCGGATGTCAATCCACGAGGTGAGTCGCTTTTGGACTTCATAGTAGAAAATGAACTAACAGTAGTTAATAGGGGTAGTGAGCCCACCTTTATTGTGACTAACAGAAGGGAGGTTCTTGATATTACGCTTATTAGTGATAAGTTCGCGGATATGATTAGCGATTGGAACGTGTCTAAGGACTGTTCCTTCTCTGATCACATGTATGTTGATTTAAATTTTTCCTTTAGAGTTGATTCAGTTAAACCCTACACGAACAGAAGAAGGACTAACTGGTCTATCTATGCGAGTGTACTCGGCGACAAGCTGCCTATGTGCCCAGTTCTCATAGACAGTGTGTCCATGCTCGACTCCGCAGTGGAGTCATTGACCGGTGCCTTAATGGAGGCAACAAACGAAGCCTGTAAAATAATGGACAGGAGGGGCAAAGCTAAGCCCATATGGTGGAATGCGGAAATTGCTGAAAAACGCAAGGAAAGCAGGAAGCTCTTTAATGAGGCAAAACGTAATGGTGTTTGGAACAATTACAAGTCCTCAGTTAATGAATTCAAGAATCTTATAAGGAAGGCCAAGAGACAGTCATGGAGGAAATTCTGCAGTGACGTGGAAAACTCCTCGGAGACAAGTCGGCTTCGTAAGATTTTATCCTATAATCCAGCTATTCCATCATTTATACGGAAGATGGATGGATCCTGGACCACAAACAGTCGGGACACCCTTGAGGTCCTGATGAATACACACTTCCCTGGTTGCACTGATGATGTGCCTAGGGAGGAAACTTTTAGTGGCGCTCGGGATATCTCTAATATTCCGATAACTCGCCATCGTGTGGAATGGGCGGTCAAAAGCTTCCATCCCTTTAAATCTCCAGGCCCGGATGGCATTATCCCAGCGGACCTACAAAATAACCTGGGAATATTGATGCCATGGCTCTTGGCAATAATTAGAGCCTGCCTGAGTCTCTCACATGTCCCAGCAACGTGGACATCATATAAGATCGTCTTCATCCCCAAGAGTGGGAAGACATCTCACACTATGGCTAAAGACTTTAGACCAATTAGTCTATTCGTTAAGATTCGTTGGCGCATGCAGGTACCACCTTGAATCGGGACGGTTCCACATATGTAGGTGCTTCACTCCCAAGGTGTAAGCAACTTATAGCGCATAAGTTTCATCTTATCGCCAGTCAGAGGTGGCACGATGAAACCACCTGTGGGGAAACCAGGAAAATCTGGCCCATCATAGATGAAAAAAGGACACGGCGGGCATTACAGCTGTCCAGACATCATCTAAGAAACCTAACTGCGGTTACAACTGGCCACTGGCCAATTGGGAGGCACGCCCAGAGGCTGGGGCTCCCTTATAACGACTTGTGCAAAAGTTGCGGCGATGAGGAGGAGGAAGAGTCAACGGAACATCTTCTCTGTAACTGCCCGGCTTTCGGAGACTTAAGACTAAAAATGTTTGGTCGAAGAACCCTTGGGGACAAAACTTGTCTCTCTGATGTTGACGTAAATAGGATCAACATTTTTCATTTTTCGAATTTATTCTATGAGTTAAATTTCAGTTATGTATTTTATAAAGCTTTTTGTAATAGCTCTATACCTTAAATTTTTTAGAAATGACTTTATACACTACCAGACTATTATATTGTATTTTCTTGTTACATTTTACCTTAGCTTTCCGTTGGATAGCAATGAAGTATATTTATGTACAGAAAAATTTACAATTATTAGACACCAGCAGAATGTAATGCATTTTCTGGCCCGCTACGGCCTTCGTCAGCATTCTTTGTGTCACACTGGATAGTGATACTTTATAAATTGAACGTATTTAACTCAACTATTTTAACAAATAGATATTGGGAATTATTTCTTTTTTCATAAGCAACTTTATTATATTCAACATTTTTCATTTTTCGAATTTATTCTATGAGTTAAATTTCAGTTATGTTTTTTATAAAGCTTTTTGTAATAGCTCTATTCCTTAAATTTTTTAGAAATGACTTTGAACACTACCAGACTATTATATTGTATTTTCTTGTTACATTTTACCTTAGCTTTCCGTTGTATATTTACGTACAGAAAAATTTACAATTATTAGACACCAGCAGAATGTAATGCATTTTCTGGCCCGCTACGGCCTTCGTCAGCATTCTTTGTGTCACACTGGATAGTGATACTTTATAAATTGAATGTATTTAACTCAACTATTTTAACAAATAGATATTGGGAATTATTTCTTTTTTCATAAGCAACTTTATTATATTCAACATTTTTCATTTTTCGAATTTATTCTATGAGTTAAATTTCAGTTATGTATTTTATAAAGCTTTTTGTAATAGCTCTATTCCTTAAATTTTTTAGAAATGACTTTATACACAACCAGACTATTATATTGTATTTTCTTGTTACATTTTACCTTAGCTTTCCGTTGGATAGCAATGAAGTATATTTATGTACAGAAAAAATTACAATTATTAGACACCAGCAGAATGTAATGCATTTTCTGGCCCGCTACGGCCTTCGTCAGCATTCTTTGTGTCACACTGGATAGTGATACTTTATAAATTGAATGTATTTAACTCAACTATTTTAACAAATAGATATGGGGAATTATTTCTTTTTTCATAAGCAACTTTATTATATTCAACATTTTTCATTTTTCGAATTTATTCTATGAGTTAAATTTCAGTTATGTATTTTATAAAGCTTTTTGTAATAGCTCTATACCTTAAATTTTTTAGAAATGACTTTATACACTACCAGACTATTATATTGTATTTTCTTGTTACAGTTTACCTTAGCTTTCCGTTGGATAGCAATGAAGTATATTTATGTACAGAAAAATTTACAATTATTAGACACCAGCAGAATGTAATGCATTTTCTGGCCCGCTACGGCCTTCGTCAGCATTCTTTGTGTCACACTGGATAGTGATACTTTATAAATTGAACGTATTTAACTCAACTATTTTAACAAATAGATATTGGGAATTATTTCTTTTTTCATAAGCAACTTTATTATATTCAACATTTTTCATTTTTCGAATTTATTCTATGAGTTAAATTTCAGTTATGTTTTTTATAAAGCTTTTTGTAATAGCTCTATACCTTACATTTTTTAGAAATGACTTTATACACTACCAGACTATTATATTGTATTTTCTTGTTACATTTTACCTTAGCTTTCCGTTGGATAGCAATGAAGTATATTTATGTACAGAAAAATTTACAATTATTAGACACCAGCAGAATGTAATGCATTTTCTGGCCCGCTACGGCCTTCGTCAGCATTCTTTGTGTCACACTGGATAGTGATACTTTATAAATTGAACGTATTTAACTCAACTATTTTAACAAATAGATATTGGGAATTATTTCTTTTTTCATAAGCAACTTTATTATATTCAACATTTTTCATTTTTCGAATTTATTCTATGAGTTAAATTTCAGTTATGTTTTTTATAAAGCTTTTTGTAATAGCTCTATTCCTTAAATTTTTTAGAAATGACTTTGAACACTACCAGACTATTATATTGTATTTTCTTGTTACATTTTACCTTAGCTTTCCGTTGGATAGCAATGAAGTATATTTATGTACAGAAAAATTTACAATTATTAGACACCAGCAGAATGTAATGCATTTTCTGGCCCGCTACGGCCTTCGTCAGCATTCTTTGTGTCACACTGGATAGTGATACTTTATAAATTGAATGTATTTAACTCAACTATTTTAACAAATAGATATGGGGAATTATTTCTTTTTTCATAAGCAACTTTATTATATTCAACATTTTTCATTTTTCGAATTTATTCTATGAGTTAAATTTCAGTTATGTATTTTATAAAGCTTTTTGTAATAGCTCTATTCCTTAAATTTTTTAGAAATGACTTTATACACAACCAGACTATTATATTGTATTTTCTTGTTACATTTTACCTTAGCTTTGCGTTGGATAGCAATGAAGTATATTTATGTACAGAAAAATTTACAATTATTAGACACCAGCAGAATGTAATGCATTTTCTGGCCCGCTACGGCCTTCGTCAGCATTCTTTGTGTCACACTGGATAGTGATACTTTATAAATTGAACGTATTTAACTCAACTATTTTAACAAATAGATATTGGGAATTATTTCTTTTTTCATAAGCAACTTTATTATATTCAACATTTTTCATTTTTCGAATTTATTCTATGAGTTAAATTTCAGTTATGTTTTTTATAAAGCTTTTTGTAATAGCTCTATTCCTTAAATTTTTTAGAAATGACTTTGAACACTACCAGACTATTATATTGTATTTTCTTGTTACATTTTACCTTAGCTTTCCGTTGGATAGCAATGAAGTATATTTATGTACAGAAAAATTTACAATTATTAGACACCAGCAGAATGTAATGCATTTTCTGGCCCGCTACGGCCTTCGTCAGCATTCTTTGTGTCACACTGGATAGTGATACTTTATAAATTGAATGTATTTAACTCAACTATTTTAACAAATAGATATGGGGAATTATTTCTTTTTTCATAAGCAACTTTATTATATTCAACATTTTTCATTTTTCGAATTTATTCTATGAGTTAAATTTCAGTTATGTATTTTATAAAGCTTTTTGTAATAGCTCTATTCCTTAAATTTTTTAGAAATGACTTTATACACAACCAGACTATTATATTGTATTTTCTTGTTACATTTTACCTTAGCTTTGCGTTGGATAGCAATGAAGTATATTTATGTACAGAAAAATTTACAATTATTAGACACCAGCAGAATGTAATGCATTTTCTGGCCCGCTACGGCCTTCGTCAGCATTCTTTGTGTCACACTGGATAGTGATACTTTATAAATTGAATGTATTTAACTCAACTATTTTAACAAATAGATATGGGGAATTATTTCTTTTTTCATAAAGCCTATAGTACACGGCATGTAAAAATACACATGCGCATGTGGTTCTGACGTAATTTTGACGTCAATGCAAAGCCACAATAAACATTGCGTGTTGTGTGATGACGTCAAAATTACGTCAGAACCACATGCACATGTGTCTTTTTACATGCCGTGTACTATAGGCTTAAGCAACTTTATTATATTCAACATTTTTCATTTTTCGAATTTATTCTATGAGTTAAATTTCAGTTATGTATTTTATAAAGCTTTTTGTAATAGCTCTATTCCTTAAATTTATTAGAACTGACTTTATACACTACCAGACTATTATATTGTATTTTCTTGTTACATTTTACCTTAGCTTTCCGTTGGATAGCAATGAAGTATATTTATGTACAGAAAAATTTACAATCATTAGACACCAGCAGAATGTAATGCATTTTCTGGCCCGCTACGGCCTTCGTCAGCATTATTTGTGTCACACTGGATAGTGATACTTTATAAATTGAATGTATTTAACTAAACTATTTTAACAAATAGATATTGGGAATTATTTCTTTTTTCATAAGCAACTTTATTATATTCAACATTTTTCATTTTTCGAATTTATTCTATGAGTTAAATTTCAGTTATGTATTTTATAAAGCTTTTTGTAATAGCTCTATTCCTTAAATTTATTAGAACTGACTTTATACACTACCAGACTATTATATTGTATTTTCTTGTTACATTTTACCTTAGCTTTCCGTTGGATAGCAATGAAGTATATTTATGTACAGAAAAATTTACAATTATTAGACACCAGCAGAATGTAATGCATTTTCTGGCCCGCTACGGCCTTCGTCAGCATTATTTGTGTCACACTGGATAGTGATACTTTATAAATTGAATGTATTTAACTAAACTATTTTAACAAATAGATATTAGGAATTATTTCTTTTTTCATAAGCAACTTTATTATATTCAACATTTTTCATTTTTCGAATTTATTCTATGAGTTAAATTTCAGTTATGTATTTTATAAAGCTTTTTGTAATAGCTCTATTCCTTAAATTTTTTAGAAATGACTTTATACACTACCAGACTATTATATTGTATTTTCTTGTTACATTTTACCTTAGCTTTCCGTTGGATAGCAATGAAGTATATTTATGTACAGAAAAATTTACAATTATTAGACACCAGCAGAATGTAATGCATTTTCTGGCCCGCTACGGCCTTCCTCAGCATTCTTTGTGTCACACTGGATAGTGATACTTTATAAATTGAACGTATTTAACTCAACTATTTTAACAAATAAATATTGGGAATTATTTCTTTTTTCATAAGCAACTTTATTATATTCTACATTTTCATTTTTCGAATTTATTCTATGAGTTAAATTTCAGTTATGTTTTTTATAAAGCTTTTTGTAATAGCTCTATTCCTTAAATTTTTTAGAAATGACTTTGAACACTACCAGACTATTATATTGTATTTTCTTGTTACATTTTACCTTAGCTTTCCGTTGGATAGCAATGAAGTATATTTATGTACAGAAAAATTTACAATTATTAGACACCAGCAGAATGTAATGCATTTTCTGGCCCGCTACGGCCTTCGTCAGCATTCTTTGTGTCACACTGGATAGTGATACTTTATAAATTGAATGTATTTAACTCAACTATTTTAACAAATAGATATGGGGAATTATTTCTTTTTTCATAAGCAACTTTATTATATTCAACATTTTTCATTTTTCGAATTTATTCTATGAGTTAAATTTCAGTTATGTATTTTATAAAGCTTTTTGTAATAGCTCTATTCCTTAAATTTTTTAGAAATGACTTTATACACTACCAGACTATTATATTGTATTTTCTTGTTACATTTTACCTTAGCTTTCCGTTGGATAGCAATGAAGTATATTTATGTAAAGAAAAATTTACAATTATTAGACACCAGCAGAATGTAATGCATTTTCTGGCCCGCTACGGCCTTCGTCAGCATTCTTTGTGTCACACTGGATAGTGATACTTTATAAATTGAATGTATTTAACTAAACTATTTTAACAAATAGATATTGGGAATTATTTCTTTTTTCATAAGCAACTTTATTATGTTCAACATTTTTCATTTTTCGAATTTATTCTATGAGTTAAATTTCAGTTATGTATTTTATAAAGCTTTTTGTAATAGCTCTATTCCTTAAATTTTTTAGAAATGCCTTTATACACTACCAGACTATTATATTGTATTTTCTTGTTACATTTTACCTTAGCTTTCCGTTGGATAGCAATGAAGTATATTTATGTACAGAAAAATTTACAATTATTAGACACCAGCAGAATGTAATGCATTTTCTGGCCCGCTACGGCCTTCGTCAGCATTCTTTGTGTCACACTGGATAGTGATACTTTATAAATTGAACGTATTTAACTCAACTATTTTAACAAATAGATATTGGGAATTATTTCTTTTTTCATAAGCAACTTTATTATATTCAACATTTTTCATTTTTCGAATTTATTCTATGAGTTAAATTTCAGTTATGTTTTTTATAAAGCTTTTTGTTATAGCTCTATTCCTTAAATTTTTTAGAAATGACTTTGAACACTACCAGACTATTATATTGTATTTTCTTGTTACATTTTACCTTAGCTTTCCGTTGGATAGCAATGAAGTATATTTATGTACAGAAAAATTTACAATTATTAGACACCAGCAGAATGTAATGCATTTTCTGGCCCGCTACGGCCTTCGTCAGCATTCTTTGTGTCACACTGGATAGTGATACTTTATAAATTGAATGTATTTAACTCAACTATTTTAACAAATAGATATTGGGAATTATTTCTTTTTTCATAAGCAACTTTATTATATTCAACATTTTTCATTTTTCGAATTTATTCTATGAGTTAAATTTCAGTTATGTATTTTATAAAGCTTTTTGTAATAGCTCTATTCCTTAAATTTTTTAGAAATGACTTGATACACAACCAGACTATTATATTATATTTTCTTGTTACATTTTACCTTAGCTTTCCGTTGGATAGCAATGAAGTATATTTATGTACAGAAAAATTTACAATTATTAGACACCAGCAGAATGTAATGCATTTTCTGGCCCGCTACGGCCTTCGTCAGCATTCTTTGTGTCACACTGGATAGTGATACTTTATAAATTGAATGTATTTAACTCAACTATTTTAACAAATAGATATGGGGAATTATTTCTTTTTTCATAAAGCCTATAGTACACGGCATGTAAAAATACACATGCGCATGTGGTTCTGACGTAATTTTGACGTCAATGCAAAGCCACAATAAACATTGCGTGTTGTGTGATGACGTCAAAATTACGTCAGAACCACATGCACATGTGTCTTTTTACATGCCGTGTACTATAGGCTTAAGCAACTTTATTATATTCAACATTTTTCATTTTTCGAATTTATTCTATGAGTTAAATTTCAGTTATGTATTTTATAAAGCTTTTTGTAATAGCTCTATACCTTAAATTTTTTAGAAATGACTTTATACACTACCAGACTATTATATTGTATTTTCTTGTTACATTTTACCTTAGCTTTCCGTTGGATAGCAATGAAGTATATTTATGTACAGAAAAATTTACAATTATTAGACACCAGCAGAATGTAATGCATTTTCTGGCCCGCTACGGCCTTCGTCAGCATTCTTTGTGTCACACTGGATAGTGATACTTTATAAATTGAATGTATTTAACTCAACTATTTTAACAAATAGATATTGGGAATTATTTCTTTTTTCATAAGCAACTTTATTATATTCAACATTTTTCATTTTTCGAATTTATTCTATGAGTTAAATTTCAGTTATGTATTTTATAAAGCTTTTTGTAATAGCTCTATACCTTAAATTTTTTAGAAATGACTTTATACACTACCAGACTATTATATTGTATTTTCTTGTTACATTTTACCTTAGCTTTCCGTTGGATAGCAATGAAGTATATTTATGTACAGAAAAATTTACAATTATTAGACACCAGCAGAATGTAAGGCATTTTCTGGCCCGCTACGGCCTTCGTCAGCATTATTTGTGTCACACTGGATAGTGATACTTTATAAATTGAATGTATTTAACTTAACTATTTAAACAAATAGATATTGGGAATTATTTCTTTTTTCATAAGCAACTTTATTATATTCAACATTTTTCATTTTTCGAATTTATTCTATGAGTTAAATTTCAGTTATGTATTTTATAAAGCTTTTTGTAATAGCTCTATTCCTTAAATTTTTTAGAAATGACTTTATACACTACCAGACTATTATATTGTATTTTCTTGTTACATTTTACCTTAGCTTTCCGTTGGATAGCAATGAAGTATATTTATGTACAGAAAAAATTTACAATTATTAGACACCAGCAGAATGTAATGCATTTTCTGGCCCGCTACGGCCTTCGTCAGCATTCTTTGTGTCACACTGGATAGTGATACTTTATAAATTGAATGTATTTAACTCAACTATTTTAACAAATAGATATTGGGAATTATTTCTTTTTTCATAAGCAACTTTATTATATTCAACATTTTTCATTTTTCGAATTTATTCTATGAGTTAAATTTCTGTTATGTATTTTATAAAGCTTTTTGTAATAGCTCTATTCCTTAAATTTTTTAGAAATGACTTTATACACTACCAGACTATTATATTGTATTTTCTTGTTACATTTTACCTTAGCTTTCCGTTGGATAGCAATGAAGTATATTTATGTACAGAAAAATTTACAATTATTAGACACCAGCAGAATGTAATGCATTTTCTGGCCCGCTACGGCCTTCGTCAGCATTCTTTGTGTCACACTGGATAGTGATACTTTATAAATTGAATGTATTTAACTCAACTATTTTAACAAATAGATATTGGGAATTATTTCTTTTTTCATAAGCAACTTTATTATATTCAACATTTTTCATTTTTCGAATTTATTCTATGAGTTAAATTTCTGTTATGTATTTTATAAAGCTTTTTGTAATAGCTCTATTCCTTAAATTTTTTAGAAATGACTTTATACACAACCAGACTATTATATTGTATTTTCTTGTTACATTTTACTTTAGCTTTCCGTTGGATAGCAATGAAGTATATTTATGTACAGAAAAATTTACAATTATTAGACACCAGCAGAATGTAATGCATTTTCTGGCCCGCTACGGCCTTCGTCAGCATTCTTTGTGTCACACTGGATAGTGATACTTTATAAATTGAATGTATTTAACTCAACTATTTTAACAAATAGATATGGGGAATTATTTCTTTTTTCATAAAGCCTATAGTACACGGCATGTAAAAATACACATGCGCATGTGGTTCTGACGTAATTTTGACGTCAATGCAAAGCCACAATAAACATTGCGTGTTGTGTGATGACGTCAAAATTACGTCAGAACCACATGCACATGTGTCTTTTTACATGCCGTGTACTATAGGCTTAAGCAACTTTATTATATTCAACATTTTTCATTTTTCGAATTTATTCTATGAGTTAAATTTCAGTTATGTATTTTATAAAGCTTTTTGTAATAGCTCTATACCTTAAATTTTTTAGAAATGACTTTATACACTACCAGACTATTATATTGTATTTTCTTGTTACATTTTACCTTAGCTTTCCGTTGGATAGCAATGAAGTATATTTATGTACAGAAAAATTTACAATTATTAGACACCAGCAGAATGTAATGCATTTTCTGGCCCGCTACGGCCTTCGTCAGCATTCTTTGTGTCACACTGGATAGTGATACTTTATAAATTGAATGTATTTAACTCAACTATTTTAACAAATAGATATTGGGAATTATTTCTTTTTTCATAAGCAACTTTATTATATTCAACATTTTTCATTTTTCGAATTTATTCTATGAGTTAAATTTCAGTTATGTATTTTATAAAGCTTTTTGTAATAGCTCTATACCTTAAATTTTTTAGAAATGACTTTATACACTACCAGACTATTATATTGTATTTTCTTGTTACATTTTACCTTAGCTTTCCGTTGGATAGCAATGAAGTATATTTATGTACAGAAAAATTTACAATTATTAGACACCAGCAGAATGTAATGCATTTTCTGGCCCGCTACGGCCTTCGTCAGCATTCTTTGTGTCACACTGGATAGTGATACTTTATAAATTGAATGTATTTAACTCAACTATTTTAACAAATAGATATGGGGAATTATTTCTTTTTTCATAAGCAACTTTATTATATTCAACATTTTTCATTTTTCGAATTTATTCTATGAGTTAAATTTCAGTTATGTATTTTATAAAGCTTTTTGTAATAGCTCTATTCCTTAAATTTTTTAGAACTGACTTTATACACTACCAGACTATTATATTGTATTTTCTTGTTACATTTTACCTTAGCTTTCCGTTGGATAGCAATGAAGTATATTTATGTACAGAAAAATTTACAATTATTAGACACCAGCAGAATGTAATGCATTTTCTGGCCCGCTACGGCCTTCGTCAGCATTCTTTGTGTCACACTGGATAGTGATACTTTATAAATTGAATGTATTTAACTAAACTATTTTAACAAAAAGATATTGGGAATTATTTCTTTTTTCATAAGCAACTTTATTATATTCAACATTTTTCATTTTTCGAATTTATTCTATGAGTTAAATTTCAGTTATGTATTTTATAAAGCTTTTTGTAATAGCTCTATTCCTTAAATTTTTTAGAAATGACTTTATACACTACCAGACTATTATATTGTATTTTCTTGTTACATTTTACCTTAGCTTTCCGTTGGATAGCAATGAAGTATATTTATGTACAGAAAAATTTACAATTATTAGACACCAGCAGAATGTAATGCATTTTCTGGCCCGCTACGGCCTTCGTCAGCATTCTTTGTGTCACACTGGATAGTAATACTTTATAAATTGAATGTATTTAACTCAACTATTTTAACAAATAGATATGGGGAATTATTTCTTTTTTCATAAGCAACTTTATTATATTCAACATTTTTCATTTTTCGAATTTATTCTATGAGTTAAATTTCAGTTATGTATTTTATAAAGCTTTTTGTAATAGCTCTATACCTTAAATTTTTTAGAAATGACTTTATACACTACCAGACTATTATATTGTATTTTCTTGTTACATTTTACCTTAGCTTTCCGTTGGATAGCAATGAAGTATATTTATGTACAGAAAAATTTACAATTATTAGACACCAGCAGAATGTAATGCATTTTCTGGCCCGCTACGGCCTTCGTCAGCATTCTTTGTGTCACACTGGATAGTGATACTTTATAAATTGAATGTATTTAACTCAACTATTTTAACAAATAGATATTGGGAATTATTTCTTTTTTCATAAGCAACTTTATTATATTCAACATTTTTCATTTTTCGAATTTATTCTATGAGTTAAATTTCAGTTATGTATTTTATAAAGCTTTTTGTAATAGCTCTATACCTTAAATTTTTTAGAAATGACTTTATACACTACCAGACTATTATATTGTATTTTCTTGTTACATTTTACCTTAGCTTTCCGTTGGATAGCAATGAAGTATATTTATGTACAGAAAAATTTACAATTATTAGACACCAGCAGAATGTAATGCATTTTCTGGCCCGCTACGGCCTTCGTCAGCATTCTTTGTGTCACACTGGATAGTGATACTTTATAAATTGAATGTATTTAACTCAACTATTTTAACAAATAGATATTGGGAATTATTTCTTTTTTCATAAGCAACTTTATTATATTCAACATTTTTCATTTTTCGAATTTATTCTATGAGTTAAATTTCAGTTATGTATTTTATAAAGCTTTTTGTAATAGCTCTATTCCTTAAATTTTTTAGAACTGACTTTATACACTACCAGACTATTATATTGTATTTTCTTGTTACATTTTACCTTAGCTTTCCGTTGGATAGCAATGAAGTATATTTATGTACAGAAAAATTTACAATTATTAGACACCAGCAGAATGTAATGCATTTTCTGGCCCGCTACGGCCCTCGTCAGCATTCTTTGTGTCACACTGGATAGTGATACTTTATAAATTGAATGTATTTAACTAAACTATTTTAACAAAAAGATATTGGGAATTATTTCTTTTTTCATAAGCAACTTTATTATATTCAACATTTTTCATTTTTCGAATTTATTCTATGAGTTAAATTTCAGTTATGTATTTTATAAAGCTTTTTGTAATAGCTCTATTCCTTAAATTTTTTAGAAATGACTTTATACACTACCAGACTATTATATTGTATTTTCTTGTTACATTTTACCTTAGCTTTCCGTTGGATAGCAATGAAGTATATTTATGTACAGAAAAATTTACAATTATTAGACACCAGCAGAATGTAATGCATTTTCTGGCCCGCTACGGCCTTCGTCAGCATTCTTTGTGTCACACTGGATAGTAATACTTTATAAATTGAATGTATTTAACTCAACTATTTTAACAAATAGATATGGGGAATTATTTCTTTTTTCATAAGCAACTTTATTATATTCAACATTTTTCATTTTTCGAATTTATTCTATGAGTTAAATTTCAGTTATGTATTTTATAAAGCTTTTTGTAATAGCTCTATTCCTTAAATTTTTTAGAAATGACTTTATACACTACCAGACTATTATATTGTATTTTCTTGTTACATTTTACATTAGCTTTCCGTTGGATAGCAATGAAGTATATTTATGTACAGAAAAATTTACAATTATTAGACACCAGCAGAATGTAATGCATTTTCTGGCCCGCTACGGCCTTCGTCAGCATTCTTTGTGTCACACTGGATAGTTATACTTTATAAATTGAATGTATTTAACTCAACTATTTTAACAAATAGATATTGGGAATTATTTCTTTTTTCATAAGCAACTTTATTATATTCAACATTTTTCATTTTTCGAATTTATTCTATGAGTTAAATTTCAGTTATATATTTTATAAAGCTTTTTGTAATAGCTCTATTCCTTAAATTTTTTAGAACTGACTTTATACACTACCAGACTATTATATTGTATTTTCTTGTTACATTTTACCTTAGCTTTCCGTTGGATAGCAATGAAGTATATTTATGTACAGAAAAATTTACAATTATTAGACACCAGCAGAATGTAATGCATTTTCTGGCCCGCTACGGCCTTCGTCAGCATTCTTTGTGTCACACTGGATAGTGATACTTTATAAATTGAATGTATTTAACTCAACTATTTTAACAAATAGATATTGGGAATTATTTCTTTTTTCATAAGCAACTTTATTATATTCAACATTTTTCATTTTTCGAATTTATTCTATGAGTTAAATTTCAGTTATGTATTTTATAAAGCTTTTTGTAATAGCTCTATTCCTTAAATTTTTTAGAAATGACTTTATACACTACCAGACTATTATATTGTATTTTCTTGTTACATTTTACCTTAGCTTTCCGTTGGATAGCAATGAAGTATATTTATGTACAGAAAAATTTACAATTATTAGACACCAGCAGAATGTAATGCATTTTCTGGCCCGCTACGGCCTTCGTCAGCATTCTTTGTGTCACACTGGATAGTGATACTTTATAAATTGAATGTATTTAACTCAACTATTTTAACAAATAGATATTGGGAATTATTTCTTTTTTCATAAGCAACTTTATTATATTCAACATTTTTCATTTTTCGAATTTATTCTATGAGTTAAATTTCAGTTATATATTTTATAAAGCTTTTTGTAATAGCTCTATTCCTTAAATTTTTCAGAACTGACTTTATACACTACCAGACTATTATATTGTATTTTCTTGTTACATTTTACCTTAGCTTTCCGTTGGATAGCAATGAAGTATATTTATGTACAGAAAAATTTACAATTATTAGACACCAGCAGAATGTAATGCATTTTCTGGCCCGCTACGGCCTTCGTCAGCATTATTTGTGTCACACTGGATAGTGATACTTTATAAATTGAATGTATTTAACTTAACTATTTTAACAAATAGATATTGGGAATTATTTCTTTTTTCATAAGCAACTTTATTATATTCAACATTTTTCATTTTTCGAATTTATTCTATGAGTTAAATTTCAGTTATGTATTTTATAAAGCTTTTTGTAATAGCTCTATTCCTTAAAGTTTTTAGAATTGACTTTATACACTACCAGACTATTATATTGTATTTTCTTGTTACATTTTACCTTAGCTTTCCGTTGGATAGCAATGAAGTATATTTATGTACAGAAAAATTTACAATTATTAGACACCAGCAGAATGTAATGCATTTTCTGGCCCGCTACGGCCTTCGTCAGCATTCTTTGTGTCACACTGGATAGTGATACTTTATAAATTGAATGTATTTAACTCAACTATTTTAACAAATAGATATTGGGAATTATTTCTTTTTTCATAAGCAACTTTATTATATTCAACATTTTTCATTTTTCGAATTTATTCTATGAGTTAAATTTCAGTTATGTATTTTATAAAGCTTTTTGTAATAGCTCTATTCCTTAAATTTTTTAGAAATGACTTTATACACTACCAGACTATTATATTGTATTTTCTTGTTACATTTTACCTTAGCTTTCCGTTGGATAGCAATGAAGTATATTTATGTACAGAAAAATTTACAATTATTAGACACCAGCAGAATGTAATGCATTTTCTGGCCCGCTACGGCCTTCGTCAGCATTCTTTGTGTCACACTGGATAGTGATACTTTATAAATTGAATGTATTTAACTCAACTATTTTAACAAATAGATATTGGGAATTATTTCTTTTTTCATAAGCAACTTTATTATATTCAACATTTTTCATTTTTCGAATTTATTCTATGAGTTAAATTTCAGTTATGTATTTTATAAAGCTTTTTGTAATAGCTCTATTCCTTAAATTTTTTAGAAATGACTTTATACACTACCAGACTATTATATTGTATTTTCTTGTTACATTTTACATTAGCTTTCCGTTGGATAGCAATGAAGTATATTTATGTACAGAAAAATTTACAATTATTAGACACCAGCAGAATGTAATGCATTTTCTGGCCCGCTTCGGCCTTCGTCAGCATTCTTTGTGTCACACTGGATAGTTATACTTTATAAATTGAATGTATTTAACTCAACTATTTTAACAAATAGATATTGGGAATTATTTCTTTTTTCATAAGCAACTTTATTATATTCAACATTTTTCATTTTTCGAATTTATTCTATGAGTTAAATTTCAGTTATATATTTTATAAAGCTTTTTGTAATAGCTCTATTCCTTAAATTTTTCAGAACTGACTTTATACACTACCAGACTATTATATTGTATTTTCTTGTTACATTTTACCTTAGCTTTCCGTTGGATAGCAATGAAGTATATTTATGTACAGAAAAATTTACAATTATTAGACACCAGCAGAATGTAATGCATTTTCTGGCCCGCTACGGCCTTCGTCAGCATTCTTTGTGTCACACTGGATAGTGATACTTTATAAATTGAATGTATTTAACTAAACTATTTTAACAAATAGATATTGGGAATTATTTCTTTTTTCATAAGCAACTTTATTATATTCAACATTTTTCATTTTTCGAATTTATTCTATGAGTTAAATTTCAGTTATGTATTTTATAAAGCTTTTTGTAATAGCTCTATTCCTTAAATTTTTTAGAAATGACTTTATACACTACCAGACTATTATATTGTATTTTCTTGTTACATTTTACCTTAGCTTTCCGTTGGATAGCAATGAAGTATATTTATGTACAGAAAAATTTACAATTATTAGACACCAGCAGAATGTAATGCATTTTCTGGCCCGCTACGGCCTTCGTCAGCATTCTTTGTGTCACACTGGATAGTAATACTTTATAAATTGAATGTATTTAACTCAACTATTTTAACAAATAGATATGGGGAATTATTTCTTTTTTCATAAGCAACTTTATTATATTCAACATTTTTCATTTTTCGAATTTATTCTATGAGTTAAATTTCAGTTATGTATTTTATAAAGCTTTTTGTAATAGCTCTATTCCTTAAATTTTTTAGAAATGACTTTATACACTACCAGACTATTATATTGTATTTTCTTGTTACATTTTACATTAGCTTTCCGTTGGATAGCAATGAAGTATATTTATGTACAGAAAAATTTACAATTATTAGACACCAGCAGAATGTAATGCATTTTCTGGCCCGCTACGGCCTTCGTCAGCATTCTTTGTGTCACACTGGATAGTTATACTTTATAAATTGAATGTATTTAACTCAACTATTTTAACAAATAGATATTGGGAATTATTTCTTTTTTCATAAGCAACTTTATTATATTCAACATTTTTCATTTTTCGAATTTATTCTATGAGTTAAATTTCAGTTATATATTTTATAAAGCTTTTTGTAATAGCTCTATTCCTTAAATTTTTTAGAACTGACTTTATACACTACCAGACTATTATATTGTATTTTCTTGTTACATTTTACCTTAGCTTTCCGTTGGATAGCAATGAAGTATATTTATGTACAGAAAAATTTACAATTATTAGACACCAGCAGAATGTAATGCATTTTCTGGCCCGCTACGGCCTTCGTCAGCATTCTTTGTGTCACACTGGATAGTGATACTTTATAAATTGAATGTATTTAACTCAACTATTTTAACAAATAGATATGGGGAATTATTTCTTTTTTCATAAGCAACTTTATTATATTCAACATTTTTCATTTTTCGAATTTATTCTATGAGTTAAATTTCAGTTATGTATTTTATAAAGCTTTTTGTAATAGCTCTATTCCTTAAATTTTTTAGAAATGACTTTATACACTACCAGACTATTATATTGTATTTTCTTGTTACATTTTACCTTAGCTTTCCGTTGGATAGCAATGAAGTATATTTATGTACAGAAAAATTTACAATTATTAGACACCAGCAGAATGTAATGCATTTTCTGGCCCGCTACGGCCTTCGTCAGCATTCTTTGTGTCACACTGGATAGTGATACTTTATAAATTGAATGTATTTAACTCAACTATTTTAACAAATAGATATTGGGAATTATTTCTTTTTTCATAAGCAACTTTATTATATTCAACATTTTTCATTTTTCGAATTTATTCTATGAGTTAAATTTCAGTTATATATTTTATAAAGCTTTTTGTAATAGCTCTATTCCTTAAATTTTTCAGAACTGACTTTATACACTACCAGACTATTATATTGTATTTTCTTGTTACATTTTACCTTAGCTTTCCGTTGGATAGCAATGAAGTATATTTATGTACAGAAAAATTTACAATTATTAGACACCAGCAGAATGTAATGCATTTTCTGGCCCGCTACGGCCTTCGTCAGCATTATTTGTGTCACACTGGATAGTGATACTTTATAAATTGAATGTATTTAACTTAACTATTTTAACAAATAGATATTGGGAATTATTTCTTTTTTCATAAGCAACTTTATTATATTCAACATTTTTCATTTTTCGAATTTATTCTATGAGTTAAATTTCAGTTATGTATTTTATAAAGCTTTTTGTAATAGCTCTATTCCTTAAAGTTTTTAGAATTGACTTTATACACTACCAGACTATTATATTGTATTTTCTTGTTACATTTTACCTTAGCTTTCCGTTGGATAGCAATGAAGTATATTTATGTACAGAAAAATTTACAATTATTAGACACCAGCAGAATGTAATGCATTTTCTGGCCCGCTACGGCCTTCGTCAGCATTCTTTGTGTCACACTGGATAGTGATACTTTATAAATTGAATGTATTTAACTCAACTATTTTAACAAATAGATATTGGGAATTATTTCTTTTTTCATAAGCAACTTTATTATATTCAACATTTTTCATTTTTCGAATTTATTCTATGAGTTAAATTTCAGTTATGTATTTTATAAAGCTTTTTGTAATAGCTCTATTCCTTAAATTTTTTAGAAATGACTTTATACACTACCAGACTATTATATTGTATTTTCTTGTTACATTTTACCTTAGCTTTCCGTTGGATAGCAATGAAGTATATTTATGTACAGAAAAATTTACAATTATTAGACACCAGCAGAATGTAATGCATTTTCTGGCCCGCTACGGCCTTCGTCAGCATTCTTTGTGTCACACTGGATAGTTATACTTTATAAATTGAATGTATTTAACTCAACTATTTTAATAAATAGATATTGGGAATTATTTCTTTTTTCATAAGCAACTTTATTATATTCAACATTTTTCATTTTTCGAATTTATTCTATGAGTTAAATTTCAGTTATGTATTTTATAAAGCTTTTTGTATAGCTCTATTCCTTAAATTTTTTAGAAATGACTTTATACACTACCAGACTATTATATTGTATTTTCTTGTTACATTTTACATTAGCTTTCCGTTGGATAGCAATGAAGTATATTTATGTACAGAAAAATTTACAATTATTAGACACCAGCAGAATGTAATGCATTTTCTGGCCCGCTTCGGCCTTCGTCAGCATTCTTTGTGTCACACTGGATAGTTATACTTTATAAATTGAATGTATTTAACTCAACTATTTTAACAAATAGATATTGGGAATTATTTCTTTTTTCATAAGCAACTTTATTATATTCAACATTTTTCATTTTTCGAATTTATTCTATGAGTTAAATTTCAGTTATATATTTTATAAAGCTTTTTGTAATAGCTCTATTCCTTAAATTTTTCAGAACTGACTTTATACACTACCAGACTATTATATTGTATTTTCTTGTTACATTTTACCTTAGCTTTCCGTTGGATAGCAATGAAGTATATTTATGTACAGAAAAATTTACAATTATTAGACACCAGCAGAATGTAAGGCATTTTCTGGCCCGCTACGGCCTTCGTCAGCATTATTTGTGTCACACTGGATAGTGATACTTTATAAATTGAATGTATTTAACTTAACTATTTTAACAAATAGATATTGGGAATTATTTCTTATTTCATAAGCAACTTTATTATATTCAACATTTTTCATTTTTCGAATTTATTCTATGAGTTAAATTTCAGTTATGTATTTTATAAAGCTTTTTGTAATAGCTCTATTCCTTAAATTTTTTAGAAATGACTTTATACACTACCAGACTATTATATTGTATTTTCTTGTTACATTTTACCTTAGCTTTCCGTTGGATAGCAATGAAGTATATTTATGTACAGAAAAATTTACAATTATTAGACACCAGCAGAATGTAATGCATTTTCTGGCCCGCTACGGCCTTCGTCAGCATTCTTTGTGTCACACTGGATAGTGATACTTTATAAATTGAATGTATTTAACTCAACTATTTTAACAAATAGATATTGGGAATTATTTCTTTTTTCATAAGCAACTTTATTATATTCAACATTTTTCATTTTTCGAATTTATTCTATGAGTTAAATTTCAGTTATGTATTTTATAAAGCTTTTTGTAATAGCTCTATTCCTTAAATTTTTTAGAAATGACTTTATACACTTCCAGACTATTATATTGTATTTTCTTGTTACATTTTACCTTAGCTTTCCGTTGGATAGCCATGAAGTATATTTATGTACAGAAAAATTTACAATTATTAGACACCAGCCGAATGTAATGCATTTTCTGGCCCGCTACGGCCTTCGTCAGCATTCTTTGTGTCACACTGGATAGTGATACTTTATAAATTGAATGTATTTAACTCAACTATTTTAACAAATAGATATTGGGAATTATTTCTTTTTTCATAAGCAACTTTATTATATTCAACATTTTTCATTTTTCGAATTTATTCTATGAGTTAAATTTCAGTTATGTATTTTATAAAGCTTTTTGTAATAGCTCTATTCCTTAAATTTTTTAGAAATGACTTTATACACTACCAGACTATTATATTGTATTTTCTTGTTACATTTTACCTTAGCTTTCCGTTGGATAGCAATGAAGTATATTTATGTACAGAAAAATTTACAATTATTAGACACCAGCAGAATGTAATGCATTTTCTGGCCCGCTACGGCCTTCGTCAGCATTCTTTGTGTCACACTGGATAGTGATTCTTTATAAATTGAATGTATTTAACTCAACTATTTTAACAAATAGATATTGGGAATTATTTATTTTTTCATAAGCAACTTTATTATATTCAACATTTTTCATTTTTCGAATTTATTCTATGAGTTAAGTTTCAGTTATGTATTTTATAAAGTTTTTTGTAATAGCTCTATTCCTTAATTTTTTTAGAAATGACTTTATACACTACCAGACTATTATATTGTATTTTCTTGTTACATTTTACCTTAGCTTTCCGTTGGATAGCAATGAAGTATATTTATGTACAGAAAAATTTACAATTATTAGACACCAGCAGAATGTAATGCATTTTCTGGCCCGCTACGGCCTTCGTCAGCATTCTTTGTGTCACACTGGATAGTGATACTTTATAAATTGAATGCTTATGAAAAAATAAATAATTCCCAATATCTATATGTTAAAATAGTTGAGTTAAATACATTCAATTTATAAAGTATCACTATCCAGTGTCACACAAAGAATGCAGACGAAGGCCGTAGCGGGCCAGAAAATGCATTACATTCTGCTGGTGTCTAATAATTGTAAATTTTTCTGTACATAAATATACTTCATTGCTATCCAACGGAAAGCTAAGGTAAAATGTAACAAGAAAATACAATATAATAGTCTGGTAGTGTATAAAGTCATTTCTAAAAAATTTAAGGAATAGAGCTATTACAAAAAGCTTTATAGAATACATAACTGAAATTTAACTCATAGAATAAATTCGAAAAATGTTAAATTGAATTTCTTAATTTGTAATTATTGATCCTATTATTCAAACAACACCCCATTTACCCTTTTTTGTTATTACCCAAATGACAACTCTGTTCTGAGTTTTTGTTCTAGCTTTAAAAACGAAACACGCACTAATTTAAATTACCATTAAAGAATCAGTTTATTAAATCAAATTAAAAACTAAAAGTGTTTTAATTAACAATACAGTCCACTTATAGATTCATAAATATTTCTTGGTCCTTTCGATCCGAATCATCGGTAATTTATGTGGGAAAAAACACAGGTGTTAAAAGTGAAGGTGGTTGGTTAATGATTTCAAGTCGCGGATGATTCCGGTAATTTATACATGATCAAAAACAATACATACGCGTCGCGCGGTACGTCGTAGTTTTCGATTACATATAAATCTAATGTTACTGGCAAAATAGCCATTGAGTGCTTGGAACAACAAAAACAAATACATACCTTGCCACAGCGTGCTTAGAACAACAAATAGATACCTTGCCACAGCGTGCTTGGAATAACAGAAACAAATAGATTTAGTTTTCGATTACATATAAATCTAATGTTACTGGCAAAATTGCCATTGAGTGCTTGGAACAACAAAAACAAATACATACCTTGCCACAGCGTGCTTAGAACAACAAATACATACCTTGCCACAGCGTGCTTGGAATAACAGAAACAAATACATACCTTGCCACAGCGTGCTTAAAACAACAAGACAAATACATATTTGAATGGAAGTTTCAAAATAGTATAAATAAAATAAACGTGTCTCAAACTAACAGAAACAAAGGCACAGTTGTGCAACGGGAATCTTAAAATTATCAACAATAACGTATGAGCAAAGAATATAAATCATATAGAATGCGCATCTCAAGGAAAACTAAAATATTTTTGAAAAAAATGCATGATGCGGGCGGGAAGACAAAAGGGAAAGAAGCAAAAACAAAGAGCGTAACAATGCATCGTTCTCTCGTTGTTTATGAGAACTTTTAATTCTCATTTATCAGCGTATATGTATGTGCGTGCACGAGTGTGTGTGTATGTACATTGCCAAGTCAAAAAAAAAACACATTAACGTAAAAATAAAACAAAAACCTAATTTTTGTTTCTTGCAATTTTTGTACAAATAACCTTCGTAAACGCAAATGTGACTGTAGGGTAAGAGTATGTGTTTTATTGTTGTACAGATGAAACTATATCGAGTTGCACCGAAGTTCAAATGCTGTTATTGTCTAAATTTAAACAATTGTAGGAATATAAAAAATATATTTTCTAAAAAAATTAACTGATTATTTATACAAGATATTTTTATGTTTACTAAAGCGACATGGCGACATAATCAAAATGCTTTTAATTTTCATAAAGAGCCAGTTTGATGTGTGTGCACGTAATATCTTGAAATTTTATTTATTTTTTTGTTTAAAAATGTATGAAAATGAGGAAAAATCCAATTTTATTTATTATTACAACAAATAATTATTACAAATTATGAAAAATAATCAGGCTTTCGAAGTCTTACTTTTAGAAGTTTGTTGAATTCTTATAAAAGTCTGCAAAAATATTTTTACTAAATAAAGCAATGAAAATGAAAAATTTATTAATTTATTTATAGTTTTTGGTTTGCGGAGAATAACGTATGTTATAAAGACAGGATGGAGATGTTAAATTTACTAGTCCTTCCTTATATTATGACGGAAGCAATACACATGGGAAACATTTAAATACCTTCAAATCATCGATTACATACTGAAAAAGTTAAAATTTGTATCCATTAAACTTGTAAAGAGCCAATAAGTAAAATTATTACCTAAATACTCGTGGTAAATAGTTAGGGCGTGTGTGAAACGGTAGCAAAGTACTATGGTAACAAAGTATTTCCATGTGGGGAAAAAATTCATGTTTCTGCTGTGTGAATTGATATATTTTAACGAAATAAAGAATGCGTTTTCATCGTATACCTAGATAAAAAAGGATATATTCAAAATATGGGACTACGGTAGTATACCACATTTATAGACGAGTCAACGAAATCCACTGCAATTAAATTACCTATGTTAATCCATTTAGGGATAACAACATGTTGCCAAACTTATATATTAAAAAAAATTGTGGCTACACCGATATGGTGCCTAAAACTTTTCTTTTGTTTCTAATCTATTTCCCATTTTAATTATACTAATACATAGCTATGTATGTATTGCAGTACTTAAGCCTATAGTAAACGGCATGTAAAAAGACACATGCGCATGTGGTTCTGACGTAATTTTGACGTCATCACACAACACTCAATGTTTATTGTGGCTTTGCATTGACGTCAAAATTACGTCAGAACCACATGCGCATGTGTCTTTTTACATGCCGTGTACTATAGGCTTTACAAGTTAATTTATCAAAATTCCTAAAAAAAACACCTTAGAATTTATGATTATAAATATACTAGTGCTCGAACACGGGACAGTGTATGTTATATTAACTGCTATTTGTTTGGTTATGGTCTACATTATAAGAACTTTTTTGAAAAATATCGTTGGAAAAAATTATATCTTTTTTGACGATATAAAATTTTGACGTTGTGTTAAAATATTTAAAAAAATACTATGTTCAGTACTTTTTGCTTATAGTCACAAATCGTGGACTATATCGCTAGAATGACTATACGCCTAGTTCACATGTGTATATGTGTGCCACATACATATGTAAATTTTTGGCAAAATTTAAAAAAGGTAGCGATTTATGAAAAGCAATTTACCTTTCTTTCTTAATTATATAAAAAAAATTATGAGCAAGGCTATAGTTTTTTCTTTAAATTTCTAACAAATTTTAAAATCGCAATACGAATGAGAATGTTTTAGATGAAAAATTGATAATATTGCCAGATAATTACATTAAACACATTTAAAAATAGTTGCTTTAGAAACTTGGTATAAAGCTTAAGCTTCATTTTCAGACATTTTCCTTGCCAAAAGTTATCAAACTTCGGATCTCTACAAGAAAACAAGTAAATTTTTAATTTATTTTGGAAAATAAATTCTAAAAATTTAATCGCGTTTGATTGTATATTAAATGGAATTTTAAAAATTTCTTAAATTACTATTTTTGCAAAATTCAATTCACTGATCTCTGAAGTTCTAAGTTTTAAGATATTCAGCCTTGTTATGATATTCGCACGATTTAAAAAAGCAAAACACCAGATTTATTTTACAGTGTTCGGAAACTCGTGCGTTATGCTTGCGTTTTGCCATAGTTTCTTACAAAAATTCTAGTTTCCTTCAGCATACTTTTGTAATTTTAATTCGCCAAACTTCGTGCTATTGCGATTTACAGAACACATATTATACGATTTCAAGTAAGAATGTTAAGCGTTCTACGATTATCAGAGCATGCCCGATTTATTTTAAATCGTTTTAAAAAAGTTTAAACAATAATAACATATTTCATCACTGTTACCAAACACAAAAACTAATTTTTTTCGATTGGAGAGTTGATAAGAAAAAGTAAACGATTAATTTCTTGATTCTTTGATATGGTTTGAAACTTCGGAAACAAACAAAAAACTTAGGCTTATGTGACTAAAACGTTAATAATTTGCTTTACTTTTGTAAATGTGCTTATATCGCTAAATGGACTATAACGTAAATACTTTCTATTAATCTTCTGTATAGCGGCAAAAATAAAGATTAAATGGACTATATCGCTAATGTGACTAACAATGGAAATGACTATAAACGAAAAGTACTGTATAAAATAATGAACAAATTAGGAAAATACAATTTTTTTGCAGGTGGCTCTATGCATTTTATTTTATATTATTGTTTTGAATTCACAACATTTTTTAAACGTTTTTATTTGACTTTTTCAATTACAATTTGCGATTTGCTTGTCAGAAATTTTGTTGGTTGTTTTAAAAATTCTACTACCCCCAGGGTCAACATTTTACTTACATTCTCACTTTTCTATCGCCTCACACACGTAATAAGAAAACACACTTGTTTTATAATAAATTCGTTTGATACATACATACACATATTATAAGAACATACCTACATAGTTGAATTGTCTAAGAATTTTAATAATAATTCGGTTCGAATCGTTATAATTTCATTTTTACAACAATAAAACACATATTCTTACCCTACCAATTAAGCAATCGGTCGCATTTGTTCTTACGCAGGTTATTTGCACATAAATTGCTTGCAAACAAAACAAAATCACTTAAAAAATAAAAATACCAAAAACCTGTTTTAACGAAAAAAACATACACACACACGTTGGTTTGCAAAAACAGAAAACATGTGTATGTATGTATGTATTGATGCATGTCTGTGGTTTTTTGCTCTCTTCAGTTTTCTGAATGTGAGCATGAAAACCGGTTTTAACGAAAAAAACATACGCACACACACGTTGGTTGACAAAAACAAAAAACATGTATATGCATATATTAATGCATGTGGTTTTTTGCTCTCTCCAGTTTTCTAAATGTGAGCACGAAGTTTTTGCTTTCCTTGTTACTTCCCCCCCTCATCGTTAAGAAGCACAACATTTTTGTCAATTCCAAACATGTGAGAACACAAACCAACAACAAATTGCCATTGCAAAATTTGTGAGCGAAATTATATGAGAGCGGGGCGTAATGATAAACCCCGCCATAAGAAATTTTGCTTCTACATGATGCGCATTCTATATGATTTATATTCTTTGGTATGAGGCAAGTGAAGTGCAAAAAACGAATTACATGTACAAGCATGTACAATAAGAAAGTGTTAGTAAACAAATATAACTAAAGAGTCAGTTAAATTCAATTTGGTAAGAATCCAATTGGATTGCTTATAAGATTTCATGTGTAAGGAGAACAGTGCTTGCATAACTTAATCATCATCAGTGACATTTAAACTTTAATCGGAATTGCTAAATTTTATTTATTTAATGAATTTCAAATTGCAGTACTTACATAACTTTAATTGAAAAGGATACAGTGAATGTTGGAAAAGTGAAACAGTAATTGCTATAATAGACTAGTGTAACTTTTAAACTTGAATGAACAGTGTGTCTTGAATATATGAGACAATTGAAAAACGTTAATAGGGTAAATTAAATTAAGTGACTAAAATCTAACGATTATAATAATATATTCAAAATGGAATCATTGAGGAAAACTCGTGCAAGTTTGAAAAGATCCATCACAAGAATTTTAAATTTTGTGAACAATCCCATTGCAACTTACGATGAAATTAAGGTACATACAATTGAACTTGATGTTATTTATACAAAATATAAGAAATTACAAGATGAGCTTGATATACTGTGCCAAACTGAAGAGAACACACAAGTTGAGAACGAATACAGGGATCAAATTGATGATATGTATTTCACAATTAAGGCAGTTTGGTCTGGCCAATCACAAAGTAATTTGGACAGTGCTGTAGTTGAAAGTGCTCATGCTATTACACCGAATATCGTAAATGATTTAAGTGCATTAATTCAGGCTATAGTTAGCAATCCACGATCACATCAATTTTGGAGAGCGTATCAGCTATACTTGCAACTGTCACGAATAGTCAATATAATAATGGTTCATCTGAATTACTTTTACCAGCTATTCAAATTCCAGACTTTGATGGGAATCTCTCCAACTGGATGAGATTTAGGGACTTGTTCAAAGCAATGGTGGAATCAAAACGGAATTTGTCTAACGTAGAAAAGTTGGAATATTTACAGTCAAAATTGAAAGGTGAAGCATCGTCCAAGTTAACACACTACACTTCAACCAACATAAGTGAGTGCAACGACCCAACTTGTACACGCGCATACTATAAATTGCAACTAGGCAATTATTGTGGATAAGTGTGTTTGTAAGGCGAAACCCTGTTTGCGCTCGCATTGCAAAATCATGGGAATATAGCTGTTCATCCGTTCCCATTAATTTAAGTTAGAATAAGCATTTTTATTAATTAAATCTAAGTTCTTTTATTAAATTAATTCAATTCAATTCTAGCTGTTGTCAAATAAAGTCAATTAATTTCAAACCGGAATTTTCTTTTACCTTGTCGTGTGAGTACACATCCGGTCAGGCCCCTTGGGCGGCCTGACCGTACTTTTTTGAAATCAAGGAATCGTCCTTGATTAACTGGCACCCGAGCAGGGACCGGCCAGTCGGAATAAAGGACGTGCCGGGTCCTTAATAAAAAATATATCTTGGCTCGCGAAAGTGAAATAATTTAAAAAAATAAAAGAATCAATTGGTTGTGAATAAGGATAAAAAATCCTGCAACAAAAAAGGAAATTTCCTTGAAGAAATAATAAATTAAATTTATACCGCAAGAAGTTTATGTAAATAAAAAATCCTGTAACAAAAAAGAAAAATCTTTTTTTTTAAAAAATAATAAAAAGAAAATTATGATATTTTATATAAAAAGGAAAAAATCACTAAAGAACGGTGAAATTAAAATGTTTAATAAGTATGGAAGTTAAGAAATCTATCGTGCTATAAAAATGTGAAAGTGGCCAATATGGAATCCTAAACCGATTTCAGCGTACTGCGATCCTGAACTCCAGGCACTCCAGTACGTAAAAAATTTAAAATGTCACCTTAATAATCTAATAACATTAGTCCTTTTTGAAAAACGCGTAGATTTCCCTATCATCAACTAGTGATGTTGCGAAGGGCGAAAATAGGCTCAAAGATCCTTACAAGTTGTGGTAAACTTAAGAACCTACACTACTTAGTACGGATGGAGCATTCCCCTTTCGCTTAATAAAAAGTTGGAAAAGTCGCGTGGTGAGATAAATCGTTCCTTAGTACGTCGGTGATCACCGTTCGAAACCGGACAAAACGATCCTCCATCCTTAAGGACCATAACGAAATATATGAAATAATACAATAAATTGAGTGCGTAATAGTTTCATTAACCTAGCATTTACACGTGAAAGTAATTTCATGAAAGTCGCAATACACTCACACTTTTTCACTAATACACTCCCATTTTTTTACTTTCCACTCAGCTTTCAACGCAGCAAAAATACATAATTGATAATAATGGTCGCATCTTAAATATTTTATACTTTCTCCGTTTAAAAAAAAATGTGTCGTTTTTTTCCAAGTGGATCAAGCAAATCAAAAATTTTAAACACGTTTATTTCGAAATGTATTTTTTGAATAATTACGACGTTGCAGCAAATGAGCGATATATAGATTTAGAAAGACAATCAAGTAAAATGTTTCAGTAGATAATTTAGTTAATTGTTATACATTATGAATTGATAAATAGCATATTACAATGAAATGAAAAAGGAAGTTAATTTTATTTAAAGTGTGTAACTGAAAGAAGTATATAGTCTTTTCAAATATGCTTACTTTACAACAAAATTTTACATGTTGTGCAACTTCAATAGAACAAAATTAGTTGCTTTTATTTAAAACTATTAAACTTTTATTATTAATGTACGTCATTAGCTATTTGAGCGGTTTATGCAAGCTATTGCGGTTTTGTAACCAATATTGACATTACTAATGGCTTGGAAAAAGTTGGTGCTGGTTCAAACAGTTAAAGTTTCAGCCGTCAGGTCTTGAGCTTTTAGGATATAAGGGCAAAGAGAATTCCATTTCTTTTCCTTTCTATCCTAAAAACTCAAGACTTGACGGCTAAGACTTGAACAGTGTGAACCAGCACTTAAAACGATAATAATATACATACAATTTTTTATTTTAATGTGTCAACATTTTGATATATTGTTTTTAAGCAATATTTTCACAAAATTCTAAGCAGTTTGTGTTATGACAAACAAAATAAAACCTTGGTTGTGCGAACAAAGTAGAAGTGCCAAAGTTATAAAACAGGGCAGTTTAAACACCTAAAGTAAAAGTGTGGGTTAAATGTGCAACATGTTTCGCATGTTTTTCACCAACATATCCACAAAAGAACTTGAAAATGTTTCCCACAGTTTTATTTTTTCTACAAACGATCACAAAAATGTAGAACATGTAACATTTATGCAACATATTCCTCAGAAAATAAATCGTCCTTAGATAATTTTCCAAAAATAAAATAACTTTTCAAATATTGGTAAATTTTCTTACTTTTTCGAACATAGAAATTACCTAATTTAATATGTAGTTATATTACCTAAGAAACTTAGATAATTCCATGCTTTCCTTGCGCTTATTTAATTTTATACCATATTTTTAGGTAATTTAACCTATGTATTTTCTTGTGTGTATGTATGAATGTATTTATAATATTTTTCTTCAAATATACATAAAAAATTACATTGCGTGTTATAAAACACAAAAATGTTATTAAAAAGTTAACATAATAATTATTTCCAACTATTGCCCTATAAATTTGTGTATGTGATAACTTTGGCAACTCTCATTAGGTAGTAATCAAAACAACACGCATGAAGAAAAAATTAAAACATCAAAGTATAATTAAATTAATAAATTTATAATGTGCATACCCAATTTTATGGGATATGTATAATAAATCATACATATACCTTCCATTTCTAGTTTTTTTAATTCTAGAAGTTAAATAATTTTTGCAACTTTTCGCTTTGATGGCATTTTAAAAATGAACTTTCACTTTCCTGTGTAATCGCACAAGAAATTTTCAAGAAAGTCGTCCATTTAACTGAAATTTTTATTTGTAATACGTATACAGAAATTTCATGAAAGTACTTTCACGTGTAAATGCAGTGTAAATGAATTCCAGAGTACGGAGAGTGCTCGAATTAAACTCGCTCGCGAGCGAGTCCAATTCGAGCGAGTTTTATTTTCTACATTGAAAAGAGTTATTCTTTACTGCTCGCGAGCTTAAAAAATAAAACTCGCGAGCGAGTTTTATTTTTGCGAGTTGAAAAATATTGCTCGCGAAAAGAATTCAAATTTTAAGAGTCAAAAATAAAACTCAACTCGCGAGTCGAGCTAAAAAGAATTGTTCGCGAGTTTTATTTTTGCGTATGAATTTTTTTTAATTAAAAATATCTTTTTCCTGTTTATTTGTTTGTATGTGTGGATAAATGTGTGTATGTATGAATATTTCATCGAAACACAGAACAGCATTAGCAAATGGATCAGAAGTAAGGTGGGAAAAGGTATTTATTGATACAGCAAATATTACGTTGTGACAAGTATAACTAACCATGAAGAAGAAATAGCAAAGGAAAGGATTCGTTTAAAAGAATGCAATCATGTTATACGTTTCGAAAATATAAAAATACTATGGAGAAACAGTTTTTAGTTTTAAATTTGGGAATATTTACTAACATAGTATTGAAAATAAATGTTTGTTACTATCAGTGTTGCCAAGAGCTGAATAAAAAATAAGCTAAATTGGTATTTTTAAATAAAGACTAAAAAGGCAAAAACTTTTTTTATTCATTGTGATCTTTATTATTAAATAAGTAAAAATACATATATTTTATACATGTATTTTATACTGTGCATAACATTTTTTTTAAGACTTCATAACAATAAAACTAAAAGTAGTTAGTATACTAATAATTGTGTTGATACTGAAAAAGTTTACATTAAAATGTTTAAAAAAGAGGAAACTAGGAATTATTTTTATTAATGTGAATAAAGTTAGGTTTATAGCAATTCCTCACTGGTATCGTGAGTAATTGCTATTTGTTGGATTAAATGCATTTTGATATATTATTTTGTTCGTCGATTGAAACATATTTTTCAAATTCAAATAAATTTTTGCGACCCATTGCACAGATGTTTAAACACTCACTACAGATCAATGAACACATTTCATTGCATTTTATATAGTCGTTATTGTTAACTACCTGCTGCTATTTTCTATAAAAGTCAACTAATTTGGTTTGCACAAGACAATTATTGGCGATTTCTCAGAAAAGAAATCGCCATATGTGGTGGCTATTGCAGCCATAAAATCTCATATTGGGTTCTTTAATTCTGTGAGGAGTGTAGGGCCGTGCACATAAAAAACCTTTACTGCCTTTTTTGTAATAAAAATAAAAAATTTCGTAAGGTGTTTCCATGTAAATTCGCAAACAAACATTCTTAATACAAAAACAAGCCGTTCATTAATTTCCTATGAATCGTAAACACTTCTATGTAAGTCACTAATGACCGCATACGTTTTATTACACTTCATTCAAAATTTAACATTTATACGTATTGCACATATATTTTAAAACACACTTATCTACCTGTTTATGAGCATCATTCACTTGTGTGCATTTTTTTGAGTATAAACATTACTTTTACAACCCTTTCCCATTTAACCACTCACTAGGGATCAAACAAACATATCAATGATCACATTTTCTATAAATAGTCGTGAATGTTTACTACCTGCTGATGTTTTCTATATTGATTCTATATTTGATTCTTTGGTTGTCACAAGACAATTATGTGATGGCTTTTGCTACCCTAAAAAACTCTTAATTCATTTATAACACTGGTCTTCAAAAACATATAAAATATAAAGATTTTGAAGCGGTTAATTTAAATCCGTTTGCAATTTCAAATTTTTTTATGGGCTTGGCTAATATTCCGCCCGAAATAAGGGCCGATTTTTATAAAAACACCAACAAATGATTATTAATAATATTTCCTTTAAGTCAAACGAATAACATTTTTTATATTTTCCACTGTGTCGGACATTTTCAGAAATTAGTGGCGATAAACTTTTTTTCCAAGCAAAATTAGTACTATTTTTTGTTTTCAAAAATTTGTTAACAAATTTAGAACAATTTTTTTATTATTTATCAGAAAGCCAGATATATTGCGAATAAAATGAGCCATAAACCATGAAAATCGATTGACAAATGTTTATTTAATTCATAATTATTAAAGGCAGCTTTTATGAAAATAATATGTTACCAATCTCAAACACTTTTATTTAAGTCATTTAAGAACGCATACATTTTATTACACATCATTAGACATTT
Source organism: Pollenia amentaria (assembly GCA_943735925.1). Classification (NCBI taxonomy): domain Eukaryota; kingdom Metazoa; phylum Arthropoda; class Insecta; order Diptera; family Polleniidae; genus Pollenia; species Pollenia amentaria. The sequence continues at coordinate 67,275,415 of OX031009.1, forward strand.
TGCAGGTTTACATATTTTTAAACAAGAAAACATTTATACATACAAACACACATACATTCTTATCAACATGATTATGCCCAGCATTCATATGTGTGCATATGTTTTTATAACCCCTTCCTACACATTTGCCTGCCCTTCGTTTCTAAAAATTCATATGTATGTATATTTTTACTTCGCACAAGCAAACATTAATTTTTTTAAACGAGTTGCTCGATTTCAACTCGTATGCGCTCGTTTTCTGCTCGCATAAAATTTGTACTTACGAGTTGAAAAATAAAACTCGTAAGCACAAATTTTAAAACGAGTTGTTATCTGCTTACGAGTCGAGCACAAAAACCTTATGACTCGTAAAAAATTTGTGCTCGCGAGTTTAAAAATAAAACTCGCGAGCACAAATTTTAAAATGAGAGAGTTGACTCGAATTGTGCTCGCGAGTAGAATTTTTTCCTACCCTGATGAATTCCACAATATGATATAAAAGTTATAGAAAAATAAAAAAGTGAAAGGGAAAAATAAATTAATAAAAAATTGTTCTTGTTTAGTACATAAGGTTATTCAGGTGAGTATTGTGCTATTATAAAAACATGACTAATATGATGCCCCAATGGTTTCAGCGCGGTGCGACAAGTCGTAGTAAACGTAAGATCCTGCGCTACTCAGTAGAAATTGATCAGTGTTCATTGATCTGTAGTGAGTGTTTAAACATCTGTGCAATGGGTCGCAAAAATTTATTTGAATTTGAAAAATATGTTTCAATCGACGAACAAAATAATATATCAAAATGCATTTAATCCAACAAATAGCAATTACTCACGATACCAGTGAGGAATTGCTATAAACCTAACTTTATTCACATTAATAAAAATAATTCCTAGTTTCCTCTTTTTTAAACATTTTAATTTAAACTTTTTCAGTATCAACACAATTATTAGTATACTAACTACTTTTAGTTTTATTGTTATGAAGTCTTAAAAAAAATGTTATGCACAGTATAAAATACATGTATAAAATATATGTATTTTTACTTATTTAATAATAAAGATCACAATGAATAAAAAAAGTTTTTGCCTTTTTAGTCTTTATTTAAAAATACCAATTTAGCTTATTTTTTATTCAGCTCTTGGCAACACTGATAGTAACAAACATTTATTTTCAATACTATGTTAGTAAATATTCCCAAATTTAAAACTAAAAACTGTTTCTCCATAGTATTTTTATATTTTCGAAACGTATAACATGATTGCATTCTTTTAAACGAATCCTTTCCTTTGCTATTTCTTCTTCATGGTTAGTTATACTTGTCACAACGTAATATTTGCTGTATCAATAAATACCTTTTCCCACCTTACTTCTGATCCATTTGCTAATGCTGTTCTGTGTTTCGATGAAATATTCATACATACACACATTTATCCACACATACAAACAAATAAACAGGAAAAAGATATTTTTAATTAAAAAAAATTCATACGCAAAAATAAAACTCGCGAACAATTCTTTTTAGCTCGACTCGCGAGTTGAGTTTTATTTTTGACTCTTAAAATTTGAATTCTTTTCGCGAGCAATATTTTTCAACTCGCAAAAATAAAACTCGCTCGCGAGTTTTATTTTTTAAACTCGCGAGCAGTAAAGAATAACTCTTTTCAATGTAGAAAATAAAACTCGCTCGAATTGGACTCGCTCGCGAGCGAGTTTAATTCGAGCACTCTCCGTACTCTGGGCAGGACCATGTTCCTGTACAATCCGTCGGTGTCGAAAGTGACAACGCTGAGGACGCTGAGATAAATTTTATGTCGGAGGCCTCCCTTCAAGCGTACCATATATAGAATACAAAACTAACGGGGCGCTACTAAAGTTTTTAGTTGATACGGGAGCCAACAAGAATTTTATAGGGTCTCACATTTGTGGTAGCGCTATACCGCTCCTTAAACCTTTCTCTGTAAGGACAGCGGCGGGAAATATTATCATCAGTCAAAAAGTTAATGGCAAATTTTTCGAATCAGCGGGAGTAGATACCATAGTAACATTTTACGTGTTGCCTAAGCTAAAGTCTTTCGACGGAATTATTGGGGACGACACTCTTAAAGAGATGGAAGCCATTATTGATAGGAAGAACAATATACTAACCATTAAATCTGGTATGGTCATTCCACTCAGGGAGAAATTTTCGCAGGAGGTTAATAATATTACTCAAAACATGCCTGAGGAGGTGACATACAAACTAGGAAATCTTCTGGAGAAATTCGCTCCATTTTTCGGTCCCCTTGAAGCCGGAGAAATGGCTACGACTTCAGTCAAGGCCGAGATTAGAACATCTACTAATGAGCCTATATATACAAAAAGCTACCCATATCCTGCAAACCTCCGGTTTGAGGTAGAGGAACAGGTTTCTGAACTCTTAGAACAAGAAATTATCAGGCCCTCTAATAGTCCATATAACTCGCCGATTTGGGTGGTGCCCAAGAAACCCAAGCCGAATGGGGAGAAACAGTATCGAATGGTGATAGACTTCAAAAGGTTGAATGCTGTTACAATATCTGATACATATCCCATTCCGGACATTAACTCCACTCTGGCTAGCTTGGGTGGGGCAAAATACTTTACGAACCTTGATCTGACGTCGGGATTCCATCAAATTTCAATGAAGGATTCCGATATTCCGAAGACCGCTTTCTCTACCTTAAATGGAAAGTTTGAATTTCTACGCCTGCCGTTCGGCCTGAAGAATGCCCCGTCTATTTTCCAAAGAATGATCGATGATATACTCAAGGAATACATTGGGAAAATCTGTTACCTCTATATTGACGACATAATTGTTTTTGGGAAAAATTTTGATGATCACTTGGGAAACCTGGAAACTATATTTGAGAATTGTTAGCTTCAGGGCTCAGGGTTAATCTGGAGAAAACTCAGTTCCTAAAAACGGAGGTATCATTCTTAGGGTATATAGTCTCCGGTGATGGAATACGAGCTGACCCAGGTAAGGTGGAAGCCATCCAGAAGTTAGCTCCTCCTTCAACACTTAAGGACCTGAAAAGTTTTCTAGGTATGACATCATATTATAGGAAATTTATAAAAGATTACGCGAAGGTCGCCAAGCCATTGACAAATCTCACGAGAGGGGAGAACGCACAAATTAAAGCGAATATGTCCAGGAAAGTTTCTATCACTCTAACTGAAGAAGCATTGCAAGCTTTTAATGAATTAAAAACTTTGTTAATGTCATCTGAAGTTCTAGCATTCCCTGACTTTGATCAGCCATTCATACTGACTACCGATGCTTCTAATTATGCAATTGGGGCAGTCTTGTCTCAGGACCATATGAATGTCGATAGACCAATAGCATATATCTCCCGTTCTTTGAGTAAAACGGAAGAAAATTATGCAACTAATGAGAAGGAGATGTTGGCCATCGTCTGGGCTCTAGACAACTTGCGCTCTTATCTTTACGGTGCGAAGAAAATTAAAATATTCACCGATCACCAACCGCTAACTTACGCGCTTGGTAATCAGAACCATAACGCTAAATTAAAAAGATGGAAGGCCAGAATAGAGGAAAACAACTATGAACTCATATATAAACCTGGCAAGTCCAATGTAGTGGCTGACGCGCTTTCTAGACTGGGTTCAAATTTGAACCATATTGATACTTCTAGCGATGCTAGCACGGTAACAGCGTCTGAAATTGGCTCTGAAACCATAACGGCGGTCGAGGGTTTAGAAAAAAATAAAAAATGAAATGACGCTACGGTACACAGTGCTGATCAGGATGGTAGTGACCTGATCCCTCATGTCGAGGCTCCTCTGAACGTCTTTAGGAACCAGATAGTAATCAAGCAGTGCAAGGAACTACACAGTAGCATACAGCCACATCCTGGTTTTAATAGACACCATGCGAACATTGAACAGATAACTTCGGAAACACTTTCGGAAACACTCAAAAGGTGTTTAAATCCAAACTGCATTAATGGTATCAAGATACCTGAATGCTTTATCCAACTATTAAACGAAGTATATTTGGCTCACTTCATTTCTTAAAAGATGAGGATTACTCAGCGATTAGTACAGGATATAAGCGACCCTGAGAGGATCTGTAGCATAATTGAGAATGAGCATAAACGAGCTCACCGCAATCCGAGGGAGAATGGGCAACAGATCTTAGAACAATTTTACTTTCCTCGCATGGGAAGTCTGGTCAAACAGTACACAAGGAACTGCGAAGTTTGTAAGCTGAATAAATATGACAGACACCCAAGTAAACCTAAACTTCAGCCAACCCCTGTTCCTAGTTATCCATGCGAAATTCTACATATTGACATCTTTGAAATTCAGGGGTTGAAGTTTATCAGTTGCATCGACAAGTTTTCTAAATTTGCTAAGCTTTTCCACATAAAGAATCGATCAGCTATTCATCTCAGAAATAGACTTTCAAAGGTTTTGCATTATTTCACTGTGCCTCGAATGATCGTGTCGGACAATGAAAGTCCAATTATTTTAAATTTTATAAGATCACTTAACATAGAAATATATTTTACACCCGTACAGAGGAGTGAGGTAAATGGACAGGTGGAAAGATTTCATTCAACTCTTATTGAGATATATAGGCGTTTGTCGAGGGATATAAAAAATCTTGGTCCAAAAGAATTAATTAATCTCGCGGTAGATCGTTATAATAACACGATACACTCGGTAATTAAGAAGAAACCGTCAGATATTTTTTTCAACAGATCTCAACGGTTTAATTATCAGCAGTTGATAAATTTTCGCGATCAGGTCAATGAAGACATTCGCGGCCTTATCGAATATAATCAGAAGACGGTGAACGATCGAATAAATAGAAATAGGTCCGATCCGGACGAACTTAGTGAGAATCGGGATGTTTTTATTAGGGATAGGCAAATTAAGCCGAAGCACAAACCTCCATACAAACGGCACAAAATATCTACTAATAATAGAGTTACTATTTGCACTTCAACAGGGAGAAAATACCACAAGGCACAGATCAAAAATGTAAAAACATAAAAATATTAACCCTTGCAGTTACCCCGGAAATCTTAGAACATTAAGCACAAACCTAACCAGGTCTAAAGCTAAATTAATAAATATATTGATTTCCTCATTTGAAAATTGTAATTTTTCTAAGAGAAAAGAGGGAAAATTTGAATTTGGAAATTATTGTTAACAAAATTCTATAAAATTTGTTTCCAAATTTCAAAACTTATATTAAAACATTTAACCAAAACCAAGAAAAAACTCATTAATTACAAATTAAGTATAATTTTTTTTTTTGCCAATTTATATCTTATTTTCACCCTTACTATAAAGTAATAAAAAAGATACAAAAAAGTCAGTAACTCTTAAGCTTGTCCAATTCTATGCATGATAACCAAATCATAATTATTGTAAGCTACCCGTACTAACCCATATTTAATATTTTACATTCTTAAGTATTTTTCTACTTTCAACAAATGTTGGAAGCTTCCACATTTTTGAGTATCGGTCACCGCTCGTAACGATTAAAGCCGGAGAGGGATGGCTTATTAACGGGCATCTGAACATCGTACATGTGATCCAACTGGAAAAATTCGAGGAGATGCTTCGAACAACCGCAGACGTATTCATGGCCACTACAAAAAATGAAGATGGCACAGAGATGTTCAGGTATCAGCTAAAAAAGGCATACGACCGAATAACAACAATAAAAGGAATCGCAAGGCATAAGAGATCTATAGATTGGATTGGCTCTGTATGGAAATGGATAGCCGGTAACCCGGATGCGACTGACTGGAACAAGGTGTTGGACAGCCAACAGAAACTAATAGAAAATAACCAGCAACAATACGTTGTGAATAAAGATTTGTTTGCCACAACAAATGAGCTAGTACGAAAAATGAACGACCTTATCGACCGATTTAATAACAAGGTAGTAGCGTCGGAATCAAAAGAAATCGGCCGCGAATCTTTAAACCAAATAATAGCAATCAAAGAGGACATTGGAGAAATTGTACGGGCTTGTCAACTTGCTAAAGGAGGCATTGTGAATACTAATTTATTAAATATGGAAGAAATTCATCAGATTGTTTCTGAAGTTTAATCGCTCCCCTACAATAATGAGATCGAGGCAATAGAATATGGGAAACCAAGTATATTCTCTAACGGGACGTCACTACTATATGTTATATCAATACCTAAGGTTGATTCTGTTAGGTACAACAAAATTCTCCTTAGAGCTGCCGTATCTCTTAATCGCCAGCTTGATTTAAAATTCAATACGGTTCTCCTTAACCACTAGCAAATTTATGGTATTAAGGATCACTGCTCATCACTTAACAATGTCACAATTTGTTCACCAGAACAACTAGAAAAGCTACAAGAAGAAGATTGTTTGTCGAGAATTTAAAGAGGAATCACCGCGAATTGTACATTCCATTCAAATGAAGAAACTACGATATAACTATTAGAAGATGATCTCTTATACGTCACTAATTTCGAAGGAAATGTTTCTTCTAAGGAGAACACTGTAACCATAAATGGCACATACCTCATAAGGATTTTTAACGAAACAGTTGTGGTCGGTAAGAGGAATTTTACAAATAAAAGAATCACGAGCCTACAGGCGCTTCCTCCGCTATTAACTAATGTGTATGAAGAAACACGAAAACTTGATACTAACCTTCTGCACGAGCTCCACGAAAGGAATATCAAGCACATTCAAAGTTTGGTGCGTCATGTAAACCTATCTCTTGGGTCAAATGCTGCAACCTTCTTGTGTATTGTTGCTATAGTATTTATCTTAGTCGTGATCTGGAAGAAAATATTCGGTCGTATTACCATTCCAGCCTTGAACACTACAGATCATACCAAACCTGTTGCAAATTGATCAGCGGGACGCTGATTTTTAAGAAGGGGGGAGTTAACACACTACACCTCAACCAACATAAGTGAGTGCAACGACCCAACTTGTACACGCGCATACTATAAATTGCAACTAGGCAATTATTGTGGATAAGTGTGTTGTAAGGCGAAACCCTGTTTGCGCTTGCATTGCAAAATCATGGGAATATAGCTGTTCATCCGTTCCCATTAATTTAAGTTAGAATAAGCATTTTTATTAATTAAATCTAAGTTCTTTTATTAAATTAATTCAATTCAATTCTAGCTGTTGTCAAATAAAGTCAATTAATTTCAAACCGGAATTTTCTTTTACCTTGTCGTGTGAGTACACATCCGGTCAGGCCCCTTGGGCGGCCTGACCGTACTTTTTTGAAATCAAGGAATCGTCCTTGATTAACTTCCATTTTCCGCCGACAAATGAAAATTATATTGTAGCATGGAATCTGGTTATGGAGAATTACGATAGGCCCTATAAAATAGAAAAACCAGCAACCAGCGAAATGCGCATAGAAACTAGCTTTCCCACAACAATAAATTTCAGTGTTTTTTATCATAAATTGGGATTATTAGCACATCATTAATAAATGAATTAATTAATAAATATTTCATTCCCGAAAATAATTTTTGATAATAAATTTGCATGTGCCCGGCAAATAAAAAACTGAAATGGCAAGCTGCTTTATTTAGCAACTTGTTTTTTTTAATTTTGTTTTTTTCTATCATCTTACAACTACAATTCGTGTTGGAAAAAACCCAGCCAATTGTAGGGGAATGTAAGAAAGAAAAAATTCACTATTTATTGTTGTGTCTTTGTTGAAGCTTTGATATTGTTACAAGTAAAGCTGAGTGTTTAAAATTCTTATTCACTTTATGGTCTTACTTGTATAATATTTTTAGCTTTTCTAAAGTATTTGGAAAAAGTTTCCTGACGAGCTGGCCTAAGCAGCAACCAGCGAAATGCGCATAGAAACTAGCTTTCCCACAACAATAAATTTCAGTGTTTTTTTATCATAAATTGGGATTATTAGCACATCATTAATAAATGAATTAATTAATAAATATTTCATTCCCGAAAATAATTTTTGATAATAAATTTGCATGTGCCCGGCAAATAAAAAACTGAAATGGCAAGCTGCTTTATTTAGCAACTTGTTTTTTTTAATTTTGTTTTTTTCTATCCTCTTACAACTACAATTCGTGTTGGAAAAAACCCAGCCAATTGTAGGGGAATGTAAGAAAGAAAAAATTCACTATTTATTGTTGTGTCTTTGTTGAAGCTTTGATATTGTTACAAGTAGAGCTGAGTGTTTAAAATTCTTATTCACTTTATGGTCTTACTTGTATAATATTTTTAGCTTTTCTAAAGTATTTGGAAAAAGTTTCCTGACGAGCTGGCCTAAGCAACCAGCGAAATGCGCATAGAAACTAGCTTTCCCACAACAATAAATTTCAGTGTTTTTTATCATTAATTGGGATTATTAGCACATCATTAATAAATGAATTAATTAATAAATATTTCATTCCCGAAAATAATTTTTGATAATAAATTTGCATGTGCCCGGCAAATAACAAACTGAAATGGCAAGCTGCTTTATTTAGCAACTTGTTTTTTTTAATTTTGTTTTTTTCTATCCTCTTACAACTACAATTCGTGTTGGAAAAAACCCAGCCAATTGTAGGGGAATGTAAGAAAGAAAAAATTCACTATTTATTGTTGTGTCTTTGTTGAAGCTTTGATATTGTTACAAGTAGAGCTGAGTGTTTAAAATTCTTATTTACTTTATGGTCTTACTTGTATAATATTTTTAGCTTTTCTAAAGTATTTGGAAAAAGTTTCCTGACGAGCTGGCCTAAGCAACCAGCGAAATGCGCATAGAAACTAGCTTTCCCACAACAATAAATTTCAGTGTTTTTTATCATAAATTGGGATTATTAGCACATCATTAATAAATGAATTAATAAATAGAAAAACAGTATTTTGATATACTGTTGAAACAAAAATCGGTGAAAAATGGAACCTTTTTTGATTTTAAACGGTTTTACAATAACACTGTGGAAAGTTATAACGCGCTAAAGGTTATCAATCCATGTATAGGTTCGTGGGATCGTATTTTATTGTACCAAATTGAGGACAAATTAGATTCGGAATCAATCACACTTTGGCGTAGAGAGAAGAAGGACGATGAGTCACAAACATTCTCACAATTTTTAAGGTTCTTTAAGAAACGAGTGCTCGAGCTTGAGGAAACCAAACAAGCTAGTCAATCCTCTCGACAAAGGCAAAGTAAAGCTGTAGCAGTAACTACAATTGCGCAATCGTGTCCCTTATGCAACACCGACCATTTTTTTTATAGTTGCAAATAGTTTAGAGCGTTGAGCGTTAATGAACGCAGTGTCTTTGCTTTAATTGTCTAAAGGACAAACATTTCTCTAAAGATTGTAAATCGACTTCCTGCAAAAAGTGTAACCTCAAACACAACACATTATTACATATTGAAGTCCCACAACTACCAAATCGCCCAAATGAGAATAATGCTACAGTGAGTATAAATTCAGCTTAACAGTTAATTCATTTATTAACAGGTTAGTCAACAAACCACACTTTTACCAACTGCAATTATCATGATCCGTGATCGTAATAATACCCTACATCCATGTCGTGCTCTGATTGATACGGGCGCACAATCCACTTAGTTTCAGAGGCTTACGTGGAAAGGTTGCGTTTGAGTCGCACACAAGATAAAACTTTATTGTATGGTGTGGGTGGAAACAAGGCCAGTACTACAAAGGGTAAAGTTCAGCTTAAAATATATGCACGAAGAAACCAAAGAACTATTATCGTTCAAACTCATTGTTTAACTAATTTAACACAATTTCTCCCATCCCGTACTATCAATAGCGAAAATTTGAAATTTTTTAAAGAATCTGATCTTGCCGATCCACAATATTTTAAACGAAATCGTATTGATGTCAGCATAGGAGCGGACGTATTCGCTTACTGTATGTTAGAGGGAAATATCGTACATTCTTCTGGATCACCAGTTGCAGTCAATACCATATTTGGATACATAATAATGGGAAATGTTAATGAATCTCAACAGTCAACATTTATTGCTCATGTGTTAAACATCTGCATGAAACTTAATAATGATGTTCATGAAACTTTCATTATAATTTTGTATTTGCTTCGTTTGTATTCAGTACAATGAATAACTACGAAATGAAAGCAACAAACACACGAAATTTAAGAGACGAATAAGATGCAGTATTTTTGTTTACTTAAGAAAGAGAATATGAATACAAACAACTCTGAAACAAAACAACCACTGAATAAATGTCGAAAAAGTTCATGGAATAACACATTTATTTTAAAGTCAGTATTGCCAGTTGAAAGAAATGAAAAACATTAGGAAAAATAAAAAAAAAACAAAAATATCCATGAAGAGTAAAATCAACAAGATAAGGAAGTACATTAATATTAAAATAATCAAACTAATACAAATTTGACTTTGTTTTCAATGTAAATTAGTTGTTTTTAATGTAACTTTTTAAATTTCAAAAAAATTTCATTTTATTTTCATAAACATTTTTAGCAATTTATTTTGCTTGGAAGTACATAAAAAAGTTGTTAGGAAAAAAATTAGATTTAATTTAAAAAATGCTTTACAAATTACATATCGTTACCTTAATATAAAAAGGCCCCAACTCATCAAAAACACTTTTTACAGGAGAAGGAAAAAACTTAATAAAAGCTGAAATAATATAGCTACACAACCATTGTCAAAAAACATCTTTATTAAAATTAAACGAGGAATTCAGATTGAAATTCATAATATGTATTTCTTTCGAAAAATTGTGTGTATGAGATAGGCCTTTTTTTCTTTAGAAAAATTGTGTGTATGAGTTAGGGCTTTTTGTATTCTGCTTATAACTTCTTTATTTTTAATCTAAATTTGCTAATTTTAATAGAATGTGTATTAGCAACCATTCTACAATAATCAATAAAAAAACGGATTTCCAAAAATAATGAGTTGGGGCCTTTTTATATTAAGGTAACGATATATTATTGTAAAAGTAACAAAAAAGAAAAAAATTACATAAATTTACTAAGTGGCAACATAGTAATTGAGTATTTATATAAAAAAATTGAGAGAGAGTGAAAACTGTAAAACAAAAGTCGTTTCATTGAACAAAGTCTTTGTGTTTGGCATATGAAACGAAATGTGTTTGCTAGTAGCATGAATAAAACAACAGTTTGTTCAGTGGTCTGAAGTTTGTTTGAATACGAACTTCATTGAATAAACATTTCAGTATGCTTATGAATGAAGTTATTCATGCAGCCCTTTATCATGTGTATAGACTGAAGATTGCCAACTTCAAATAAAATATTTAAGTCCAGAAGAGGAAAAGGCTGAAAAGCATTATAAAGAAACCGTTCAGAAGCTAAAAAATGGAAGATACATGGTCAGGCTGCCGTTTAAATCGGATTGATTGAACAAGGTGAATCAAAACCTTCAGCTATGAAACGACTACAATCAATGGAACACAAGTTCACCAGAGATGCACAATTAAAGGAAGAATTTCATAAGTTTATGACTGAATACAGAGACCTCAACCATATGCAACTTTCTCCAGATCAAAAGTCGCAAACGTATGTAATGTCTCATCATGCTGTACTCAAACTCTCAAGCACTACTACAAAGTTACGAGTGGTATTTGACGCGTCGTGCAAAACCTCAAATGGTCTTTCTCTCAATGATCATCTGCTAGTAGGTCCAACTGTTCAAAGTGACCTATATACAATATTACTTAAGTTTAGAAAGTTTGAAATCGAATTCACAGCGGATATTGAGAAAATGTACCGGCAGGTGCTAATACATCCAGCAGATAGACCGTTTCAATCAATACTATGGCGTAAATCACCGGAAGAGGAACCAACTGAATTTCAATTAGCAACTATTACGTATGGAACTGCGTCAGCACCATACTTGGCAACGCGTACTCTACAACAAGTGGCTCTTGATAATTACACCGATTACCCAGATGAGTGTAATGAATTGATCAACAACTTCTATGTCGATGATTACATGTCTAGCTCACCAGATACAAAGTCAGCTGATTCCATTCGTTCAGCTTTATGTGCTATTTTGTCCAAATCGGGATTTAACCTACGTAAATGGTCATTAAATTCTAGGCTGTTCATCTCTTCTTACAGCCTGTTGCTGGCCGCAATTGAAGACAGGAGGTTTGCGGTAGAACTAATACAAACACGATTTACATATGCTTGTAATAACGTTTATTTCTATAAAACACAAAAATTGAAAAGAAATACATACAAAATGAATATAACACACTTACCGCAGTTTTGTACCTCCTTCTTCGACAAAAGAAAAATAATTATGCGCCTTTGCGCTCTTATAATTGGCAAGTAAATAACAAGATCAAAGAAGAGGACAAGAAAGCGGTTTACAAAACAAATGTCAAAAACAGTCATTCACAGAAAACTATTAACAAAAATAAATCAACCGCTGTCCATGACGAACATTTCATTGGTTCCTTAACACCCCCACCCCCGTGGAGCGATCAGCTTCACCATCATCCACGTCCAAAACGGCTAGCTTGGACACAGGCCGTCACATCAGCTCCTCTTGCAATACCATCAGCACCGTAGTGAACACAAGTGACCAAACCTATCCGCCATTGACTTCGTGGGATATTCGGATCGCAGATAAACACCACGTTGCCGACATTGATTGGAGCAGTACACTCACACCATTTGACTCTTCTTGTCAAAGTAGGCAAATATTCCGCAATCCACCGCTTCCAAAATCGATCCCGCAAACTTCTTGCAACTCGCCACTGTTTCTTCAGGGAGAAGAGTTTAACATCAGGTTTATTCATAGAAGGTGTAGCAGCAACATTTCCTCTTCCAATTAAAAAATGATTAGGTGTAAGCGGTTCCTCCTCATGAGGTCTTATAGGCAGGTGCGTTAGTGGCCGTGAATTAACTATGCCCTCAGCTTCAATCAGTAGAGATTGTAGGACGTGTTCTTTCGGAGACACATCTTTCATAGTATGGAGTAATACTTTCTTAACACATTGCACCATCCTCTCCCAAATACCGCCTTCTGAAGGATTAGCTGGACAATTAAATATCCATTCAACGCCCTTTGTCGACAGCTCGTTCTGAATCTGTGCCACATCAAATACTTCTCTAAACCGCTTCGCTTCTTCATCGGCGCCAACAAAATTCTTTCCATTGTCAGAACGGATTCGTGCTGGAGCGCCTCGACGATTCATAAAATTGCGCATTGGAATTATACAAGAATCTGTTGACAAGTCATTCGCCAGTTCCAAATGGATGGCCCTTATAGTGAGGCAAGTAAATAATGCCACCCACCTTTTCTCTGTCCTTCTTCCAATCGATACGTTTATTGGCCCAAAGTAGTCCAGTCCTGTATACTTAAAGGGCTCAACATGTGGCTCAAGGCGATCGAATGGCAGTTGTCCCATCAGCGACGTGGTCGATTTTGCATTTTTTATTCTACAAATCTGGCAGTTAGAAACAACAGACCGAAGTAGGGTCCTTAACTGAGGAATCCAGTACTTGGTGCGTATATGAGAGATAGTGGCTTCATGATTTTGGTGTTTCATAAGACAGTGGCAATGTAAAACGACGAGTCTTGTAAACCTGTGATCTTTAGGCAGTATTATATGTCTACGAAAACTGTAGGGCAAAAAACTAACTGCATCGATTCGTCCATACACTCTTAAAATACCATCATCGTCGGTATAAGGCGTTAAATGCGCCAATATACTTGTTTTCTGGACTGGCTGTCCATTTTTAATACACTCGATTTCAGCTGTAAATGATTCCCGCTGGACTTGTAGACATAACACTTTTTCAGCCGAGTCTAGTTCATATGAGGTAAGCCCGTAATTCTGTAAATCATCATAATTTTTTCGACACCGGTTTACAAATCGAAGAATCCACGCCATCGACCTCTTCATTCGTGTGAACGATGAAAATCTGTCAAAATTCACAAAATTATTTTTCATAACCAAAAGTGTAACTTTGGGGCGAATTTCTTCTTCGATTTGTTCCTCAAGGGGAGGCGATTCGATGGTATAACTTGGCCACTTGTTTTCATTTTGTCTCAGGAAGTTTGGACCGTTTTTCCATCGGGATGATACAGAAAAATCAATATTGTTATAACTTCTAGTAGCATCATCGGCTAAGTTGTCTCTAGTAGAGACCCATTTCCAATTATCAATATTAGTTGACGCTAGTATTTCTGCTATTCTATGAGCTACGTATGGCTTATAATTTCTATGGCTACTCGATGTCCATTTTAATACTGTTGTCGAATCGCTCCATAATTTTGTAGTATGTGGAACAATTTTATGCTCATCAATCACATTTTGTTTTATTCTTGATCCAAGCACTGCAGCTTGTAATTCTAGGCGGGGAATTGAAATCTTTTTTAAGGGCGCGCATTTGGTTTTTGAGCATATAAAACTTACAGCAATAGTTCCATCCAGAGCAACAAATCTCCAATAAGCAACAGCGGCGAATGCTTCTTCACTAGAATCAACAAATATGTGTAACTCGATTTGTTTCATTTTACCAGAAGGGTAGTAAAATCGTGGCAGACGAAAATTAGAGATATTTTGCAGTTGTGATCGCCATCGCTCCCAATCGACGTTGTTATCATCGGGTATCGGCTCATCCCACCTCACTTCACGTTTCCATATGCTGCGAAGTACCAATTTGCCTCCGACAGTAAAATAGCTTAAAAACCCTAGAGAATCAAATGTTGACATAATAACGCTTAATACTTGCCGCTTTGTAGGCTTTTTCTTTCCAGATATGACATCTTGATCGACTTTATTAAATTTTAAGTTAAACATAAATGTATCAGAAGCTGGATCCCAGTAAAGACCTAACACCTTTTCTGTATTGTGAGTGGATGGAATAGTTTTTAACGATGAAGCTCCATCTAGAGCCAGGGATACCCTGTTCGAGTTTGAAGTAAAGCCTCTTAGCTCGAAACCTCCATTTTTATGAATTTCTCGAACTTGCTTCGAAATTTCAATGGCCTCTTCGATTGAGTCGAAACTATCTACAAAATCATCCATGTAATGATGCTTCAGTATGGCTTCTATTGCTCTGGGATTACAATCCTTGTGTTCTTTAGCGTTAGCCATCATTACGTAAATGGCTGAACACGGTGAGCATGAGGCTCCAAAAATCATGACCAACATTTCATATTCATCTGGTTTTTTGCTTTGATCACCATTTCTCCATAGGAAACGTTGAGATATTCGATCACTCGGCTGTATGATGACTTGGTGAAACATTTCACGAATATCTGCACTAACGGCAACTTTCCTGCTTCGAAAATTATATAGAATGGCGGTCAATGACGAAATATATTGAGGACCTTTCAGCAAATTATCGTTTAAACACGTTCCATTTACTTTTGCCGCAGCATCAAAAACCAATCTAATTTTTCTGTTCTCTTTATTGGGGTTTATTACACCAAAATGTGGTAAATACCATTTCTTTTTCGATATCAAGCAGATATCTTCAGGCGGAACTTTACGAACATAACCTTTTTCTACGTATCCATTTAGCACTTCACTGTAGGCTGCAGAAAAATTTAAATCACGGCGCATTTTTTTTTCAATACCTTCAAGGCGGCGAATTGCTAATCGATAACTATCTGGCAACTCTATTTTATCATTTTTCCATAATAGGCCTGTTTGAAATCGATTTCCAATACGCTTGGTTGATTCATGAAGAATTCTTTTTGCTCTGACATCGTTGTCACTTTCAATCGGAGGAGCGGTTCTTACGCCCATATTTTCAATATTAAAATAATCTTCAACCATTTTGTAGGTCTCTTTCTCTTCTTCAGCATGCACTAAAAGACACGAATGTGGTGGAGGCGACAATGATTTGCATGGTCCAAACACGACTCATCCTAATTCTGTATTACACGCAAAGGGTGCAGATAAATTGTAAATTTTCATACTCGATTGCAACCCAAGGTGGGCATGGTCTAGACCAATCAACAGTTTTGGCACTACGTTTGTATATGACTTTATAGAATTATTCGACAAACGTATTAAACTCACTTTAATTTTATCCTCACTCAGACTTTGCATGGGTAAATTCAAGTTTGAAACTGCATAAACGTTTTTAAGAAGGTGGCTCTTATTCTTCCCGGCTCCACTTATCTTCAGATTGCAGGTCATTAACGGCTCTCGCGCTGATCTACCACCAAACCACTGAATGTTCAAATTATTACTTTTCCCACGTACACCAACGCAGTCGGCAATTTCTTTATCCAACATGGTTATCGACGACCCATCGTCAAATAAAGCATAATTATCCATACTGCAATTTTCACCATATAATGCAACAGGTAGTACACGAAACAGTAGCTTTTTATTATCGTTGAAACAGCTTAGGACATTATTGTTTGATTCGCTCGAATTAGTTGTGTTCGGTTGTACTGGCATTGGGTCAATGGGCGTGTGCTCATGCAATAATTTGTTATGTTTACGTTGGCATCCACCTACAGAGCATACTTTCTTTTTACGGCATTCTCGAGTTGAGCGTCCAATATTTAAACAAGAAAAACACGCATGAATCTTTTTCACCATAGCCCAACGTTCATCCACTTTAAATTTCAAAAATTTATGGCAATCATGTATTTTGTGATTTTCCTTACATACAGGACACTGTTGAACCCTTTCAGTCGCATGAAGAACTCGGCGCTTTGATTCATTGTTATTCACATCTTGTATCAAGCATATTAAATTTTCCACTTCACTTAACCACTTACTAAAATGTTCAATAGTAGGATACGGCTTTATATTTATTGCTATTCTGGCTCACTCTAGCCTTTTACACATTGGGAGTTTCAAAATTAATTCTTCCAGAAGTGTTGGGTTGGCCATGTGTTGTTGGCCATCAATAGATTTGAGAAAAACTGACAAATGTTTCACTTTAGTTGATAACGGCACTAATTTCACTAAATTGTTTTCATTTATGGGCGGCAGCTCCTTAACTTTTCCTAATTGGCTGTGTATAAACTGTTCTGGCCTTCCAAAACGAAATTTAAGTCGTCTATAACAGCGCTGACGTTATCAGGATAGATAAGTAATGACTTGACTATATCCATGGCTTCACCCTTCAGACATTTTTGTAATCGCTGGTTGTTTTAAAAATTGGTATATCCATAGGTGGCTGTTGACTGGCTATAAGCTGTGTAAAATAATGGCCAATCTTCGGGTTCGCCACTAAACACTGGCAAATCTTGTAGTTTTCGCGGCATCACATATTGCGTTCCATGTGGATGGGAATGGCTGAAAACAGGTTGTTGTTGTTGGCTGGAGTACATGTTATTTAAAGATGGCGGCGTAAAATTATTTGTAACAAGCGGGACATATGTATTATATGATGAAGTTGCAGCTTGCGTCGACGGCAGGGCGACGCTGGCTGCTGAAGTAAGCAGAGGCTGCATAGGTGTCATGGCGATTGACGTTATCGATGTATGTGAAGCTTGTATATTGCGGGACTCGATTGTTGTTGTAGCAAAATCAATGGCGGAACTATTTGGCATTTCAGAGGAATATAGGTTATGGTCACTTACCGTTTGTGATGAGGCAACTTCCATTTGTTGGCATTGGCGTCTGCTCTCCAGGAGTTGTGTTTGCGTCTCACGGAGCTGGCGTTTCCAGCAAGCCATTTGTTTTTGCATCTCTAATAGGGTGATGTTGTCCTTTAATGTCGATGGCTGCATGTTTATTGAAGCTGGCTTATACGCGGCGTCTGATGTCTTGGAGACACTCTCAATGATGAGTTGTTTACCAGGCGTATTCGTTTTATCCTCAAGGTTTCCTCTAGGCGTTTCTGTGCTGGCGGCATTAGCACTTATATCATGTCATACCTACTGAAACGTTGACTACAGTTTCTGATGATGCTTGTCTCGAAAGGAAGAAGACATTTGTTGCAACAGTTTGTAAAGTTTATGATATTGATATCACTGATCAATACTCTAGTTTTTCGAAACTTATTCGCGTGACAGCTTTCGTACTGGGTTTTGCCAACAATTGCAGATCAATAGGATCTAATTCTGACAAAGGAAATACTTTCCTCTCAACTACGGAACTTGAAGCATCTGAAAAAACTCTAATAAGAAAATCACAGGAAAGGTTCTTCAACTCTGAGATGCACATATTGAAATTGGGTAAATCCCTATCTGCAACACACAAACTTACATCACTCACCCCATTTCTGGATGGTAGGGGGATACTAAGAGTGGGTGGTCGTCTAACTAACGCCAACATCAATTATGACCAAAAACATCCTTACATTCTTCACAAGGATGATACTTTCACTAAACGGCTAGTCGAGTATTATCACATAAAGTATCTTCGTGCCGGAGCAAGACAGATTCAATATCTGCTTGGTCTAAAGTTTTGGATACTCAACGTAACATACCTCATCAAACGCACGGTTTTCAAATGCCCAAGATGTATGAGATTTCGCCAGATACCGTATCAACAACGTATGGGTGAATTACCATCCCAACGCGTCCAACCGGGATCAGCCTTTATGCACGTTGGTATCGATTTTGCGGGACCAATTCTAATTCGTTCATGGAAAGGGCGTGGTTCCAATTACAAATGCTGGATCGCCGTATTTGTATGTTTAAGTACCAAGGCAATTCATCTCGAAGCCGTCACAGAACTGCCAACAGCAGCCTTTTTTTGCATCCCTTCGAAGATTTTCATCCCGACGTGGTCGTGCTAATCACATTTATACCGATAATGGAACCAATTTTGTTGGTTGCAATCAGAAGCTACGGGAATTGTATGAGATTCTACAATAATTATGACGCCATTCACAGGGAAATGTCAAATCATAGAATCCAGTGGCATTTCATTCCACCTGTAGCACCTAACTTCGGCGGCATCTGGGAGGCAGGTGTCAAGTCAGTGAAGTTTCACCTTTATCATATCTTAAATAATTCCACTGTCACATACGAGGAATTGACTACATTACTATGCCAAATTGAGAGTTGCCTCAACTCACGTCCACTATGTTTGAAATATGAAGGTTACCCGGATTCATTAACACCAAGCCACTTTATAATATTACGTCCGATGATGGCTCTACCAGATGAAAACTTGCAACACATCAATGTCAATCGTCTCACCAGGTGGCAACACATGCAGCATTTAGTTCAGCAGTTTGGGCAAAATGGTCCACAGAATACCTCCATCAACTTCAGAAAAGACCCAAGTGGGCTCACAAATTGACAAATCTCCAAACTGACGACATGGTGCTTGTGAAGGAAAACAACTTACCCCCAACAATGTGGTTGATTGGTAGGATCACAGAAACCCATCCCGGCGGCGACGGGCTAGTTCGGGTTGCAACAATTAGAACAAAGAATGGCTTCCTTAAACGTCCGGTTTCAAAGCTCTGTCCCCTCTTTCTTGATGTTTGAAAGAGATCCTTTCAAGGTGGGCCGATATGTTGAAGATTGCAGTTATAGTGACTATTATTGTATATGAAAATGTTAAATTGAATTTCTTAATTTGTAATTATTGGTCCTATTATTCAAACTTTACCCCATTTACCCTTTTCTGTTATTACAAAATGGCAACTCTGTTCTGAGTTCTTGTTCTAGCTTTAAAAACGAAACACGCACTAATTTACTTCACCATTAAATAATCAGTTTATTAAATCAAATTAAAAACTAAAAGTGTTTTAATTAACAATACAGTCCACTTATAGATTCATAAACAGCTAATTTTTGGTAATGAAACCGTAGTTGATATGCCTTTAATGTAAAATTAAAAATTGGTTTGTTTCTACTAAAAATTTTGAGTTAATACAGTGTCTGTGTGAACGCCTCGTCACTACTAACTGTGTAGTTTCTCTCCTTGCAAGAGCTTTTCTCCTTGCAAGAGAAACCACACTCTCCTACAATGGGAACAGTTTATAATTACTGCTTTTTGCAGTTTCGATTTAACATGATCAGTCAGTTCACTAGCTCCCCACCTCAAGGCAAGTGCATTTGTGCTTTTTTTCTTAAGTAAAAATAAAGTGTTTAATAACTCTAAATCCCATCTTGTGTATTTTGTCTTTTCGCATAAAATAAATTTTAAAACTCCCCCGCAAACATTTGTTGGTCCTTCGAACCGGATTTTTAAAATTATTTTATGTGGAAATATATTTCCAGATTTTTTGTGCAGATTTTAAAACGGATTACAAAAACTGTGCTAAAAGTATAGACCCGCTTGGATTTGCCCGAATCATAATTAAACAAATATCCCATTAATAGAGCGCAACAAGTAATATTTGAAGGAAAACCAGAAGCAAGTAATTTAAATTAAGAAATCAAATTAAAAGGTACGTCAGATTTCATATTAAAATCACTGTGGAACAGAATAACAAAAAAGATAATAATAAAAAAATCTATATTTATCTACATACATAAATAACTGTTGGTCAATTACATACTGACATACATATATACATATGTACTTGTAAAACAGCTATTTTATATTCGCCCGAAAAAAAAGTTCCACTGAAGTTATTAATACGTATTCTTTTTACAATTTTTACAATTTAAAGAGTGGTACATTTGAGTTTACATAAAAAGATATTTTAAATGTTGCTTAGCATTTACTGTAGCACAAATGAGAGTATTGGCTTTAAAGTGTTTAAATAATTGTTTATTGAAAAGATTAAGAGAGAATCAGATCAGCGGAAGGTTTCATAGCTGTGATTTTCTTAGTGGTGTATTAAGAGAAGCTTCTTTCAGTGTTACACATATTCTTTTCCCATAATATTTTTGTTGTTAATCCTTCGTGAAGTTTAATAAAGAGTTTGTTAAAATTAAAACTTTAAAAGAAGTTTAAGATCTAAGTAATTGTACATAAATAAGAGAAATCTGAATTAAATTTTGTAAACTGAATCAAACAAACAATATACATACATACATATATCTTCTTTTAAAAAGTGTTCCGTTTATGAAAAATAAAATTACTAAATAATAAATATTTATGAAATTATTCTCTTAACTGCTTATACAATCTCTTTATTTATAACTATATACAAACATACTTGTACTACATGAAAAATCTCCCTTTGGGTAGACAAACAAAAAATTACAATCACTTGTTGAATATTCGGTAGGTCAGTAGGATATCCCAGCAAACAAATTAGTTTAACTTTATAACTCAACTAATATATAACAGAAAATAGTTTTTTTTGTATCTTGTTTGATACGATATATCTGATTGCTTTGAAAATAACACACTTCCACACCGCATACGGGACAACTAGCTATTCTCGGTTATTTCTTTTTTTTTACATTTCTATAATCTCCCGGTTACATATGTCAGAGTTAAGCGCTTTTATACGAGCATCTGATCGCGTTGTTCAGTTTTATGCTTATTTTTCTGCGATTCCTCGGGATGATCACACGATACATACTGTAGAGGTTCAAAAAGATGAAATCATTCACCTGTGGTCGGCTCTCCGTAACATTTATGATTCCCTCTTAATAACCATCGAGTCTAAAGATTCTGATGTCACTTTAGAAACGGTTCAAAATAAATGAAGCACATCTTAAATGTCTGTCCAAAGCAAATGAACTGGTAGATCAACTCTCTAATAACGTAAATCCCTCTACCGAAAATGTAGACTTTCGAACTTTACAGACTCCCAATATCTCTCTACCCCCCTGCGATACCGACATATTTTATGGTGATTACGTCTCCTGGCCTACTTTTAGAGACATGTTCTCGGCTCTTTACAAGAACAATCCGCGTTTATCGCCGGTAGAAAAACTTTATCATCTGCTAAAAAAAACTCAAAACGAGGCTCGTGATATAGTAAAATCCTGTCCGCTTACTAATGCAGGTTTTGATATGGCTTGGAACAACCTTGTGGAAAGATACGAAAACAAGGAAGTGCTTTTAAATTCCCAGTTAAAAACACTATTTAGTTTAAACCCCGTTTCCAAAGAATCTGGACCCGGCCTAAAAACCCTTCAACGAACCATCAATGATTGCATCACAAATTTATCGTTACTTAATATAGAAACAGATAAATGGGATGTGATTTTTGTGTATCTGTGTTCCACTTGCCTTCCAGATGTTACTTTAGATCTATGGAAACAACACCATAGAGCAATCACTGATATTCCCTCGTGGAAACAAATGAACGACTTTCTTACTTCCAGATATCAAACTTTGGAATCTTTTGCAGATCTTAGATCCTCTAAGCCCACTTTAAGCTCGATTAAGAGTAATCCCCCTACAAAATCCCATAATTATCGAGATGTTAAGAAACTTAACGCTTACCATGCAAACGTCTCGTTTAACAAAACACAAAAGTGCTCACTTTGTTCCGATTATCACTCCCTTCGGCAATGTCCAATATTTTTAAAAATGTCTGTAGATGAGCGTTTACTTACCGTAAAGAATCAGAAACGGTGCACTAACTGTTTGGCGAACTCTCATGAGTTCAAACAATGCCAAAGTAAATATCTCTGCTCCATTTGCAAACAAAAACATCACTCCCTGCTTCACCGCACAATAGCTTCTTCAAACGCAAACCAATCCCTAAATAGCAGTCAGAAGACCCAAGCTACTACAAACTCCCATTTAGTATCAAGCCCCGATGATAGTCCATCAACTTCTTCTGCTGCGTCCGCTCGAATTCACCAAGCTTATTCGACCCGCTTACAGTCCACTCCATTTATGTCTATGCTGCTTGGTACTGCGTTAGTAGATGTTTGCGTAGGTGACGTTCGATTAACAGTGCGTGCCCTAATAGACCCTGCTTCCGAAGCTTCATTTATTTCTGCCTCTCTCAAGAGAAAACTCTCACTGCCCTCGCGACTCTCCCAAACTCAAGTGATCGGCTTAAATGGGTCTGTTACAGCTAATTCTAACCAAATATCTACACTAACCGTAAGATCCCCAATTGATAAACAATTCTCTATTAACGTTGAAGCTTTTGTGGTAAGAAAAATAACCGGCCAACTCCCATATCATTCACTTCTCCCTTCTATTAAAACTAAATTCAGTAATTTACAATTAGCAGACTTTGACGCTAGCAAGGGCACTCAGATAGACATATTGTTAGGCAGTGATATATATCCGCATGTGCTTCTTGATGGCGTTGAATTGGAGAAAGACCACAATTTGGTTGCACAGCGTACAGTTTTTGGCTGGATTGTAACGGGACAGATGGCCAATTCTAATCAAAGTAAAACCGTGTCGTCATTTTACAATGAAATTGCTCTAAATCACCAATTGACACGTTTTTGGGAACTTGAAGAAGTTCAGGAGGTAAATCGTTGGTCAGAGGAGGATATTTATTGCGAGGATTTGTACAAAAATACCACTTTTCGAAACAAAGAAGGAAGATTCGTCGTGTCACTTCCGTTTAGGAAAGAGTTTCCGGTTGGCAAAAATTTAGGTCATTCACGCACTTTTGCCATAGCACAATATCTTCGGAATGAAGGGCGTTTGTTAAAACAACCTAACGCAAAGGCTAACTATGATCAAGTTATCATAGAGTACTTAACTCTACACCATATGGTTAGAATTCACCCTGACCTATCAGCAAGTACGAACACCTCATACTATCTCCCTCATCATGCTGTCATGAAACCTGATAGCACTACGACTAAACTTCGAGTCGTATTTAATGCCTCTCATCCCTCTTCTAACGGCGTAAGTCTAAACGACATCCTATATTCTGGGCCCGTTTTGCAGGCAGACCTTACAGTTCTCATTCTTAGGTGGCGGCTTTTTAGATATGTGTTTAATGCCGATATTGAAAAAATGTATCGGCAAATTTTGATTAATGACACTCAAACCCCATATCAGCGAATTATTTTCCGCCTTTCGCCAAAGGAGCAGTTGAGCGATTTTGAATTGCGTACTGTTACCTTTGGCGTTACGTGTGCCCCTTATCTGGCGATTAGAACTTTGCTTGAATTAGCACAGCAATGCCAGACTGATTTTCCAGTTGTTTCCGAAATTCTCAGATCTTATATGTATGTTGATGATGTGCTCTTTGGGTCTCATGACTTAAGTGAGGCGACCCAGGCGCGGAGAGATCTTATTAAAGTCTTAAGCTCAGCTGGATTTTCTCTTAGAAAATGGACAGCGAATAATGAAGGCATTTTAAAGGACCTACCCCCTGAGCACCTTCTTGACTCAACATTCCTGAGGTTATCGGACTCCAGCACTTCTAAGGCATTAGGCTTGAGGTGGAATGCTGGCAAGGATAATTTTTATTTTAAACCTCTTAAGTTCCCAGATGAAAATCTTTTTACTAAAAGAGCTGTTCTATCCAACATTGCAAAGCTTTTTGATCCCGCCGGTTGGCTAGCCCCTAAGATAATCGTCGCAAAAATGATAATGCAACAAATATGGAAAGATAAAACAGGGTGGGATGAAACAATCACCCCCTTTACTCTTAGACAGTGGCAAATATTTCTCGATGACTACCCAAATATCGAAGAAATTAAAATTCCCCGCTATGTTGATTATGATCCATCTTGTTCTGTTGAGTTACACGGCTTTTGTGATGCATCGGAAAGATCATATGCTGCCACATTATATATCCGACTTGAGACCCCAAATGGTAAAGTTTTTTCCCATCTTTTGACAGCAAAAACAAAAGTTGCTCCCATTAAATTTATAACACTACCCCGAAAAGAACTTTGTGCTGCTGACTTAATGGCAAAAATGTTCAAAGCGATACGGACGCAAATAAACTATGGAAGCAAGCGTATTTTTATGTGGACTGATTCCACTATCGTACTCGCGTGGCTCCATAAGTCTCCAGACCACTGGAATACCTTTGTTGCAAACCGTGTTTCGTCCATAATTTCTGAATTAGAAAGAGATGTCTGGTTTCACGTTGACTCAAAAGAAAACCCCGCCGATTTGGCCTCCCGTGGAATCACAGCTAGGGAACTATCACATAATTCTTTCTGGTGGCATGGACCTTCATGGCTAAAGTTACCCCATTCTGCATGGCCTTCTAGTACCCCCAACTTAGAGACCCAAGAAGAGAAGAGGCCCATTAGAGCGCATGTTAATCAAGTCATTTCGTGTGACATATTGTGTCGTTTTTCAAATCTGTCCAGAGCTATGCGAGTACTCTGCTATGTGTTTCGGTTTTACCATCATCTCTCTCCACGCCACCAATTTACTTTTGACAGAATCGATCTACAGCAATCAGAAATGAATCATGTGAAAAGTCGATTAATCATACTGTGTCAGCCTTTTGCCGCTAAACCCCTTTACAGACTCTAAAGGATTCATGAGAGTAAATGGCAGACCCTCACATGCACCAACTCTCACTTACGATGAGCGTTTTCCCAAGATCTTGCCTTACAATGGAAAATTTACCCGACTTTACCTTGACATGATTCATAAATCTTCGATACATGGTGAAAATTCTCTCCTATTGCGATTAATGAGAATTGAGTTTTGGGTCCCAAAACTGAAAAATTTGGCAAAATGGATTGTTCGCAATTGCAAAGAATGTGTAGTGCACAGGCACGCTCGCAGTAACCAAATTATGGGTCCCCTTCCACCTGAAAGAACAGCCTTGTCTCGTCCTTTTACTAACACTGGACTAGATTTCGCCGGCCCCTTCGATATAAAATCGTATGTGGGACGCGGCTGCAAGTTAACAAAAGGTTATGTACTGGTATTCATCTGTTTTTCGACAAAGGCCATACACCTTGAAGTAACTAGTGAAATTTCTACCCCTGCCTTTATGGCAGCATTCTTTCGTTTCTTCTCACGTCGTGGTTGTCCACACACTCTATACTCTGATAATGGTACTGCATTTGTTGGAGCTGCCAATAGTCTCCGTCGAGACCAAAATAATTACCTTCTCTTGGTTAAGCAGAATATTATGTCTAAACATGCTTTTCAATCAATGAACTGGGTTTTTATCCCCCCGGGTGCCCCACACATGGGTGGGTTATGGGAAGCTGGCGTCAAAAGCTTCAAAGCCCACCTTAAAAAGGTGACGCATGCCCAAAAATTCACGTATGAAGAGTTCACCACAATGCTCACCAGAATTGAAGCGTGCCTTAATTCGCGACCCCTTACCCCTATGACTGAAAACCCTTTAGATATTAATGCTCTCACGCCTGGGCATTTTTTAGTTGGGACTCCTCTTCTATCTCCTGCTGAGCCTGACTTCTCCCAACAATCAATAAGTTGTTCAAATAGATGGAGAAAACTTCAAATTCTTCACCACAATTTCGCTCTTAGATGGAAAGAAGAGTATCTTAAAGAATTGCATAAGCGAGTCAAATGGCAGTACCCTCAACGAGATTTTACTATTAACGATAATCTACCACCAAATAAATGGCGGCTCGGTTCGCGGGCCTGACTCTCGCGTGAGAATCTGCGAAGTGCGTACAGCTAATGGGCTTGTCACACGACCAATTGTTAAATTAGTTTTACTACCCCCTTGTGATCAATAACAACTAAATTATTAAAACCTTTTCAGCCACAATGTCTACACCCCCTCGAAGATTGAAGACTAATCGCAACACCAGCAACGAAGTGTCAGATGGACAGCAAAGAAGTGTTTCATCCCAACGTCCCAGACTACTTAAAGACTGTCGTTACTGCAATAAGGACCATCCATTAAGAAAATGTTTACGCTTCAAAAGGCTTTCGGCATGGGACAGACTCAAGGTCGTCCGAAAGTATAAATATTGTATAAACTGTCTCGCACATTCCCATCTTTTGAAAGATTGCCGTTGTCGTGATAGGTGTAAAGAATGCCTTTCTGAACACCACACGCTTCTTCATATGCCCTCTTCAGATCACACGAAACGTAGACAAAGACGCCAACGTCCACGAAAACAACAACCAACAGATCGCCGCCGCAACCAACTTCAACCAGCGCGAGGTTCTGAAAATTGCTACAACGTCAATCCATCTGTGGGAACAAATTCGTCCAGTTTCCCTACCATTGTAATTAATGTAACTCCAAAATGACATCAAAATTATTTTTCGTAAAACCTTTTAATAACTTACTAACTGAATTATTTTTTTTTCTGAATTTTGTTCTCTATTTTTTTTTTTTATTGCTTTACTATTTTATACCTATGATAATTAAGTTGTACCCATTGAATTTAATGTACATGTGGAATTTACCTGTTAATTATCTAATTATTTAGCTCTAAGTACCCATGAACTGTTTCTCCCACTTAATTTAAAAAAAAAGCTTTTGCAATCCTGCAAGGGGGGCGGGATGTCTGTGTGAACGCCTCGTCACTACTAACTGTGTAGTTTCTCTCCTTGCAAGAGCTTTTCTCCTTGCAAGAGAAACCACACTCTCCTACAATGGGAACAGTTTATAATTACTGCTTTTTGCAGTTTCGATTTAACTTGATCAGTCAGTTCACTAGCTCCCCACCTCAAGGCAAGTGCATTTGTGCTTTTTTTCTTAAGTAAAAATAAAGTGTTTAATAACTCTAAATCCCATCTTGTGTATTTTGTCTTTTCGCATAAAATAAATTTTAAAACTCCCCCGCAAACATACAGTATTGTTGAACAAGTGCGAAATGTAATAAATAACAGAAATAAAACTGTAACTTAAACAAACACTTTTAAAGGAGTAGATATCTGTAATAAATTAATGTATTAACGTTTAAAGAAAAAGTCTTGATTTTGCTTGTTTAAGAAGATCAATATAAAATTTCAATAAATGTATCTTTTAAAACTTCTTAAACATCGTGTGAATTAGAATTTTTCATATAAGTATATCTTACATATAATAATATTACTCAAAATAGGCCTTACATTTGAATGCAACTATGGCCTGTTTCACTAACTTGCTGGCTTTTTCGTTAAATTACAAACTGTACAAAAATATTTTAATATCTTATTTTTTTTGAATTGTCCCTTCATACTAACATCACAAATTTATATCACGAATTATGCTAAACGTTCAATATTTATTATGTGATCCGCGATCAGGATCATGGATCACATAAAATTAGGCTATTCTGCAATATGGATAGCGATCCATCAATACTGCATTACACCGATACCGATTCCCCCTAAGGTTTGGTCGCAAAAGACAAACCATGGCAACGTTGTTGTACATAATTTTTGATAGCATTGGGTTCTTTACACAAACAAATTTGCCTGTTTTTGTTTTATTGTTGTACAACCACACCTAGTGCTGCCACCTTGTAGTAATTTCACCATGGCTGAAACTATAGCGGTATTGACCCTTTGCATTAAGTGTACAACTCTGTTATATTTAATACGATTTTATACTGCAAACAGGACTGCCAGAATGGACGATTTATCGTCATTTTGACGATTTTTGGTTCCAAAATTAGCAAAGTGCCGATTTGCTGATTTTTTTCTAAAAAGTGACGATTTTATTCAATCTTCAAAATTAGACAATTTTAAATCTTTTGATGTTTGTTATTAGGCAGCACAGAAAAAAAAACATTTTTGTTCTTTTCCATAAACAATTTTATGAGCAAAAGCTAAATTTTGAGTCAAGTCAATTTAAGTAAAAACTCGTACCAAAACCTTGATTGAGATTTTTGAGCTATGGACTGATTTGGCTCATTTTTAAAATTTAATACTCTATATATATGAAACATTTTTAAGCAACATTTTATCATCCTAGCTTCATGCCAAAACTATAATTTCGTGAAGAAAGAATATTTCAGGTAAAAAAGAAAAAATAATAATAAATTTAAAGAACATATAAAGCAGTTAAGGTTTACAGGTCAAAATGAGAGATTTATGGGTATAAATTACAGGCAGTCGTGGTTTTTTGTTTATAACTTAGGCATTTGTAGACCAATCTGGCTGAAATATAATAGCAAACTATTTCGTACTATATCTAATATAAATGTATTGCAATGTTTATATACGAGTCTTCGGAAATCCCATTTCAACAAACACATGGTTAGATTGACATCGTTAAACCAACTTTGCTATTCATAAGGATTCAGAATATACATATATATACTTTATGGGGCCTAATATTAAGATTGTAGCCATTACACCCAGGCTACAACTGACATCAAATGGTTAACATTAACACTAACATCATGTTAGTGTTAGGTATAGCCTCCTCATGTTAGTGTTTTAACAGCGTTGTTAAGCAATCTGTCTTGAAAGCTATTTTATAACATAACTTGACGTTTAAGTTTGACAGACAGCTTTTTTTTGTTGCTTTTTATTAACTTTTTTATACAACTTGTCAAAAATACGCGCGTGGCTGATAAGTAATTAAAATTAAAGCGCAACGGTAGCAAAAAAAATATATAACAAGCACGTTAATATTTAATATTGTTATTTTTAGCGATGTATACTATGTTTAAGCGCTAAACTTTTTCTTCACTATGAATATAACACACAACCTGTCTTAAGCTTGTTTTTAAACTTATGTTGTAAGATATTTACGTGTTCTCCATCTAAAACGCATTGGCAATTTGACGAAGTTATTCTGCCGGCGTTATTGCTTGTGTTAAGACATCACAAATTGCACATGTGGCCGTAGGGTTTCGAAAGGAATGACAAACTTATATAAGAACATATACCCTCTGTTGTAAACGGTATACAAATTTGAAATTTTTTAGAAAATGGTCCGATTGAATGTATCTTTTATTCTTAAGACTTTAAAAAAAACCTTAGATTAATATAATATAGTAATAAAAGGTTTACAAAACAAATTTTTTATGAAAATTTTTCTTAAGAAACGTTTGTTAAATTTAACAAAGAACGTTTCCTGATGATCTGGCCTAAGCAACCATTGAAATGCACATACACAGAAAAGTGTTTTATCAATTAAAAAAATGGTTTAAAAAGTATTTAAATTTAATTAATGTGATAATTGAATCATTTATTTTTTTTTGTTGAATGAAAATTAAAAATTTACTGCCAGGCCCACAATGTCGACAAGAACATTTCTTTCGCATTTTTATATTGAAAACAATAATAAAAAACTAATACTTGTTTTTGTTTTCAATATATGTAAATATACGAAAGAAATGTTCTTGTCGACATTGTGGGCCAGGCAGTAAATTTTTATTTAATTAACATATTAGTTGTTTTGAAATAAATTTTCAATTAAAATTTCAATTAAAGAACAAAAAGTCTTAATTGACTTTTTTTGTTTAAAATAAAATAATTAAAACATGTAGAATTGTTGTTGGGAATTGTCAATATTTATTTAAATAAATTAACACATTGTTTGAAATGGCAAAGTTTTTTGATCACTTTTTTAATTAAAATTAAAAATATCATTTATCGAAAAAAGTTTTTCAAAATTTTAAAATGTTTAGTAATCAATATAATCATTTTGGTAATAGGTGCAAAATCAACAACTTGTTTGCTTGATATTATGAATTTGGAATAAATTTGGTGATTGGAGAAATTTAATAATTTTTTCTATGTAGGAACAGCTTATCCTCCAACAATAAATTGCAGTATTTTTTATCAATTATTTAAAAAAGGGAATTAAGCACAACAAACAAAATCTTTTAATAAGTAATTGTATTCCCAAAAACAACTTTGATAATATAACAAACAATTTCATTAACATACGGGGATATATGTGTGTATATAATATGTTTTTGTTTGCTTGTTTTTAAATAAAAATCGAACAAACTTTATTTAAAATCTAAATTTAAATTATCCGATTTTTTTGACGATTATTTAAACAGAAAAAGACGATTTTTTTATTTTTTCTCAGGAAATTGACGATTTTTTCACAATTTTTTCTGACAGCCCTGAGGACAGGAATGTCAGCGTCATACACAATTGTGTAAGCAAAACTCACATGTACGCTTACGCTCTTTTATTTTGCGAGCGTAAAATAAAATTGTTTACTGCACTGTTTCCCGAAAGTGACAATCCCATTTTTGGATTCGTACGGTCTTTTTACATAGAAAAAAGTTTTTCAATTTTTCTCATATTGATATTTGTCGGTTTTATATAGTAAAAAAACAATATATATATGGATTTTCGTATTTTACACATTTTTGGGTATACCCTATAAACGGCTAATTTCCCGAAAGTGACAACCCCATTTTTGGATTCGTACGGTCTTTTTACATAGAAAAAAGTTTTTAAATTTTTCTCATACCGATATTTGTAGTTTTATATAGAAAAAAAAAACAATATATATATGGATTTTCGTATTTTACACATTTTTGGGTATACCCTATAACCGGCTAATTTCCCGAAAGTGACAACCCCATTTTTTGATTCGTACGGTCTTTTTACATAGAAAAAAGTTTTTCAATTTTTCTCATACCGATATTTGTCGGTTTTATATAGTAAAAAAACAATATATATATGGATTTTCGTATTTTACACATTTTTGGGTATACCCTATAAACGGCTAATTTCCCGAAAGTGACAACCCCATTTTTGGATTCGTACGGTCTTTTTACATAGAAAAAAGTTTTTAAATTTTTCTCATACCGATATTTGTAGTTTTATATAGAAAAAAAAAAATATATATATGGATTTTCGTATTTTACACATTTTTGGGTATACCCTATAAACGGCTAATTTCCCGAAAGTGACAACCCCATTTTTGGATTCGTACGGTCTTTTTACATAGAAAAAAGTTTTTCAATTTTTCTCATACCGATATTTGTCGGTTTTATATAGTAAAAAAACCATATATATATGGATTTTCGTATTTTACACATTTTTGGGTATACCCTATAAACGGCTAATTTCCCGAAAGTGACAACCCCATTTTTGGATTCGTACGGTCTTTTTACATAGAAAAAAGTTTTTCAATTTTTCTCATACCGATATTTGTCGGTTTTATATAGTAAAAAAACAATATATATATGGATTTTCGTATTTTACACATTTTTGGGTATACCCTATAAACGGCTAATTTCCCGAAAGTGACAACCCCATTTTTGGATTCGTACGGTCTTTTTACATAGAAAAAAGTTTTTCAATTTTTCTCATACCGATATTTGTCGGTTTTATATAGTAAAAAAACAATATATATATGGATTTTCGTATTTTACACATTTTTGGGTATACCCTATAAACGGCTAATTTCCCGAAAGTGACAACCCCATTTTTGGATTCGTACGGTCTTTTTACATAGAAAAAAGTATTTCAATTTTTCTCATACCGATATTTGTCGGTTTTATATAGTAAAAAAACAATATATATATGGATTTTCGTATTTTACACATTTTTGGGTATACCCTATAAACGGCTAATTTCCCGAAAGTGACAACCCCATTTTTGGATTCGTACGGTCTTTTTACATAGAAAAAAGTATTTCAATTTTTCTCATACCGATATTTGTCGGTTTTATATAGTAAAAAAACAATTTATATATGGATTTTCGTATTTTACACATTTTTGGGTATACCCTATAAACGGCTAATTTCCCGAAAGTGACAACCCCATTTTTGGATTCGTACGGTCTTTTTACATAGAAAAAAGTTTTTCAATTTTTCTCATACCGATATTTGTCGGTTTTATATAGTAAAAAAACAATATATATATGGATTTTCGTATTTTACACATTTTTGGGTATACCCTATAAACGGCTAATTTCCCGAAAGTGACAACCCCATTTTTGGATTCGTACGGTCTTTTTACATAGAAAAAAGTTTTTCAATTTTTCTCATACCGATATTTGTCGGTTTTATATAGTAAAAAAACAATATATATATGGATTTTCGTATTTTACACATTTTTGGGTATACCCTATAAACGGCTAATTTCCCGAAAGTGACAACCCCATTTTTGGATTCGTACGGTCTTTTTACATAGAAAAAAGTTTTTCAATTTTTCTCATACCGATATTTGTCGGTTTTATATAGTAAAAAAACAATATATATATGGATTTTCGTATTTTACACATTTTTGGGTATACCCTATAAACGGCAAATTCCCGAAAGTGACAACCCCATTTTTGGATTCGTACGGTCTTTTTACATAGAAAAAAGTATTTCAATTTTTCTCATACCGATATTTGTCGGTTTTATATAGTAAAAAAACAATATATATATGGATTTTCGTATTTTACACATTTTTGGGTATACCCTATAAACGGCTAATTTCTCGAAAGTGACAACCCTATATTTGGATTCGTACGATCTTTCTACATAGAAATAAGTTTTCAAATTTGCGGCACCGCGAAATTTATCGGTTTTAAACAGTAACAAACTATGTATATAGGGATTTTGTAATTTTACACTTAATTGTAGTCTATTTGTCATCATATTACATAGGTACATCATGGACATGAAATAACATACTTTTTTTGTTGTTGAAATATTTTTGCCGAAACACGTGAAATTGAAATATCATACTCTTTTTCTATTGAAATTGGTTGTAAATACACGTACTTTAGTACTTTTTTACTTTTATACTATTTTTATCAACTATGCAAAAAAGTATGTTTTCTTCGGTATGATTTGTTCACGCACGTAATTATAAGATTAACAAGGTCTACAATGGACTTTACTATCAAGGGTGAATTCCGCTTATGATTTGCCATATCGAATTACTAACTTGAGGGTTACACGATCAAGTTTTGTCTGTCAAGTTTTAATACACTCACACTTGTTTACCAATACACTCATACTTTTAGAAATTGAAGCGAACTTGCCTTTAACATTCTCTTTCAAGCATGGTGGAATAAGTAGGTGGCAGCGCTACGGTAACAAATACAACATTACAACAAAAATGAAAAATAAGTCTCCGTTTACGTCAAAAATTATATTAAGCTAAAATCAAATTTTGCCGCCGAACGCAATGAATTAAATTAATTTTTAGCCATTTTTTATTTCACTATGGTTACTATCTTATTTAATTTTATTTTAAATAATCAAAAACTTAAATACAATACAATAATCATAGCACAAAACGTGGACTTTTTGTAAACATAAAAAAAACTTTGACATAAGACTAGACAAACAATACAAGAGCAAAAAATCGTCATCTGGCGTAGTAATGCCAACTGTTTATTTCATCATGCTTTCAAGTGAGTATATCAATTTACGTTCAAGAAAACAGCTGATTACAAATTTGGTGAGAAAATGATGAGATCTTGAAAGTTAATTGCTTCACAATTGCGTGCAGCCTACGTCACAGCTTCCAATATTTGGAAAAGACCATCAAGAATAACTTGATCCATGATGAAATAAACAGGTGGCATTACTACGCCAGATGACGATTTTTTGCTCTTGCATTGTTTGTCTAGTCTTATGTCAAATTTTTGTTTATGTTTACAAAAAGTCCACGTTTTGTGCTGTGATTATTGTATTGTATTAAAGTTTTTGATTATTTAAATTAAAATTAATTAAGATAGTAACCATAGTGAAATAAAAATTGGCTAAAAATTAATTTATTTCATTGCGTTCGGCGGCAAAATTTGATTTTAGTTTAATATAATTTAGGACGTATACGGAGACTTATTTTTCATTTTTGTTGTAATGTTGTATTTGTTGCCGTAGCGATGCCACCTACTTATTCCACCATGACTTGATCGTGTGGCTGCAGTGTAAAACGATGAAAATGCGTTAATTGTACTAAATTAGCCATTGGTGTACCATTGTACTTTTCAAGTTAAAATAGTACGACAAAAAGTACAAATGTACCAATTTTGCCATCCCTGCGTCAAACTCAATATTGTTCGGAACGTACAATAACAGAAAAAATTTATAAAAACTAGCTAAAAGTAGAAATGAAAAGATATTCAAAAAATAAACACATAATATCCATAAAATCCCAATGAAGATCGAAAAAGTTTCTGAGAAATTAGGTCCTCCATCTACTGAACTAAGAGATACATTTTACTCAAAGGGCAGTGTTTTCCACGTTCATCTGACCTCGAATGGGTTGTTGTTACAACGCGAAACTTCAACTGGAGTGCATAGGGATCATTTTATAAGTATTTGTGACATTATTGGTGGCAGATGTGTTTGGATTCAGAAGACCGCTGGTATCGGAGCAGTTGGTACATGCGGGGCATGTACGCCAAGTATTATCGAGAAGCAAAAGAACTGTAATGCTGAAAATGAAGACGCATATATGTATGTCTTTGCCTATGTGCTCAAAAAGAATCTAAGAAACGTTAAGCGCCGTGAACGTACTGTTATTACATTACGCTTTCGTTCATTTGATAACCACGAAGACAACTTGCGAGAGGCTGAGAAATGGTACTTGACTTTAAAATCTCATAGAAATAATCACCTACTGCTTTGTGACGTTCAAGATATCGAGTCCTGTGGAAAGCTAGAGAAAAATTTGCAAACAAAGCGACTTCTTATTTTACTTAATCCAAAGTCTGGCTCTGGGAAGGCGCGAGAACTATTCAACCAGCACGTGGTTCCCATTCTTAATGAGGCAGAAACTGCTTATGATCTTCATATTACTAAACATTCCAATTATGCATACGACTTTGTGCGACAAAAAAGTTTATCAATTTGGAGTGGAATTGTTGCCATTGGAGGTGATGGTCTTTTTCATGAGATACTTAATGGTTTAATTAAACGCACCGATTGGGATTCAATTTGCAAAAGTGTTAAACTTGGAATTATTCCGTGCGGTTCGGGCAATGGCTTAGCCCGTTCAATAGCTCATTATTTTCAGTACGTACCAACTTTTTTTTTAAATGTGCTAGTTTAATATACAATTTTTAACTTTTAAGGGAACCGTATGAACCAAGACCAATTTTAGGCGCAACATTATCACTTGTAGGCGGTCAATCAGCTCTTATGGATGTTGTAGAAATAGAACAGCATAACAAAGTATGAACAGTTTCAAATTTATTTCCAACAAGTAATTTTTTTTGTATACTTTCTTAGATCAAGTATTCTTTTTTATCAGTTGGATGGGGACTTATCTCTGACATTGATATTGAAAGTGAATGCTTAAGACCGTTGGGGTACCAAAGATTTACGATTTGGACACTACATCGCTTAATAAATTTACGTACATATCGTGGAAAAATTTCGTATTTGCCAAAAGATAATTTAGAGGAGCAAAATACTACAGAAACTACAACGAAAACCAGTCTGCCGTACTCTATGAGTTTCAATATAATTCCACCACTTTGTGATTTAAATAAGCATACAATATCTAACATCGGAAACTCAGATTTTGAAGATGTAATATCTTTAGAAACTATAGCAAACCAATCTTGGCGTTCTCGCTGTAATAGCTTACTTTCATCTGGTTCAAGAGTTAGTACGTATTATTCCATTGCTGAAAGTGTTTATCACAGTATTTCTGGCAATAGCGATTGCAGCGAAACAAACATACATTGTACAGAAATCCCAGATGAGCCTAATGACTGTCGCTTAAACCAATTAGTATGCAGTATATTACCATCGCTTCAAGATCCCCTTCCCAACACATGGATCGTAGAGGATGGTGAGTTTGTAATGGTGCATGCAGTGTATCAATCACATTTGGGTAGCGACTGTTTCTTTTCACCACACTCAATGCTAAACGATGGTACTATTTACTTGATTATGATACGTGGTGGCATCAGCAGATCACAATTATTCAATTTTCTTATTGGCATGAGTTCCGGCACACATTTACATAATAAAAATACGAATCACATTCGAGTAGAACGAGTCACTGCTTTTCGTCTGGAGCCATGCGATAACAGTGGAATATTAACTGTGGATGGAGAGCAAATAGAGAGTGAATCAATACAAGCAAGAATAATTCCAGGAACTGTTAACGTTATGGTTCCCAACAAAAACGCATTTAAAGATTGCTAGTTAGAACATCTTGTACAAGTAAGCAATTTTTCTTACATACCATACATACAGAAGTAAATATAATTTTCAAATAAAATTAGATACCGAAAAAATTATATGCATTTTTTTTTAGATATTTTGGCTAAACTGCAGTTTACGGGGCAACCCAAATAAAAAAAAAATACCACCCGATTCAAAATAAAAAAAAACAAAAATAGAAATTTAAGGGACCTGAAGTCCGTGGGCCCCCTGGGTCTAAAAACCTCCCCGCCCACTTGGTGGCATGTGTGGATATTTAAAGGTATTTGTGCAAAGAAAACGAAAATACCAAATTTAAGGGCGGAGAGGACTACTGGGGCCCCCGGGCAAAAAAGTGCCCCCACTTAAATCTAGGTGAGTTTTTTTTAATGTTTTCTGTACTACCTCATTTTATTATTGAATATTCTGTCTTCGTTGGAGCTATAAGATTTTAACTTTACAGATCTCTCGTTCTTATAAGACAAGAAGGGAGATGTCTGTAAAGGTAACTAATGTGTAATTACTCTACAGAGTAACTATAATTAGTTGTGAGGTGAGAAAGAGTTGCAAATAAGATACGGGTAAGTATTTTTTCCAGCGCGTAGGGGTTTTAACATTGAACGCTTATCTTAGTGGGGGGTGCTTTCAGAAAGGAAAGGTGTCGTAGCCAGGAGTCGTGCAACCTACTTTTTTTACAATTTTTGGGAATTAGTAACGATATTGAAAAAATGTTTTATACAACTAATTAAGGCTATTAAACAAGATTAAAAAAAAAACAAATTAAAAAGAAAAGAAAATTTTTAAGAAGGACTAAAGTCTACATACAACGTGACTACTACTAGGAAAACCTGATAAATACAAAACGAAACAAGGGGAATCCCATTATTTTAACTGATATTGAATTTAACTTACAATAACAATTTTTTAAATTAGTTACATTTTATTTAAATATTGTGTTTAGATTATTGATCTTTTAAATGGAGAATAGTCAAAAAATATTTAGTGAGAAATTTTATAAAATATTATGGAGAAATTGCAAAAACCTTAAAATCTGTCAGTTTACAGTACAACAATTATTAGAAACTATAAAAAAAATGGAAATACTGAAAATCATTCAAGATATGAACGCGAAAAAAAGCTGCCACAACGCAATGTTAGCAGTATTCTTAAGGACGTAAATGCGGATCCAAAAATAAGATCGCCAAAATTAGCGGAACACATTGAAAAATGTTCCAGAAATAGTGTGCACCCAAAAACTACAACGACCTTTGCATGAGAGTCGCTTTACAAAACGAATCTTATTTACTGACGAGATTAAATACAATATTTTTGAAAGAGATAGCCAACACATAGTCCGGTCAAAATAGACACAAAAAAAGGCTAACCTTGCATTAACTCGCATAAAGCTGAAAATTGGCATAGACCTTCAGTTCACGAATACAAATAATATGTGAAAAGTCCCCGTTGATCCGATGCTTGCTAAAAAAGATATTCGAGGTCAAAGGTCAAAAATATAGGTTTTTTGCATTTTTTTCGTAAACGGTAAATATATCGCGAAAATGGTTAAAGTAAAAGTTGTAGATTATTAAATTTCCTACAAAAAACGTTCTTATACTTTTTTTTTATTTATTTTTATTTTATTATTAAAAAATACAATATGAAATAAAATATGGTATTATTGGAAATTATTTCATAAAATTATGTGAATTGATTTAAAAAAAATTTTAATCTGACTGATAGATTTCGAGCTCAACTTCAACTACAATGTCTTCGTTTTCTTCTTGGTTTTCTTCTACTTCTTCTTGTATATCTGTACATTGTTCAAATAAAAATTCATCAGATGATTCTTCGTCGATATCATTTAAATTTTCACCTGAGGCAATTGATATAGTATTAGAGCAAGACTGACCTTGACAATTAGTGCATGCTACTGAGCAAAACAATCCAACTTTTTTGCAGCCACAGTTTCCACTGCAACCTTTTTTGCAGTTGCAAAAAATGGTGTTCAGAAGTTTTTCTGGAGCAAGTATGAATTGGCACCAAAGTATTATCTACTAATGTCCAACCCCAGTCTTCCGGATTCAATTCATTGCCTAGCCACACTTGGATTTGATAATACACTCGACATAAATGTTGGTAAGCAGCGGCAGATGTTGGTGGAAGGCAAGATAATTCTACCCTTTTATTATTTCGGGTATTCTTTACAAAACTTAAATATCTGTATTTATCGAGACAATCAATTTTTTTTGGAGCTCCATACATTGCAAGAAGAAAGCGAATTCCATTTGAGACGATGAGTTGTGAAGAAGAATTGATGTCTTTAAATACTTCCGCGTAATTAATTAAATCATTACGTTTTTCACATAATTTGAAGACTGATGTTTTACCCCTTTTAAAAAATGCTGAAGTAGTGTCGCAGCCAGTTATTGCATGTAAAAATAAGATATTTTTTCACATTTGGGATAGGCAGATAAACTTTTCGATGAATAAATATTTGTTTGTTGTCCGGCCTTTCCAGGTTTTAAAAAATATATAATCTCATCAACTGGAACGCGCGCAGTCAGTAGTATTAATAAATCCACATCTTCACCAACAACAATAGTTAAATTGTTCTATTGCTGTTTCAATGATTAGAACATCAGCGTCGTTATCAGCTTCTTTCACTGAAATGTTTGCAGCTTTAAATTTATCACATAAAATTGAAATAAAGCGCGACTTGTTGTGAGTATTAGCCAGGAATTTTTGTTGATTGGTTGGAACAGAATTTTTCGATTTCATCATCAAATGCCTTAGTGATACTCATACGTTGAAATAGCAATACAGGGTCTACAGGTACTTTCTCGTCATGAACTTTTATAGAGCTACTCATGCTTAAAATAGGGAGTACTCTATCAGCCCTTTTTAATTTTATGTTGTTGAATGTTTGTCCTGTTATTTTAGACATAGCAGCAATTCCAACTTCTCGAGCTTGATGACAATTAATTTTATTATCACCGACTACTCCACTAGCAATTGATAAGATTTTGTTAATATGAGGAAAAGGATTGTGGAATAAAAACCATTCCAAAAGTTTTTTCACGTCACTAACATCTTTTTTAACTCTTGAGTCACTTGCATCTACATGTTGATCTGTTACGTCCATTCTAACATTAGCAAGATCTTCCAATCCTTCACACACAGCATTCATCGCATGCATGCCATAAACCCATTTACTTATGACACTCTCTTTCGTGCTTCTTCCTCGAGAAATCCCTCCACTTGTCTTCATTGATTTCATCAGTGATTGCTCAATAACCATATCCGTGGAAGTTCCACAAGTTAATTTGTCAAACGGGAATATCTCTGGAATGGTGGGTCGTAGCAAAAAAGTATAAGAACGTTTTTTGTAGGAAATTTAATAATCTACAACTTTTACTTTAACCATTTTCGCGATATATTTACCGTTTACGAAAAAAATGCAAAAAACCTTTATTTTTGACCTTTGACCTCGAATATCTTTTTTAGCAAGCATCGGATCAACGGGGACTTTTCACATATTATTTGTATTCGTGAACTGAAGGTCTATGCCAATTTTCAGCTTTATGCGAGTTAATGCAATTTGAAATGTTTATTTTGACCGGACTAACAGTCTTATATCCAAAGAATATTATACCCACAGTCAAACATGGAGGGGGCAGTGTTATGGTTTGGCGAACCATGGATGGCATCACCTGTATGTGGCAATTAAGTTTTAGTTGAAGGCACAATGGACCGATATCTATATAAGAACATATTAGAACATCATTTAAAACCATCGGTTGAGAACTTAGGTATTGGAAATAACTGAATTTTTGAGCAAGGCAATGATCCCAAGCAAACGGCGCACATTGTTCGCTAATAGCTTCTATATTATGCTTCCAGACAACTCAATTCCCCACCACAATCGCCGTATTTCATAATAAGAAACATATCTGGGATGTTTTAGGGAAAAAAAGTCTGAAAATATAAAATAAGCAGCAGTAATTGGCTGAAAACTGCTTTAAACAGAACTTGGACAGAAATAACTGCGGAAATCACAGAAAACTTACAGCCGTATTCATAACAAAGAGTTAGCCACAGTTTGTACACTACGTACAACGAGCTGCTAACTAGAATGCAGATTAGTGCTCAAAAATGCAACACGTTTTGCATAAATCATCGCTGGTTTTGTCATTTCATTTCAGAATTTTTTTTTGTTTATGCCTCCCCACATAAAAATGTTAAATGTTTTTAAATTAAAATAAATTTAAAAAAGGACTTAATTAAAAAAAAGACAGTGAATTAAAAAAAAAAACAAACAAAATTATTCAACATTAAACTCCTGTTTTTCACAAGATGGCAAACGTTTGGCAGCTCGTTAACAAGAGCTTAGCAGAGTTTGGTTAGTGTATTATAAATGAACTTTGTGCTAACCAGAGAACTGCAACAATACATAATACTTGCGAGCGCACCCGCTATTTACTAAATCATTTTTAGTCTCGAATACTTTTAAGCACTCGCTTTAACTGATATGTTGGCTCGTTCTTTATACAAAGCGAGCTTCATGCATTAAAATATTACACAATAACTTTTTACTTGTACATGTGTTAACTACATAAAGTAGTAAGAGCCCAGAAAAAAGTATGAACAATATCACAACCACTCAAAGCAAAGTTTCGTGTTTTTTCTATTTTCATATTCGGTAACTTCTTTGTATTTAACTTACACGACTTAGGTGTTACGACCAGCTCGTAACAACAACATCCACGGCATTTTCATTTAGTTACTAAATCAGTGGTGTCAATTGTGATTATGTTGGTGCGATTACTCTTGGCTCTTACATACCCAGCGGGAGAAATCTTCGGTTGCGAGGCCTATTACAAGGCCTAATTAACATACATATTTTGCTATGAAGACTTTAGAGCAATTAATAATACAATTATCGAAAAATGTTGAGTTATGGACAGACACAATTAGTTATTATTTAAATAAATTTAATTTCGAACCTGCATTTCGCAGAAACTATGCTTATTTTTTGGAAAAATTGAGCACTTGACAATATGTGAAGTCTTTTTATAACCTTATTGGAAAGAACTGCCAATATTTTTAATTTTGTGCTCAACATACCTTTGCGAATGCCAACAATGAAAATTCATTTGCACTTACTAATGCAAATAATAACCCCATTAAGTTTAAAAATATTCTATAATTATTAACCACCATTATAAAAAGAGAAGATTTAACTAGCCTATAAAAATATACTAATATAAAACATAAGAGACATTGAAAATCATTAAATGCATTTTTTATCATAAAATATTTTTTTATATGGCATCATTTATCTTTTTTTTTAATAAACTCATCCGCTTGCAAGCTCGTTATCGCTGTCTACAAGACTACTTAATAAAATTCAAATTTGAAGTTTACAGAAGCTTAATAAACACAACATCAAGGCGAATTCATCACAGTTATTCTTGATACTACAACAAGTACACCTCGTACAAAAACCAAAAGAAATATGTTTTTTTTTTTTAAATAATTGTACAATGTTAAAAACAGAAATAAAACAAAACAGAAACAAAGATAATAAATATATTTAGTCAATTCACAAGGTATCCTAACATGTCATATTGTCAAAATGTCCTAATATTTCACAATGGTTTAAAAATATTGTTGTACGGCTCAGCCGCTCAGCGCTGGACTTTTCTGATTAATTACGACAGCACAATAAACACAGCAAGCAACGTTCTATTTATTTAAGACACTTTTTGTTAACAAACCAACAACAATATTTTTAAACCATTGTGAAATATTAGGACATTTTGACAATATGACATGTTAGGATACCTTGTGAATTGACTAATTATTTCTGTTTAGATGCCTCAAAACAGGCCGTGCGAAATTTCCCGCTGAATGAGAGTGTTTTGCAGTAAACAATTTTATTTTACGCTCGCAAAAAAAAAGAGCGTAAGCGTACATGTGAGTTTTGCTTACACAATTGTGTATGACGCTGACATTCCTGTCCTCAGGGCTGTCAGAAAAAATTGTGCAAAAATCGTCAATTTCCTGAGAAAAAATAAAAAAATCGTCTTTTTCTGTTTTTATAATCGTCAAAAAAATCGGATAATTTAAATTTAGTTTTTAAACAAAGTTTGTTCGATTTTTATTTAAAAACAAGCAAACAAAAATATATTATATACACACATATGTATATCCCCCTATGTTAATGAAATTGTTTGTTAAATTATCAAAGTTGTTTTTGGGAATACAATTACCTATTAAAAGATTTTGTTTGTTGTGTTCCCTTTTTTAAATAATTGATAAAAATACTGCAATTTATTGTTGGAGGATAAGCTTTTTGTGTTGCAAATTTTTTTTTAAATTGTTGTGAAAAGAAAAAGTCGGAAAAAAATGGAGGCAACTCAAATTATTAAAGAACAAGAAGTCTATATAATAATTTTAAATTTGTAGATTTAAAAGTTATTTCCGACTAAACAATGAAGCGTTTTATTATTTGCTGGATTAAAAAAACACCTGTTCGCGTAGTGGCTATTCCTCCTATATTAAAGTCCCATATATCTTTACACTGATTTTTGGTCATTACAAATTTTTGGGGTTTTTCCATTAGATTAACAAGCCTCTCAAATTGTGCTTTAGTTGTAATTTTCAAAGATCTACGAATGTATTAAATGCTGTGAAATTCTAATAAACAGTATAACAAATCTTTCTACTTACGGTTTTTCCATTATTTTTTTTTTGTTTTTGCTTTTAAAAATGAAAGTGAACTGAAACTGAAAACAACTCAACTACCAATAAACAGTTGTGTATTTATAACGT
Organism: Pollenia amentaria; assembly: GCA_943735925.1. Classification (NCBI taxonomy): domain Eukaryota; kingdom Metazoa; phylum Arthropoda; class Insecta; order Diptera; family Polleniidae; genus Pollenia; species Pollenia amentaria. The sequence goes on from OX031009.1 coordinate 67,318,989, forward strand.
TTCTGTCGACTTTTACAAAGTTGAAAACGGCAATACCACGAAAAAAAACATACACAACGGAAAAGCCAACTGCCAGTCGAGTTGAGAATGGCAATGCAAATTTACCAAAGACAACCAAACTGTTACAAAAGTGGAGAACCGCAATAAGGGCAATAAACTTGCAGAAACCATGTTTTTGGAATACATGGGAGAATTTCCGGATGATGATTTAACGGAAGTATTCTACTCGTTAAGGGATTTATATCAGGAGATTCCTCATATAGAAATCAACGTGAAATCTCTTCCGTTTACGTTGCCATCAATTGAAATACCAACATTTAATGGACAGTTCACGGAATGGGAAACATTTAGGGAATTGTTTGAGCAGTTAATCATGGCTCAACCAATCTCAGAAACACAAAAGATGTGCATTTTGAAATCGAAATTATCAGCAGAGGCATTGAGAAAATTATCAAAGTTGCCTATTAGAGGAGAAAATTTTGATGTAGCAGGGAATATCTTAAGCGAGTATTATTCCAATAACAGAGCGACAACATCGTTATATTTTAAATCCATTCTTGACGCTCCGTTTGTACAATATAATTTGCGAAGTGTTAAGAAGTCTTTGGAATCCGTAAATGAAAGTTTTCAGGCTTTAAATGCCATAAAAATTGATGCAGAAGAGATGCATCAAGCATTTATGTGTTTTATATTGCAACGGAAATTGGATGATCAAATGAGAATTCAATTTGAGCAATATCTAGGTAAATCGCGTGAATTACCTTAAGTAGAGAAACTGATCGAATTTCTTAATCATATGCAATATTCTTTAGAGGCTAGTCAATAGTTTACCAGGTGTAATAATCAGATATTTAATAATACAAATTCTTTAACCGAGAACATTAAGTGCATGTTAGGATGTTCAAGAGGGCATAAACTTTTTAAATGCTCCAAATTTAGAGGATTTCCAGTAAAGGAAAGACTAGAGACGGTAAATAAATTTTAATTGTGTAGAAATTGTTTAGATGTAGGACATATTTCCGACAATTGTAAATTCACTTTTAGATGTCGGACATGTAAAAGTGATCACAATACTCTGCTTCACGAGGAAAAATCTAAACAGAAAGCTGTTCTAGTAAATAGTGAGGATAAGGATGATTGTGTGATGCTGTCTACAGCAGTTATACAGGTTAAAACGAGGCAAAACAAATGGATTGGCTGCAGAGTTTTATTAGATGGTGGTTCACAATTGAATATTATGACAAAAGAATTTCAAAAGAAATTAAATTTAAATTGTATTAAAATTAACAAGCAAATTGAAGGTATGCAAATGAAAAAATCAGCAGTCAATGAAAAAATTAATATTAATATCAGGTCAAAAACAACAAAGTACAAAACAGCTCTAAATGCTGTTGTTATGAATAAATTTGTTTCAAATGTACCAAGTACCAAGATGTTAGCTGGCTCGTTTCCTCACAATGTTAAACTAGCAGATCCAGGTTATAATATTCCAAAGGGAATTTTTTTGCTGTTGTCCAACGAATTTCTCTTTGACGTTATAATTGAGGGAAAATTTATTGATGAAAAAACTAAAACTAAACTGCAGAATACAAAGTTAGGTTGGGTGGCTTATAGCATGACAAAACCTCAGGAGTCAGAACCTGAAAATAATATTATAGCCATAACAGCCTCTATAGATGAAAGTGTATTAGAAAAGTTTTGGGAATTGGAAGAAATTCCACAGATCAATAAGTGAACAGTTCCAGTAAAGGAATGTGAAAAAATATTTGAAGAAAATGTTCAACGATTGGCTGATGGAAAATTTCAGGTAGTATTACCTTTTAGTAATAATGTAACAAATTTGGGAAATTCTAGATGCATAGCGAAAAGAAGATTTTTCAATCCTGAACGGAAATTAGAAAAGAATCCTAATTTGAGAATTCAATATTGTGAAAAAATGTACAGGCAGATTTGGGTTGCAGAAAATGACAGGAAATATCAATTAATATTTTGGAGCTGGAATCAAGAAGAACAGATAAAGGCATATGCTCTTAGAACTGTTACTTATGGTACAGCGTCTGCCCCATATTTAGCTGTAAAATGCTTTCAAAAGATCTCTGAATGGAAAACAAATCAATTTCCAAAGGAATCAGAAATAATTAAAAACGACTTTTATATGGATGACTTAATGACAGGTTGGGACTGTCTTCAGTCAGTGCAAATAGCACGTAAAAATATTGAAAAAATTTTGCTTGAATTCGGTATGCCCTTAAGAAAGTAGTGCACAAATGAGAAATCTGTATTAAAAGGAATTGATGAAGCAAATATAGAATTAAATCTTAATATCGATTCGAATAGTTCGAATCCTATAAAGATTCTTGGTGTTATTTGGGATCCATTAGCCGATAAATTAGGTATAAAGTGTAACTGGGAAATATCTTCGAAAATTTCAAAGCGAACAATATTAAGTGAAATTTCTAGATTATTTGATCCGCTAGGATTAGTTGGGCCTGTAGTAGTAACAACAAAGATGTTACTTCAAGAGCTGTGGAAATTGAAAATTGATTGGGATGAAAGCGTTCCTGAGGGAATAAGAACCAAATGGAATATCATAAGGAATAGTTTTGTATATCTAAATCAAGTTTCAGTTCCAAGACATGTAATTTGTGACAAACCAACACAAATAGAACTACATGGGCTTAGTGATGCATCTATGAAAGCATATGGGGCTGCTATATACGTAAGATCAGTTGACATTCATGGTAAGGTACATATACATTTAGCAGCATCGAAGTCTAGAATTGCTCCTGTTAAAATTATAACATTACCTCGATTAGAACTTTGCGCAGCTGTGTTATTAGTCGAATTAATAGAAGTTGTAATCGAAAGTCTGCGGATGAAGCTAGATAATGTATATTTTTATACAGATTCTTCTATTGTGCTCAGTTGGATTAAATTGGATCCTGCACGATTACACATATTTGTATCCAACAGAGTCAGTTTTATAAAGGAAAACAGTAAAATTGGAGGCATGTTAGATCAGAAAATAATCCAGCCGATCTTATATCTAGAGGATTGTTGGCAAAGGAAATGATAGATTACAAATTTTGGTTTAAAGGTCCTATATTTTTACTGAATTGGAAAGAATATATTTCTACGATTGTTGAAAATTGTGAAATACCAGAAGTTAAAAACACTGCAAGAGTTCTGATAATGACTAATAGTGAGCCAATTTTTGAAACAGTTAATCATAAAAATAGGTTTGACACTTTTCAGAATATTGTTGCCTATGTTCACAAATTCATTCATTTGATTAGAGAAAAGCTCTATTCAAAAAGTTGGCTTTAAATACAATTATGAAACAGATCCAAGAAACCAGCTTTTCAGAAGAAATAAAATACTTAAAGTTGGGAAAACAGTTACCTGAAGGTTCCAATCTGACTACACTATCACCATTTCTGGATACAGAAAGTATCATTAGAGTTGGTGGTAGACTAGAGAATAGCAATTTGTCATATGAAGCAAAGCACCCTATTCTTCCATTTAAAAATAAAATTGTTGACTTATTAGTAGAGCATTTACATAAACAACATTTACATATAGAACCCCAAGGTTTACTAGCCATAACCCGACAGCAATTTTGGCCACTTAGAGGACGCCAATTAGTTAAAAAAATAGTCAACAAATGTTATAGATGTTTTAGGTTGCAACCCCGACAATTACATCAGTTAATGGGTAACTTACCTGAAGATCGTGTTATTAAAACACGGCCATTTCTGAATGTAGGAATAGATTTTCTTGGTCCTATAACAATCCATTATAAGATCAGAGGAAAGAAAACTGATAAATCCTTAGTATGTGTTTTTGTTTGTTTTGCAACAAAAGTAGTACATTTAGAAGTTGTGTCTGATTTAACGTCTGGAGCTTTTATAGGAGCTTTAAAGCGATTTGTAGCAAGAAGAGGTTGTCCGTTAAAAATATTCTCTGACAATGCTACCTATTTTGTTGGAGCTGCCAACAGTTTAAATGAAATATACAAATTGTTTTCACAGGCAGAACATATTAAGAGCGTAAGTCAGTTCTGTGGCGTTAAAGGTATCGAGTGGGTAAACATACCAGCAAAATCTCCACATGTCGGGGGACTATGGGAAGCTTGTGTGAAGTCCGTGAAAGTAACTAAAGGGACAATGACTTACGAAGAACTATATGCTTTAATGACACAAAAAGAGTCAATTTTGAATTCTCGTCCATTGACTCCGTTGTCCGATAATCCAAATGATTTCCAGGTTATAACTCCTGGCCATTTTCTAATTGGAGAGCCATTATGCACTTTTCAAGATTCCACAAACAATAAGTGTTATAGCGGATTGCGCGAACATTGGAAAACTGTTCAATTTAACGCTGAAACGTTTTGGAAACGATGGTCGTCAGAGTATTTGTCTGAGTTACAAAAAAGGTTTAAATGGAAAAAACCATATGAAAACATTAAAACTGGCACCTTGGTTCTTCTTAAAGACAATAATACTCCTCCATTATGCTGGAGGCGGGGGAGGGTCATCCGAACCGTTTTGGGTTCAGATGGTTTATGTAGAATGGTGGACGTAAGAACAAGCAATGGGGAGACGAAAAGATCGAGTCACAATGTTTGTGCTTCATGCACCACATTCTGATAGTTGAAAAATTTAAGCAGCAAATTGATGTTATCAAAGGAAATATTCCTCAACGGTTACGTCTGCCAACTGAAAATCAAATTGAATTGGCAAAGATATCTTCAATAACAACAAGAACTACAACCGATTTCATATTATTTAACATCCGAATCCCTTTAATAAACAATGAGATTCTCCAAGCATACGAAGTCAATACAAATCCAGTTGTTCATGACCGGTTATCCGTAAAATTAAATAGACAACATCGATACTTCCTAATTGATGAGCGGAAAACGTTATTTTATAATTTGCATGAAGAAGATTTTGAACATTGTATCAGAACTAAAGAGTTGAAAATTTGCCATCAAATCAAACAAGTTGCGAAGTTCAACTATTTCTTAAACGAAGAGATATTCCAACCAACTGTGAAATAGAAATAAAAAAGTTTCACAACTATTTGTACCAGACGCATGCAACCAATACATGGATTTTCTCATTAATGGAAGATACATTAGCTGAAGTAACCTGTAGTCAGAAATCATATAAGAAATCCATAACGATTCGTGATTCCGGGATTTTAAAGTTGCAACCTGACTGTCATCTAGAAACAGCGGAGGTCCACCTGTGGGCATATGATACCTATTCGTCTGTAGTCGACTATATTTTTCCAATGATAAATATGACCACTTCATTGCCATCTATCAGTCACCTAAAGATAAATGGTAAAATAGAAATTTATAAAATCCCAGATATTCCTACTGTCAGAAGATTATTTGGTTTTCAAACTTCTTTAGATGTTCACCACCTCACACACTACAGTATAAGTGCTACAACCTTCATCATCATGGTGCTTATCATCATCACAGTTTTATGTATTATGAAGAAGTTATGTCAAATGTCATCTACCTTTCTAACTGTTACTGTTGGCCTACCTCGTTTAGAATAATGTATTTCGAATTATAATTATTGTATATGTACATTTTTTTTATTGTCAATCTTATCATAATTTTAGATTTTGTTGAAAGACAAATGTCTTTCAAGGCCGGCAAAATGTTCAGTTTTATAAACTGTACTTTTTTTTGAACATGTGTTAGGTACTTGAATTTACTATTTCCGTCTTAAGTACGAATATACCTATGTACATACTCATGTCTTGTGTTTATCTTGAAATGGACAAACAAAATTGCATATCAACTGACACAAGTACCATATTACCAGATGTGGGTTTTTCCATTTCATGTAAGCAGGGATTAAAATAAGTAAATAGAATTACAAATTTCTCCACACATGTGGTGTGTCTAATTGTGTAAATAAATATATAAGTTAATAGTATATAAGGGAGTAAGTAGATAAGAAAATAATTGTTAGTTTGTAAGAAAATAATCTTAATAAATGAGTTCAGCTTAGAAACCCAAAGAGTCGAGAACATATTTTTAATTAAATCTAGGTCTACCTTTTACAATCATCATAGAATATAATTGTGTGTTTGTTGTAAAATTTGTTGTCAAAAATGCATAAATGTATAAAAAGTAAATTCTGTGTCTACGTCGCACAATGAAATAACGGACTGCGATGCGTTGCCATTGGTCAATATTACTGTAAAAATATTTACATATAAATGAAATTGACGAATAAAAAAATTGTGATTCATAAGCCTGTCGCATTCGTTATATATTTTAATTAAAATTTTCCACAAAAATTTTTCTTATAACTTTTAAATTCATTTTATTTCATAATGATTTTAGCCCTACATGTTTACTTAAATATACGATCATTGATTTTTTCCTAAACCATCTGGCAACGCTGCTTTAATTATTACTACGAATGACGAATGCTGCTAGTAACCAGCGCCCACCTATGCTCTAGGTCAGTGGTGTCAATTATGATTGTGTTGGTGCGATTACTCTTGTCTCTTACATTCCCAGCGGGAGAAATCTGCGGTTGCGAGGCCTATTACGAGGCCTAATTAACATACATATTTTGCTATGAAGACTTTAGAGCAATTAATAATAATACAATTATCGAAAAATGTTGAGTTATGGACAGACATAATTAGTTATTATTTAAATAAATTTAATTTGGAACCTGCATTTCGCAGAAACTTTGCTTATTTTTTGAAAAAATTGAGCACTTGACAATATTTGAAGTCTTTTTACAACCTTATACAATTCTTTCCAATATTTTTAATTTTGTGCTCAACATACCTTTGCGAATGCCAACAATGAAAATTCATTTGCACATACTAATGCAAATAATAACCCCATTAAGTTTAAAAATATTCTATAATTACTTTACGGGGCGTACGGAAAAAAAAAGTTGGACCCCCTCTGGAATAAAAAAAGAAAAAAACCAAAATTAAAATTTAAGGGGGCTAAGGCCCCTGCGACCCCATGGATCAAAAAAAGCGGCCCGCCCACTTAGTGGTATGTGTGGGTACTCAAATTAAAGGTAATTGTGTAAAAAATACGAAATTAATAAAATTTAGGTCGAGCGGGACTTCTGGGTCCCTCTGGGGGTAAAAAAATTGCCCCTCCCACCCTTATAACTATGTGTGGGTACTCGAATGAAAGGTATTTTGCTTACGATTTTAAATATTTCGTTTTTATTTGTATTTATTAATGTTATACCTATGCGCTAAAATGTTTAAATGAGTTTTATTATTTTTTTATTTTTTTGTAACTGAAGCTTTTTTGTATAGCCGGCCTTCGGCCGGGCGCAAGGATTTTCTCTATGGTATAAAAAAGACCGGCTTCGCTAACTAAAGCTTTTCTGTATAGCCGGCCTTTGGCCGGGCGCAAGGATTTTCTCCTCTATGGTTTAACAAAGACCGGCTTCGTATACTAAAGCTGTTCTGTATAGCCGGCCTTCGGCCGGGCGCAAGAATTTTCTCCTCTATGGTATAACAAAGACCGGCTTCGCTAACTAAAGCTTCTCTGTATAGCCGACCTTCGGACGGGCGCAAGGATTTTCTCCTCTATGGTATTACAAAGACCGGCTTCGCTTACTAAAGCTTCTCTGCATAGCCGGCCTTCGGCCGGGCAAAAGGTTTTTCTCCTCTATGGTATAACAAAGACCGGCTTCGCTAACTAAAACTTCACTGCATACCTATAAAAGATACATAAATTAACCTAGAGAGGAAAATATTAAACGAATACAAAAACAAAATACATATTTGCAATCGTGAGCAAATTACCTTTAATTTGAGTACCCACACAGATATACATAAGTGTTATGGGGGGGGGGACACTTTTTTTGCCCCAGAGGGCCCTAGAAATGCCGCCCACCCAAAATTTTATTATTTTCGTTTTTGTTGCACAATTACCTTTAATTTCAGTACCCAGGGGTCCCCACGGGCCTCAGCCCCCTTAAATATTAATTTTGGTATTTTTTTTTTAATTCTGGATCGGGTGGCATATTTTTTATATTTTTTTTTCGTACGGCCCGTAAAGTGCACTTCAGCCTAAAATTTATTTTTGCATACTGCACAGCTTGGCATTTTAAAAATAGTTTTTATATTTTAGTTATCACGTGAATCACTTGAAACTTAAATTTTTTCACAAATTTGATTAAAAATCACAATAATTTTCAATTTAATTAAAATTTTTCAAAAATCAAATGTTTTTCACAATTTTTTTAATTCAACTGAGTATGTAAAAAAACATAAACAACTTTTGACTTTTAGGTTCTAACTGGGGTAAAGAGCTGACAAACATCTGGGCCAACGAGCCTACCTTGTGTACTTGTACCATGATTGTGCCTTTTTTTAGAGTATGTACACTTTTGTCCTTTGACATTTTTAATTGTTTTGTTATTATAGCTTTTGTTATGTTTTAAAATTATATTTTTGTGTAATTAATACAAATATTTATTAATGCCTTAAATATTGGCATACAAGTTTTTCTCGATATCGTTACCAATTTCCAAAAATCTTAAAACAGTAGGTTGCGTGTGCAGTCTTGCTTAGGCAATCGCCACGTAAAGTCGTTTCTCTAGTTGTGTTTATATCGGATAACGGTTCTTTCTTTTTGTTTGAACTCTTCTACAATATTAATAAACCACAATAACAAAACGTGATTAGACAAAATGACGACTACATCCCACATTACATAATCATATCAGCTCGGAGTATAAGGAAGGAAGAAACACCAAAACCAATCTCTTCATACAACGTTTTTCAAATTGAAAAAGGCTTAAATTTTATATCTAAAGATTATACCGATGAAGTGAAATTAAGGTCAGGGGATCTAATGATTAAAATGCACACTTTAAAAGTCGCCCAAAAATTTATAAAAGCAAATTATATTGATACCATACCTGTGACAATCACCTTTCACAAAAGCCTGAATTACATTCAGGGAGAAATATTTTCAAGGAAAACACTCGACTTATCTGAAGAATATATCGTAGGTTTGAAAAGTCAAAAAGTAGTGGAAGTTAAAAAAAATCATGAAAAAAGTCGAACAAGACAAACTGGAACCCACTGGAGCTATCATAATAACTTTTGACCTAATAAGACGTCCAGAATATATCAAACTCGGCTGGGAGAGAGTCAAAGTCATGGAATATATACCCAACCCAATGCGGTGCAGAACATGCCAGAAATTAGGGAACCTGAAAAAACGTTGTAGAAATTCGGAAATTTGTAAAGAGTGTGGCGAGATAGTCCCACACAGCACATGCAATAGAAAATACTGTGTCAACTGTAAACACATGCTTCTTACGAAAACACATGCCCCTCGTTCTTAAAACACAAAGCAGTTTTAAAAATAAAAATTAATAAGCGATGCACAATAAGAGAATCTTGGAAAACCTATAACGCTAATCCAGAAGCACATCAAATATATTCAAAAAGCAACCCTAAACCTACTTTTGCCAATATCCCCAAAGAAACAACGAACTCTTCAACAGAAAATGCATCAGCACAACCAAAAAAACAATAAACAGGCAAAGAACATAGACAACAACTCAACTTTAACCAAAGAAACTGAAAAAGAAACAGTTCATAAAGATAATACACTCACATTACCAACAAACCCAACAACTACCGCACCAAAAATCAATTAAGGAGAAAAAACAACTACATCAACCAAAACATTAATAATGGAATCAAAATCTACAACAAACAAAATATATGAAACACAACAATTAAAAACAACTTCAATTAACAAAAAAAAAAAAAAACCCAACAAATCATCCTATCGAAAACATTGATAATGGAATGGATTTTGACATGGAATCTGAAGCAATTTTTCAGACACCAAGAAGAACTACCTTAACTACTGATCAATCCCCGGGAGCAACACTTACTCCCTACTCACGTACTATGTATTTTGATATTAAAAACCAATTTTCAGATGACACATAAAAAAATGGGCTCAATAAAAAATAATATCACAAAAATAGAAAAACACCTCAAACTGTATTTTCTGTTTTTTTTTTTACCATCAAAATGGATTTAAATATAGGACTAAACTTATCCATTATCCAATGGAATATCCAAGGTTTTCTTAATAACAAATTTGCCCTAGAAATATTGAAACAGAAACACAAACCAAACATTATAATTTTACAAGAAACTCATATTATCTGAAGGCGATCTTCTTCACCAAACTACCACTCTACGCGGCACTAAAAATATACATGTAACCATGTATGTATGTATATAAAGAATCTGAAACATCTATTACCCAGGAATTATTAGAAGATATATTAAGCTTCTGTTCAGGCCATCATCTTGTAGGTGGTGATCTCAATTCACAAAATACATTATGGGGCTCACATAACACGTCAAGTTCTGGAATTCTATGGGAATTTTTTGCAAATTAACGAAACTTAACTATCTTAAACGATGGATCGCCCACTCTGCTTAGTACAAGGAATACCCTTACAGCTATCGACGTTTCAATGACCACAAGCGAGCTGGCAACTTCTATCAGTTGGCAATGTTTTAATCATGAAATGAGTGATCACTCCCCAATCTTTATTAAAAATGGCAATAACAAAAACTGCAAAAAATATGTGAAAAGATTCAACGATAAACTTGCCGACTGGGTTTCATTCACCAGACATACTTTTGAATTATTAAATTCTACTCCAATTGTTGGAAACATTAACAAAGAAGCTGCTATAATGACTAAAATAATTAGAACATCTGCCAATAAGCCAAGGCCGAAAGTTTAATAACAGTCCGGTAAGGTTCAACAATGATATTGCCGAACTCATCAAGCTAAAAAACGCGGCTTGGAATCGCTTCAGGAGAAGAGGAAATATGAGAGATACAATGAATTACAGAAAACTTTGTGCCCAAGTAAGAAGATCGTGCAAAGAAGCAAAACGAAAAACATGGACAAACAAACTTCCTGAACTCCATCAACCCATTTGCAGATTCCCGAACTTTGTGGAACAAAGTGAAAAAAATAACATCTTCTAGATCAATTGGCTTTCCAACGATATACCACGAAAACGAAATCCTCTCCCATCCCCAGGAAATTGGAGATGCTTTTGCAGAAAAGTGGTGTTCAATTGCATCAGACAATTCACTTTCCCCTGCCATTATAGAAAAGAAAAATAGATTTAACCCTAGTAAGATAACGTTATTTTTTTTGTACTGAAAAGACAACTTTACGCCTGAAAGACGTGTGCTAGTTTATATCCTTTAAAGGGCATCACCGAAAATAATATTGATACATTTTTTTGTTAAAATCATTTATTTATTAAATTTCTTTTAAAATAAAATAATTTTTAAACAAAAAACAATAATAAGAATGAAATTAAAAATAAAATGCAATAAGTCTTAAAAAATTATCACAACTTAAAGTTATTTATAAAGGACATCAGTTCGGCTCTAAAAACTAAAATAGATCCTTTTGTTGTACTTTGCTTAGATAATAATATCTGTACCAAAAAAAAAAAAATAATAAATTCAAATAGCATTATATGCAAGACTTACAAACTAAATTTTTGTAGTCGCCACATATAGGTGCATTGCATTTTAAACATACCGTTTTGGACGTACGTCTAATTTATGATGGACAGAAACCACAGTATTTTCTCTTTTTGTTATTCAGGCTGTTCTCCACTGCTACTGCAGTTATTGCTTACTTTATTGAAGAGCTAAATGACCTTATATTACTAGGAGAGCTCCAGAACGCGTTAAAAAAAATGTAAAGGCATGACACCGGGATATGATAAAATAACATATCCAATGATAAAAAATTCCTCAGTCAACTTTAAAACAAGATTATCAGCCCAATTATTAATATGCCCGGGGAAATGAGTTCCCTGGGAATTCATTATTCCCGGGAATGAAATTCCCCTATTCTAAACAGACGGGGAGAATAGTATTATGGGAGAGGGAATTTCGAATTTTCGCAGTCAGCTGTTTTACTTACAGCTGTTTTGTTTTTACTTACAACTTGCAAAAAAATTTCTGAAAAAACAAGCGTACCAAGTGAAGAATAAACAATTTTAAATAAAGCAAAATGTTTAGTGTGGCATTTCGGGGGGTAGCTGAAGCCGCAGAAGCTGAAGAACAACAAAATTCTAAAAACGAGCAAAGAATTGCAAGAAGAGAGTTGCGTGATGACGCAAATCCATTGGAGCTTCCGCAAACATTGTAAATATATGAAGATGCTATTATACATATTTGTTCATAATAGTAATGAGAATTTTAATTTTGCTATTCAAAGGTTTGAAAAATATTACAGGGTAAATAAGCCGGCCTTTAAATATCTGCTAGACGTGTTAACGTCGCACAGTCATCCAAGAATGAAGTCGTTTGCAGTATCCCCACTTGTGAAACTAAATGCAGCTTTACGTTTCTTTGCCGAAGGTGGATACCAAACAGGTATAGGCAAAGATTGCGATGTGTCCTTAGCCCAATGTAGTCTTAGTAAAGTCCTTACAGAAGTAATAGGCATATTTCAATTGGATCGGCGCCATGCTGAGACAACGGAGAATTACCGCCTCTTGGGATGACGCTAACGTCAGCATTAGTACTGTTAAAGGTTGTCCACAGGGTGGGGTACTTTCTCCCCTGCTATGGTGCCTTGTGATTGATGACCTGCTCGTCAGACTTGAGGAATACGGCCTGCGGGCCATTGGTTATGCGAACGACCTGGCCATTATTGTGACCGGAAAATTCGAGAGAACAATCACTGAGGTGATGCCGGGTGCTCTCGACAAGGTTCTCAAATGGTGCCATGAAAGGGGGCTGATCATCAACCCCCAAAAAGCGGTCGTGGTCCCGTTCACGAGAAGATATAAACACAGATTGGGTAGACTGTCAGTAAATGGGACGGAAATCGAGTACTCCAATGAAGTCAAGTACCTGGGAATTGTTCTGGATAAACGGCTAAATTAGAACTCGCACTTGGAGGCGACCCTGAAGAAGGCACTTAGGGCCTTCTGTGCCTGTAAGAGCTTCTTTGGGAAGACCTGGGGCTTTGGCCCTAGCATGATTAAGTGGCTTTATTTCATGATGATCAGACCGATAATCACCTATGGATCCCTGGTATAGTGGCCAAAGATCCAGCAGGTGTCGGCGATTCAAAAGTGCGCAAGGCTACAGAGAATGGTCTGTGTAGCTCTGACGGGGGTGATGCGCACATGTCCAACAGCGGCACTTGAAACTATTTTGGGCATCTTGCCATTACACATCCATATAAGGAAGGTCGCAATATCGAGTCTCCTTAGGATCCAACAAACATCCGGACTGTCAGATGGGGTCAACGGACACGCTGGTCTGATGAAATTAGCTCCTAGTCTATCGGTCTGCACAAGGGCGGACATTAAGACCACGGAACTGAGCTTTAACAGAAGGTTTAGCACGATCCTCCCAAATTGGGGAGCTTGGGACAGTGGAAATCCCTGTGATGGTAACCAGGGACTACGCTGGTATACTGATGGATCCAAATCGGAGCACGGGGTGGGTGCTGGGGGTATTTGGAGCAAACACGCGAATCTCGATAGCCATGGGAAGAACACCAAGTGTATTCCAGGCCGAGATCCACGCCATCGATGTGTGCTGTAGTAACATTCTTAACAAGGGAATGATAGGAAACAGCATTGCGATATTCACTGATAGCCAAGCGGCCATTAAGGCACTCTCTTCCTGAAAATTGTCCTCGAAGTTGGTGGCGGAATGCCGGGGAAGGCTACAGGAGCTGGGCTCAAGAAACAGAGTGACACTCTGTTGGGTGCCGGGACACTCAGGGGTTCCGGGTAACGATAGGGCTGATGAACTGGCTAGGGCTGGAGCAAATGCCCAAATGGTGGGCCCCGAGCCCTTTTGTGGGTTAAGCTGGGCCACTACCCAGTCCCTATTGGGGGAATGGGCTCTCAGCGAGCACCGAAAATACTGGGTATCGCTACCGGGAATGCGTCAGGCGAAGGAATTTATATTTCCCGGGAGTACACTGGAGACAAGGGGTCTCAACAGACGAGAATTACGGCTGTTGGTGGCTTATTTGACGGGCCACCATACGGTCAAGCACCACCTCTTTCGGATGGGCCTGGCAGAGGACCAGGAATGTAGACTATGCCGTGAAGAGGACGAAACTACAAAGCACCTACTGTGTGACTGCCCCGCGCTGGCATGGGCCAGAAGGAGACACTTGGGGCACGGTACGATGGGCGCGTCCCGAGTCGGTGTAATACCGGCAAAAGACCTTCTTGGGTTTCTCTGGGAGGAAGAGGGTCGTTTGGCCAACTAAAGGGGGGTGGGTACAATAGACCTGGTTTGGTCGCGGTACCGTCTCCGTTGGGAGAAATCTCCCCGCTCTCTCTCGAAAAAAAAATAGGCATATTTGAAGAGCGTCTATGCACAAAATGGATTACTTTCCCTAAAACAGTAGAAGAAAAATGTAAAATTGCTTTGGCAATGTGTTTAAAGCAGGGTATTCCTAGTGTTATTGGATGCGTTGACGGGACGCATATGCGTATTATTGCTCCATCTAATAATAAGCATTTGTACTATAACAGAATGGGGTACTACAGTTTAAATGCAATGCTGGTAAGTATTTTCAGAAAAATCAATAACAAATATTCAATTAATGAAATTTTCAATATTTACAGGTCCGTGATCATGAGCTGAGAATTCTTTACGTTGATGCTTCCCATCCTGGTGCATGTCATGATTTATTTATTTGGAACACCAGCGAACTGCGACCACATCTTAAGCAGGAATATCTAAGAGGCTGCAATAATTATTGGCTGCTTGGTAAGATTTTAAATACTAACAAGGGGTAGGATCTTCATCTAAAAAAATCCTAGCCCTAATAATAACAAAAAATATAAATGAATTAACTACGTTTACATTTTGTAATAGGCGACGCAGGATATCCTCTAGAACCGTGGCTGTTGGCTCCTCATAGAACTCCAGAGGATGGGTCGTTCGAATTAAAATTCATGTGTAATACATGTGTATGTGCATTTTGTTGTTGCACATTTCGTGAGTGGCGCATGGAATGAGCAACGCATCAATGTCCATGTGTATGCACACAGGCATACAATTTATTGATGTTATTATCAGCGTTGCCAAATAAAATTTTTGATGTGACAAAAATTTCTAAACGATGTATTAAAATTTAAATACTTGTTAGGATTTTTTTTTATGTTCTTAAAAACAGTGCTGCCATAACTTTTTGATGAAAATATGCCCCTGCTATTATAGAAAAGAAAAATAGATTTAACCGTAGTAAGATAACGTTATTTTTTTTGTACTGAAAAGACAACTTTACGCCTGAAAGACGTGTGCTAGTTTATATCCTTATAGGGCATCACCGAAAATAATATTGATACATTTTTTTGTTAAAATCATTTATTTATTAAATTTCTTTTAAAATAAAATAATTTTTAAACAAAAAACAATAATAAAAATGAAATTAAAAATAAAATGCAATAAGTCTTAAAAAATTATCATAACTTAAAGTTATTTATAAAGGACATCAGTTCGGCTCTAAAAACTAAAATAGATCCTTTTGTTGTACTTTGCTTAGATAATAATATCTGTACCAAAAAAAAAAATAATAAATTCAAATAGCATTATATGCAAGACTTACAAACTAAATTTTTGTGGTCGCCACATATAGGTGCATTGCATTTTAAACATACCGTTTTGGACGTACGTCTAATTTATGATGGACAGAAACCACAGTATTTTCTCTTTTTGTTATTCAGGCTGTTCTCCACTGCTACTGCAGTTATTGCTTACTTTATTGAAGAGCTAAATGACCTTATATTACTAGGAGACCTCCAGAACGCGTTAAAAAAATGTAAAGGCATGATACCGGGATATGATAAAATAACATATCCAATGATAAAAAATTCCTCAGTCAACTTTAAAACAAGATTATCAGCCCAATTATTAATATGCCCGGGGAAATGAGTTCCCTGGGAATTCATTATTCCCGGGAATGAAATTCCCCTATTCTAAACAGACGGGGAGAATAGTATTATGGGAGAGGGAATTTCGAATTTTCGCAGTCAGCTGTTTTACTTACAGCTGTTTTGTTTTTACTTACAACTTGCAAAAAAATTTCTGAAAAAACAAGCGTACCAAGTGAAGAATAAACAATTTTAAATAAAGCAAAATGTTTAGTGTGGCATTTCGGGGGGTAGCTGAAGCCGCAGAAGCTGAAGAACAACAAAACTCTAAAAACGAGCAAAGAATTGCAAGAAGAGAGTTGCGTGATGACGCAAATCCATTGGAGCTTCCGCAAACATTGTAAATATATGAAGATGCTATTATACATATTTGTTCATAATAGTAATGAGAATTTTAATTTTGCTATTCAAAGGTTTGAAAAATATTACAGGGTAAATAAGCCGGCCTTTAAATATCTGCTAGACGTGTTAACGTCGCACAGTCATCCAAGAATGAAGTCGTTTGCAGTATCCCCACTTGTGAAACTAAATGCAGCTTTACGTTTCTTTGCCGAAGGTGGATACCAAACAGGTATAGGCAAAGATTGCGATGTGTCCTTAGCCCAATGTAGTCTTAGTAAAGTCCTTACAGAAGTAATAGGCATATTTCAATTGGATCGGCGCCATGCTGAGACAACGGAGAATTACCGCCTCTTGGGATGACGCTAACGTCAGCATTAGTACTGTTAAAGGTTGTCCACAGGGTGGGGTACTTTCTCCCCTGCTATGGTGCCTTGTGATTGATGACCTGCTCGTCAGACTTGAGGAATACGGCCTGCGGGCCATTGGTTATGCGGACGACCTGGCCATTATTGTGACCGGAAAATTCGAGAGAACAATCACTGAGGTGATGCCGGGTGCTCTCGACAAGGTTCTCAAATGGTGCCATGAAAGGGGGCTGATCATCAACCCCCAAAAAGCGGTCGTGGTCCCGTTCACGAGAAGATATAAACACAGATTGGGTAGACTGTCAGTAAATGGGACGGAAATCGAGTACTCCAATGAAGTCAAGTACCTGGGAATTGTTCTGGATAAACGGCTAAATTAGAACTCGCACTTGGAGGCGACCCTGAAGAAGGCACTTAGGGCCTTCTGTGCCTGTAAGAGCTTCTTTGGGAAGACCTGGGGCTTTGGCCCTAGCATGATTAAGTGGCTTTATTTCATGATGATCAGACCGATAATCACCTATGGATCCCTGGTATAGTGGCCAAAGATCCAGCAGGTGTCGGCGATTCAAAAGTGCGCAAGGCTACAGAGAATGGTCTGTGTAGCTCTGACGGGGGTGATGCGCACATGTCCAACAGCGGCACTTGAAACTATTTTGGGCATCTTGCCATTACACATCCATATAAGGAAGGTCGCAATATCGAGTCTCCTTAGGATCCAACAAACATCCGGACTGTCAGATGGGGTCAACGGACACGCTGGTCTGATGAAATTAGCTCCTAGTCTATCGGTCTGCACAAGGGCGGACATTAAGACCACGGAACTGAGCTTTAACAGAAGATTTAGCACGATCCTCCCAAATTGGGGAGCTTGGGACAGTGGAAATCCCTGTGATGGTAACCAGGGACTACGCTGGTATACTGATGGATCCAAATCGGAGCACGGGGTGGGTGCTGGGGTATTTGGACCAAACACGCGAATCTCGATAGCCATGGGAAGAACACCAAGTGTATTCCAGGCCGAGATCCACGCCATCGATGTGTGCTGTAGTAACATTCTTAACAAGGGAATGATAGGAAACAGCATTGCGATATTCACTGATAGCCAAGCGGCCATTAAGGCACTCTCTTCCTGAAAATTGTCCTCGAAGTTGGTGGCGGAATGCCGGGGAAGGCTACAGGAGCTGGGCTCAAGAAACAGAGTGATACTCTGTTGGGTGCCGGGACACTCAGGGGTTCCGGGTAACGATAGGGCTGATGAACTGGCTAGGGCTGGAGCAAATGCCCAAATGGTGGGCCCCGAGCCCTTTTGTGGGTTAAGCTGGGCCACTACCCTGTCCCTATTGGGGGAATGGGCTCTCAGCGAGCACCGAAAATACTGGGTATCGCTACCGGGAATGCGTCAGGCGAAGGAATTTATATTTCCCGGGAGTACACTGGAGACAAGGGGTCTCAACAGACGAGAATTACGGCTGTTGGTGGCTTATTTGACGGGCCACCATACGGTCAAGCACCACCTCTTTCGGATGGGCCTGGCAGAGGACCAGGAATGTAGACTATGCCGTGAAGAGGACGAAACTACAAAGCACCTACTGTGTGACTGCCCCGCGCTGGCATGGGCCAGAAGGAGACACTTGGGGCACGGTACGATGGGCGCGTCCCGAGTCGGTGTAATACCGGCAAAAGACCTTCTTGGGTTTCTCTGGGAGGAAGAGGGTCGTTTGGCCAACTAAAGGGGGGTGGGTACAATAGACCTGGTTTGGTCGCGGTACTGTCTCCGTTGGGAGAAATCTCCCCGCTCTCTCTCGAAAAAAAAATAGGCATATTTGAAGAGCGTCTATGCACAAAATGGATTACTTTCCCTAAAACAGTAGAAGAAAAATGTAAAATTGCTTTGGCAATGTGTTTAAAGCAGGGTATTCCTAGTGGTATTGGATGCGTTGACGGGACGCATATGCGTATTATTGCTCCATCTAATAATAAGCATTTGTACTATAACAGAATGGGGTACTACAGTTTAAATGCAATGCTGGTAAGTATTTTCAGAAAAATCAATAACAAATATTCAATTAATGAAATTTTCAATATTTACAGGTCCGTGATCATGAGCTGAGAATTCTTTACGTTGATGCTTCCCATCCTGGTGCATGTCATGATTTATTTATTTGGAACACCAGCGAACTGCGACCACATCTTAAGCAGGAATATCTAAGAGGCTGCAATAATTATTGGCTGCTTGGTAAGATTTTAAATACTAACAAGGGGTAGGATCTTCATCTAAAAAAATCCTAGCCCTAATAATAACAAAAAATATAAATGAATTAACTACGTTTACATTTTGTAATAGGCGACGCAGGATATCCTCTAGAACCGTGGCTGTTGGCTCCTCATAGAACTCCAGAGGATGGGTCGTTCGAATTAAAATTCAATAAAATTCATTCAAAGGCCGCAATGTAGTTGAGCGAACCAATAGTGTCCTCAAAAATAGATTAAGATGCATTATTGGCGCTAGAGAGCTACACTACGCTCCAATTTTACGTAAAGAAATACACGCCACATACATACATATGTATGTATTTATTTTTGAATAATTAAATTTTTTATTAAAAACAAAACCAAAAATATTCTAAAAATAAAACAAAAACAAATGAAAAATATTTTAAAACTTAAAAAATACAAAAAAAAATAGTTAATATTCACAGGTACAACAGTTCAGTTTCGGATTCTACATTTTTTAAACAAAAAATAAAAAAATCATTAAAAAAACAATATAAATAAAACTTATAATTAAAACTTCAAAAATTAACTAATTCATATTCACAGCTGCAGTTCAATTTATCACATTTTTTCTTTTATACCTAATTATTATATTTTAAATTTTCTAGTTCTAATAGTCTTTCGTTTTTTTCAATTTTGTTCTCAACTTCCCTAAGCCTTAACTTTTCCATCACCAGATTGTGCCGCTTTTGCTCTTTTAACTCCTCTTTCTTAAAATCATAAAGCCGGTCTATGGAGCGATAAATTTCTTTTGTTGTTTGATGCTGCTCTTTCATAGCTTCCAACATATTCCTCTGAATACTTATTTCCTCTGCAAGGATTTCAGCAGAGGACACCTGTGCCGGCGGTTGGAGTTGAGCCTTTTTTTTTTTTTCGCCGGTGGCTGGGATCCAGAGTTCTCATTTGCGCACACATTGGGCATGAGCCAAAAAGACACTCACATAAAAACTAGCGCATATTTGTCTCTTACGCACTCATGTGTATGTGCATTTTGTTGTTGCACATTTCGTGAGTGGCGCATGGAATGAGCAACGCATCAATGTCCATGTGTATGCACACAGGCATACAATTTATTGATGTTATTATCAGCGTTGCCAAATAAAATTTTTGATGTGACAAAAATTTCTAAACGATGTATTAAAATGTAAATACTTGTTAGGATTTTTTTTTATGTTCTTAAAAACAGTGCTGCCATAACTTTTTGATGAAAATATGCCCCTGCTATTATAGAAAAGAAAAATAGATTTAACCCTAGTAAGATAACGTTATTTTTTTTGTACTGAAAAGACAACTTTACGCCTGAAAGACGTGTGCTAGTTTATATCCTTATAGGGCATCACCGAAAATAATATTGATACATTTTTTTGTTAAAATCATTTATTTATTAAATTTCTTTTAAAATAAAATAATTTTTAAACAAAAAACAATAATAAAAATGAAATTAAAAATAAAATGCAATAAGTCTTAAAAAATTATCATAACTTAAAGTTATTTATAAAGGACATCAGTTCGGCTCTAAAAACTAAAATAGATCCTTTTGTTGTACTTTGCTTAGATAATAATATCTGTACCAAAAAAAAAAAAAATAATAAATTCAAATAGCATTATATGCAAGACTTACAAACTAAATTTTTGTGGTCGCCACATATAGGTGCATTGCATTTTAAACATACCGTTTTGGACGTACGTCTAATTTATGATGGACAGAAACCACAGTATTTTCTCTTTTTGTTATTCAGGCTGTTCTCCACTGCTACTGCAGTTATTGCTTACTTTATTGAAGAGCTAAATGACCTTATATTACTAGGAGAGCTCCAGAACGCGTTAAAAAAATGTAAAGGCATGATACCGGGATATGATAAAATAACATATCCAATGATAAAAAATTCCTCAGTCAACTTTAAAACAAGATTATCAGCCCAATTATTAATATGCCCGGGGAAATGAGTTCCCTGGGAATTCATTATTCCCGGGAATGAAATTCCCCTATTCTAAACAGACGGGGAGAATAGTATTATGGGAGAGGGAATTTCGAATTTTCGCAGTCAGCTGTTTTACTTACAGCTGTTTTGTTTTTACTTACAACTTGCAAAAAAATTTCTGAAAAAACAAGCGTACCAAGTGAAGAATAAACAATTTTAAATAAAGCAAAATGTTTAGTGTGGCATTTCGGGGGGTAGCTGAAGCCGCAGAAGCTGAAGAACAACAAAACTCTAAAAACGAGCAAAGAATTGCAAGAAGAGAGTTGCGTGATGACGCAAATCCATTGGAGCTTCCGCAAACATTGTAAATATATGAAGATGCTATTATACATATTTGTTCATAATAGTAATGAGAATTTTAATTTTGCTATTCAAAGGTTTGAAAAATATTACAGGGTAAATAAGCCGGCCTTTAAATATCTGCTAGACGTGTTAACGTCGCACAGTCATCCAAGAATGAAGTCGTTTGCAGTATCCCCACTTGTGAAACTAAATGCAGCTTTACGTTTCTTTGCCGAAGGTGGATACCAAACAGGTATAGGCAAAGATTGCGATGTGTCCTTAGCCCAATGTAGTCTTAGTAAAGTCCTTACAGAAGTAATAGGCATATTTCAATTGGATCGGCGCCATGCTGAGACAGCGGAGAATTACCGCCTCTTGGGATGACGCTAACGTCAGCATTAGTACTGTTAAAGGTTGTCCACAGGGTGGGGTACTTTCTCCCCTGCTATGGTGCCTTGTGATTGATGACCTGCTCGTCAGACTTGAGGAATACGGCCTGCGGGCCATTGGT
Organism: Pollenia amentaria; assembly: GCA_943735925.1. Classification (NCBI taxonomy): domain Eukaryota; kingdom Metazoa; phylum Arthropoda; class Insecta; order Diptera; family Polleniidae; genus Pollenia; species Pollenia amentaria. Next base: position 67,340,758 of record OX031009.1, read on the forward strand.
TATGCGGACGACCTGGCCATTATTGTGACCGGAAAATTCGAGAGAACAATCACTGAGGTGATGCCGGGTGCTCTCGACAAGGTTCTCAAATGGTGCCATGAAAGGGGGCTGATCATCAACCCCCAAAAAGCGGTCGTGGTCCCGTTCACGAGAAGATATAAACACAGATTGGGTAGACTGTCAGTAAATGGGACGGAAATCGAGTACTCCAATGAAGTCAAGTACCTGGGAATTGTTCTGGATAAACGGCTAAATTAGAACTCGCACTTGGAGGCGACCCTGAAGAAGGCACTTAGGGCCTTCTGTGCCTGTAAGAGCTTCTTTGGGAAGACCTGGGGCTTTGGCCCTAGCATGATTAAGTGGCTTTATTTCATGATGATCAGACCGATAATCACCTATGGATCCCTGGTATAGTGGCCAAAGATCCAGCAGGTGTCGGCGATTCAAAAGTGCGCAAGGCTACAGAGAATGGTCTGTGTAGCTCTGACGGGGGTGATGCGCACATGTCCAACAGCGGCACTTGAAACTATTTTGGGCATCTTGCCATTACACATCCATATAAGGAAGGTCGCAATATCGAGTCTCCTTAGGATCCAACAAACATCCGGACTGTCAGATGGGGTCAACGGACACGCTGGTCTGATGAAATTAGCTCCTAGTCTATCGGTCTGCACAAGGGCGGACATTAAGACCACGGAACTGAGCTTTAACAGAAGGTTTAGCACGATCCTCCCAAATTGGGGAGCTTGGGACAGTGGAAATCCCTGTGATGGTAACCAGGGACTACGCTGGTATACTGATGGATCCAAATCGGAGCACGGGGTGGGTGCTGGGGTATTTGGACCAAACACGCGAATCTCGATAGCCATGGGAAGAACACCAAGTGTATTCCAGGCCGAGATCCACGCCATCGATGTGTGCTGTAGTAACATTCTTAACAAGGGAATGATAGGAAACAGCATTGCGATATTCACTGATAGCCAAGCGGCCATTAAGGCACTCTCTTCCTGAAAATTGTCCTCGAAGTTGGTGGCGGAATGCCGGGGAAGGCTACAGGAGCTGGGCTCAAGAAACAGAGTGATACTCTGTTGGGTGCCGGGACACTCAGGGGTTCCGGGTAACGATAGGGCTGATGAACTGGCTAGGGCTGGAGCAAATGCCCAAATGGTGGGCCCGAGCCCTTTTGTGGGTTAAGCTGGGCCACTACCCTGTCCCTATTGGGGGAATGGGCTCTCAGCGAGCACCGAAAATACTGGGTATCGCTACCGGGAATGCGTCAGGCGAAGGAATTTATATTTCCCGGGAGTACACTGGAGACAAGGGGTCTCAACAGACGAGAATTACGGCTGTTGGTGGCTTATTTGACGGGCCACCATACGGTCAAGCACCACCTCTTTCGGATGGGCCTGGCAGAGGACCAGGAATGTAGACTATGCCGTGAAGAGGACGAAACTACAAAGCACCTACTGTGTGACTGCCCCGCGCTGGCATGGGCCAGAAGGAGACACTTGGGGCACGGTACGATGGGCGCGTCCCGAGTCGGTGTAATACCGGCAAAAGACCTTCTTGGGTTTCTCTGGGAGGAAGAGGGTCGTTTGGCCAACTAAAGGGGGGTGGGTACAATAGACCTGGTTTGGTCGCGGTACCGTCTCCGTTGGGAGAAATCTCCCCGCTCTCTCTCGAAAAAAAAATAGGCATATTTGAAGAGCGTCTATGCACAAAATGGATTACTTTCCCTAAAACAGTAGAAGAAAAATGTAAAATTGCTTTGGCAATGTGTTTAAAGCAGGGTATTCCTAGTGTTATTGGATGCGTTGACGGGACGCATATGCGTATTATTGCTCCATCTAATAATAAGCATTTGTACTATAACAGAATGGGGTACTACAGTTTAAATGCAATGCTGGTAAGTATTTTCAGAAAAATCAATAACAAATATTCAATTAATGAAATTTTCAATATTCTTTACGTTGATGCTTCCCATCCTGGTGCATGTCATGATTTATTTATTTGGAACACCAGCGAACTGCGACCACATCTTAAGCAGGAATATCTAAGAGGCTGCAATAATTATTGGCTGCTTGGTAAGATTTTAAATACTAACAAGGGGTAGGATCTTCATCTAAAAAAATCCTAGCCCTAATAATAACAAAAAATATAAATGAATTAACTACGTTTACATTTTGTAATAGGCGACGCAGGATATCCTCTAGAACCGTGGCTTTTGGCTCCTCATAGAACTCCAGAGGATGGGTCGTTCGAATTAAAATTCAATAAAATTCATTCAAAGGCCGCAATGTAGTTGAGCGAACCAATAGTGTCCTCAAAAATAGATTAAGATGCATTATTGGCGCTAGAGAGCTACACTACGCTCCAATTTTACGTAAAGAAATACACGCCACATACATACATATGTTTGTATTTATTTTTGAATAATTCAATTTTTTATTAAAAACAAAACCAAAAATATTCTAAAAAAAAACTAAAAATAAAACAAAAACAAATGAAAAATATTTTAAAACTTAAAAAATACAAAAAAAAAATAGTTCATATTCACAGGTACAACAGTTCAGTTTCGGATTCTACATTTTTTAAACAAAAAATAAAAAAATCATTAAAAAAACAATATAAATAAAACTTATAATTAAAACTTCAAAAATTAACTAATTCATATTCACAGCTGCAGTTCAATTTATCACATTTTTTCTTTTATACCTAATTATTATATTTTAAATTTTCTAGTTCTAATAGTCTTTCGTTTTTTTCAATTTTGTTCTCAACTTCCCTAAGCCTTAACTTTTTCATCACCAGATTGTGCCGCTTTTGCTCTTTTAACTCCTCTTTCTTAAAATCATAAAGCCGGTCTATGGAGCGATAAATTTCTTTTGTTGTTTGATGCTGCTCTTTCATAGCTTCCAACATATTCCTCTGAATACTTATTTCCTCTGCAAGGATTTCAGCAGAGGACACCTGTGCCGGCGCACAGTGGCGCCCGTAGAGCAAGCGAGGTTGCAAAAATCAAAATTTTCATGAGTGCCGACGAAGTTTTGAATAAACCCATGTTATAGGAAACTTTTCAACGATTTCAAATATGCCACTCTTAATAATATCACATTTTTAGTTTAGAAGATATAACCGTTCAAAGTTGACCGACTTTCGGTTTTCAAAAAAACACACAATTTTTAGTCAATTTGTTGCGATTTCAGGTGTAATATCACGAAAAATAGGTAACGAATCGCCTTATTTTTTATTTGTATTGATTGATGTATTTATTAAATGTATAATGATAAAAAAAAAATTAACTGTTTGCTTTGTGTTTCTCCTGGTAAATCACTATTTAAAAACTATCCGTTTTTTCACTATTTTTCAACTTTGACGGAAAATAAAAAAAAACTATATTTTTCTATATTTGCCATACGTGCAAAACCTGTTCTTTGATTATTTCTTTACATAATTCAAAAGGTTTTATCTGCCCGTACGTGCCCGTTTGGCTTCTAGAGGTAAAAAAGTTCAAAAAGACATGGTTGCAGAAATTGTATGGCGTCCATCCCTTATATGTTTTGACTGACAGTAGTTTGATCTAATAGTTTGAAAAAAACTACTCATTGAAATTAGCAGGTACGTACCTCACATAAACAATACTTTGGCGTACAAATGGTCAGGAACAATATTGACTTATGGTCCCTACAGGTAGGCACAAATCTTATTTGGACACGTGCATAGTATCAAAATTGCATTATTTAGCCTAAATCCATATGTATGCAGGGAACAGGTAAATTTTTAGGCATGGTAGCATAAGCCTATATATTGCAAAATAAGCATAATGCCTGGATTAGTCTACGCCTGAAAGTTGGCGCAACAATTACTGAAACCATTAAACAATTTAAGTACTGAAAACATGGCGTTGAACAATTTAAAATTATTTGAACTGTTTAGAAAGTCAACCACACCAAAGTTTTTCACGGAAGTGAAAATTCTTCCTGAGAAGTTGACATTGATCAGCAAATGGGGCTGCGATGGATCATCCGGACAAAGCGTTTATAAGCAAAGGATATCTTTCGATGACGCTACAATATCGGACGGAAATATGTTTATGGCATCTGTTGTTCCTTTGCGGCTAAAATCGGATGATTCCCTACACTGGAAAAATCCACGACCGTCATCAGTGCATTATTGCCGACCAATAATGTTTCAGTTTGCAAGGGAATCGGCAGAACTCATAAGGACTACGTTGAAGGACAGTGAAGAACAAAAAAGCAAGATTAAGCCTACAAAGCTGCAAATTGGAGAAGGAAAATATATTGAATGCAATTACGAGTTCCACCTGACCATGGTTGACGGAAAAGTCGTAAACGAACTGACAGGAACAACCTCAACAATGTCATGCCCGATTTGCAAAAAGAGTCAGAAGAACTTTTTTCAATTTAATTCAATTTATTTCATATATAATATGTTACATCTCAATTTTATATAATTAGTTGTAAAGAGTTTAAGATTAGTATCTTTTTCTGCTTAATTATAATATATTTCAATTAGTTATCATAGACAGAATTATATTGGAGGTAAAAATTTAGCAAAAACCTATCTAAACCCCTTTTTTCGTATTATTTTTATATTTTTTTTATCGATTTTATATTATTATTTGTCAGAAGAACTTTGGTAATTTAAACGATTCTACAAATGAGGAGAATTACGAATATGGAATGTCACCATTGCACGCAAGGATAAGGTGTATGGAATTCTTGCTAAAACTGGCATATACCCTACCACAAGAGGAGGAAAACTTCGATGAAAATACATCAATAAAGGATAAGGAAAAGATCAGAGAGAAGCAAATACAGGATGGTTTTTTTGAAACAAGTTGGACTAAAAGTAGACTGTCCCAAGCACGGATACGGTAACTCTAACGATGGAAACACTTCTAGGAGATTTTTTGAAAATGATGAGGCAGTAACTAGAATCATTGGAATTGACAATCAAATCGTGAAAAGATTGGGAACGATCTTGGATGTTTTAAACTGCAAAGAAAATGTCAATTCTACAAAATATGGAGAATATGCGTCGAAAACTGCATCTCTTTTAGCAGAAATGTATCCACAGAAGAAGTTGACCCCGACCGTCCATAAAATATTGGCGCATGGCAAAGATATAATTGAGTACCAGTCTTTGCCAATTGGAGAGCTTTCTGAAGAAGCACAGGAGTCTCTTAACAAATTTTATAAAAAATATAGATTGCAGAACACATTCAAAGCATCAAGGGTAAGGCAAAATAAGGACCTCTTCAACATGTTGGCAGCATCTTCCGATCCACTTATTTCTTCCCTGCGGCATGTGAAGTCACGAATAGAGTTACAAAATAATTATAGTTTAGAAATTGTTAGTCTTTTAGATATACCTTCTCTTACGAATTGTGATGAATATTTTACAGAAAATTGAAAAAATAAATTTAAAAAAATAAATAATTTTTTTTTTTAATTTGTTGGGTAATAATTTAAAACATAAAACCCTTAAGAAAAAAAATAAAAACAATCTAAAAATGTAAAAATAATTTTTTTTAGTTACCATAAAATTGATTTTTCTACTAATTTTAACTTTGATAACCCATAAGTAGGCCCCTACAAAGCGAAGCACCCTTTCCAAACGCTCATTTCATAGGCTGAACAGTTATCTATCATATGCTGTTTAAACTGTTCAATTATCTTATTCGGTTCAAAAGATATGATTTTTGCAACGAAAAAACTCAAATGGCGCCACTGTGCGGCGGTTGGAGTTGAGCCTTTTTTTTTTTTTCGCCGGTGGCTGGGATCCAGAGTTCTCATTTGCGCACACATTGGGCATGAGCCAAAAAGACACTCACATAAAAACTAGCGCATATTTGTCTCTTACGCACTCATGTGTATGTGCATTTTGTTGTTGCACATTTCGTGAGTGGCGCATGGAATGAGCAACGCATCAATGTCCATGTGTATGCACACAGGCATACAATTTATTGATGTTATTATCAGCGTTGGCAAATAAAATTTTTGATGTGACAAAAATTTTAAAACGATGTATTATAATTTAAATACTTGTTAGGATTTTTTTTTATATTCTTAAAAACAGTGCTGCCATAACTTTTTGATGAAAATATGCCAAAACTTCAAAAAAAAATTTGCTAAATCGTTAAATGAAGAAAATATGCTTAAAAGCTGCTAAGATTAAAACATAAAACTTTAAATATTTTAAATTTGATAAAAATATGCTAAATTTTTACAAAAAATATGCTAAAAATCTTCTGAATTTTTATAAAAAAATTTGCTAAGCAGCTCCTAAATAACAAATAATTTTTATATAAATTTTTTGCATAAAAAGTTTTATTTAAAAAATATATAAGATAAATTATGCGACAAATATATGAAATTTTTTAAAAATATGTATATAAGTCGTAAAAAAAAATGCTTTCCTAAAAAGCAAAAATATGCTAAAAAATCTGCTTTTGGGCAAGGAAATATGCCAAAAAGCAGTTAGAATATTTTCTAAAAAAAATATGCAAATCTCCAACTCAATGTGCTAAATATGCTAAAATAGGAACACTTCTCAAAAAGGAACAATAAATAAGGGACATGCGCTTGTGTTGTGGCAAACTGAACGATTGCTTAGGTTTGACTTCATATTATAATAGCATGCGCTCTTGTTGTTGTACCCATAGCTATAAATATATCTATCTATTTTATTAACATCACTATTATTATGATTTGTTCATTCTATTTTTTTTTTAATATTTTTGAACAATAATTTGTTGTTTTAAACAAAAAAACAACTAGTTGCAATTATTTAAAAAATAATTAATGTGAATATCTGCATATGCCCCTGAACAGATTCTTTTTAATCATTAAAATTTTTTTTAAATAATTTGCCATATAACTTAAAAATGGTTGTCTAAAATAAAAAAAAATTTTGTATAATGTATGAAACATGTATGAAACATTTTTCAACATATGCATGTATTTCATAAAAATAATATCATAAAATGTAAACACTTATCAAAATGTCATTTTATTTTTGGTCTGTCGCGCTCGTTGAAGATAGACGTGTTTTCTAAGCTCGGCATTGTTGGAAATGAAACTCGTGTGTTTTAAAGAAGTTTGTAAAATAAATGTATATTAAAGATGTTGATTCTTTGATAGATTAAAAGAGAATGAATCGTTTCGTAGTGCGCGCAAGCACAAGCATAAAAAGAAAATGAATGATAAAAGAAAAGGTAACAACGTACACATTGTTCGGGGTTGCCAAGTTTGCTCAACACTCCTCCTCAATGTGGATGTTGTTTTACAAAAGAAATTATTTTAACTTCAATTGTTCAACAAAGTTCAAATGTTTAATTCGCGGCAAATTTTTGGTTAAGATGTCGGCAATCATATTTTGTGTCGGGCAAAAAGTAAGCCCGATCTCTCCATCACGTACTAGTTCCCTTATATGGTGATATCGGATGTCTATGTGCTTGCTTCTTTTGTGAAAAACAGGATTCTCAGCCAATTTTTGCGCTCCCTGGTTGTCGATGTTAAGTTGAACTGTAGTTATATTGCAAGCGTCGATTTCGTTCAGTAAACGCTTCAAGTATATGGCTTATTTTGCTGCATCAGAAGTGAGACGGAACTTTGTTTTCTAGATTCCCAAGAAATTGGAGAACCATTGAAGAAATAGGTAAAACCCGTATAGGGCATCTACATATCCTATAAGACCACTACCATCAGATTCATATATCAATCCCAAGTCTCTCGTGCCCGATAAGTAGCGCAATATATGCTTAAGCTTAGTCATATGTTCCATGTGGGGCTCAGAATTGCATTGTGCCATCTTTGAGACGGAATGTAAAATGTCCGGTCTAGTTGATATGGCCAAGTACATTAAAGTACCCACTAGCGATTGATATTTATGTTGATCAACTCCCTCACAATTTTCATTACAAATTGTCTGGTAGCCGGCTTCAAGTGGCACAGCAACTGCCTTGCATTGGTCCATACCATAATTTTTTAAAATATCCAAAGTATATTGACCCTGACATAATTTCATCATACCTGTATCACCCTGGCGCTCAATTTCCATTCCCAGGAAGTGATTTAGTACACCCTTGTCATTCACCCCAAAAGTTTTGGCAATTTGACCTTTGATACTATGCACAATGTCTAAACTGTCGCATGCAATGATGAGACCATCCACATAAACTGCTATCAGCACTCGATTACCATAAGCATCTGATTTGTACAAGCATGGCTCATTTTCACACGGATTAAAATTCATCTTTTTAAGAACACTGTCTAGCTTGCTGTTCCACTCCTTACCGCTTTGTTTCAACCCATAAATAGCTTTATTTAATTTTAAAACAGCATCTGGTGATTTTTCATCAACGAAATTTTCCGGTTGTTGCATATAAATCAGGTCCTGCAATTCGCCATTTAAGTAAGCAGTACTTACATCCATCTGATGTAAATGCATTTTATTTTTTACTGCTAGTGCCAAAAGTAAACGTATTGTCGAATAGCGTACGACTGAAGAAAAAGTTTCCCTGTAATCAATACCATACTGTTGATTACAACCTTTGGCAACTAGCCTTGCTTTATAACGCTCAATCTCCCCATTAACGTTTCTTTTCAAGGTAAATACCCACTTGCATGGAATAGCCTTATGCCCTTTAGGCAACTTTGTCAAATTCCACGTTTTATTTTTATTTAAGGCATGTATTTCCTCTTCCATGGCTTTTTTTCCAAATCTGCTTGTTCTTTGCCAAAAAAGCCTCTTCAACCGTTTGCGGAATATTTTCCTTAATTGCAACGCACAGCTCATTATTGTGTTGTTGTATACCAATTTGTTTCTTCGGCCTGCCAACTTTACCATCACGAATAATTCGAGGCCTTCCACGACTTTTAGTTTCTTGTTCGTTTGTTATTTGCATTCCAAAATCATCAACATCATCGTCATCAGCTGTATCAAAATTTTCATCATTGCTTTCAACTTGCACAGAAGGTTGGCTAGCACTGTCAACTACATCTGCACTTTTGTTTACATCAAAACACAATGTTAAATAGTCTTCTGCTTTAACAGAATTTTCATTGTTGTTATTGTTGTCTTTTACACAAAACAAATCTTCATCAAACAAAAGATCACGTTGTTCTACCACCTTACGAGTTGTTGTTTCGAAAAGCCGATATGCCTTGGATGTCATTGAATACCCAACCATAATATACGAACAGCCTTTCGCCTCAAACTTTGACTTGTTTGCAGATTTATTTAAGCCGACTGCATAAGCACCAAACGTTTTAAAGTGCTGCACACTTGGTTTACGGCCGAACCAAATTTCATACGGCGTTTTATTATTTAATTGTTTTGTTGGACATCTGTTCCGTATATACGCTGCTGTATTCACTGCCTCTGCCCATAGGTATTCTTTTACACCAGCATGAACCATCATTGACCTTGCCATTTCAATGAGAGTACGGTTTGCATTCTCTGCCACACCGTTCTGTTATGGTGTATATGGCACTGTCAATTGCCTGCCTATACCCTCTGCAGTCAAAAAATCATCAAACTGCGAATTAACAAACTCACCGCCGTTGTCTGTTCTTAATGTTTTTATTTTGCTGCCTGTTTGTTTCTCTACATGGTTCTTGTACATTACGAATTTCTCAAAAACTTCACTCTTATGTTTGATGAAATATACGAAAATGCGTCGTGAGTTGTCGTCAATAAACGTTACAAAATATTTTGCGCCACTTACGGAGTTTACTTTGAATGGACCGCAGAGATCGGAATGAACTACTTCCAACAATTGATTTGATTTTGTTTGACTTTCCTTGGGAAACGACAACACATGTATTTTACACAGCATGCATGTTTTACATTTCATACAATTTTTGTTGTTAACGAACATCCCTTTCACCATTTGATTGTCAGATAGAGTTTGAAGGCTTTCAAAGTTGAGGTGGCCAAACCTGTTGTGCCATACCGTGTTCTCATTCTTTACAGCGCATACTTTTTCAATTTTCTTTTCGTTTTCTGCAACGAACATGTTGTCTTTACGAACAGCATTAAGTATGACAGTTCCGTCTGATCTTTTAAATACAGCGCTCCCTGCGTCAAACAAAACTGAGAGACCACAGTCAACTGCTTTGTTGACAGAAATAAAGTTTGCCTGTAATTCAGAAGAAAACAAAACATTTTGCAGTAAAATTTCATATTTTCCAAAATGTATTACAACGTCACCTTTACTACTGGCTTTAATAAATTTGTTGCCAGCCAACGCGATTATTTCTTCATGATCGTGTATACGAACGAACCAATTTTTATTGTTGCACATATGCGACGTTGCGCCGCTGTCGACATACCAACTGTCGCAATTTAAATTTTTTGCGTCTGCTGCAGCCAGCATCGTCATGGCTTGCGTAAAATTGTTGTTTCTCTGTCTTTTTTCACATTTATTCGCAAAATGACCTGCTATGCCACAAATAAAGCACTTGCCCTTGAATTTCTTATTGTTGTTATATTTTCTATTGTCTTTGCCGTTTGAGTTGCTCTTAGCTACAAAAGCTTGTTGTTGTAAACCGGTTGGTTTTTGTTGGTTTTCTTTTCTTCTTTTGCTTTCCTCGATGAGCTTTTGCTTTAGCAAAGAAAGATTTAGCAATTCATCTCGCGTTTCCATGGCTACTACGAAATTTTCATATGCCTGTGGCAAAGCAAGATAATGACAAGAAGCTCCTCCTGTATTGTTATGCCGGTTTCAGACAGCTTCTCACAAACCTCGGCAAATTCATTAAGGTGTTGTATTAGGTTTTCCTCGGTCATTACTAAATTAACCAACCTTTTGTATAAAGATACCTTTAGTAGGGGACATTTGGGCATATGTACTTTTTCAAGTTTCTGCCAAGCTTCATAGGAGGTTTTGCAGTTTCTTATGTATCCCAACTGTGTTGGTTTTACCCCGAGAAAGATGGACGCCAGCGCCTTCTCGTCATCAGCTTCCCACTGGTCTTTACACCTTCAGAGCTGCTCTTGAGTTGACCATTTACCAGCTTCCAGTGTCCACAATTGATTAACATACTCCTCATCTGGACTGACCAACTATCGTAGTTGTTTTCGTCCAACTTTTCGATATTCATCACGGGAGCACTCATATTCTCTATTCCTTAATACACTTCTATTATTCGCTATATACACACGCTTTCACAAATACTTATTGAAAAGCTTGGTTATCTGGGCCCATAACCTGTTGGAAATGAAACTCGAGTGTTTTAAAGAAGTTTGTAAAATAAATGTTTATTAAAGATGTTGATTCTTTGATAGATTAAAAGAGAATGAATCGTTTCGTAGTGCGCGCAAGCACAAGCATAAAAAGAAAATGAATGATAAAAGAAAAGGTAACAACGTACACATTGTTCGGGGTTGCCAAGTTTGCTCAACAGGCATACGGTTTATTTTTTTTTTTATAAAAACGTGAACAAATAAAGTATACAAAAAAAAAGTAAATAAAAGAAAAGAAAAAAATACATGTATGTACATACATACATACATAAACATACACATTTTTTATTCTCGGTGTTGATAAACAATAACAAATAAGAAGAGCACAACTGTAAACAGTAAAAAAAAACTCCTTTGAGTGCAAACAGTGCAAAAACAATTAAACATAATGATAGAAATGCATATATCACAGTGAGTGTTAACGAAACAAATGCAGAAATAAACAAAAGAGTCGATGATAGCAAATACCTAACGGCTAAACCTATTACTCGTACGCGATCCCTCTCACCTTCTGTTTTTAATACGGTTGATACACTAACAAATATAAAACCTTCAAGCATTGCCTCAACGGCAAAAACAATTTTAATAAGTGATAAAAATATTTACCCTCAATCAGGCACAATAGAAAACTCTGTATCACCTTCGGTGTCTAATAATACGGTTGATTTTAATACAATAAAAAATATAAAACCTGCAAGCGGTGCCTCAGGGGCAGAAACGATTTTAACAAGTGATGAAAAGATTACCGCCAAATCAGGCATGATGGAAAACTCAGTACCACAGGTGAAAAGCGGTCAAAAGCCTCAAGTACAAGTTGGAATGGATAGGTACATAACAGTGCTAAAACGGGGTCGCAGCCCAACCTCTTCTGCAGTTGCTTCTGTCCCAAAAGTTTTAAAAGAGGGTACAGCTAATAGAATAAGTTCTCAAAATCGGTTTGCAATTTTAGAAGAGGAATCCTCGGAAGCACAAAACGTTACAAAATCTTCTAAGCCACCCCCGATATATCTTAGAGAGCAAAACTCAAGTGATTTAATAAAGAATTTGATCTCGGTAATAGGTGAAAATTCTTTTAATGTAGCTGCAATAAAACGTGGTAGTATAAATGAAACAAAAATAAAAGTTAATCGTGAAGATGATTTTCGTAAAGTAATAACTAAATTAGAAGCACTAAAAAAAAATTTTTATACATACCAACTGAAGAGCAGTAAAGGTCTTCAGGTAGTGATAAAGGGCATTGATTCATGCGTAGACCCAGGTGAGATAAAAACGTTTTAAGAAGAGAAGGGCTTTAAAATTAAAAATGTAGTTAATATTAAAAACAGAGAAAAAAATCCCCAGCCACTATTTCGAGTGGAGTTAGCACCCGGCGACGTTAAGCTTAAAAAAAAAAAACGAAACTCATCCCATTTACAGTCTGAAATATATCCTGTATAGGAAAATAACGATAGAGGAGCCGCACAAAAGGAACAGTCCCGTGCAATGTTTAAACTGCCAAGAATTTGGTCACACTAAGGCATACTGCCATTTAACCCCTGTTTGCGTTGTATGTGGAGAATTGCATGGTACAGCTCTCTGCGATAAGTCTAAAAATGACCCTAATGTAAATAAATGCAGCAACTGTGGTGGTAATCACACTGCCAACTATATAGGATGCCCTGTATACTCTATCGTCAAGCGCTCGGTTGGACCGAAACCTAATCCACCTCAAATTCAGGAAACACATCAAGATAATACTAATGATATTCAGGTACCGCAGCCTAGTAATAACAGAACATCCTACGCTAACGTCCTAAAATCAAACCATATGCCAATGCAAGGTGAGTTGCCAAATAATAATGAAATTCCTGTTTCTAATTTCAGTCGTCTAGAAAAAACCATGGAAACATTAGTGCAAACAGTAAATAACTTTACGGACACAATGGGTAATATGATGCAGGAAATGTTAAGAATGCAATCGATGTTATTGCAAGCTGTACTTAACAAGCCATGAATTGTTTAAAATTTTGTTTTTGGAACGCAAACGGCATTCGCCAACATAAAAATGAACTAGAATACTTTCTTATAAGTAAACAAGTTGATGTAATGATGGTTTCTGAAACTCATTTGACCTCAAGAAATACGCTTAAAATTAATGCTTATATATTATATGATACCAAGGACCCTCGAGATAGAGCTTGTGGAGGTTCTGCTATTTTGATAAAAACCCGAATCAAACACTACCTAATGTGTGATCATCGTGAAGATTATCTGCAAGCAACGAACATTTGTGTTGAAGAGCTAAATCGAAACTTTGTACTTTCATCTTTACTCTCCACCTAGATTTTCAATATCAGAAAGCCAATATAATAAATATTTTAAATCATAAGGATCCTGTTTCCTAGCCGCTGGCGATTACAACGCTAAAACGGCATTTATGTATATTCGCATCGCATTGATTTTCGTATCGCAATTCAGAATAAGTGGAGATTAACCTAATGAGAATAGTGTTATCAAATAAAATAGTAAGTTCGCAATGTTATCAAATAAAATAACTTTAAATTAAAAAACTCTTCACTTTATTCTTTTATTAAATTTATTGATTTTCTTTTATTTAATTGCGCTTCACATTGGTCGATATACCGAATCTGGCGGCATTTAATTCGCAAATGAATAAAAACAAAGCCCGATGCTTAATTTCGACAATGAAATGCGTAATAAATTAAACTCTAAACAATTTTCATTTATTTCAGAGCTTTAAATATAAATACACTGAAAATAGTATGTCTATAATTTCCAGCCTATAAGAAAATTTGTTAAATTCCACCACTTTTTTTGTTAAAGTTGCTGATACCTAGCCAAAAAATTAGAAATATTTCTGTTAAATTACAGACATATTAATTTGAGTGTAGTTAATATAATTAATACAAATTTCTTAAAGATAATATATTTGTTTTTAATCTGAATCAGAAGTATCAGAACCAACAGTGTCTTCATGTACAATTGGCTCTGAAGACAAATTTTGTACATCTCTTCCAATTTTGATGTTGTTCCGGGAGTAGCTAGAAGGTCGTTTGGGGAGCGTGGATATGAGAGGATCAGATGAGAAAACAAGTGAGTGCATTAAATCCTCCATTTTGATTTTCTTGAATTTTTTCGTGTATGATGCTCTCTTAAATTTCTCAAATCCTTATTTCGCGATTCCTGTGCTTCTTCTGACATCATGTCAATTGGAAGAGAGATATTATTTATGATTTCAGCACCGTGAATTAATATTTTGTGTATAGAAGATGGCATATAGAACCATGAATATTTGTTTACAAATATTTCCCCTATTTGCCAGCAAAATTTTTTGAACGCATGTCTATTAATTTTGTACCCTCAAGCCATAGTGCGTAAAATAAGGCTTAATCTACTGATTAAGTCCTCACTGACTCCTGTTAAAAGTGCAGCCAATTTTGGTTGTTGAAAAATCTTCTAGCCGTATTTCCCGATCCGGGCTTAGGAATATCAACTAATAAAGACATTTAATTTCTTAACTTTTCTTGTATATCTAATTTAGTTTGCTGTACAATTTTGATTTGTCACTGCTATGAATTTGCCACTTTTTATTGGGATTCTGTACGCAATATGTAAAATGTACTCAAAACACCTTATCCAAGCGTGTAGTGTTGACAAGCCATACTCATACATATTTCTATTTACCGGCAGATTATTAATGGCGTTCAAGTCATTCATAATTTTTGGAGTGGCTCCGCAAATTCCACATGTTTGTGACGAGGATTCTGAAATTACACTAAAAACTTTGCAATCGATCATTGTCATGTAAAATTGGTGATTAATTTGAAAAGGCTCAAATTGTGTTGGAATACTTTCAGTTATTTGCTGTTTCACTTTATCAACTTCAGCACTAACCAAGTCAGAAGTTTCTTTTCTAAATTGAATGTCTGCTACTGCCATCACATCCCCATTTGGAGAATTACATGGTACAGCTCTCTGCGATAAGTCAAAAAACGACCCCAATGTAAAAAATGTAGCAACTGTAGTGGTAATCACACTGCCAACTATAGAGGATGCCCTGTATAATCTATCGTCAAGCGCTCGGTTGGACCGAAACATAGTCCCCCTCAAATGCAGGCAACAAATATAGTTAACACTAATGACATTCAGGTACATCATCCTAGTAATAACATAACATCCCACGCTAACGTCCTAAAATCAAACCATATGCCAATGCAAGGTGAGTTGCCAAATAATGATGAAACTCCTGTTTCTAATTTCAGTCGTCTAGAAAAAACCATGGAAACATTAGTGCAAACAGTAAATAACTTTACGGACACAATGGGTAATATGATGCAGGAAATGTTAAGAATGCAATAGATGTTATTGCAAGCTGTACTTAACAAGCCATGAATTGTTTAAAAATTTGTTTTTGGAACGCAAACGGCATTCGCCAACATAAAAACGAACTAGAATACTTTCTTTGGTTTCTGAAACTCATTTGACCTCATGAAATACGTTAAAAGTCAATGGTAATATATTATATAATACCTAGGACCCTCGAGATAGAGCTTGTGGAGGTTCTGATATTCTGATAAAAGTCCGAATCAAACACTTCTTAATGTGTGATCACCGTGAAGATTATCTGCAAGCAACGAACTTTTTCAGGGGGTCAAGACTTATAACACATAAGGGTCGTGTTTTGTTTAATACAATCTCTAAAATGAATTTAAAAGTGGTAGCGAGCGGACAGCCAACTTATTGGCCTACTGATCACCAAAAAATTCCAGATGTCATAGATTTTGGCGTGGTTAATAACATCCCCATAGACGCGATTCATGTGGAAGCGTCCTTAGAATTATCTTCCGATCACACACCAACAATTGTTACTATAATGAATCCAAATTGAATCGTATCTCCGTCTGGTTACTTACACTGCCTTACAAATTTTTAATTTGGAAAAATACCAAGAACGCCACATGCCTAGATAAGTTAATTGGGACCTCCTGAACACGAAAAACGCTGTAATTTTTTTCTAAGTACCGTTTTTTAGATAACGGTACTTTTGTGTTTTTCGGTGTATGGTCCCACGCAAACCCTTGTGGAGCCCAACCGCCAATTTCTATCTGACAAGAAATGGCTGAGTTATGGCACCTCAAAATTCAAAATTTGCCTATTTTTTACGTTTGTTTCAAAAATTTTCATTTTTATTTCGTTTTTTTTTTCTACGTTATAGTAAAGATCTGGAATGTTTTATTTTTTTACCTTATAGTTTATTTAATTACCAACATTTTAAGTCTAATTTGAAAAAAATCGGATGAAAAATAAAGTTTTTATTAGGGATTTTGTAGAACGACAATATTTTCATCTTAATTGCTCACACACTATATTCGGCGTAAATTCAAAAAATTTAAATTAAAATGACGAGCGACTAGAACTGTTGCGTTTTTTTCGGATGGATCTTCGCGAATGAGGAACCAAAAAAAATCCGCTTTCATTTGTTCGTCCCACCAGCCTTTGTAACGTCTCTCGATTTCTTCCATTTCTTGGTGAAATCTTTCACCTTGTTCATCACTTTCGGAGCCCAAGTTCGTGGGGAAAATATCCAAATGACTGAATAAGAAGTGTAATTTAGGTGTCATATTTGAACCTAAAGGTTAAAAAGAATAAATTTTAAAATGATAACGGCCTTTTTGATATACATGTTTTCACTCAACGCTTACCAATGGCATTGAATTTTTGCAGTAATGTATCGATCTTCTCTGCGTAATCAGGACTTCTGTAGTTTCCCAAAAAGTTGTGAACGATGTCCTGGAATGCTTCCCATGCCTCCAAATTAGCTGGACCTAATCACTCATTAAATGCTTGGTCACCGTACAGAGCCCGAATTTGAGGTCCATCAAATATACCAGCTTAAATTTTGCTCGCTGTGGCTCTCGGAAATTTTTGTTTAAGGTAATTCATGGCAAGACTGTCTTTTGGCAACTTTTTCACAATATTTGTAAATAACCCAAGCTTAGTATGTAATGGAGTAAGTATTATCTTCTACAGAGGAATGAGTGGGCCATTTTTGATATTGTACACTCCTTGCGTACGTCCACTTCGCTCGGGCCAAACTTTTCGGGTGTAGTGATTCTGACGGTCACGGCTGTCCCATAGACATAGAAAACAGGGAAACTTCGTATTGCCCCCTTGCAATCCAGATAGTATGGCAACTAATTTAAAATCAGAGCAAGCTTTCCATTGATGTTGGTCATAATGTATGAGATCGAGAAGTTCTTTCATTGCTTCATATGTTTCTTTAAGTATTTTCCATATCCGATTAGAATTGATGGTTTCGTATTCCCTTTATGAAGCAAGACTGCCTTCAAACTATGCTTGCCTCCATCCATAAAAAGACGCCATTCCTCTGGGTCATAATTTTGTTGGAGAGCATTGAAAAGACCACATATGTTGGCACAAAAACAAAAGTTTGCCGTTTTTGCGAAGAAAAGTGCAAGTTGTTTACTGCGATCACGGTAATATGTAACTCGTGTCTCAGGAGCACAATATCCCCACTCTTGTAATCGTGATGCAATTAATTTAGATTTCGATTTCGGCAAATACAAATCTCGGCACAAATCATTGAGCTCGGCCTGAGTAAGTAAATGGGGTTTCTTATTTGATTGCATTTCTGCTTCACTGCACTCATCTGATGAATCATTTTTTATTGTTCTTTTTCGTATTTCTGTGGGACCCGCTACAATCAGCTGCGGTTTGGGGCACAATACTGAGTGCGGTAGCGTCACCGATCTAACAACTGGATAAACTGGTTCAATTCTACGTCCGATAGCCTTCTCCATTGCATTGGCTTTCCAAATGTGAAGAAACACTCTTCACCCTTACCAATTTTATTTAATATTGTTCGGCAGTTGTTACATGCACTATTCGGTGTCCACGGTTTGTCGAGAGACGCAGGTCGAAAGCCGAAATACTTCTTATACGCTTCAGATAAATTTTTCGTATTCATTTTTCGCATCAAATGTTGTGATTTCTTTTTGACAAGAACACCACAAACATAACAAAACTCGTTGGGATCGATTGAACACATGTTATTTTTTGCACGTACAAAGACAAACTGACATGTTTTTACAAAATGTGTTTCTGTAAGAATTCTTTAAAAAATTTATTTGCATGGAAAATTGTTTAAAAAGAAACACGCACGCTTATTAGACAGTAAAGGACCATAACATTTTGCAAAAACCTTCATTGCTTAAAAATCCGATGAACAATAATAGACCTGCCTGTTTTTTAAAATTAAAATGTAAATCCGGGAACTTGTATTGAAAACAAAAACAAATTTTATTTTTTTATTGTCGTTTCAATTTAAATTCCAAAACGTAAATTCCCAAATTCCAAAACTGATGGACGCCGAATATAGTGTGTGAGCAATGAAGATGAAAATATTGTCGTTCCACAAAATCCTTAATAAAAACTTTATTTTTCATCCGATTTTTTTCAAATTACACTTATGTTGTAATTATGACTGGCTCCACAAGGTTGGGTTCCACAAGGGTTTGAGTGGGACCATACACCGAAAAACACAAATGTACCGTTATCTAAAAAACGGTACTTAGAAATAAAAAATTACAGCGTTTTTCGTGTTCAGGAGGTCCCAATTAACTTATCTAGGCATGTGGTGTTCTTGGTATTTTTTGGCTGTAAACCAGTGTTATCGACATCAGCCTCACAAATAAATTGGTTAAAATATAAAAAATATCTTAGTGCCCATTACACAAAAAATATTCCGCTTAGTACACCGGAGAACGTGGATCTCGCTATTGTTAATTTTGACAGTTATCTAAAACTAGCTGTTCAACATTCCATCATAACCCTCAAAAAAAAAAAAACTAAAAACAATAACATATTCTTCAGATGTCGAGCGTCTCTTGACTGAAAAAAGGAGAGTTCGAAGAGAGTGGCAATTGCACAGATCTCCCAACTTAAAAACTTATTAAAAGAGTGCACAAAAAGGCTAAAAAAGGTACTGCCGTCTCAGAAAACGGCTTCCCTGAAAAAAAATATCTTAAGGAACTTGATGCAACTCCACAATCAGTCTACTCATTATGGCGTGCAGCTAGAAGTCTCACTAGACCAGTTATCTCTAAGCCACCATTGAGAAACTTGAATGGAAGTTGGGCAAGAAATGATATTGAAAAAGGAAATCTGTTTGTTAATCATCTGAAAAATGTATTTACCCTTAATATATCAAACGATATAGCAGTCGAGTTACCGCCTATGAATGTTAGAGCAGATATTCCCCTAATATTCGAGTTTAGAGAAATCGAAAAGGCTATTTGTGATTTAAACACCAAGAAGGCAACGGTATTGATAATATCAGTAATAAAATGCTTTTGAAACTACCTTGCATAGCAAAGAAGATAATTCTTATTATTTTTAATGCTATTTTACCCCTTCAATACTACCCTCAAGAATGGAAGGTTTCCTTAGTAACCATGATACCAAAGCCAGGAAAGGACCACACAAAAGTTGACTCATACAGGCCTTTTAGCTTATTATCTAATATTTCAAAGCTATTTGAGAAACTACTAGTGTCAAAATTAAAGCCGATTTTAAATTAAAATAGATGTATTCTTAATCATCAATTCGGTTTTAGAATAAAGCACAGCACAATTGAACAAACTCATCGAATAGTAAATGTCATAAAAAAAGCCTTTGAGGAAAAAAAATATTGCTCAGCACTCTTCATCGATGTGTCTCAAGCTTTTGATAAAGTCTGGCATGAAGGATTATTAGTGAAATTGCAGCAAAACTTACCAGCAAACATACACAAGCTGTTAGAAAGCTACTTAGTTGGTCGTCAATTTATTATTAAAGAAGGCGATTTTTTAAGTTCTCCTTAGCCAGTTATCGCTGGAGTCCCACAAGGCAGCATCCTGGGCCCTTTATATATTTAATTTATACTTCGGACATGCCAACAAACAGCTTCATACAAACCTCAACATTTTCGGACGATACAGCTTTTCTAAGCGTACATGAAAACTGTCAAGAAGCATCTCGATACTTACAGGATCATATATTTGAACTGGAAAGGTGGTTAAAACAATGGAGGATAAAGATCAATGAGCAATAATTCGCCAATATAACATTCATATTGCGTCGGGAAACATGCCCCCCTATTAAAAGCAATAATCAAATAATACCCCAACACTCGCAAGTAAAATAGCTCGGTATACATCTAGATCGGCTTTTAACGCGGAAATATAGAAGCTTAATTAACTCAAATGAAACTAAAAGCAATTCAAATTAATTGGCTAATTGGAAGAAATTCTGTTCTTAGTCTCGACTGCAAACTTCTACTTTACAACTCTATCTTAAAGCCAATTTGGTGCTACGGTATTCAGTTATGGTGCACTGCCTCGGCTTCTAATTTCGAAAAAATTCAAAGGCGCCAAAATAAACTTCTTCGAATAATCACATCCGCTCCCTGGTATGTCAAAAACTCAAATATCCACAAGGATCTCAATGTGACATTAGTAAAAACTATGATAACGAAATATGCAGTAAAATATTTAAAAAGGTTTGAACTTCACCCAAATCCATTAGCTCGAAATATTTAAAGTTATCGTGGCCACACTCGCTTAAGAAGAAGAGACACTACAGCACTCACCCAATCGGATGAGCGATAAACACCTACATATGTGAACATAAACCGTGATGACTAAATCTTATTTGTCTGGCACTGGCATGACATAAAGTAAATATTAGGATAAGATTTGATTAATTACACTATGCTAGTTGAAAAAACAGACAAACTCGGCACTTGCCGTTTTAACATAATTCGGGTACGCTGAATCCAGTGGTGCCCGCGGTTTTTTAAGATTGGCTCTGGTTTTCGAGATAAAGCGTTATTTCGAAAATGGAGGAGGTTGCACAACATATGTTCGCGTAACTCAAAAACGCTATATTTCTAGTCTGCATTGAACATTTTGTATGGAAGCCCCCTTAAGGAATGTATGACCGACCTCCAATGCTTATTGTTCTTAACATTTTCTTAAAACATTGCCATATATCTCCACCCCTTAGGGGGGCTCCCATACAAATGTGGCCGTTTAATGAAATTCTTAAATTTAGCCCCTGGAGCGCCTATAATGCCCCTAGATGGGTCAAATGTATGACCAACCCCACTTTATACCCACCCGCTATCTCCATTCCTTAAGGGGGCTTCCATACAAAATGTTCAATGCAGACTAGAAATATATTGAGGAAAAAGTCTCATAAATTCCCAGAAGTCGCCCCTAATGTTATATAATGTATGACAGACCTCAATTAATTTTTTGTCCTTAACATTTTCTCGAGACATACTTGCCCCTTATCTTCACTTCTTAGGGGGGCTCCCATAAAATTATTGCGTTTTATGAAATTCTTAAATTAATTAAAATTTGTCGACTTTTGTGAATCAAATCAAAAGTTGCAAACAGATTTTAATCATTTACGGCTTGTTTTGTTTGGACTTTCGTTTTTTATAGGTCTGCAAAAAATTACAAGCATAGCTGCATTTTCCAATTTTTTATGAATTTTTAAAAAATAAAAATTTCGAAATTTTGTTAAAAAAATTATTTTTTTTTCCAAAAAAAATTATGTTTCTAAAACGACTGCGGATATTAGAAAGAGGTTTTACTTTTCTTAAAGGAAATTTTTTTCAATAAGCTGAAGCGTTTTTGAGTTACGCGAACGTATGTTGTGCAACCTCCTCTATTTTCGAAATAACGGTATATCTCGAAAACAGGAGCCAATCTTAAAAAACCGCGGGCACCACTGGATTCAGCGTACCCGAATTATGTTAAAACGCCAGGTGCCCAGCTTGTCACGAAAAAAAGTGTCAATTTCTTGCATAGTGTTATTGTTAGTTCATGTTTAATATATGAAGATTCAATAAATAAATACTGAAAAAAAAATCTACGATAAATAAAAGAATTGTTTCCAAGTCATGTTTTATCAAAACTTAAGAAAATAAACGCTTAAACCATAACATTTAAACCAAACTATTTGTATAAAAGATTATTTTATAAGATCTTCATAAACTATTAAAATTAAAATATTTATTAACTAAAAAAATGTATTATATATTTATGAATTATCCATTTCTTTTTTCTTTTTAGTTCAAGAATTGTTATGTGTGTTATGTTATTGGTTTTTTACTGATTAACTCCAAATAATAAATAACTTATGCTTTTTTATATATTGAAAATACTTAATTTATAAAAAACATTTTATTAATCGGTCAACCGATCAATAACAAAATTAAACGATTATTAACCGATTAAACCAAAACCTCGGTTAATTAATCGAGCGATTAACCGATTAAAGCGAAATCCCGATTAAATGAATACCCTAGTTTATGCCCATTGTTAGCGGAATATAAGGTTTTCGCGTCGACACATGCAACGACACTGCCTTCAAGCTTGAAACAGAACCATCAATAATTAATCTCCACTCACTAGCGTGTAGTTCATTCCCATTTTTACCACCAAAGCTTTTATATCGATGCAAGAAGCGAATGAATTGTCATCATTTAGATTGGTGTGGCTCTTTTCTTTGCTTTAAAACGCTGTCAAAAATATGGCAAGTCGCTGCGACAGTCCCAATATGGCCACAATTAAATCCATTTCCATTTGTGTTATTAGTTGTGGCCCATCTTTTCCCTGTTGGCGATCATAATTGGTATCAAATGAATCTTCATAAGTAACACCAATTTCTCTTGACATTCCTGTAAATTTTGTCTTACGATCTGGAGTTGGCAGCCTTGGTGATACAAAATTTTCAGGTGCAAACACCGGTAGTGTGGCTGTTTCAGTTGCTTTATAAATTTTGTTCTTCTCAGCATGTCGACTTAGACGACATGTGTAATTTACGCATACATAGCAACTGGTTGCATCATGATCACCTGGGCGATTAATCCAGTTTACCGGCTTACAATACTTCAAACTATCTTTGCCTCCACTCAACCATGCCATGAGATTGTTATATCATTGGCGACACACCGTATAAGGTGTGTAATTTTCACCGGTCAAGTCTACTTCGTCAAAAAACAACTTATATGCTCTATTGAATTCACTAGATAAAATAATCTTTTCCTTTTGAAATCTTTTACAACATTTTTTTCTGATTTTAAGACCGAAACGTAGCAAAATAAATCAATTTTGCCACACTGCATATTGAAATTGTCAGTTTCCAACGTTGTGTGCGAATTATGCTGTAGCACTTTCTCTAACTTTCACCGCTGAGCTCTCGTTGACGTCGCGCTGTGTGATGCCTCGATGTGAGCGTCGTGTCGCTTTTATATTGTGTGCTGCGTCCATTGATGCGTGTGCTGAGCTAACTGCTTTGCCTGTGCTGCTGCGGTCGCTGTGTAATCGCGTGAGTTGTTTATTGAGATCTTAGGTAAATTTTTGTAGTTGATTGTTTCCTTGAATTTTGAAAGGATTGCTACCTATGGACCTGAATAGGAGGAAAAAGGTAAAAAATCACATTTTTCAAAGTTTTTTTTTGCGATTTTAATCTTGAAGATGAAGTTTTTTTGATTTTATATGTTCACAATTTTTGTTCTTTATGACAAGAACTACAACTTTTCCTCGAAATTCCGATCCAGAGAGGAAGCATTCAGAAATTGGCGTGTCAATAAAACCGCTGATACTGAATTGCTACGCAAAATGGCAAGGTCGTCGCGTGCCAAAGTGCTAAGACGGGAAAAAACTCTTCACGAGCAACGTCTTCGTGCCGAAGTTCTTACTGCTCCCCGGGGCAGTAAAAGCTTCTGGTCATTCGTTAAAAGAGTAAGGGTTAATGCTAGTTCTTCAATACCAACTCTTTTAAAGGATGGCCAAACATTCACGAACCTGGTTGATAAGGCTAATTGTTTTGCCGAATTATTTGCAAATAATTCTAACTTACCAGATAGCAATCAACCACTACCCGAACTCGAAAAAGTATCCGTAACTATGCCTAAAATATTTTTTCGGGCTCGAGCTGTTAAAAAGGTTCTTGCGGATCTCGACATAAACAAGTCTCCTGGCCCGGATGGTATACATGCACTGGTCTTGAAGCAATGCTCTTCGACGCTAGCTCGTCCCTTAGCAAATCTTTTCAGCACTCTATACCATGCTGGTGAATTTCCCGTCTGCTGGAAAGTTGCTAATGTAACGCCAATTCCTAAAAAAGGAGTGGCTAATAACCCTGAAAATTACCGCCCAATTGCAATTTGTTCGGCACTTTCCAAAGTTATGGAGAGTATGGTAAATCACCATCTTGTAAAATTTTTAGAGTCAAATTACCTACTAAGCGACCGCCAGTATGGCTTTCGTAGAGGTCTTTCTACTGGAGACCTACTGGCCCTGTTATCAGAAAAATGGTGTCGTTCCATTCACCATTTTGGCGAAAGTAAGGTAATTGCTTTAGATATTTCCAAGGCGTTTGACAGAGTCTGGCATGGTGCACTCTTGTCTAAACTTGTTGCATTTGGTGTCGGTGATAATTTCTCTCGATTTATATCGAGCTTTCTCAGAGATCGCACTATACGGGTTGTTATAGATGGGGTTTCATCAAACGAGTTCAAGATTCATTCAGGGGTACCGCAAGGCTCCGTTCTTTCTCCTACTCTATTTCTTATTTTTCTAAATGACCTCTTATGTCAAACTTCCAACCCTATCTATTCTTTTGCAGATGACAGCAACCTTTGCCATTCGTATTCATTTGGTTACAGACCAGGCGTGTCCGATGTTTGTGCTATGAGACAGAACATGAATGATACGCTTGGCCGTGACCTAGACATAATCTCAGAATGGGGTCGTGCGAATAGGGTCGAATTTAATGCCCGAAAGACCCAATGTTGCGTACTAACGCATAAACGCGCGACGGATCAAGGTGCCTCATCTGTATGTATGGGTGGTATAAATATTGAGGAAACAGAATCTCTTGATGTTCTGGGCATGAGGATACAATGTGATGTCCGATGGACAGAACATATATTCAAGGTGTCGAAAGAAGCATTCAAGTGCCTCGGTTTTTTGAAACGGTGTAAGATATACTTCACTCCATCTGATCTCCTTACTATTTATACCACCTATATCCGACCGAGAATGGAATACAACTCTCATGTGTGGGCCGGTGCTTCAAAGTCTATTTTGGAGCTTCTCGACCGCGTGCAGGAGAGGGCGAAGGTTCTCATTGGCGACAGTAGGGTATCCAATTATATTGACTCCCTTGAGCACCGTCGCAATGTGGGTTGTACTTGCCTATTTTATCGGTACTACAACGGGATGTGTTCTGATGAAATTAGGGATTTGGTTCCCGAGACCCATAGCTTTGTTCGTAATACACGTTTTTCCTCAAGAGCACATCCTTTTGTGGTCGATTGGCCGGTGAATCGTACAACGCATTACAGGGAAAATTCGTTTTTTGGCCGGACAGTTCGTATGTGGAATAACCTTCCTGCTGAAGTCTTCCCTCTCACTTACAACATGAAAAAGTTCAAGTCGAATGTTCACAAACACTACTCCCTCTTTCCTCCTTCCCATAACCTATTTTCCTAGTTCCAACACAATGCATTGCATTAGTAGGGGTCATCCCCTGAGTGCTGGTCCCAACAAAAAAAAAAAAAAAAAAAAAAAAAAAACTGCTATTAAAATAAAAATAATGCATGCATTTTACTTAAGGTGGCCGTCATGTGCACCCTGTGGTGCTGCAAAAGTGGTTGGCAACGCCAATTCTGAATGGAAAGGGACGGCAATAGTGAATAGGTAGAGATAGATAGAAATAAAAACAAAACTAGAGAAAGAAGAAAAAAAAAATACGTAAACAAATTGCTGAAAGCCAATTTTATTGGAAATATGGTAGGACGACATTTTGCTTGACCGAGGCTTCTTGGCCGGCGAAAAGCAAAGTCGTTCCTTTTTCCCTTGGTAATTGTGTGACGAATGGTGAGTCTGGTGGCCGGAGTGAGAATAATTGAGACCAAAGTGGTTGTGTTTATTAAGTAAAAATTTTATTAAAAAATCAAATTAAATTGGATTTAAAATTTTAAAACTTTAACAAAAAAGTCTAAGTAAAGATAAATATATATATAAAAAAAAGGAAAAATAACATCACCATACCACTGCCACACGCCACCAGCAACTATCCTGACTCATCCATCGCTGGAGAAGCTGCATCAGCATCGCCACGCCGGGGTGCTTGGTAAAACGAAATTAAAAGGTTGTAGACTTAAGGAAGGGTGAACCTGGACGACACGACGGACAGGACAGAAACCTATATATATTAAAAAAAAAAGGGGGAAAAATAAAAAGTATTAATCATTAATAAAAGAAAAGGTTTTAGGCAATTTTTATTTAAATTTTTTTTTTTTTTGGTACTTACCGCGGTTGTTACCAGTCCGTTTTGGAGATTTTTAGCCAAACGTGCGTGAAAAAAGTAGGGTTGAGCTCAGGCCTAAGGATCGTCGTTAGGAGAAAAGAAAAGACCAATATTAGTGAGTAAAAAGACAAAAAAAGGTTTAAGTGAAATTCCCTAAAATTTAATAAAAAAAATATATATATATATGTATATAGTATATACATAAAAAAAACCCCCCAAAAAAAAAAAAGAAAACCCTGGAAAAATATATATATAAAAAAAAATATTATTACTTACCGGAATACGCTGGGACTTCGGACAACGACGGACGACGGAAACCTTTTCGGAGCTCATTAGCTAATCCGCTGGGAACCCGAGGGATACCAAAGTTAGCAGCTGGCCGAAAGAAAACTTTGGCCTGAAAAAAAAGAAGCTTGAAAAGAAATTTCGAATTAGTAATTTGATAAAAAGATTAATTAAAATTTAAATTTTAAATAAAAATCCATTTTGTTGTTAACTTTTTCCCTGAATTTTTATGAATCCTTGTTGAGAAATGCAAATTTCAATAATGTTAAATTATTGCCAATATTGAGAATTAATAAATCAATTTTTATAACGTGTCAATGGAAATTTTAAGGTATTTTAAAATTAATATGTTGGCCTAAAAAGTAAAAAAAAAGCGGTGAGTAAAGGGGGGACAAAATATATGTGAAGATGGGAAGCAAGGATCTGCTTAGGGACATCCAGTTAAACCCGAAAGTAGGATGTACGGTGGGACAGAAGTTCCCAAAGGGAGGGCAAATATTAGGCCAGCCACCTGCCTAATTATATGTAAAGTGTGTGTGTGTGTCCTATAGTGTTGCGACAACTTACCTGCTTCAGGTCCCAAATATTTTTTTTCCTTTTTAGTATTTTCCCCAGCTGGTATAATGTTTTTTTGTGCCCGGGATTACTGCCAACAGGTCGGAAAGAACCACCCCGTCCGGCGAGCTTAAGCCGCGCGATACGCCAGCATACCAGCACTGCCGACAGTCTGGCCACACTCACTGGTTGTTGTGTAAACAGCAACCAGCTGGTATTTTATTCCCGTCCCGGGTAGTACAAAAATGGCGCCCAACGTGGGGCCCGAAGCAGGTCAATAGCCTGGAATTAAAAAAAATGGATTAGAGATTTCCTTTGTTTAGAGCGTAGGTTCAATTAGGAAATATACAAGAGTCCCTAATTTATAGCGACGGCTTTGGACAAGGGTAATTTATTTGTAAGACTTTTTTTGTAGATTCGTTGAAATAGAAGGAAGGATTTGGCAATTCGGCTGGATTCATTTCGTCACACATAGGTAGGTCCCGGGTTTAGAGATTAATAAATCGAATCCGCGTTGCACATATGCTGCGGTCAATATGATCAGGACGAATTACAGATTCGATTGTCTTCAGTCTTGGCAGACAACTTGAGGCTTATTTAGGATAACGCAATTAAGGTTAGGATAAATTGCTCAAGTTGTAGGAAAGAATAGAGACAAAAATAGGTTAGGTTTAGGTTTCAAATATATATAAAGGAGTTTTTATACTTACTTTTTGTTTTCCGGAGTAGGTTTCGGATATTCTACCGGCAGCCAAAAGTAGTTGTGGCGAGTCCTGGTATAGTAGGGTGTATTTATAGAACCCAATAGCTAGAAGCAGCTTAACTTTTTCTTTTGATGTCAGGTGTTAAGGCTGACCTAACTTCATCCATTCCATTTGTTTTTGTTTAGTTTACCCAATTACAATTTAGTTGCGACTCTAAATAGAAGAGAAAGACAAAATTTGTTAGATCACGATACACACACAAATAATATTAAAATACAGATAGCTTACCATCTCACATTTATTTTTCTCCCCGACAATCACCGCTGAATGTTAAAAATTTAATAAATTTTCGAAATTTGCGCTTTTGGCAACAAAGTAAAATTTTTGTGGCATTTTTGATATTTTATATAGATAATTTTTTATTTTTTTATCTATCTTTTGGTAGGAAATTGTTGAAACTAGTACGCAATTACCTTTTTATTTATTTTTTTCTTTTATTTGTTGATTTTTTTTAATACATACCTTTTCGGCAGCTAGTATTATTTTTTTTGTTTGGTACTATTTTTTTTGCGCTGATTTTTTATTGTTTTAATGGTTTTAACCCGCCGTGCAAGTAAGGGTTTAACAGGAAACCTGGCTACAACGAGCGAAAGTACAACTGGTTGTACGTATACGTCTACGGTAGCGGCGATTCCGTCAATGGCAAACCCTGCGTCATACCACAATACAACAACAACATCAGCGTTAGATGTAAACCCGATCGTATCCACTCAAGCTCACGATTTATCGGTCAGCTCTGAAGGGCTTGATGAAACAGTGATTCCTCCAACTTTCGAAAGTGCTACAGCACAAAACATTCGTCGAGAGGTACGTGAGGGGACGGCTGGAAATGTAAATACTGGTTTTAGGTTGAATACGGACAGTATCCAGCAAATTGTTGAAGCTTCAGTTGGCCTATGTCAAGTAAGGTTTATGCGGGAAGTGGATGAGAAAATTCAGCAGGCCTTAGCAGGAATTAAAGCGGCCTTGACGCAGCAAGCCCATGCGACACCTTCTCCACCGACTTCCAGCGCAGGTCCCAATTATTACGGCATACCCCCCAGGCACCAGGCAATTTTGGTCTGAGCCAACAGCTATGAGGGCCGCCGGGGTCAAGAGCACCGCCGTATGCGCAACCGCCACCGTTGAGGGCAGCTCCTGGTGTAACGGGATCAGGTCAAACTAGGCCAAGCGTGCTAAATATAGAACCACCATCGGTTCCAACACAACCTCAAACCAACAACAACAATACGTGCTACAGCAGCAAAATCCATTGCCGTATATACAACCGCCAGTTCAGCCGCAGTATTACCAGCAGCCAGTGTTACCACCGCAGGCCTATGGTTCGCCACATAATCCAGGTAGCTACTAACAGCCGTCTCGTAATTCTCAGCCAGACTACCCACCAAATGCCTGGACAGCAGCGGCAATGCAACCACCACCTTTTCCGCCGCAGAATTTTAGTGCCAACAATACATGGAGGCCTTGGACAAATATAAATTAGCCAAATGGGGAGTGAAATTCGATGGCACCAGCAAATCCATGAATGTGCAGGAATTCATCTTCAGAGTGGGGGCTTTGCGCCGAGACTATGGTTGCTCCGACACTGAAATGCTGAGGAGTTTTCATATTTTGCTGGAGGGGCCGGCTCTCGATTGGTATTGGGATTACCGTAAGATCGTACACATTAGCACGTGGGAGGAGCTAGAAAAGGCTCTTTTAAACCAATATACGCGTTATGAGAAAGAATACCAAGTTCAGATGCAAATCTTGAATAGAAGACAGCAACCACAAGAATCCTTTGAAGATTTTTATAACGCGGTCATCAGGTTGAGAAACCAGCAACAAAATCCGTACGAAGAGGAGCAGCTGGTAGAAATAATGAGGGGCAGTTTGAAACCGTCGCTGGCACAGATGATGTTTGCGGCGCAAATAAAAACGCTGTCGGAGTTTTGCCGAGAAGTCAGACGTGCTGAAGGTCTTATTACCACGCAAAGGCAACTGTACCAGCAGCGAAATTTTGGCCAGCGGGTCAGTGAGATCGAGGTTGTGGATGAGGATTTGCCATTGATCGGTCTCGAAGTGGATGCCATACGTTCTACCAGTCACTACACTTGTTGGAATTGTAAAGCCGTAGGTCACAGCTTTGTAGATTGTCCCAAACCAATTGTTAGACAATTTTGTTTTAGGTGTGGTAGGGATAATGTGGTAGCTCCAAAATGTCCAAAGTGCCAGGAAAACCGGTCACGGAACCCGCCTCAAACTGGGGAGGCGTGGTCGACCGAAGTCTAGACCCAGTAAATAATAAATCAACAACGATTTCAGGTGAGAGGTGTGTGCAGGTTTTGAGGAGGGAGGATAGTGTAGAGGTGAAAGCTATTCTTCAGCCTCGGCTTAAGGAAATAAAGCCCTTACATGTACGAGTCCGTGAGTATAATCAGGCAAAGTTAAGAATTTTCGGTGAAGTCAGTAGCAGAATTAAGAAGGCGCGCGAGCGTTATAAGGTCCGTAAAAGATTGAGGCGCGAAATCGCGGCGGCGTCCTTGTGCGAGGCGGGCGATTCTCGTTTCTACACTAGAATAAAAATAAATGGTTTGGAAATCGAGGGGTTGCTAGATAGTGGGGCGACTGTTACATGTCTAGGTCGCAATTGTATGGATTTTGTTCAAAAAACGGGTCTGGAAATCCATGATTTTCAAAGCATTATGTTAACGGCGGATGGCTCTAAACACCCTATTGTAGGTCGCGTGCGTTCGGAGGTTAAGTTTCGTGATAGGTCTCAAGTCATCACTTTTTATTTAGTGCCTACTCTGAATCGAGAGCTTTTCTTGGGGGTCGATTTTATGAAGGCTTTTAAATTATTTGCCAACATTGATAGTCTTACGACGAATGAAGTAAGTCTCTGTGAAGAGGCAGACAATCCTTCAGATGTCGTAACTCATGATTTGACAGCTGAACAGCGCCAGAGACTGGATTCTGTCATACTAAAGTTTCCCTGTTGTATGAAAAAAGGCCTAGGAAAAACACATTTAGAGACGCACTCCATAGATACCCGGGAGGCGATTCCAGTAAAGGATCGTCATTATCCTGTCTCCCCGGCTGTACAAAAGTTGATGTTCGCGGAGCTAGATAGGATGCTTGATCTTGGAGTTATTGAGCTTAGCGAGAGTCCATGGAGTCATCCGGTTACTCTGGTCCGCAAGGGCGAGAAGAATCGGCTGTGTTTGGACGCTCGAAAGCTCAATGCTCTGACGGTCTAGGATGCCTATCCTCTGCCGCACATCGAAGGTTTGCTCAGTCGCTTGGGAGACACGATTTTTATATCCAGTGTCGATTTAAAGGACGCTTTCTGGCAGATACCACTAGACCCGTCTAGTAGGGAGAAAACTGCATTCACCGTGCCAGGGCGACCACTTTATCATTATACGGTCATGCCATTTGGGTTGTGTAACGCAGCCCAAAGGTTATATTGTCTAATGGATAAAGTGATTCCCGCGGCTCTACGTGATAGAGTTTTCGTCTACTTAGACGATCTTTTGATAGTATCTCCAGATTTCGAGACACACCTGGAATTGTTAACTAAGGTATCTATTCAGCTGCGGGAAGCAGGGTTAACTATTAATGTGGCAAAATCTAAATTCTGCTTCAAAGAGTTATGGTATCTGGGGTACATAGTGGGTGGTGGTAAATTAAAGCCTAATCCGGCGAAAGTGGAAACCATTACTCCTTTTGCCTACCCTAAAACAGCGAAGCAAGTGCGGGGTTTCATGGGAGCAGCAGGATGGTATAGAAAGTTTTTACCAGACTATGCTACCATTGCAGCCCCAATCTTTGAAACGCTAAAGAAGGGGAAGCAATTCAAGTTCTCGGATGAAGCCAAGGTCGCGTTTGATCGCCTCAAGGAAGTTCTGATTACGAGCCCACTTCTTAATCACCCCGACTTCTCCAGACACTTCTACGTTCAGTGTGATGCCTCGGTATTGGCGCTGTTCTTTTTCAGAAAGATGATTCTGATAATGAGCACCCAATAGCTTATTTTTCGCATAAGTTAACCCCGGCACAGAAAAACTATTCCGTCACTGAGCGAGAGTGTCTGGCAGTTGTCTTGGCGATTAAAAAGTTTAGGCCCTATATCGAATTGATGCCTTTTTCCATAATTACGGACCACAGCAGCCTTAAGTGGCTTATGTCACATAAGGATTTGGCAGGCCGATTGGCGAGGTGGAGTTTACATCTTCAAGCGTACGATTTTACAATCGAGCATAGGCAGGGGAAACAAAATGTAGTACCAGATACCCTATCACGCTATGAGATGGATGAAATTTCTACCGAGGTGTCTGGCCTTATTGATCTTAGTGCGGAGGCGTTTA
This sequence comes from Pollenia amentaria, assembly GCA_943735925.1. Classification (NCBI taxonomy): domain Eukaryota; kingdom Metazoa; phylum Arthropoda; class Insecta; order Diptera; family Polleniidae; genus Pollenia; species Pollenia amentaria. Next base: position 67,373,375 of record OX031009.1, read on the forward strand.
AATCTAAAGATTATTTAGAGCTGATAGTCACTATTCAGGATAATTCTGAAAATTTACCGGATTTGAAAATAGTCGATAACATGGTCTACAAAAGGACAAGAGTGTATAATGGCATAGATATTGATGAGGATTTTGCATGGAAGCTATGGGTTCCACTTGAATTGACCGCGGATATCATAAAACGGTGTCACGATTCAACACAAGCCTCACATGGTGGTTTTGGCAAAACTCTTCGAAGGGTAAGAGAGTATTTTTATTGGCCAAATCAGAATGTTCAAATCAGAGATTTTATTAAAAACTGTCAAACTTGCAAAGAGTCAAAACCAGCAAATATAACGTTACGACCACCAATGGGCGCGGAGACATGTAGCGAACGACCGTTCCAAAGAATTTTTATTGCGCTAGACCATTTAACGAAATTTGTGCTGTTGAAGGCGATGCCGAAGGCCAGCACTAAGAATGTAGTCAAGTTTTTAATTGCCGAGGTTTTTTATAAGTTTGGCACCCCAGAAACCATTGTGTCAGATAATGGCAAACAGTTCGTTAGTAAAGAGTTTGCGGATATGATAAATAATTTTGGTATTAAACATTTAAGGACGGCCACCCATTCTCCACAAGCCAACGCATCCGAGCGAGTGAATCAATCAATTTTAGCAGCAGTTCGCTCGTTTTTGCAAGAGGACCACACCGAATGGGATAGGCATCTGCCTGAAATAGAATTCTCACTTAGGTCGTCGGTACAGACATCCATTGGTGTCACCCCATATTTCGCACTTTTCGGTACAAATATGATCGGGCATGGCAGTGTGTATAAGTTGGCCAGGAAACTCGAGGCTTTGAGTGAACCAGAGCTAAGTATCGTACCAAAATCGGTAAAAATGGACCTATTGCGACAGAAAATACGTGAGAGTCTACATAAGGCTTATGTTAGAAACGAAAGGTTAAATTTATACCCGGACAAGAAGTTTACCGGGGAAACTTCCAACAAAGCGACTTTAAACGCGGATTCAACGCGAAACTCGCGAGAAAATTCTTAAAGTGTAGAGTAGTTAGGCCGGTCGGTAATAGTCTTTACGAGGTCGAAAATTTGCAAGGGAAATCGTTGGGGGTATTTCACGCCAAAGATTTAAAGCAATAGCGTTATAAATCTTTGGTGTACTTAGTCCTAACGTTTCCCTGAGGCGCAGCGCATTAGGGGTTGTGTTGTCTTGCGAATATTGTTAGTAATGGTTTACTTTAATAATTACGGTTGTTAGTTTTGCCTAATGTGTAAAATTAATGGTACTTCTCAAGAGATTTACTTTCACCCGGGCTGTGGATAAGGGCTAAACAATTCTGGGGTAAATACGCACAGGCATATCCTGCTATCGGCCGACGAATTTAAAAGCTGGGTTTAAGTAGTAATTTGTTTATTTATTTATCTCAACTGTTAGCTAACGTTTCTAAACAGGTTTCATTTGAAACCATTATTGTCCTAATAGTGTAACCTCGTCAAAGCCCTAGGAGAACTATGCTATTAAGGACTAGAGGTTTTTCGTCACCTAGGACAATAATTTGTATCTGATTCCGCATCTTACAGCGAGTTGAGATAAAAGTAAATAAATGTTGTTGTTTTATAATTACAGCTTATTGAACGGTCGATAGAATGGGTATTTGTGGATACTTTGCCACCAGCTTTGAGTAAGGTTCATCCAAGGCGGGGCAAAAGTAATTCTCTTAGAACTCTGTTAAGATAACGAAAAGTTTAGATTGGGTGCAATTAGTTAAGCCATGGTGATTTTTCGTTATGTTAACAAAGCTCGACTAGGGAAGTGTACATATATACGTAAAATACTTTTTTTTTTTGCTATACAAAACTTCATAATAATTATGTAAATATCTTAAACTTTTAATCACTCACCCGAAAATGTTAGTTGTTGATTTGTTGTTGTTGGCGAAGTCGTGTAGTTGTTTTGGTGGTTGATGAGGTTGGTGATGAGCCTGTGGAGGAAAAGTTAAGATCACCATTAGTTTTAGCTATGTTACTTAGTTAGTAATTTTGTTGTAATTTTATTTTATACTTGCCCATCCACGCTCCCTGATTTGTTTTTGCGTTGGTCAGGTTGGATCCGGTCTTGGTGCCCCTTAATTCCATTAACCTAGGGAGATTTAGAAAAATTAATGAGTATTCTTATATATGTACAAAAAAAAAACAAAACAAAAAATCAAAATTATAAGAATCCACCTACAGATAGGGAAAGAAAAATATATAGAAATTGAAATGTAATAAATGAAAATACCAATTTAGAATATGAAAATATAAAAAATAAAAATACAAAAAAAAATATAAAAAAAAAAATACAAAAAAAAAATATAAAAATAAAAATACAAAAAAAAATATAAAAATAAAAATACAAAAAAAAAAAATATAAAAATTAAAATAAAAATATAAAAATTAAAATAAAAATACAAAAAAAAACGATAAAAATAAAAATACAAACAAAATATAAAAGTCAAAATACAAAAAAAAAATATTGAAATCCAAATAGACAAAAAAAATGAAAAGAAACCAAAATTTTTTTTATTTAGGCCTTAATTGGATTAAAATATTTTAGAAGTACCAATTATGAAGTCTTTAAAAAGTTGGCTAGTTTAGCCGTATGACTTTTAAAATGTTTTAATCAATATTTTGGTTGTTAAAGGCAATTTTCTGTGTTTTTGGTAGAAATCGCAGGGGGTAATGTCCGTCAAAGATTTAACTCTTTGATGGCTCTATTCCTTGCGTTTCTATTTAATTTTAAATTCCCATTAAATTTTTTTTACTTTTCGTAGGGAATAGGGATAGTGGTAGGAGCTAGATCAAGGGGAGGCTTGATTGAGTTTCTACTTAGGATTAAGTTAGTATAATTATTCTTTTTTTTACCTGGTAGTGGTTGACCGTATCCACAATTCTCTCATCTAGGTGCCCCGAATTTTATGCCTGGAGAGAAGTAAAGGTAACATTTTATTTTTCGAATTCTCTTATAATGAATTTTTATGTTTTCTTTTTCTGAAATTGCTTTTTTTTAAACGTACCTGTTGCATTGAAGAATATTCTTTGGGGGAAAACACGAGGGGTATTTCCCGCCAAAGATTTAAACCTTTGGTGGACTTAGTCCTTGTGGTTCTCCCGGCATGGCGTCCAATGAAAAGACCCGTTGAATTTGTCCATTCTTCGTCAGTGAAATCGCTGAAGTCTTAATCCTGAAATGAGAAATTGGGAAAAAATTAGTGAATTAATATTGTTAAGCAGTTTTGTAAATTTTAGATTTTGGGTTAAATTGTTTTTTTTTTTGGTACATATTTTACTTTCTTTTTAAATCAATTAATCGGGCTAAAAACACTAAAATTTAATTTGGAATTAATAATATTTTCTGTTAGCACTTTACTTTGGTACCGCACTGTAAGAAAAGTTTTTTTATTTATTTAAATATTCACTTAACGAATACACACTGTACTTCACACGGTATATTGTTTCCCGGGGGACACATCACTGGAGTTTTTTTTCTCAAAAGATAATCACTTAATTTTTTTTGTTTTGTTCTTCACTGTACATTTCGTTTTTTTTCACGTTAGTAGGGTGCACTTGTTGTCAAAGTTTGAAAGTACAAAGTTTTAGCCGAAATTGTTTAATTTAATTTTGTTTGTGCACACCTAGTTTCGTTAGACACTGTAAATTCTAGAAATAATTTTTTTCACTCCAGTGTACGGCACTTAGTTTAGTTTCATGGGTTACAATTTTATATTTTTTTTCACTTTTTAACACTTTAAAATTCATGCTTACTTACCTTGTTATCCGGAGTCATCGGTGGGGAGTAATGCCCAATTAAGTCCAAGAAAATGTCCTAAAAATAAAGAAAATATTTTGTTTTTAATATATTTTACAAAAAACACGAAGAAAATGTAGTACTTACCAATGTCCGTCCGGTACATGTGGTAATTCGCCATGTAATTTGGTTGACGTGTCGCTGTCGCTAGCATTGTGGCCTAGCAAAATGAAATTTTTGTTAAAATTTTTTTTATTTTATTAGTAATAGTAATTGATGATACATACCTTTTTATTTTGTCGACACCGGCACCATCCCGTCTATTTTCCTGCAAGAAAATGAAAGAAAAATATACTAAATTAATATATTTAGTTAATTATATTTTTCTTTATTAATTTCTATATTAATGGTTAACTTACCTTTTAGTTAGCGGCCGCCATTACAAAAAAGTACAAGCAAGTTGTAATTCATCAATTTGTCATGTGCACCCTGTGGTGCTGCAAAAGTGGTTGGCAGCGCCAATTCTGAATGGAAAGGGACGGCAATAGTGAATAGGTAGAGATAGATAGAAATAAAAACAAAACTAGAGAAAGAAGAAGAAAAAAATACGTAAACAAATTGCTGAAAGCCAATTTTATTGGAAATATGGTAGGACGACATTTTGCTTGACCGAGGCTTCTTGGCCGGCGAAAAGCAAAATGTCGTTCCTTTTTCCCTTGGTAATTGTGTGACGAATGGTTAGTCTGGTGGCCGGAGTGAGAATAATTGAGACCAAAGTGGTTGTGTTTATTAAGTAAAAATTTTATTAAAAAATCAAATTAAATTGGATTTAAAATTTTAAAACTTTAACAAAAAAGTCTAAGTAAAGATAAATATATATATAAAAAAAAAGGAAAAATAACATCACCATACCACTGCCACACGCCACCACCAACTATCCTTACTCATCCATCGCTGGAGAAGCTGCATCAGCATCGCCACGCCGGGGTGCTTGGTAAAACGAAATTAAAAGGTTGTAGACTTAAGGAAGGGTGAACCTGGACGACACGACGGACAGGACAGAAACCTATATATATTAAAAAAAAGGGGGGGAAAATAAAAAGTATTAATCATTAATAAAAGAAAAGGTTTTAGGCAATTTTTATTTAATTTTTTTTTTTTGGTACTTACCGCGGTTGTTACCAGTCCGTTTTGGAGATTTTTAGCCAAACGTGCGCGAAAAAAGTAGGGTTGAGCTCAGGCCTAAGGATCGTCGTTAGGAGAAAAGAAAAGACCAATATTAGTGAGTAAAAAGAGAAAAAAAGGTTTAAGTGAAATTCCCTAAAATTTAATAAAAAAAATAAATTTTTTTTTTGTATATTTATTTAGCATACATGCTATTATTTGTACAATTTTATAACATTATTATAATGGATTTCAAAAACATTAAAACTTTTGTTTGACATATGAAATAATGTTACGTTTAAATATAAAAAAATTGTTTTCACATTTTAAATTTTCTGGCATTTCATTAAATAGTTTAAGACCCTTGTAAAATAACAAATTTTGACAGAAATTGGTTGAACTGAAATTTAATCTGAAATTATTTCCATTGCGCAAATAATAGGGTTGAACCTCAGATACGTAAACTAAATATCTTTGCATGTATTCCGGCAATAATCTATTTCTGATTTTGAAAATAAAAAGTAAAGCATTCATCACTAGTCGCTGATTTACAGAAAGCCACTGCATTCTTGTTAGCATTTCTCTAATATGAGTCCGTGGATGGCACCGAAGAATACAACGCATTCCTTTATTTTGAAGTTTTTGAAGTCTTTCCTTCATAGTTTGGCTTCCCAGAAATAATAACGTTGAGCAGTACTCGAAATGAGGTTTGATCGTGGTGTTGTAGATGTTTATGGCTGTTGTAGTTGATAATTTGTAACGGATTCTCCTTAAAAATCCAATTTTCTTAGATATTTTTTTGCAAATATATTCGAAGTGCAAATCAAATTTTAGTTTGTTGTCTATGAGAATCCCCAAATATTTAATTTCCTTCACGATTTCTATTGAATCTTCCTCGATGTAAATATTTTCCGTAGTATTTCCGTTTAATATCATACTTTTCGTTTAACTAGTGTTGATTTTAAGTTTATTCATTTTTAGATATTTTAAAATATCTTTCATTTCTTCATTTAAGTTTTGAATACATTCGTCATCATCCCTTCCGCAACAATATACAAGGGCGTCATCAGCAAACATGCATACTTTTGATTTTTTAAATATTTTTTGCAAGTCATTTATGTAAATTAAAAACAGTAACGTTCCCAGCACTGCACCTTGTGGCACTCCTATGTCGACGTTTATTGATGTTGATATATAATTTCCGCACTTTGTTTTCTGAGTTCTGTTGCTCAAGTAGCTTTTGAACCATTCTAATTCAGTGTCTTTTACACCGTACTTTCCTAGTTTTTGAATTAAAATGTCTCTGTTAACTGTTTCGAAAGCTCTCTTGAAGTCTATAAAAACGGCGATGACACAATTTTTTCTTGATATTTCAATTTTCCACTGCGATACTACCAGATTTAATAAGGATTCACAACTATGATTCTTCCTAAATCCCGATTGTGTTTCGCATAACAACTTATTTTCTTCAAAGTATTTATCTAGTTGGTATTGCACTATTTTTTCCATTATTTTACTTATGGTGGATAACATATTTACGGGTCTTATTTCATGAGGATTCTTAGTATTTTTAACTTTTTGTATAGGAACAACGCATGATTCTTTTAAACTGTCCGGGAAGGTCCCTGTCTGAAAAGATTCTGCTATTACCCGGTGTAAAAGTGGTCCGATTATGTCAAAATTATCCAGAAGCATTTTATTCGTTAGGAAATTATGGTCTTTTTTGTTGTTCATATTTTTCATAGTTTCTTTTAATTTATACATACTTGGTATTTCAAATTTAAAATTGTATTGCGGGTTTTCATCAATTATGTTCTCGTATTTTACAAATGGAATGCTATTTGCGATTTTCATTACACTAGTCACAAAAAATTTGTTTAACTCCTCTGCAATTTCCAACTCGCTCGATATCGTTTTGCCATTTATAATAATTTCTTGTAACTGTGTTTCATCTTTTTTTAGCACTAATTCTTTTATTGTTCTCCACATATCTTTTTGATTGTTACATTCATTTACTTTATTATTTACGAAATTTCCCTTAGCTTTTTCCAGTTCCAATGTGTATTCATTTCTGAACACTCTATAGTTTTCCCAATGATATTCGTTGTCGTACCAAACGGCTAAGTTGTGCAAATGTATTTTCATTTTCTTCATTTCTTTTAAATTGTTGTTGAACCATTGTTTTGTCATATTTGTGATTTGTATATATTTATTAACTATCATAGGTTTTAAGGAATTGTTTACAGTAATTACTAGTATGTTAGCCAAGTGGCTAGCAGAAGCAAATGCGGGTAGTTTACTTATGTCGCTACATAAAAGGTTGTTTCGAAATTTATTGTTATTAAAGTGCAATGTTTTTTTATATTTTTGGCTCAAGGACTTTTTTTCAGTTTTTAATGGAATTAATAATTCTATTGACTCATGATCATTTATTTTCATTACAGCATTTGTTTTCGCAACCATGTTTTCAATATTTGTCACTGCGTAATCAATTAGAGTTGATGTGTTATTTGTTATCCTTGTTGGCTGGTTTACAATTTGTTTTAAATAATTGTCACTTATGATTTCTTCCAACCTCTTTTTATGAATATTTGTTTTCAGCCAATCAATATTGACGTCTCCAGTTATTAAAACACTTTCATTGCCAGCAATATTTTCCATCTCTGATTCAAAAAAATTTATGAAATGTTCCTCAGGAGATGTTTGCCTGTGCGGTGATCGATAAACTCCAACTAGTCCATATTTTTCACTTTCGCACCGAATTTCAATCTTAAGCCACCATATTCTTTTTTCTATTGAGAGACAAGATATTATTTTATATTGCCATTTAACATTTACATAGAAACATACCCCTCCAGTATGTCTAGATATACTGTCACATCGAATAATGTTATACTTTCTTAAAGAAATTTCACTGTCAGCAATATTTTCCGTTAGATGCGTTTCTGTTAAACATATAAAGTCAAAGTTTTCTTCACTTCACAAAGCTTCCAGTTCATTAAAGTTTGAGCATAATCCAGCCACATTTAAATATAGCCCTCTTATGAACTTTGGCTGCTAATAAGCCACTCTTTCTGTTTCTAATTTATTTTTTCTTTGTAAGACACGGCAGTTAGAATCTCTGCAATCATGATTTGTATCAATGTATGTTAATTTTAATCTTTCTCTTGCTTTTTCACAATTTATGCATTTTGTATGGATATTTTTGCAATCTTTATACGTGTGTCCTGATTCACTACACTTTGCACATATTTGTTCCTCATTTTTGCAAAACTTCGAGGTATGATGAAATCCCCAACATTTGAAGCATCTTAATGCTATGCAACTTTCGTATACTGGACATCTGTCCCATTCAATGTTAATTTTCTTCTTTTTCATTATTTGGTTATAACCATTACCGTCAGTTTCTATTATCGCATTGTAGCACTTAGGATTCTTATAGGACTTGTACACTTTGACACATTCCAGGTGACCGCATTCAACGTCATTTTGTTTTTTAATTGCTTGTATTATAATATCTTTATTTAATTCTTCGTTCATACCGACAATCAATATTTTTGGATTTCTCATCCTTGGAGCTTGCACCTCGTATTCATTTCTATGACTCTCATTTTCACACCTTATTTACTTGTAAGTTAAGAGCAGAGGGTTTAATTTTTTCTTTAACTTCTTTCTCTGTCATCTCACTATTTTGGTTGTTTTTTGGCTTCAAAATAACGGGCACGCTATTTGAAGATTTTAGTTTGCTCGCATATGTGTCGCTTCCCGCAATTGTTTGTGTTTTTTTTATTTCGTTTACAATCTCCGTTTTTGCCTTTTCTACACTTTTCTCCATCAGTTTATTTGTTTTGTTAATTTCTTCCGACATTTTTGTTTCATTTTCTTTTACAAGATTAAATAAACTTTTATAATTTTCATTTGTTAGTTTGATGAAATTAATGCAAACATCACAAATATATTTTATGTTACAGTGTTTAAAAATCGCGTCACACTCATATTTTGATAAGCCAGTGCATTTCATATGAAAGTATTTCTCACAAAACCCGCCACAATGAACTTCTTTGTCCCGACAGGAATTGTTACATTTTCCACAACAAAAACCCTTTTGGAATCCAACGGCCACAGAATATATCAGTAAAGAATTACTGAATATAATTGTATTTTCCAATGATTTTAACTGTTTTTTTGTAAAAAAATTTCAATTTGCCAACACGTTAAAAAAAACACGTCCGTCCACGTTAAGAGATAGACATATGTATATAGTATATACATAAAAAAAACCCCCCAAAAAGAAAAAAAGAAATCCCTGGAAAAATATATATATAAAAAAAAATATTATTACTTACCGGAATACGCTGGGACTTCGGACAACGACGGACGACGGAAACCTTTTCGGAGCTCATTAGCTAATCCGCTGGGAACCCGAGGGATACCAAAGTTAGCAGCTGGCCGAAAGAAAACTTTTGCCTGAAAAAAAAAGAAGAAGCTTGGAAAGAAATTTCGAATTAGTAATTTGATAAAAAGATTAATTAAAATTTAAATTTTAAATAAAAATCCATTTTGTTGTTAACTTTTTCCCTGAATTTTTATGAATCCTTGTTAAAAAATGCAAATTTCAATAATGTTAAATTATTGCCAATATTGAGAATTAATAAATCAATTTTTATAACGTGTCAATGGAAATTTTAAGGTATTTTAAAATTAATATGTTGGCCTAAAAAGTAAAAAAAAAAAGCGGTGAGTAAAGGGGGGACAAAAAATATGTGAAGATGGGAAGCAAGGATCTGCATCCAGTTAAACCCGAAAGTAGGATGTACGGTGGGATAGAAGTTCCCAAAGGGAGGGCAAATATTAGGCCAACCACCTGCCTAATTATATGTAAAGTGTGTGTGTGTGTCCTATAGTGTTGCGACAACTTACCTGCTTCGGGTCCCAAATATTTTTTTTTTCCTTTTTAGTTTTTTCCCCAGCTGGTATGATTTTTTTTTGTGCCCGGGATTACTGCCAACAGATCGGCAAGAACCACCCCGTCCGGCAAGCTTAAGCCGCGCGATACGCCAGCATACCAGCGCTGCCGACAGTCTGGCCACACTCACTGGTTGTTGTGTAAACAGCAACCAGCTGGTATTTTATTCCCGTCCCGTGTAGTACATGACATAATTTAAATACAAACAATAAAGTTCAACTACCTTAAGTAAAAATAATAATGCATGCGTTGAAGTTTTGATTTACAATAAAGTTCAATTAACTTAACTAAAAATAATGCATGCGTTGTAGTTTTGATTTAAGTATAGTGGCACCAAAAAATTACTTCATACTAGCAATAAAGTTTAAATAACTTAACATTCTCCCCGGCATTGACGAGTGGTCAACTAGATTTAGACTTGAATTGTGAAATTTTGCCGTGGGCGTTAGCTGGTTGTTGGGTGGTTGTGGCGTATAATTAGATGATTGTGTCAATTCTGTTATTGCAACAGTACTTGCTGCGTTTGAGTCCGGATTTGTTGAGTTTGACTGTGGATTTTCTTCAACATGAAGCAATGAAAGGCCGCGATGTATAGGCCCTTTACATATTCCAGAGGATAAACTTTCAATATTCGTCCTAGCGGCCATTTCATTGGCGCAGTGTTATCTTCCTTAATGAAAACCATATCTCCCGTCTTGATGTAGGGACTTGCAGTTTTCCACTTATGACTCAGCTGTAGTTCGTGAGGGTACTCATTTTACCCTCTTTTCTAGAATTCATGTTTTATTCTTGAAACGAGCTCCCATCGTGATAAAAGTGATCTTTTCTTTGATTTGGCTGCGATGTCCACCTTAGACGTGAGAGGCTCACCGATCAATATATGTCCTGGAGTTAATGCAGACATATCGGAAGGATCGTCATGCATAGGTGTTAACGGACGGGAATTCAAGATGGCTTCAATCTCTATGATTACCGTTTCCAACTCTTCATACGGTATTGAGGCTGTACTTATGCTTCGCACAAGTAGATTTTTGGCCGATTTTACTGCTGCCTGCCAAAGTCCTCCAAGTGGGGAGATCTGTGTGGAATAAAATGAAATTGTATGCCTTTTGAGCTAGAGGTTGAAACTATTGATTCTTTTTCTCCTCAGAAAATATAGTATCAGCGAGTTCAGTAAGTTTATTGTTGGCTCCAACGACATTTGTTGCGTTATCGCTATAGATATTTTGGCAACGTCCTCTTCGACCTATTAAACGTGAAAGCATCGGTCGATAAATCACTAACCAGTTTGAAATGCACTGCCTTTGTCGCAAAACAACAAAATACTGCTACATATGCTTTGGTTGGTCGTTTTCTTCGTATTTTGTAGTGGATCCATATTGGACCAAAGTTATCAACGCCTGTGTTAATGAATGGACGTGCAGGTGTGACTCTGTATTGTGGAAGGTTTCCCATTAATTGTTGACATAACTTGGGATGGGCCTTGCACCATTGTACGCATTTTTGCACTGTTGATCTTGCGACGGATTTTCCTTTGATCGGCCAGAATCTCTACCTCACGATTCCTAATAGAGCTTCCGGACTGCAGTGCTTGTTTTCTTCGTGCACCGATTTAAATAAAAGCTTCACTAGTTCATCATTGTATGGAAGAATCATGGGATGTTTCGAATCGTAGGATAGGTTTGACTCTTCCAATCGCCCTTCCACTCGCAGGATGCCTTTTTTTTTATCGATAAATGGAGTTAAACTAATAATTGGACTTGTTTTTGCGAGTTCTTGTTTATTTAAGCGCTTGATTTCATCGCAAAAATCATAACCTTGAATGGCACGTATGATTATTCTTAGTGATGTCTCAAGTTCTTCTGTACTTAGAGCATTCAGTTGTGTTCTTGCTGAATTTGTATTAGAAGTAGTTGTAATGAAGTGGTGTACGTATGATACTATTCGTCGTTACTTCTTAAGTAAGCCCTTATGATCGATGTCATATACAAATCTGTAGTCATATATGGTTGACAAAATAATCGTTGAATCTTTCTATCTTTCAAGATCAGAAATAATTTGTAAAAGTGGTCGGAACTATGCTGGCCAATATTCTTGATTTCCGTGTAAAAATAATGGTACTAGAAATCATAGAGGACACTCTGACAGCGTCTTTGCTGACAAACCTCTTGAGAGAATGTCTGCTGGATTATCCTTTGATGAAACATGTCGCCATTGTTCTGGAAAAGTTAATGTTTAAATTTTTGATGTCCTATAACCCACAAATGTCTGGAAAGAGGATGATTTTGAGTGTATCTATGACAAGACAATTTCGGAGTCTGTCCATAAGAAAATTGGTAAACCTTTAATTTGCATAACCTTTCGAAGATGTTGACGTAGTTCTGCAGCCAGAAGTGCTGCACAAAGTTATAATCCTTACAGTGTTTGCCTCTTGAGCGGCGAGATTTCGCACATAGCAATTTTGTAATTGTTCTACCACCTTTAAATGTTGACCGAACGTATGCTGCAGCGCCAAACGCTTTTTCGGACGCGTCCGAAAAAATATGCAGTTGAGTAGTTAATGGGATTTCATCCTTGAATATCTGTCGTGTTATTTGAAGACTGTTTAACGAATTTAAACCTTCGCGGAAATCTGACCAAGTTGAGTTAAGATCTTTAGGAAGAGCTTCGTCCCAAGACAACTTCATCTGCCATAAATATTGAATAAATATCTTTGCCTTAACTATAAATGGCGTTAGGAGTCCAAGCGGATCGAACAGTTTCGCCAAGTCAGAACTTACTGTACGCTTAGTAATTATATCAACAGGTTCTACTTTTACCTTTACACAAAGATGGTCAGCCTTAGGCAACCATATTAGACCCAGAGCTTTAATAGACTCCTTCTGTGTGCTATTAAAGTCGAGATTCACTTCCCGATCATCTTGTGGAATGTTTCGAAGAAGTTGTTTATTATTCGCACTCCATTTACGGCATTTGAAACCATGTTTTCTTAGTATGTAAGATAGTTGTTGTTGTGTTTCGATTGCAGTAGATAATCTGTTTGATCCTCCAAGACCATCATATACATAGAAATAATCCCTTAGCATTTGAGCACCTAGTGGGAAATCAGTTTAATTATCGAGTGTAATCTGTTGAAGACATCTTGTCGAAATATGAAGCATGCGCGTCCCGTATGTAACAGTGTTGAGTTGATATTTTATGGGCGCGAAAGGGTTATTTCTCCATAGGATGATCTGGTATCTCCTGTCATCTTGATGTACTAAAATTTGTCGGTACATTTTTTCGACATCTGTAGTGAAGACAAATCTTGTTAAGCGGAAACGGATGAGTATCGAAATTAGATCATTTTGAACGATTGGGCAAGTGTAAAGTAAGTCATTAAGTGAATACCCAGAAGACGTTTTGGCAGAAGCGTCAAAAACAGCACGAAATTTAGTAGTTGTGCTATCTGGTATTATAACGCAATGATGTGGAATGAAATGGTTGGGTGTTGGTATTGACTTGATATATATTTTGTTCAAAAATTTTATTAATAGTCGTTCAAGACTAAGAAATCGTTTGTGAGCTGTTGCCTTGGAATCCCCTAATGCAGAGGGATTTTCACGGAAGGGTGACTTGACGACGAAGCGTCTTTCATCGTTTGTTTTTGTATTTTGAACAAATAGTGAATCACATTGTTGTTCGTCTTGTGAAAGTCCTTTCTCATTTGACCCATCGTCTTCCATTCTCCACAGCCGCTTAATGACGTCGCACTAGTTGCAGCGTCATTAGCACCTTGACTTGAAGATATTTTTCCGCTTATGATCCATCCAAGTGATGTATTCAACGGGGTTGGCAGATTGCTTGACACTTTTATCTTTTCCTTTTGTATCAGATTAAAATAATACTCGGTACCCAACAGAATGTACCCTTCCTGGCTGATTAAAATATGGGTCGGCTAACTCTTAGTTCGGAAGTTGCCATTTGAAAATATTAATGTGTTGACTTGGTTAGTGGGGAAATGATTGTTGAGATGACAAACGTTTCTAAGTTGGTTTCAAACTTTTTGTTTCTTGATTGTAACGTCACATTTATTCTCCCTGCAACTCGCTTTCTTCCATTTCCAACACCGTCAATACATAATGAGATTCACCTGCGAACTAGAATCAAGAACTGCTCGGAATTCTGCTTAATTTCCGTTAGATGCTGTTGTTTTAACTCTTGCGGTTGCGAGTAACACATAATGCCTGATTGACGATGAAGTATCTGCAGCTGCAGATGTTGCCGTGACGTTCGACGTGTTTGGCATTGGGTCAATGTTTGGCCCAGAATTGGTAGTCTGCTTGACTTGTGGATTACATTTTGATTCAATGAATTGGTAGTCTGCTTGACTTGTGGATTACATTTTGATTCAATGTGAATAATGTGTTGTGCCTTTTGCTGCATTTTTTTGCACGAGCTTGATGGACAGTCTTTTGAGGAGTGTTCCCCTTTGAAGCATAGCCCTTGTGACTGTACAAATTTTAGCCTTTCTATCTGATAACTTTAAGAACCTTTCACAGTGAAATAAAGCATGGTTTCCATTATTGCAACAGCTGTATATAGGAGTTCCTTTGACCACAGTAGATGCTGTTTTATTTGGAGAATGTACCGATTTCTCCCTGTGAGTAATGGACTCGATGGTTTGGAACTGGAATTCCAGGAATGATAACAGGTTTTCAACTGTTGGTAACTCCTTTGGTTGGCTAAGAGACTGTTCGAACCTCATATGCAAGCTTCGATCTAGCTTTTTTTTTTAATCAAAATTTGCAAAAAAAAAAGAGGGTTGCAGCCTTTCGTCTCAATTCCAATGCTGTTCAGTGGTAAAAGACACTCGAGTTGTATCGTGTAATTTCTTGACAGTGGAAAAGTTTGAGCAGCATACTGGCTGACTAATAACTTTCTCGACCAGTGTTGTAACAAGAATGCGTTTGTTGTTATATCGATCTTTTAACATAGTCCATCCTGACTCATAGTTGCCTTCGGTTGTTGATAGATGGCTCACAAATTTTTCGGCTTCCCCATGTAAGATTGGTTTTAAGATACCCCATCTTATGGATATTAGGTATGGGTTGTTGATGCTCAATATTGAGAAATATGTCATAAAATTGTGTCCATTTGCGTAATCCCCATTAAACTTGGGAATTGAGATTTTCGGAAGAGGCCGTGATGTTGCCATGAATGTCTGTTGGCTTACGGAGTCATCCTTTGATGGTTGATTTGACATAACGTTTAACTTCGTCAAACCGCCAATAACCATTCCTCGGAGATTATCATAAGCCTCTTGATTCAGACCATTACCTAGAGGGTTTGGACATTGATCCCATACTTCATCATATAAATCTTCAATTTGGTTCCATAAGTTGTTAATAGTATCAATTCTTATATTGTAGAACTATTGAGACTCATCCATATCCAATCCTGACATTCTCGTTAAGAACCTCTGTAATGCTGACATCCGAGCGGTAAATTTGCAAATTAAATTATGTGACGAAACCTCCTCTGATCCATGATGTTTGATGCCAGGCCCTTTTGCTTGATCTTTATGCTCATGGTGAGTTGCTTGTGAAGTTGTTTGCTGGACCTTCAGCTCTTCTTTCTGTATTCTTTAGCCAATGACCGTATCTGTTCAAAATAATTGATTTTGAAGTAGTCTACTTCAGACTGATCTTCAACAATAATACGCAAGTTTTCGTCGGTCTCGTTGAACTCGGTCCACTTGCCTGAGAGACGACGCAAGCATTCCTCAAAATAGGAACTCTTACTTTTCCTTTCACCAGAGTCCTTTTTTAAGTAGCGTATGATCTGCTGGATGTTTTCTTCAATGCTTCCATTGAAGACATGTTGCTGAAAATGACGATGGAACACAAATGCGAAAACACAGGCGGCTTGTTTTGTGTCAGTGCTGGTTCGTCTACTCGAACCTTATTGGTGCAGTATTGATCGTGCCTTCTTACACAGATCACGTCGGGGTCACAAAATGTTCAAATAACGATTCACGTGGAATTTAATTCAAAAGTTTCTTCAGAATTAACACCTTTTTTGTTTTCCTTTTTTTTGTCTTTCCAATACTTGTAACTAAAAGACTGTTTCTAAAAAATAAAGAAAAGACGTTCTGTATATGAAGACCGTAGAATCAATACAATTTATATGCAAATATCTTTTATACAAAATTAAAATAATAACATAATTGATAAACCTAAAATAACATGAAAGTGACCTAAATAAAACTGCAAATAAAATAAAAAATAATGCATGCATTTTACTTAAGGTAATTTAAATACAAACAATAAAGTGCTACTAACTTAAGTAAAAAATAATGCATGCGCTGTAGTTTTGATTAACAATAAAGTTTAATTAACTTAACTAAAAATAATGTATGCGTTGTAGTTTTGATTTAAGTATAGTGGCAACAAAAAATAGCTTCACACTAACAATAAAGCTTAAATAACTTAACAGTCAGCAAACAATGGGCAATGCCCATTAGGCATGTTTGATGCAGAGTTTAACTGTCTTTGGGTTAAATTAATGCACAATATTTGCATTTCTTTACAAAAGTCCAAATGCGGGAAGGGATATTACTTTATCGTTCCTCGACACCATTTCCGATTCTATATCGAAGATTCTTGAGAATACCCTTGACCTCTTCCTCTCGTCGCACCCTCAAAAGTACAGTTGAAGTTCTAGCACTTCTCGGTAACTCGGATCATTGCACCGTTTCCGCCTCTTT
Organism: Pollenia amentaria; assembly: GCA_943735925.1. NCBI lineage: Eukaryota > Metazoa > Arthropoda > Insecta > Diptera > Polleniidae > Pollenia > Pollenia amentaria. The sequence continues at coordinate 67,390,038 of OX031009.1, forward strand.
TCGGCTCTCCGAACTTCAAAACGTTTCACGACAGGTTACGAAACGCTCACTATTTGTTTACGGAAAAGCCCGTTGGGCTGAGATCAATGACTTTTTTAGGCATTTTAACTGGAAACTTTGTTTACTGGATAATGACGTCAATGCCATGGCAAAAATGGTTGAAAATGTTATAATGCTAGAAATTCAAATGTTCACTCCAATTAAAAGAGTTTCGAATAAACCTAAATCTAAATCTTGGTTTAAGCAGATTGGAAAATTAGCAGTCAGATCCAGAGAGGAAGCATCTAGAATTTGGCGTAAGAACAAAAACGCTGATACTGAATGGCTACGCAAAGTGGCAAGGGTTCGTGTGCCAAAGTACTTAAATGGGAAAACACTATCGGTTGCTATGCCAACGATATTTTTTCGAGCTCGGGCTGTTAAAAGGGTTCTTGCGGATCTCGACGTAAACAAGTCTCCTGGGCCGGATGGAATACCTGCACTGGTCTTGAAGCAGTGCTCTTCGACGCTAGCTCGTCCCTTAGCAAATCTTTTCAGCACTTTATACCACGCCGGGGAATTTTCCATCTGCTGGAAAGTTGCTAATGTAACGCCAATTCCTAAAAAAGGAGTGGCTAATAACCCTGAAAATTACCGGCCAATTACAATTTGTTCGGCAATTTCCAAAGTTAAAGAGAGTATGGTTGTCAAATTTTTAGAGTCAAATCACCTATTAAGCGACCGCCTGTATGGCTTTCGTAGAGGTCGCTCTACTGGAGACTTACTGGCCCTGTTATCAGAAAAATGGTGCCGTTCCATTCACCATTTTGGCGAAAGTAAGGTTATTACTTTAGATATTTCCAAGGCGTTTGACAGAGTTTGGCATGGTGCACTCTTGTCAAAACTTGTTGCATTTGGTGTCGGTGATAATTTCTCTCCATTTACATCGAGCTTTTTCAGAGATCGCACTATACGAGTTGTAATATAAGGAGTTTCGTCAAACGAGCTCAAGATTCATTCAGGGGGGTCGCAAGGCTCCGTTCTTTCTCCTACTATATTTCTTATTTTTCTAAATGATCTTCTCACTCAAACCTCCAACCCTATCTACTCTTTTATAACACCAACCTTTGCCATTCGTTTTCATTGAGACAGAACATGAATGTTACGCCTGGCCGAGATCTTGATATAGTCTCGGAATGGGGTCGCGAGAATACGGTCGATTTTAATGCCCGAAAATCCCAATGTTGCGTGCTGAAGCACAAACGCGCGACGGATCAAGGAGCCTCATCTGTATATATGGGTGGTATAGTCATTGAGGAGTCAGAATCTCTTGATTTTCTGGTCATGGGGATACAATGTGATGTCCGATGGACAGAACATATATTTCAGGTGTCGAAAGTAGCATTCAAGTGCCTAGGTTTTTTTGAAACGGTGTAAGATATACTTCACTCCATCTGATCTTCTTACTATTTATACCACCTATATCCGACCGAGAATGGAATACAACTCTCATGTATGGGCCGGTGCTTCAAAGTCTATTTTGGAGCTTCCCGACCGTGTGCAGTAGAGGACGAAGGTTCTCATTAGTGACAGTATTCAATTCTATTGACTCCCTTGATCACCGTCGCAATGTGTGTTGTATTTCCTGTTTTATTGTTACTACAATGGGATGTTTTTGTGGAATGTGGAACAACCTTCCTGCTGAAGTCTTCCCTCACTTTCAACATGAATATGTTCAAGTCGAATGTTCACAAACACTACTCTCTCTATCATCCTTCCCATAACTTTTTTCCTAGTTCCAACACAATGCATTACATTGGTAGGGGTCATCCCATGAGTGCTGGTCCTAACCAAATTGAGTACAGGGGGGGAATTGAGTACAGACTTTGTTGTACGCGGCAAGTTACTTGCGCAACTACCTTGCCGAGTCTGAAGGCGGTGTTAAAAATTAACCATCCACGGGTTTAATAATTATAATGACATTTTTAGATTTTGATACAATTTTATATATTGTGGCTCTATTGTACTACAAATTCATACAAACAGCAAAGGGCAAAATAACCGACACAAATGGATTGGCAAACACACATTTGGTTTCCGTTTTATTTTCACTAATAAACAACACAATCAAATTTCGTAGAAACATAAATTTTTAATTTTTGTTTTTTTTTTAATGAATGGAGACGACGATAGTGCTGCGGCAGTTTTGCTATTTATTTGTTTTAAACGGAGGAGATATATATTATATAAAGGAAAATAATTTATTCGGCTTATTGTGGCAAACAATACTGCTTAAAAAATTAGAATTTACGACTGAAAATGATTTTAATGCTTCTTCTGCAACATCTTCACTCTGCAAAGTTTTTGCTAAAATGATTTCATTTAACAATATACACTGCAAAAAGTTTGGCAAATATCCAACATGTCTGCCAAATATTAAAAATGTTTAATATTTCTACAAACATGCTTCAAATGTGTGTGCAAACAACAAACACCCTAATTAACAAAACAAAATATTTGTACAAACGTAAAATGTTGACATGTTTGACAAGCTATTTTAGTTTACTTTGTAGGGCAATTCACAACTGTCAGGGGCTGCCACGAGACAACGATGTAACCCTTGTAAACTTAAGCGATAACCTTTTCCATTTTTGTGGTGGGGTTAAACATTTTGAGTTGCTTTTTACTGATAAGCAGAAGTATTAAATAAGTTCGTAATTTATTGTTTTTCATATTTATTTTAAATTTTTTTGTCTTAAGTTTATTAAAAATATAAAAATTATATTGAAGTTTTTGATATTTTAATTAGGTTTAAGTTCATCAAATTTAAATTGATTAAATTAGGTTTATTAAAGGAAGGAATTTACAACATGAAATAATTAAAATTTTTTTTTGATAATTCTTGACTGAAGACGGGATTGACCTCGGGTCGAATTTACATGTTTCGAGAATTACCACAATTTACAACATGAAATAATAACATTTTTTTTTTTGATAATTCTTGACTGAACACGGTATTGACCTCGGGTCAAATTTATATGTTTCGAGAATTACCACTTACCCATCATCGAATTCTTTGCGTTCTACCGTTTGCGCCACTGCGACGCCTGCCAGTCTACAGTCAAACATCAATCTTTAACCAATGGTATTGGTAAATCGAAATTTGCTGTAATTGATTGCCAATTTTAAATTTTTATTTACAAGTTTTTTATTTTCTTCTTGGTTTTTCGTACCTTTTGTCAAGACTTTGTCTAGAAAACTTAAGTGCATTTGTTTTTTATGTTTTTCTTTTTGTCTTTTTCTAGCTGGCCTTTCATTGTACAACTTGAAGGACAAATGTAATGTCGAATGCACCCTGTGGACGTAGGAAAAGCAAAAGGGAATTTTTAATGACAGCTGGATGTAAAGAATATAGAAGTAAATAAAAACAAAGGCTATTATGAAAAAGTTTTATGAAGGAGGTAAAGGATGAATTCCGAAATATGGCCAAGGAGCCATATTGGCTGGCCGAGGTATCGTGGCCAGAAAAACCCAAAATATTGGTCTTATTTTATTTTGAAGTTTTCTGATGTAAAGGTGGAGTTTGTTGTTGATTCTTTTATTTTTATATTTTATATTTTCTTTTTTAAGTTTTTAAGTTTTAAAAGTAAATTGCTACATTAAATTAAAGTCAAAATTTTTTGGAATAAATAAGTAAAAGAAAAGCCCAGACAAAGTCATCGCTACACTATTGCCAACTCCATCCGTCGAGGTAGAAGCAGAGCAGCACCACCACTCCTGGGGTGCATGGTTATTAAAGGGTTTTCCGACCTAGAACCTTAACGTGAACTCGGACTTGTGCGACGAACCGGCAATTCCTTTTTCTTTTTTTTCTTTTGTGAAAAAGAAGCAGTAGAGCAAATAAGGAAAGATACATTAACTTTATAGTAAACTGACTAAAAGGAAATGGAAATTATATATACATTTATAGTCAGGAGCACCTAACGTTTGTGCGGCAAGGCGAATTCATTACAGGTGATCCTAAAAGCCGCTGATAACTTTTTTTCTTTAGCTATATAATTTTTGGATGTAAAAATTTTGTTTATTATCTTTGTTTCTGTTTTATTTGATTCGGGTTTTGACATTGCACAATGATTTTACAAAAACAAATTGCTTGTGATTTTTGTACGAGTTGTACTTGTTGTACTACCGATATAACCTGCAATGAATTCGCCTTGTTTGCGCGGTATCCATTTCGTTGGGAGTTTGGTCCCACGCGCGCACGTCCAGTTAGGGAGAGGTCTCTCCAACTAGGAGTAGTAGTCCGGTAGTTGTGCAGGTGTCCCTAAGTTATATATATATACATATTTAGGTATCGTTTCCCTACAGAAAAAATAGCAAAGAAATTTTAAACAGTAATTGAATAAACAATAAAAAAGGTTCTAAACAAAAGGAAAAGGAATAATTTGAACGAATTTTTTTATGATACCCGGACCCTGTGATACGTTACGGACGGACAGGAAAACCAACCGCCATCACCTTTGTGCTTACCGATTTGCCGGAGTAGCCGAATAGGCATAGCAGGTTTTATTTAGAATTATTTATTAAAAGAAAAATAAGACTTAGAACGTAAAATTAGAAATTTAAAACAAAATTTAAATTTAAAAATTTGAGTTGGAACTAAAGTAGAACTTAAAAATTTGAGCGTAAATTAAACGGTTAAACTGAAATTAAATCTTGAAAATATAACCTTAAGAATTTAAATTAGCAATTTAACTCAAAGTTGAAAGTTAAGATTAAAAATTTTAAACATAATTAAAACTTTAAGCATTAAAAACAATTTTTGAAGCAAAATTTAAATTTAACGCAAAAGTGAAATTCTAAATTAACATTTTTCTGTTTCTTGATTGTTTTATTTTATAATATAAATTATCGTTTTTCTTTAATTTAAATGAAGTTTAAATCTTGCGGCTACCTTTCAAGAAAAACTTTCTAAATGACATTTTCTTAGGCCCTTCTATAACCATAGCATTGGCACAGTACTATAGAATGGAAAAAACTTTAGAGAGGAATCTAGACCTCAAAATAGAATACGTAAAAGTTCAACAAGAATATATAGATTTAGACCACATGGAAAAGGTAATTAACAAAAAATCCATTGGTCGTTTTTCCTCCCACATCACGCAGTTGTGAAACCTGAAAGTAAATCCACAAAGGTGCGTGTGGTCTTCAATGCCTCGAAAAAGACGGGAAGTGGATTATCCCTGAATTATGTCTTATACCAAGGTCCTACACTACAGGCAGATCTGATGCAGATCATTTTACGCTGGCGAAACTACAAGTACGTGTTCACAGGAGATATTCAGAAGATGTACCGTCAGATTTTGATTCATGAAGAGGATCGGCCGTATCAAAGAATTTTGTTTCTTGATGTTCCGAATGTAGCTGTGAAAGCATTTCAATTAAAATCTGTGACATTCGGAGTCAACTGCGCGCCTTTTTTAGCGATAAGGACTCTACACGAGCTAAGAAAAGATTCTCGAAGTATTTTTCCCATAGCTTCAGCAATTTTGAAAGATGAGGTCTACGTGGATGATATCCTTTCGGGTAGCAAATCACGGCAAACCATCTTTTAGTTCTTGAGAACTTATCCAGTGAAGATCTTTTAGATCGCGATTTTTTGAAGTTTGATGAATCCAGTACCACCAAAGCTCTAGGCATCCGATGGAATGCGTCCTTAGATTTGTTTTACTATGAGGCTCAACAGATTGAAATCACATCGTCCACAATCTTGTCGATTATCGCAAGATTATTTGACCCTCTTGGTTGGCTGGACCCTATTGTGATTATTGCGAAACTGCTCATGCAAGAATTATGGCAGGGAAAATCCGACTGGGATGAGGGCGTTACTCCATTAATACTTAATAAATGGAACACATTTTTGAAGAATTTTTGTTATATTGCAAATATCAAAATTCCAAGATGGGTAGATTTCTCGCCGCAAAGGAAGGTGCAGCTACATGGCTTCTGCGACGCCTCAGAGAAGGCATATTGTGGATACTTATATATCAGAACGGAGAGCTCAAAAGGCCATGTCAGTAGTCACTTGTTAGTTGCAAAAACAAAAGTTGCGCCGATAAAAAAGACCACAATCCCTAAACTCGAGCTGTGCGGAGCTCTCTTACATGCAAAATTTGTAAGAAATGTCGTCATCAACTGTCACTTCACGTACGAGTTATTCCTGTGGACAGTTTCATCGATTGTATTAGGATGGTTACAAACCCCCCGAACACCTTAAAAACATTTGTCACAAATCGCGTTGCGCAAATTTCAGACATTGTCAGCCTAAATCATTGGAACCATATAAAAAGTGAAGAAAATCCTGCAGACTTGGGCACGAGAGGTTATTCTCCGCAGGAACTGCCTGATAACCACTTATGGTGGATAACCACTTATGGTGGTTATCAGGCAGTTTAGAAGCAGTTAGAAGACGATTTATAAATAAAAAACCATTTTCAACAGAGATATTTATAACACCGGATGAAATGGTTGGTATGAAAATTAAGCTAATCTCTATGGAGCAAAGAATCTACTTCGACCGAGAATTCCATTTCTTCTCCTAACGTACTTATTTGGATTTCATTAAGTTCCATTGTTAGTGATTCTATTTTGTCAGAAAATTTTCTAATTGTGTCTGTCTGTGTTATCATTGTTAATTCATTTATAATAATGTTTGGTGGCCTTGACCAATGTGTCAATATTTGTTGGCACCTGCGTCTGTCGAATTCTATTCTGTACCTTGGTTGTTATTTTTGTTTTATAAACAAAATTGAAAAATGAATTATGTTTACTACCAGGAAATGTGTCACGAAGTATTTCAAGATTGGCTAAGAATGGATTCAATTCTTCCTTTGTTCCATTTAAGATAGGTAACAATTTTTAAACTGATGCCAGTTCCGTAGTATTTAGACTTTCATTCGTCATTTTAACTAAACTATCTTTCTTTGCTTCTAATGCAACACAACTACTATCTTGTTCTAATTTGTCTTCGTGAAGTTTCAGACCGCTAATGCTTATTTTCTTAATTTATCAAATCTGGTAGTGTTTAATTGTACGTCTTCTTCTGATAATTCAGTGTCTCATAATATTTTTACAGTCTTTTCCGTTAATTCCTCTAATTCTAGTCTCTTACATTTATAGTTTCAGCTGTGTATCCCTTACCTAATGATTTTTTTGCGTTAGATACTTAATTGTTTACTTTATCAAATATTTTTTCCATCTAAGACAATTATCAAGTTTTTTTTTTGTATGATTAAATGTTTTTATTTATTGAAATATTGATAACAAAAAATAATACAAAAATAGTAATAAATGTTTAAATGAAATGTTAAGCTAATTATAATAAAAGATTCATTGAAAATTAATTTTTCTAAATATATAAAAAAATTTTTTTTTTTTTGTAAGAGCATATTCTTTATATTTTTTAATCTTTACTACTTCCTATGTAACAATAGTTCCTCATCAATAATATTGTCTCTTCTTTTATATTCCTTTTCTCTAACAAATCTTCAAGTGTTGGTCTCCTATTCATCCCTATTTGCTCCCAAAATTCTGTTTACCATTATAATCTTTCTTCTAAACTTAATTTTCTTCTTTCTCTAATTGTAAGTTCTATAGGGTTTTGAGGTTTTATTATTCTTCTCCTCCTGTCCATTATGAAATAACTGATTAAACATATATCCTTGTAAAAAAAGTCCTTGTATTGTTCTAGTTTCATTTTACATCTTCTAGGTATACATCTAGTGTATATTATTATATATATATTATGTAATGGTACTATATAGCAATATTATATATTGATTAATATATAAAATTATTTTTTGTTTTCTTCTTAAGAAAAAAAATTTATTAATGTTCAGTTTTATCAATTCAACTTCAATTTATTTATTTACATAACATGGATATATATTTACAAAGTAATAATACAAATTTAAAGAGTTCAGGCGATAATTAGCCTTTTCTACTTAGAAAATTAATTACAAAGGATATTTTAATATTATAATTTACAATATTTTTTATATGTTTAGGAAAAAAGTGACAAAAACCTATTTAAATAAAAAAAAAAAAAGTTTTTAATGTTAAGATAAAACTTAAAACTACGTACTAACTGACAATTCGTTAATGTGTAAATATTCAGAAAATTGACATCTGATATCATAATTATGAGTGAGCTTCAAAATTCTATCATTGACCATTTCGATACCGTTTATGGAGTGCAATCGTTGAGTCGAATAATGCCAAGGAAGATTGTAAATCATCTTGAGTAATTTATTTTGACTTATTTGAAGTTTTTTGACATGACAGGTTGCGACATCATTCCACACAGGGGCAGCATAATAAAGTATGGACATAAAAATAGCTTTGAATATTATAAGTTTATTATCTTGACTTAATGTTGACTTCCTATTAATGAAAGAATACAAAAGTCTTGTGACATTATTTATTTTGTTTATGACGTAAGAAACATGTTTGCTAAAGTTAATTTTTGAGTCCAATATTACTCCAAGATACTTAACTTCAGACTCCCATTTTATAATTGTGTTGTTATTAATGTTTAAATCTCTTTGTGGGATAAAACAAGAATTCCTTCTGCGAGTGAAGTATATTGCTTGAGTTTTTTGTAGATTTATAAGAATTTTCCATTTCTTGAAATATTCTTCTAAAATTATTAACGCGTTTTGTAGGCTTGCGATGATATCTTCAGCATAAGCCCCATGACAGAGAATCGCCATGTCGTCAGCAAATATAGATGAAGTGCAGTCAAACAATGTAGGAAAATCAGACGTAAATATATTATACAATATTGGAGATAAGCAAGATCCTTGGGGGCAACCTGCTGGAATATTAATTTGTGTAGAGGAGTTCTTACCTATATAAACTTTGAACGATCGGCCAATCAAAAAGCTCTGTAATATTTTTATTATTTCCGGAGGAAAATTTAAATTAATCATTTTGTACACCTGACCATCGGTCCATACAGAGTCAAAAGCAGACTTGATATCTAACAACACCATACCCGTGGACTTCATAATATTGAAGTTATGTTTGATTTTAGATTTAATTCTGTATAAAGGATGAGAGGTGTTGTGACCAGACCGGAATCCAAATTGTTGCGTTGGGAACACCTGATTAACGTCACAAAATTTTAAAATTTTTTCCTTGATAACTTTTTCTAGGACTTTGCTTAAAGAGGATAATAAGCTGATTGGTCTATATGATAATGGACACGATGCGGCTTTGTTCGGTTTACATATAGCAATCACTTTTGCCTCCTTCCAACAGTCTGGAAAATAACAATATTTAAGGCAGTTATTAATAATATTTGCCTAGCTTTGTAACCCTTTTTTAGGAAGTGCCTTTAATATTTTATTACTGATACCATCAATGCCAGGTGATTTTTTCTTCTTAAAACTTTTGATTATGTTTCTTATTTTTTCAATTGAAACATAGTAATCATTATTAATAGCATATTGTACGTGTTGGAAAGAATCTATAGCGTTGTTTACCGTATTTATTGTGGTGAAATCACTTAGGCTTGATGAAAGCGAATGGTTTGATTTAAATGTGTTAGCAAGCAATTGACATTTTTCTAGAGCAGTAGAGTAACGAGTACCATTATGTTTTAGAATCAGCATGACATTATGTTTCTTTCGTAGCACTTTTGAAATATTCCAAAAGGGAGAAGAATTTTTATCAAGGGATGCCAGAACATTGCTCCAAGATTTGTTTCTTTCAATAATGAGTTCTTGCTTAATTTGTTTATTAAGTCTGTTCATTTCAATTTTATCTGCATTATCTCTATACAGCATCCATTGTCGTCTTAAAAATTACGATTCACGATCAGCATTCTGATATGTATTGGAAGAGGTTTGGTTTTGGGCAAAATAGTTCTTTTTGGGACACTTATTTCTGTGGCATTCTTAATTATATTTTTAAAGTTATCGATCCTCGTATTTACTTCGTTTTTATTCATACATTCAGAATCGTATTCTGAAATGTTATTATTAATATGATGTTTGAACTGCGTCCAGTTAGCTCTACTAAAATCGTATACAAGGTTCGTAGTGTGATAATTTGAGCCATAAAGGTTTACTTTAACCGGTAGGTGGTCAGAGGTTAACTCATTCAAAGCAACAGGTTCCGAAAGCTTCATTGGTATATTGGTCAAAAAAAAGTCTAAAGTTGATGATTGGTGAGATTCGTTAGAAGGCACATATGTAGGGTCACATGGGTACTTAATCCAAACGTTGGTGATTTCAATTTTCTGTTGAAGAATATTTCCCCAGCAGTTAGCACGCAAACATCCCCACGATCGATGTCTGCTATTGAAATCACCCCCTAGAATGAAATTGTTATTAGTACGAGTTAGCTTTAAAATATCTGCAGCAAAGCTGTTCTTTTTAATGCCGTCACGACCAGCGGCACCCCCAGGAAAATAACATGAGAATATAAGAACTGGCCCTTCAGATGTTTCTAATTTGATACCGATGTTTTCAATCAATACAGTATTAACAATTGGGATTATATTATGGCGTATAGTCTTTTTAACAATGATTGCTACACCTCCACCTCTTGAATTTTCTCTATCGTTCCTATAACAATAATATGAATTATTTCCAATCGAAACTTCTGATGATAACATTGTCTCTGATAGTAAACAGATGTCTATATCGTGTCTTAATAAAAAATCAAATAATTCAGTTTTTTTGTGGCGTATGCCTCTCGCATTCCATATAATAATTTTTGTTGTTCTTGTTTGATCCATTATGACGATAGAAATTTATGAGCAATACTTGACACCACTTCAAATTGGTCAAGTTTTGTTTTACACGCTTTTAACTTTTGAATTAATTCAAGTGTTATATTTTTGATATCTCAAATGAAAACAAGTTATCATTAGTATTGTTATTTCTTAAATTTGACCAGTTATTATTTACAGGAGTTTCTTCAGCATGAAGAGCTGGAAACTGCGATTTGTCAGAGTTTTGCGGGACAGACGGAACATTAGTTTGACGGTTTGCATATTTACGTTGTCTAGGGGCTCTAGCATTTTGAGTAATGAAACGTTGTTTCATATCTATGTATTTTTTACGACTTGGGCAGTCAGGTGAAGTAGATTTATGTGCTTGTCCACAGTTAGCACATTTAAGTATATCTGATCTACATTCAGCGGCTTTATGATCACCTGAGCAATTTGAGCAAAAAATTTTAACAGCACAATGAGACGACCCATGGCCGTACATCTGACAATTGTAACATTGAGTTAACTTGTTCTTCCTGTTTCTGTGAAATTCCCATTTAACTTTTAAATGGTCTATAGAAGAGTATTTTTGTCTAAGCTCTTTAAGAGTTGTGGACTGTCGTTTAAAATATACAACATAAAAAATGATTTGTGTATTCCCTTGGCCGGGCTTTTCTATCATTTTGCAGTCAGTGAAATCTAATCCCATAGTAATTAATTTACACTTAAGCTCAGATAAATTAACCTTATCAAGGCCAAAAAGTAGAGCTTTATATGGCCTGTCACTTTTGGTGGCATAGGTGAAGAATTCTAATTGTTCTACTTTAAGCTTTTAAGTTTCAAACCAATCGAAATTTTTCTAATTGCATATTCTGCAACTTTTGATTTTTTGCATAGTTCATGTAGTTTATCAATACTACACTTAAGTATAGTAAGAGGTGGAATTATTTGCTTTGTTGTTTTAGCAACTAATATTTCATTATTGTCATCATCCAATGTTTGGAGTAGCTGATAGTAGTTATTGTTATTGTTTGTAGCGGTACTACCGCTAGCAATATTTTTTGTTTTTCTCATTTTAGCTTGCAAATTGAAAGCAATCAGCCTTATTACGGTTCTCGATGTCGAAAACGACTCTGTAATAGATTAAAGTAACACACAACCAGTGTTCTTTAATCTACTACAAAATTCGACTTACGCTATTACCGACATCGAGAACCGTAATAAGGCTGATTAGCATCATATTCGCGACCACGTTTAATTGTTGTTTTTTTTTTTAATTTATTATTATGTTTACTTATTCTTGATTTAGTCAAAGCACAACTACGTCTTGATCACACTAGAGTACAGCATCAACTTATGTTTCTATGTTTGTGAAGCAATCATATTCAGCCTTATTACGGTTCTCGATGTCGGTAATAGCGTAAGTCGAATTTTGTAGTAGATTAAAGAACACTGGTTGTGTGTTACTTTAATCTATTACAGAGTCGTTTTCGACATCGAGAACCGTAATAAGGCTGATTGTGATTTAACTTAATTTAATTCCTATTTTGCCACGAGCGAATATTCGCTTACTGGCCTATGTGTGCGTATAAAACGCACTACAAATTTATTAAATATATTATTTATTATATTTTTTTTTTGAAAATTTAGTTTTATGACGTTTCTGGCGCCTTTCCAGCTGCTGCCTTATAAGGAATTCCAGCTCATTTATCTGCTGCCACATCCTCCTTGTGGATTCCCATGATGGTGGTGGCTGCGAATTTATTAGCCTTTTCAGTATGGTCTTTTCTCTTTTCAGCTACTGTATCTGGCCTCCTCTCCTTTTAGGTTTTTTTACTTTAGGGATTTTTTGTCCTCTTTTGGCTAAGACTTTTCCTGAAACCTCTTCCTATAATCCTCGATGCTAAGTGGTTGGGGACCTGGTTTCATGCCTGCTTTTTTTTATAGCTCGCCTTTTCTTCTTTGGGTGCAATGGTCTTGTAAAGCACTCCGAAGGAAGAGTTCTAAAGGTGCACTTATATTACTAAGCACTCTTTAGTTCTGCAGGATCGTTTGCAGGTTCGCCATGTAAGGTTATTTAACCGTTAGTATAAATAAAACTCAACTTTTTGGCTTTCCGTCAATAATTGATCTTGAATTTTATATTCTTTCCCTTATATCTAAAAATTTTTACATTTTGATTTGAATGATCATTTCTACTCAATACAATTGTTTATACATGTTTGTGTATTTGTTAAATGCAACGCAGCAATCAAAATTATGCTTACTTCTAAATGATTACTTAGTGCCATTAAACCTTTAGTTTAATGCTGATGTCTTAATGATTGTTTTTAATTCGTTGAATTTTTTTTTGCTTAATAAAAATTATGAAAAAAAAACAGAAGTCAAAATTATGCCGACTTCTAAATAATTAATTAGTGCCATTAAACCTTTAGTTTAATGCACTCGATATTTTAATCAACCAATGGACAAACACACATACATGATCACTAATTGCACCAATGTAATTTATTGGCATATTACACTTTATGCGCATACTACAAGGGTGTTAAATTGTTTATTGAAAAATTCTTTACCATCATCAGTCTGCAAGTATTTGAGCACTTGACCTAATTTTAAAAAACTTTTCATTGCTTGAAATACTTCAGTTGCTGTTTTTGTTTTAAGTGCAACACCCCATGCAAACTTTGAGAAAGTATCAATGATAGTTAAGAAATATCGATATTTTTTATTATATGTATAATAGTTTTCCATTTCAACTAAATCAGCTTGCCAGAGATCATCTATCCCTTTCATTACAACTCTTCGACGTATGAAATTTTTTCGGACTGGCTTATGAAGTTCATTTACTAAATCTCTTTTTCTTGAATCCATTATTATTATTATTAAGTCTACTTTACATAAGGAAATATTGTTATCTGCTGTTCTTTATTTTTAATATCAAGCCTGTTATATACTTTTTGATTTAAGATTTTGATTCTTCTTTCAAAATCATTTTTATTTTTCTCTATTATTTGATTAATTTCATTTATATTCTTTCTTATTTTGAGATTACAAAAACCTTTTATTGACACCATCATTTTCTTCCAAAGCATTTGACATACATATGTTTGATTCTTTTGTTTTGAATGCCAATGTAGTTATCTGTATCTATAAAGAACCCAAGCAATTCAGTTGCATTTTTCATAGAAATTACGACACTTGTATCGTTAATATAGTGACCAAATTTATCAACAGACATTACTTGATGTTAATTTAATAGTTATTCAATAATGTTAGCCTCGTATAATTCTTCAATAATAGATACAATTTCGTTATTATGATTGCTGTGACCTGCAGCTTGTGATGCAAGCAGGAGTCTTACAGCCTGTTTTTGTAAAACACAAGTGTTCTCACTTGAAGTTTTCGTATTAAAGCAAAAACGTTTTAAATATGGTTTTTAAAAAACATTTAAAAGCTTTCGTCTATTCATGTTTGACATAAATAGAGCTTTTTCTATCGTTAAATAACGTTATTGCCATAGCGTTTATTTTCGTACCTTTTTATGCATTTTACATATAAGGATTTTGTGTTCAAGGTTAACCCTGGCTTTTCTTTACAAAAATAAATTATTAATTTAAAAAACAAAAACTATAAAAAAATGTTAGTAAATGTTAAAACTAAAAATGTTGAATTAAAATGTTTACAAAAATTGCAATAAATAAACGCAATATATGAAGACGATTTTTTGCTACACATCAACATATAGAAATGGTGAAGGTATTTGCGTGATAGCACTAATTTTTTTAAACATATGGAAGAACTTATGTACATACACACATATAAACATTCTTATGTACATACTTGTTTCTATATTTTTTTGAACCTGTTAATACATATTTATGTAATTAGTAGCATTTAACCCGCTACTTTATTAACGTCTCCTCTTCTTTCGTAAGCATATTTTTATGCCAATGTTTATTTTTCTAGGTTTTAACTTGTTTAATTTAATTCGCTTCTTTGTCCGGCCCTTTTTTATGATCATATTTGTGTGCCTAAGGTTATAGTTCTGCTACTAACATTTTTTATTTTATGGGATTATCACTCAGAACCTAAATAATTTTTCGTTCGTTTTTTTACGACCGAACAAATATTTTCATTTTCTAAAAACAGGCTGTTAGTCGATCTACTAACTCATTTGGATCATCCCAGTATATATATAGTTTTATTTATTTGGATTGAAACTCATTAACCCACTTCCCATATAATTTCCTTTTGTTGTTTTTATTGTATCTTGTACCCCTTATATTACCATCTGAGACATAACCTCTTTTATACGCATTAGTATTAATTAATATTTTTTATAACTATCTAACTCGGATTTATCATAGATGTTTGGTATTTTTTGAAACATTAATGAAAATAAGCCTGGAGTGAGTGCCCATATTTGGTTTCCAACTTGAATCTTATTTTCATTAAATTTAATGTTACTACCACCAAATTTCCATTCATAATTTAAATCTTTATGTAATCCATATAAGTAGTAGGGAAATGGGGAGGCAGCAAAAATTCTGCCACCCCATTAGTTTTTTTTTCCATATACCACAGAGGGAGCATTTTGCTTTTTATTTAAAGCAGCAAAAATTCTGCCTACCCATTAGTTTTTTTTTTCCATATACCACAGAGGGAGCATTTTGCTTTTTATTTAAAGCAGCAAAAATTCTGCCTACCTATTAGTTTTTTTCCCCCCCAATGTATTTTTCCATAAGGAGGAGTTTTGAATATAAATAAAATAAAGAATTTGTTGAGTAGTTTTACGAGCAAATATAAATAGAGTAAAATTAAGCTGATCGAATTATATTTTCTTCAATAAAGAGAAATTTATAAAATTCTATAATATGTATAAATGTATGTTTGAGTATTTTAAATTAAGGGAGAGTAATATGCAATATAGTTTAAATATTCAACGTATGTAAGTATATAAATAAACTCAATTTGTACTCTAACCTAAGCAAGTATGCCAATAATATAAAAAGGCTAAGGGAGTTTATTCCACATCATTATCCTAATTGCCACTTTAAAGGAAACTTAATAAAAATGGTAAGTAATTCCTATATAATAATGCTATAATTAATTATTTATTTTTATTATTTTTTCTTGTTTGTTTTTAGATGTATAACAAAATTGTAAATATTGCCCAAGGTATTAAGCCCGAGTATATTAAAATAGACGATATACCTTTAAACCAATCTTTGAAAATTGTGAATTTTGAATGGAAAGAAACACAATATGGTCTAAAAGTCATTGCCAATTTAGATGATAATAAATGGTTTTATCTTCCCCATAGAATGATGAAATTTTTAAACAAGGCGGATCCATACTTAACTCAAATAAATGATAAAGTTTGGACAATTATTTACAAGCGGCGGCAATTACCAAACGGACCTGCAATATTTGATTTAAATTATATCTAAACTCTGAAAAAGAAATCCTTACAATAAAGATAATTATAATAAAATATTTTCTTCAATGAAGAACAATTTTAAAAGTTATGTAATATGTATAAATGTATTGTTTGTTTAATGTTAATCAAAGCATATTTTGAAAAATGATGAATGAAAAGATTCTACATCCACAAGAGTTTTTCAATGGAATTCTTGTGGATCTTTTAAAAATTATTAATGAAAGCCTGAAAAAACACGTAACTTTAAAATACAAGCTAGACCTGGAATGTGAATACATACAAATCAAAACTGAAGATATATACATTCGGTCTATTACGCACAGATCTTAAATGCAATACCTGACTTTAAGCGACGACGTGGAGGACTCCCTCAAAAATCAATTTTTTAATATATGTACAAAAATGTCCGAATTTCAGGAGAGGGATAGCGGGTGGTCTCTATTAAAAATAAAAATACTGGAAATTAATATAAATAAATCATCGTTTATGAGAGGTTCCAAACATATTCCAACACCACAGTGGATAAGAAAACAGGGAGTTTTTAATTTTCAAAATGATGATGACTACTGCTTTACTCTGCATTTACACATGCAAGTAATAACTTGCAAGTAGTGTATATGTATTATCAACAAAAATGTCGAAGAAATAGCCGAAAGTCTTGCAAGTAACTTGAGTGTCAGTTTTAAGTTTATTTTTCAAATGTTCTCGAAGCGAAAACATCTTATGAAAAAAGCTTCATTTTTGGATTAAAACAAAAAACATTATCATGTAAATGTTATCACGAAATTTAATTAATAATATTAAATATAAATAATTTAATTATTTCTTTATTTTATTTTTGGTCCATCTTGATGAAAAAATTGTTTTTATTTTTAAAATATGTGAATCCAGTATTGCCGTAGTTACCGATATCATAAAATTTTCTGAGAAAATATTTTAATTAAATTTTTTTTAAATGCTTGCAATTTATGTTTTAAAATAAAATGAAGATGTGTTGCTTTGTAGTACTGTTTTTTTTTTTGTTTTTATACCCTTCACCGAAGGTAAAAGGGTATATATAACTTTGTCATTTCGTTTGTAATTTCTACAATATTGATCTAAGACCATATAAAGTATATATATTCTGGCTTCTTATGAGAAGGGAAGTTCAAATCCGGTTGTCCGTCTGTCCGTCCGTTGAAAAGGGTTTTCCGAAGACCCCAGATATGATGAAGGCTAGGTTGTGATACATTTATGTCACATATAGTCCGGAATTGTTTGCTATTGAAATTCAGGAAGATCGGTCCATAAATGGCTGAGATATGAGCAAAAAACCACGACTACCTCTAATTTTTTCCATAAATCACATGTTGTTTTTTAAATTCTTTTTTTCTGCATATCTCGAGAGCGGCAAGAGCTACGGCTTTCAAATTTAGTACAAACATGTTGCTTGCCAATACACAAACTCTCAAAAAAAATGGGCGGGATTGGAGAAGTGGGTGTGGCACTTCCCATACAAAGACGTTATACATTTCTGTATATCTGGAGAACGAAACGAGCTAAAGTTCCCAAATTAGGTACAAACATATTGGTTATCAATACACAGTATCCCACAAAATATGGGCGCGATTGGAAAAGTGGGCGTGGTACCTCCCGTACAAAGACATTATTGAAAATACTCAAAATTTTAAATTTTAGGGCTCTAGTATGACATATGAACACGTTTTATATACCAAAATGTCAGAAATTAGCAGCATATATTTCCCGAAAACCCTGAAACCTTTCTCCCAAAAATGGAAGAGTAATGCCCAAAATAAAATTTTTTTTTTAAACATACCCATTTTCGGGAACAATTTATCTTCCCGAGTCCAAGTTTTATAATCTAAGTAAATGGTTTTTTCTGCCTTAAAACGTGGGTATATAAATCTGCCAAATCGGTTAAGAAATGGTTAAGTTATTAGCAAAATACTCCAAAAATGGGCTAAAAAGCATCAACATTTTTATAAAAACTAAATTTTTAGAAATGTTACATGACCTATGGATACGTCTTATATAAAATCGGTTCAGATACAAAAAAGTTATTACCAAAATATAATTTTTTTAATAAAAATACCTATTTTCGGGAAGCGTACATCTTTCCGAGTCCAAGTTTTATTACCAGAGTAAATGATAAATTTCTTCCTAAAGACGTAGGTGTATAAATCTATCAAATCGATTGGAAAATGCCCGAGTTATGACCAAATTACTGAAATACCAATATTTACTTTTTATACCCTTCACAGAAGGTAAAAGGGTATATATAACTTTGTCATTCCGTTTGTAATTTCTACAATATTGATCTAAGACCATATAAAGTATATATATTCTGGCTTCTTATGAGAAGGGAAGTTCAAATCCGGTTGTCCGTCTGTCCGTCCGTTGAAATGGGTTTTCCGAAGACCCCAGATATGATGAAGGCTAGGTTGTTATACATTTATGTCACATATAGTCCGGAATTGTGTGCTATTGAAATTCAGGAAGATCGGTCCATAAATGGCTGAGATATGAGCAAAAAACCACGACTACCTCTAATTTTTTCCATAAATCCCATGTTGTTGTTGTTTTTTAAATTCTTTTTTTCTGCATATCTCGAGAGCGGCAAGAGCTACGGCTTTCAAATTTAGAACAAACATGTTGCTTACCAATACACAAACTCTCTAAAAAAAATGGGCGGGATTGGAGAAGTGGGTGTGGCACTTCCCATACAAAGACGTTATACATTTCTGTATATCTGGAGAACGAAACGAGCTAAAGTTCCCAAATTAGGTACAAACATATTGGTTATCAATACACAGTATCCCACAAAATATGGGCGCGATTGGAAAAGTGGGCGTGGTACCTCCCGTACAAAGACATTATTGAAAATACTCAAAATTTTAAATTTTAGGGCTCTAGTATGACATATGAACACGTTTTATATACCAAAATGTCAGAAATTAGCAGCATATATTTCCCGAAAACGCTGAAACCTTTCTCCCAAAAATGGAAGAGTAATGCCCAAAATAAAATTTTTTTTTTAAACATACCCATTTTCGGGAACAATTTATCTTCCCGAGTCCAAGTTTTATAATCTAAGTAAATGGTTTTTTCTGCCTTAAAACGTGGGTATATAAATCTGCCAAATCGGTTAAGAAATGGTTAAGTTATTAGCAAAATACTCCAAAAATGGGCTAAAAAAGAGGGTTCAGATACAAAAAGTTATAACCAAAATATAATTTTTTTAATAAAAATACCTATTTTCTGGAACCGTAAATCTTCCGAGTCCAAGTTTTATCAAATCGATTGGAAAATGCCCGAGTTATGACCAATATTTACTTTTTTTTATATAATTAAGTTGTTTTATTTGCGCCATAATTTTTTTATTTGTTTACAGGCACCAGCATCATGTCCAATATGACTTCCGTTATCACTCTGCTTTTAAACTGTGATCTATTTAACGAAATAATTTCTACAAATAGAGATTTGGAATTTTTGCATCTTAAAAACTTGCAAAAACAGATAAATCTATTGTATGGCAACACGCCAGTGGTGGTAGTGTGTTTCCCATTTTCGCATATTCACCTTTCATACCCAAATAACAAACTCACACAAAGATATTTGTTTATATGAAAAAAATATTCTACGGCCTATTTACTTATATAAAAGTTAAGTTCACATGCGTACCAGTGGTCGAGTGGTCTAGCCGTTATGTCACAAGTAATCGTCTGAGTGTTCACGGGTTCAAATCCCATTCGATAAATTTTTTTTTCTCTTGGTATTTATAAATTATTTTTAATTAAATAAAAAATATATCAGATTTTGCTATTTTTACTTTTATATTTTATAATTTAGAGTTTTGTTCTAAATAAATGCGCATTTTTTTTCTGTGGCTAATAATTTTATATAAAAACCAAACAATTTATTTTTGGTAATACCCTTAATATCTCAAAACAAGAAATTCCGACTTAAGCTATTATTATTTAATGCCACAGATATATTATATACATATGTAGATTATTCTTATCGCACCATGGTGAATGGTATATAAGATTCGGCATAGCCGAATATAGCGCTCTTACTTGTGCAAGCAAATTCTCTTGCAAGTTGGGCTGCAAGTGCGTAAAATGTGATGGTGTTAGTAAAAATGTGTGAGTGTATTGAGTTTTTCGAACTTGCACTTGCATGTGTAAACGCCGGGTTAAATTCATTTTTAGGCAATAATCAAAATTTACTGAAAGAAGTAAATTTATGAGAAGAAAAGATACAAATAAAAGATAGTCTGATCAATATTCAAACATTGGAGGTCCCTCTAAAATTGAAGGATATTAAGATATTTGAACAAATGAATTCAAATATAAGTATTAATGTATTTGGTTGTGAGGGAAGTTAAATTGTGGGACCATATTACCTTACCAGTGAAATAAAAGATCATCATATAAATCTACTTTTTTTTAACTGATGAAGAATGGTCCCATTATGTATTACTAACAGATATTTCAAGGTAACAAATATAAATTACAAAATTTTAATTCAAAAATATTAATTTTGTTTTATTGTATACATATTTTAGGCTAATAAGAAGTAGCTTAAATTCTGCCTACCCATTAGTTTTTTTCCCATATACCACAGAGGGAGCATTTTGCTTTTTATTTAAAGCAGCAAAAATTCTGCCTACCCATTAGTTTTTTTTTCCATATACTACATAGGGAGCACTTTGCTTTTTATTTGAAGCAGAAAAAATTCTGCCTACCCATTAGTTTTTTTCCCCCAATGTATTTTTCCATAAGGAGGAGTTTTGAATATAAATAATATAAAGAATTTGGTGAGTAAATATAAGTATAATTAAGCTGATCATATTATATTTTCTTCAATAAAGAGAAATTTAAAAATTCTATAATATGTATTAATGTATGTTTGAGTATTTTAAATTAAGAGAGAGCAATATGCAATATAGTTTAAATATTCAACGTATGTAAGTATATAAATAAACTCAATTTGTACTCTAACCTAAGCAAGTATGCCAATAATATAAAAAGGCTAAGGGAGTTTATTCCACATCATTGTCCTAATTGCCACTTTAAAGGATACTTAATAAAAATGGTAAGTAATTCCTATATAATAATGCTATAATTAATTATTTATTTTTATTATTTTTTTCTTGTTTGTTTTTAGATGTATAAAAAAATTTTAAATATTGCCCAAGGTATTAGCCCGAGTATATTAGAATAGATGATATACCTTTAAACCAATCTTTGAAAATTATGAATTTTGAATGGAAAGAAACACAATATGGTCTAAAAGTCATTGCCAATTTAGATGATAATAAATGGTTTTATCTTCCCCATGGAATGATGAAATTTTTAAACAAGGAGGATACATACTTAACTCAAATGAATAATAAAGTTTGGACAATTATTTACAAGGGGCGGCAATTACCAAAGGGACCTGCAATATTTGATTTAAATTATATCTAAACTCTGAAAAAGAAATCCTTACAATAAAGATAATTATAATAAAATATTTTCTTCAATGAAGAAAAATTTTAAAAGTTATGTAATATGTATAAATGTATTGTTTGTTTAATGTTAATCAAAGCATATTTTGAAAAATGATCTATGGTTATTGAACTTTTTAGAACCTTCCGTTCAATAGGATAAAAAATGCAATCGTATGCATTTTTAAAGTTTAGACTACTTTACAAGTGTGTAAACATATATTAAAAAGAAAATAAAACTTGTATATTATTACATGGCATCGTTCAACTAAAAATTCTGTAAATCGGTTTGCGAGGAAGAGGATATGCTCGACACCCATGAAGACCATCACTGCCGTGAATGCTTCAAATTTTTCTCCAAGGTAAATCATCTATGGGAGCATGAAAAGTCGCATGCTACTACATCTCTGAGATGTACCTAATAGTGGAGAGCAGGTGATTGAAATGTCCAATTTAAAAAACCTTAAATGTATGAAAAGGGCATTTAAGGATAGAATCATCATATACCTTTATGAAAATCAAAAGGAAAAGATTCTACATCCACAAGAGTTTTTCAATGGAATTCTTGTGGATCTTTTAAAAATTCTTAATGGAAGCCTGAAAAACACGTAAATTTAAAATACAATCTAAACCTGGAATGTGAATACATACAAATCAAAACTGAAGATAAATACATTCGGTCTATTACGCACAAATCTTAAATGCAATACCTGACTTTAAGCGACGACGTGGAGGGCTTCCTCAAAAATCAATTTTTTAATATATGTACAAAAATGTCCGAATTTTCAGCCTCAGAAAAAAAATGCGCATTTATTTAGAACAAAACTCTAAATTTTATAAAAAAAAGAGTGTTTTTTAAGGATATAAAAATCAGAGTACCGAAACGCTCGCTCATTCTTCATTCATGAGCGAGCGTGAAAATTTAAAAATTTTTCTGGAAATTCATCTTCATGAGGGTGAGGAAAAAAACTATTTTGATTTTCCTCGCTCATGAGGAGTGAGCAAAAACAAAAAATTCATATGTGATTTTTCAGATATGAAAAATTTTAAAAAATTCACGTTAAAATTCTTTACAAGGAAAAAAAATGCGATTTTCCCAACCATTTCCAGCGGGAAAATCAAGTAGTAAAGAGGCCCTATAGAAGGCCTTTTTGCAGACATAAGATCTCCCAGCCGCATTCCAACTTTATTACCAATTAGCAAGGTGTGTCATTGGAGACCAACACCTTGCACTTTTGCATATATATTAAACACTTCTGGAAGGGGTTCTAAAAAGATTTAAGAATAAAGCTTTATCCAAGTTTAATTGTTGTGGCTAATAATACGAAGTGAGTAAATTAATAACTAAACTTGCAACACGTTCTAACATAACTACTAAAAAAACAATTGCGACAGGCCTTATCTTAGAATAGAAAATTTGAATTTGTAAAATATTAAATAAAAACCTTTCTAAAACCCCTTTTCAAAAAAGGAAGAGTGGAATAAGTAAAAGTTTACAAAAATTCAATTGTAAACATTCTTAAAGGCCTAAAAAGTGATTCGCTTGCAATTTTCCCCGCCGGGCAGCACGTTTAGTCTTTGTGTATTTTTTTTGTAAAATTATTTCTTGACTGGTGAACCAAAATGTGTGTGTTGTTTTTTATTTTTGTAGGCAAATATTATTGAAAAAAAAATAAGAGAACTGCACATATCGTCATCTTAAATGCAGAATATTGTAACATCAAATTTCATAAGTTTACATGAGAAGCAAAAAACGTTGTAAAATGGAAATAATATGAGATATTAGAGTAATATTAAATATTTAGAATAAAAATGCGATAACCAGTTTTTTTTTTGACAAAAAAATATTATTTTTACTGTTATTTATTTAGTTATGTGTGTTACGTTATTTTAATTTGTAATTCTCTGAAGCAAAACGACGAATCATCAACGAAAGTATGATAGTATTAAGTTAAACAATCATTTAAAACATTAAATAATTAAATATTTCTGTTAAGTTAGAGGTATAATAGAATATAAAGATAATTAATGTACATGGCTATAAATACAATACTGCGTTTAAACAATAAATAAAAATATGGTTAAATGCACATATAAAAATGATAATCACACAATTAATATGCAGCATCATTAGGATTGCGTTGACATTCGTACTGTTTTTATCAGTACATATACTGTTTTTTGTTTAAAGTACTGATTTATGCATTACAAGCAAATCAGTACGCAAATGTACTGATTCTTTCATTAATGTACTGTTTTTGTACTGTTATTATATATTAACTGGGCTCAGTATGTAGTTTGTCATGTTGTCAAATTGCGATAAAAATATTAATATAGATGTTCTTATCGATGAGTTATTAACAATAAAGATTTTTGCCGCGTCAGTACGAAAAAAGATGACAGAAGAAGAAAAATGGAAAGTGTTTCTAAACGGTGGTGCGTTTACGAATTTGAGGAAATGTGTAATTTTATTTCTTTCATTCCACATTCAAACGATTTTACAGAACGAATCTTTAGTTTTAAAAGTGGAGAAAAGAAAGAAACGGGCTCCTAATATAAAACCTAGAAAGTGAGTTGCAGATAAAGACAAACTTTGGTTGTTGTTGTAATGAGTTTTACAATTTCTTGATGACAGGAAATAAATTGTGGAAAGGCCATAAATATTTTTAGCTTGTAAATATTTATGTCCATACATATGAAAATATATTATTTATAAAAATCTATAGTATAAGATCGTCTAAAAAACGATTGTGCCTTTTGCAATAATTACAATTATTAAAGGTTATTAGTTGTAAATCACTTTAAAATAATTTTTTAAATTATTTTTAAGATAAATACATAACAAGCTTCGTTATTTCAAGTGTTGAATTTGTTTTTTAACATTGTTGTCCTTATATCTAAAGCTTGGTGCTAAAAAGGCCAATGTCAAATAATTAATTTTAGAGAAAATTTAAATTTTAGTTTTTTATAGAAGAGTTCTAAGTAAAATTGGCTCAAAACTCTTTTGAAGCTCTTCTCGATTAAATTAGACATTGGCTGTTTCCGCAAAATAAAAGACATTCAGCATGACCTTTTAATTGCAAAATGAAATTATTTATGCTGGTAGATATAGCAAAGAAATACTTTTATGTAATTTTTCTTTAATTTTATGTGGACCTATATTCAAAAAATATAATAGAATAAAGGAAATACAATTTTAGTTCACATGTTAGTCAAGTTTTTTTCGTCAAATATTTGCTAGGTGTGACCGTAACTTGTGTTTTAGATTTTTTTATTATTCACTTTGTATTCCCGCTAAAAAATATATACGGAATTGAGTTATTGTTTGGAAAAAATTCGGTTTTATTAATTAAACTTTGTCACTGTTCAAATTATAGAATGAATTCAAGTTTTGTTTTAAAAAAGATTATAACTTTTTATGTTATTAATATGCAATTTTATATTAAAAAAGTAAATGTACTTTTTTTTTTGCAATTGTACTGATTTTTTTTCTCTTATGTACTGATTTCTCTGATTAAAAAACTGGCAACCCTAACTGCATTTGCGAACGTAGAGATGTTATATTATTAGAGATATAATTATGACATATTATTTATAGTTTTTTTTTTCTAATTAGAAGTGGATTAAACTAAATGTACTTCATTAAATTTAAATATAAATTGATTTTAAAAATCCAACTTTTCCATTATAACTAACGTGTATTTTGATCTCCTTATAATGAATTTTCTCAATGGAATTTTTCTTTACAATAAACAAGTTTTATAAAAAATTTGACTCATATACATATATGCATATTTGTCTCCATATAAGGAATTATTTCGAAAAAACTTCTGCAAGAAGTAAATTTTAATTAGTTAATTTCTGAAAAATTTAAATAAGAAGAATGAAAGAGTTTTTCAATTAAAAGTAGTATTGATAGCAGCCCGCGTATTCAGTTAAAGAAAATGTTGTATAAAGAAGCACTTATCCTAAAAAAAATGCTATTAGTATTTAATAAAGCCGTAAAAGGATTAACACAAAATTTAGCTAAACAATTAATATTCCAGCACTTGATAAGAAATGCTATTATTCTAAAAATGTAGAAGACAAGTAATTTATTATTTAAAACCAAAGGCTTTATAACAGTCTTTTTGAGAATATTGATGAAGGACGACTTGGAAGAATCCAATCCTAGCAAAAATACCAGATTATTTTAAATAAACGTCGAAAAAATATTTCTATTGTATTATAAACTTTCTATATTAATAATGAAGATATATTCTGATCCAATAGCAACAGATTCATTATAGGGAAATTCGACTGTATTAAAATTTATTAAAAAGTATATATGTACATATATAAACTCATAAGGTTGGAAACGAAATAAATGATGGAAATATCATATCATAAAAATAATGGCAGTCTGCTAGAAGCAAAAACGAAGGACCTGCAGATGGTACTATTTATTCTTGGAAATTCATAGCATATGGGAGTGCAATGGGTTAAGCTGTGAAATTTCTAACAGTCCAATGTAGAAGAGGCTAGTAGTCATACTTAATACAGGTTTTGCAATACATATATATATATGTGTGGATTCGGCTTATATTAATTTTATAGCACTGTTTTTCGTTTTGCTTATGCAATAATTTGCAGTTTGATCACTTATTCCCCTAACACGTTCAGAGTATGAAACAGAATACCCATTTTTGACGTAAAAAAATTAATGTGTTCGTAAAAATATAGCAAATACTCTGCTAATTTTTTTTTAATTAAGATTATTCATTATGTTGTTTAAGGAAATTATATAGTTAATGATAAGCAATTTTTGATTTTGTTAATAGCTTGAATATTTTTTAAACTGGAAGTTTAAATTTTTTTTTAAATATTTAACGTAAATCGTAATCAATAAAAAAGTATATTTCAAAATTTTCAATGATACATTGCTTTGCATTTTAGCAAACGATATTTATACTGTTGTAAAAAATTCTTTGATGCTTTAAAAAGGGTCGGTCGTTTTCTTAAGCAGACATAAAGGCAAAACTTATTGAAAACTCCATGAGCAAGTATAGAAACCTGGGCGCTGTTTCTCAAAACTACAAATTGCAAATCTACAAGTACAATACATTTGAACAAAAACCAAAGTTGTTAAAATGGTTGCTTTGTTAACGTAAATGAAGTGATTTTATGGTCCCATGCAGATATATTATAGGGAAGTTCGATTGTACCTGCTGTCACATTTGCTTTTACACATAATTTTTAGCAAAACAAGCCTTTTTTACTTTAATTTCAAATATTTGTTACTTACTTAAGAAAAATGTTATCAACGAACAACCGTTTTGGTTAGTAAAACCAAAACTGTATTACAACAACAACACGTATTGAGTACTTGGAGTTTTTTTTGAATGAGTTTTGCCTTTATGTCTGCTTAAGAAAAGGACCGACCCTTTTTAAAGCATCAAAGAATTTTTTACAACAGTATAAATATCGTTTGCTAAAATGCAAAGCAATGTATCATTGAAAATTTTGAAATATACTTTTTTATTGATTACGATTTACGTTAAATATTTAAAAAAAAATTTAAACTTCCAGTTTAAAAAATATTCAAGCTATTAACAAAATCAAAAATTGCTTATCATTAACTATATAATTTCCTTTAACAACTTAATGAATAATCTTAATTAAAAAAAAATTAGCAGAGTATTTGCTATATTTTTACGAACACATTAATTTTTTTACGTCAAAAATGGGTATTCTGTTTCATACTCTGAACGTGTTAGGGGAATAAGTGATCAAACTGCAAATTATTGCATAAGCAAAAAGAAAAACAGTGCTATAAAATTAATATAAGCCGAATCCACACATATATATATATGTATTGCAAAACCTGTATTAAGTATGACTATTAGCCTCTTCTACATTGGACTGTTAGAAATTTCACAGCTTAACCCATTGCACTCCCATATGCTATGAATTTCCAAGAATAAATAGTACCATCTGCAGGTCCTTCGTTTTTGCTTCTAGCAGACTGCCATTATTTTTATGATATGATATTTCCATCATTTATTTCGTTTCCAACCTTATGAGTTTATATATGTACATATATACTTTTTAATAAATTTTAATACAGTCGAATTTCCCTATAATGAATCTGTTGCTATTGGATCAGAATATATCTTCATTATTAATATAGAAAGTTTATAATACAATAGAAATATTTTTTCGACGTTTATTTAAAATAATCTGGTATTTTTGCTAGGATTGGATTCTTCCAAGTCGTCCTTCATCAATATTCTCAAAAAGACTGTTATAAAGCCTTTGGTTTTAAATAATAAATTACTTGTCTTCTACATTTTTAGAATAATAGCATTTCTTATCAAGTGCTGGAATATAAATTGTTTAGCTAAATTTTGTGTTAATCCTTTTACGGCTTTATTAAATACTAATAGCATTTTTTTTAGGATAAGTGCTTCTTTATACAACATTTTCTTTCACTGAATACGCGGGCTGCTATCAATACTACTTTTAATTGAAAAACTCTTTCATTCTTCTTATTTAAATTTTTCAGAAATCAACTAATTAAAATTTACTTCTTGCAGAAGTTTTTTCGAAATAATTCCTTATATGGAGACAAATATGCATATATGTATATGAGTCAAATTTTTTATAAAACTTGTTTATTGTAAAGAAAAATTCCATTGAGAAAATTCATTATAAGGAGATCAAAATACACGTTAGTTATAATGGAAAAGTTGGATTTTTAAAATCAATTTATATTTAAATTTAATGAAGTACATTTAGTTTAATCCACTTCTAATTAGAGAAAAAAAAACTATATATAATATGTCATAATTATATCTCTAATAATATAAAATCTCTACGTTCGCAAATGCAGTTAGGGTTGCCAGTTTTTTAATCAGAGAAATCAGTACATAAGAGAAAAAAAATCAGTACAATTGCATAAAAAACTGTACATTTACTTTTTTAATATAAAATTGCATATTAATAACATAAAAAGTTATAATCTTTTTTAAAACAAAACTTGAATTCATTCTATAATTTGAACAGTGACAAAGTTTAATTAATAAAACCGAATTTTTTCCAAACAATAACTCAATTCCGTATATATTTTTTAGCGGGAATACAAAGTGAATAATAAAAAAATCTAAAACACAAGTTACGGTCACACCTAGCAAATATTTGACGAAAAAAACTTGACTAACATGTGAACTAAAATTGTATTTCCTTTATTCTATTATATTTTTTGAATATAGGTCAACATAAAATTAAAGAAAAATTACATAAAAGTATTTCTTTGCTATATCTACCAGCATAAATAATTTCATTTTGCAATTAAAAGGTCATGCTGAATGTCTTTTATTTTGCGGAAACAGCCAATGTCTAATTTAATCGAGAAGAGCTTCAAAAGAGTTTTGAGCCAATTTTACTTAGAACTCTTCTATAAAAAACTAAAATTTAAATTTTCTCTAAAATTAATTATTTGACATTGGCATTATTAGCACCAAGCTTTAGATATAAGGACAACAATGTTAAAAAACAAATTCAACACTTGAAATAACGAAGCTTGTTATGTATTTATCTTAAAAATAATTTAAAAAATTATTTTAAAGTGATTTACAACTAATAACCTTTAATAATTGTAATTATTGCAAAAGGCACAATCGTTTTTTAGACGATCTTATACTATAGATTTTTATAAATAATATATTTTCATATGTATGGACATAAATATTTACAAGCTAAAAATATTTATGGCCTTTCCACAATTTATTTCCTGTCATCAAGAAATTGTAAAACTCATTACAACAACAACCAAAGTTTGTCTTTATCTGCAACTCACTTTCTAGGTTTTATATTAGGAGCCCGTTTCTTTCTTTTCTCCACTTTTAAAACTAAAGATTCGTTCTGTAAAATCGCTTGAATGTGGAATGAAAGAAATAAAATTACACATTTCCTCAAATTCGTAAACGCACCACCGTTTAGAAACACTTTCCATTTTTCTTCTTCTGTCATCTTTTTTCGTACTGACGCGGCAAAAATCTTTATTGTTATTAACTCATCGATAAGAACATCTATATTAATATTTTTATCGCAATTTGACAACATGGCAAACTATATACTGAGCCCAGTTAATATATAATAACCAGAGAAGACAAAAAAAAGCAAAAAACAAAGTGTTTACAGCAAAAAAAATATATAAAAAAAGCATTTTTATTTTTTTAATATATACATTTAAATATAAAAAATTACAATTATTCTAGTTCTTCAGACTCGTGAAAACAGTTACAATAACCAATCATGTGGGCTTTTATATTTGTAAACGTCATTTTTCTTCGTCTTTCTGTTCAAAGTGAATTGTATAAGGAAAAACTTCTTTCCACGTCGACGGATGTTGTTGGAGCAAATTTATATTTCAAAATTTAATTTCGTCATCAGGTTTAGCACCAGTTTGAAGAATGTTGTTTATTTGTAAAATTTGTTTGAACCCCGGATTTCTTTGAAATACATACTGCATTAAATTTCCTCATATATATTTTTTCATGTAGATTCTCAAGAGCTTCTCGTACATTTGACACAATATTTACTCTTTCGTGAATAGCTAACCCAACTGTTTGTAGCTTTTTTTATAGAAGACACAATAATTGAAAAATTGTTTTTGATAAACGCAAGTTGGGAACTTAATCCGGGCAAGTTATATATTTCTTTGGCGTGCGCGATCGAATCTGAGTCTTCACTTTTCAGTTAAGAAATAACAGCCTTTACTTTATCAAGGTATTCTGCATAATGCATTGTGGCTTCTATCCAAGTACCCCAACGTGTAGGGCATGGGAACGGTGGAAGAGCCAAATTGGGATTCATTTGTAAAAATAACTGCTTTCTACGAGGAGCCTATGGAAATTAAAATTTTAGTTTGTATGTGTGTAAATACGAGTTATTGAAAAATTAACTTAACAAAAACGGATTTGGTTTAAGATATTAATTTATTTACATGCTGAAAGTCTAGGCGATGAAATCAGCAACACGATGAAGTCCATGAGCAAAACGTGTCAAATGTATCATTTTAGGATACATTATCCTAAGGGACAAAATTCTACTTAACATGTATGCCGCTGCATTAGTTACCATTAGCAATATTTTGTCGTATAGAATGCCTAGATTAAATTAAAAAAAAATTAAAAAAAAAAAATTATTAATCAAATATTCACTTACCATCAGGCCATAAAATTTGTAATGAATCGTTGAAGAAAGTTGCAATAGAAGCCCCATTTGCATTTTTGAGAACTCCCATGTTCAATAAAAAAAGGTTTATTTCCAACATCGTCATTTAAAATACCAAATATAAAGTTGGCCACATATCTTTGTTAACTGTCTGTTATTTCATCAACAGAAATCCATACATATTTACCTTAAGCCTTTTCACGTATTTTTCCCAAAGCTTCCGTATGCATTTAAGGTATGTATTTACCTCGAATAGAACTTTCGCTTGGAACTGACAAATTGGCGTACTTTTGAAAGATGTTTTTGAAACTGGGATGGCTTACTTTTTTTACTGGTATGAACAGGAAATTCCTTTATAAGTTTTTGTGGACGATTTTCTTGGCAAACAGCTACTTTGTGTTTTTTGTACTAAAATGTTGCTCCACATTGCACTTCTTTTCGCTATTAATTTTACTCGAACACACATTACAAAAAAGCCAATCTTTTTCCACTTTAAAAACTTCAGGATACAATTTTACCATTTTTAGCATAAATAACATATTTGACTTTTCTTTCGGCATTTATTTTTTATTATTTTTTCGTTCACAACGGCCGGTTTATTTATTTTTTTTTTAAACTCAAATAAGTTACATGGCTGTTTTTTTGGGATGGTAAGTTTATTAATTTTAGTTGTAATAAAGCGTATTGAATTTGGCCCAAAAACGTTGAGTCCACAACTAAAGCCTCTAGTACACGGAATGTAAAAAGCCACATGCGCATGTGGTTCTGACGTAATTTTGACGTCAATGCAAAGCCACAATAAGCATTGCGTGTTGTGTGATGACGTCAGAACCACATGCGCATGTGGCTTTTAACATGCCGTATATTTTTGTTTTAACCCAGAAAAAAGTTGTCAATTATTTTTTTTTTCTCATGTTTTCTCAAAAAAATATTTTTTACGTAAAAATTATGTTAAAAAAGCTATTTTACAGCAAAAACATAGGAAAAAAGCAAAATAAGCACCATAATAACAAAAACAGCAAAAAAAGCAAAAATGGGCAAAAACAGCAAAAAAGAAGCAAAACAGCAAAAAAGCAAATTTGTCTTCTCTGATAATAACAGTACAAAAACAGTACATTAATGAAAGAATCAGTACATTTGCGTACTGATTTGCTTGTAATGCATAAATCAGTACTTTAAACAAAAAACAGTATATGTACTGATAAAAACAGTACGAATGCAGTACTGCCTGCACTGCATCAGAAAAGCAAACTTATTTCACCATGTCAACGCAATCCTAATGATGCTGCATATTAATTGTGTGATTATCATTTTTATATGTGCATTTAACCATATTTTTATTTATTGTTTAAACGCAGTATTGTATTTATAGCCATGTACATTAATTATCTTTATATTCTATTATACCTGTAACTTAACAGAAATATTTAATTATTTAATGTTTTAAATGATTGTTTAACTTAATACTATCATACTTTCGTTGATGATTCGTCGTTTTGCTTCAGAGAATTACAAATTAAAATAACGTAACACACATAACTAAATAAATAACAGTAAAAATAATATTTTTTATCAAAAAAAAAAAAACTGGTTATCGCATTTTTATTCTAAATATTTAATATTACTCTAATATCTCATATTATTTCCATTTTACAACGTTTTTTGCTTCTCCTGAAAACTGTGATGTTATATTATTCTGCATTTAAGATGACGATATGTGCAGTTCTTTTAGTTTTTTTTTTTTTTAAATAATATTTGCCTACAAAAAATTCCACACACACTTTGGCTCGTTGCCTTTAACAAAAACAAAATACACACAAAGACATTTCGTGCTGTGGTCATGCAAACTGGCGAGCAACAACAACATTACTGGTGAGGAGCGTTAAGAAAATTTTTTGTTTCCTCATTTTTCATGACTGAGGAAAGTCAAAAATTTATTTTTCCTCAAGCTCATGAATGAATTGGCAAAAAAAATCACAATTTATTCATGGTTGTGAAAAAAATTACACATTTTAAATTCCTCATTCATGAAAAAATTCATGAATGGTGAAATATGAGCGATCATATATGAATTTTTCGGAACTCTGATAAAAATAGAAAATAGCAAAACCTGATATATTTTTTATTTAATTAAAAATAATTTATAAATACCAAGAGAAAAAAAAATTTATCGAATGGGATTTGAACCCGTCAACACTCGATTACTTGTGACATAAAGGCTACGATTACTTGTGACATAAAGGCTAGACCACTCGACCACTGGTACGCATGCGAACTTAACTTTAATATAAGTAAATAGGCCGTGGAATATTTTTTTCATATAAGCAAATATCTTTGTGTGTGTTCAAGGCGCATTCATTTACCAGGTGGCGTTGAAAGCACAGCTGTGCTACTTTTTTTCTTACTTAGAGAGAGAAATGTCAAAAGCTGCTTGTGTTTTTGACATATCGATCAACGAAAGCAATAAAAAAATACATTGTTGTGTTGTTGGTGTTGTTACTTGTTGTAGTATCGACACCACCGTATACATGAATTCGCCTTGTGTGAGTTTGTTGTTTGGGTATGAAAGGTGAATATACGAAAAAGGGAAACACACCACCACCACTGGCGTGTTGCCATACAATAGATTTATCTGTTTTTGCAAGTTTTTAAGATGCAAAAATTCCCAATCTCTATTTGTAGAAATTATTTCGTTAAATAGATCACAGTTTAAAAGCAGAGTGATAACGGAAGTCATATTGGACATGATGCTGGTGCCTGTAAACAAATGGAAAAATGATGGGAAAGCTATATAAGACGTAGCCATAGGTCATGTAACAACTCTAAAAATGTAGTTTTTATAAAAATTTTGATGCTTTTTAGTCCATTTTTGGAGTATTTTGCTAATAACTTAACCATTTCTTAACCGATTTGACAGATTTATATACCCACGTTTTAAGGAAGAAAAAACCATTTACTTAGATTATAAAACTTGAACTCGGGAAGATCTACGGTTCCCGAAAATAGGTATTTTAATTAAAAAAATTATATTTTGGTAATAACTTTTTTGTATCTGAACCGATTTTTCCGAGTTTTTCCGCAAATATGTTCTACTAAAAATTCCGATCTTTTGATATATAAGACGTAGCCATAGGTCATGTAACAGCTCTAAAAATGTAGTTTTTATAAAAATTTTGATCCTTTTTAGCCCATTTTTGGAGTATTTTGCTAATAACATAACCATTTCTTAACCGATTTGGCAGATTTATATACCCACGTTTTAAGGAAGAAAAAACCATTTACTTAGATTATAAAACTCGGGAAGATCTATTGTTTCCGAAAATGGGTATGTTTAAAAAAAAAATTTTATTTTGGGCATTACTCTTCCATTTTTGGGAGAAAGGTTTCGGGAAATATATGCTGCTAAAAATTTCTGACATTTTGGTATATAAAACGTGTTCATATGTCATACTAGAGCCCTAAAATGTAAAATTTTGAGTATTTTCAATAATGTCTTTGTACGGGAGGTACCACGCCCTCTTTTCCAATCGCGCCGATATTTTGTGGGATACTGTGTATTGATAACCGATATGTTTGTACCTAATTTGGGAACTTTAGCTCGTTTCGTTCTCCAGATATACAGTACAACGTCTTTGTATGGGAAGTGCCACACCCACTTCTCCAATCACGCCCATTTTTTTTAGAGAGTTTGTGTATTGGCAAGCAACATGTTTGTACTAAATTTAAAAGCCGTAGCTCTTGCCGCTCTCGAGATATGCAGAAAAAAAGAATTTAAAAAACAACAACAACATGGGATTTATGGAAAAAATTAGAGGTAGTCGTGGTTTTTTGCTCATATCTCAGCCATTTATGGACCGATCTTCCTGAATTTTAATAGCAAACAATTCCGGACTATATGTGACATAAATGTATACCAGCCTAGTGAAGGGTATAAAAACAGACGTTCTTTTGTTAACATGACATTTTTCAAAATTTTCGACCCATTTGTAAAAGTATTTATAAACTTGACCCATGTCAATATTATACTGCCCCAGGACTTTCATGGGATGCTATGTTAAGAACAACTAAAATAGAGTTAGAACTGCTAAGTGATGTCAATATGTACAATTTTATACAAGATGGTATTAGGGGAGGCTTAGTTCAATGCTTAAAGAGATATTCTAAAGCAAATAACAAATATTTAGAAGACTTCGACAGTAGTAAGCCTTCAGAGTATTAAATGTACCTCGACGCTAATAACTTGTATGGATGGGCAATGTCAGAATATCTTCCGTATGGAGAATTCGAATGGAATTATGAAGAAGATATTTTAAATATGTTGGATGTTGCTAATATATCAGATACGTCTGAAATTGGTTATTTTTTGGAGGTAGATTAAGAATACCCCGAATACTTACTACATGAAACACATAATGATTTACCATTTTGTCCAGAAAATAAAATAGTTGGTGAATCTAAATATAGAAATCTAATTGCAGACTTAAGATCAAAAAAAAAAATATAAAATTCATTATAAGGTTCTTAAACAGTGCTTGAAAAATGGATTAAAATTAAAAAAAATTCATAGAGCATTGGCAAAAAAGTAGATAGATTTTAACACATACCATAGAACATTAGCAAAAAAATTCGTTTGAAAAAGATTTCTTCAAACGGTTTATGAGAAAACCATTGGAAACGTTCTTAATCGTACAGCTGTTAAAATAGTTAGTGATTGGGAAACTACAAATCGTAATCATTTAGGAGCTAGAGCACTAATTTCTAAGCCAAATTTCTCGGGTATTGCACAATTTTCCAACAATATATTTGCAATTCAATTAAAACTTATGCAAATAACTTACAACAAATCAATTTATTTAGGCTTTGCTGTGCTAGAACTCTCTAAATGGAAAATGTACGTTTTTCATTATCAGTACATGGAGCCAAAATTTCAATCCAAATTAGCCTTAAATTATATGGATACAGATTCATTTATCTACACAATAAAAACAGAGGATTTTTATGCTGATATTTAAGATGACATTGCTTCAAGGTTTCCTTTCAATGGCAGACTATAAAAAATCATTGTTTGAAAAAGTAATACTCTCTGCTACAATGAATACATTTAGATCTAAGTTTAATCATCTGTATACTCAAAAATTAAACAAGATTGTCTTGAGTTATGCGGATGACAAAAGAATTATCGCTTCAGACCAAATAAATACTTATGCACGAGGGCATTTTAGACTTCAATCTAACTTTGACAACTTTTTTACAGAAATAGACAATTTTTTAAATGACTCATTTGACGATGAATATTTAATGAACATAGATATTTAAATTAATATTTAATAAGTATGATAATAAGTAAGTATGGTGCCCCGGTAGGCTTGCTGGTAGTGATCTAGTCTATCAGTACCGAGGTTTCGGGTTCGATTCCCGCCAGAGACTCTGGTCTTCTGCAGACAAGCAAATAGCTTCGCGGGATGTAGTGTAGGAATAAAAAAAAAAATATATATAAATGTACAAAATTGATATTACATACATATATAAAAATAATTTTTGAAATATAGTTTTAGCCAAAAAAAAAAAAAAATAAATAAATAAATAAAACAATATATGTTAATAAATATATTTTTAACAATTTTTTTATTTTTTGAATTTATACTATGAGTTAAATTTCAGCTATGTATTTTATAAATCTTTTTGTAATAGTTCTATTCCTTAAATTTTTTAGGAATGACTTTATACACTACCAGACTATTATATTGTATCTTCTTGTTACATTTTACCTTAGCTTTCCGTGTGACACAAAGAATGCTGACGAAGGCCATAGCGGGCCAGAAAATGCATTACATTCTGCTGGTGTCTAATAATTGTAAATTTTTCTGTACATACAATATACTTCATTGCTATCCAACGGAAAGCTAAGGTAAAATGTAACAAGAAGATACAATATAATAGTCTGGTAGTGTATAAAGTCATTCATAAAAAATTTAAGG
This sequence comes from Pollenia amentaria, assembly GCA_943735925.1. NCBI lineage: Eukaryota > Metazoa > Arthropoda > Insecta > Diptera > Polleniidae > Pollenia > Pollenia amentaria. The sequence goes on from OX031009.1 coordinate 67,426,925, forward strand.
AATAGAACTATTACAAAAAGCTTTATAAAATACATAGCTGAAATTTAACTCATAGAATAAATTCGAAAAATAAAAAAATTGTTGAATATAATAAAGTTGCTTATGAAAAGAAGTAATTCCCAATATCTATTTGTTAAATATACTTTTATTAAAAACTTTTGAATTTTCTATCTAAAAATAAATTTTTAAATAATGCCATAATACATTTTCAGTATCGTAATCTAATTTCTTTCGATTTCTTGTTACACGAGGAAAGTATTAATAAGGTAAAGTGGATTTTTTCATATTTGAATAGTTATCATTTTTTGATAATATTCTAATTTTTGGAGTTCTTTTTTTCGAAAAGCTTTTAAGACGCTTAGCTACGGAAGATGCAGAAGAAGGTTTACATTTTTGTATTGTTGTATTCATATCGTTTTGATCATCATTATTTGTATAAATATCCTCAGGTTTGCAGTTCTATACTACTCGATTAAGTTTGAGTTTCACTATCGCGCAAATTATGCAATGCTGATATTTTATTCTGACTAGATGTTCGTTGGGATCCAATTAGATATTTAGCAAGTTCTTGTTTAATATAATACAATTCGTTAATATCTTTTAGTATATGTGGACAATATATTGGTAAGAGTTTCCGATGTAAAAAATCTGAATCAGAATATTCAACTTTAAATTTTTCGTAAGTTGATGGATGAAGAACTATAAGTATTGATAAATTATTTGACATTTTCTAAAATTTTTCCAATGAGTCCACTTAATATTGATGAAATAATGATGGGTAAAAATCCTCCCTTTTGAATAAGATGTTTCCTCTTTTGACGCATAGAGGTTTGTGATGAGCAATCTCCCCTCAAAGTATTTGTATATGGTTTTAGTTTTTTAAACACAGTTTTGTTTATTTTATGATTTCTGTTTATAATATTTAAAATAATTTCATTTAAAGTTTTGATAACAACATTATCAACATTTTTCAAAATGTCATTTCGTAGTTTGTGATCCGCTTTTTTAAGAACATAGTAACTTTAGATTTGAGGTCATTGCTTATATTTGCAAATATATATTAATCCGTATTAAAAATATTCGATCTAAATCTTAAAGCATTAGGTATTTCTTGAGTAAGATCAACTATTAAATAACCATGAGCCTGTTGTGTACAATGATTACATACATCTACTTAAGATTTTGAGTTTTCTGGATATCCTTGACGAGCTAGATGTTGAAATTTTGTCTTATCTCTTGGATGTTTAAACATAACTACATATTTGGTGTTAAATGAAATATCTCTCTAATAAGTCCCTTTATGAAAAATATTTTGTGTAACTAAAATTACACTTAAATTCCTATAATGAGATCCCTTTGTAAATAGTTCACAAACTTTCTTATTTGATGACTCAATCATTTAATCATCCAATATTATTAAAGTAGATTCTTCGTCATTCGTATTAAAAGACTCTGGAACTCCTATAACATACTCTACATTTTCTATATTTGGAAGTGAATTTTTTTCAGAATACCACAATATGATTCGATCTATATCTTTAGATATTAAGTTTTGATTTTTTATTAAATTTTTAATGAAAGTATATTTTCCACAACCTGAAGGACCACAAACCATCATTGTAAATGGATATATACACTGATGAAATATGTTTGCGCTCTTAAAAACCATTTGTTAATGAATAAAAAAGGAACAACATTTTAATTAATATGAGTGAAAAAATCTTATTGACGAAATTCACAGTCAAGCTAGAAAATCTTTAAGCGACGCAGGTTTATTCAAAAGGGGATTTTAGATACTTGGCAAATAGACTTGGTGGAGATGATACCATATGCAAAATTTAATAAAGGTTATAAGTAGATGCTTAATGTAATAGATGTATTCTCAAAGTATGCCTACGCTTTACCATTAAAAGCTAAAACAGGATTTGAAACTTCAAAATCATTTAAAAGCATTATAAAGTTAAACAGTAATAAAGCTTCTAAATACCTGCATTCAGATCAAGGAAAATAATTTTACAACACATATTTCAAAACTCTTATGAAAGAGCTAAATATTAATAACTCTCATACATATTCAAATTTAAAAGCGTCAATAGTTGAACGATTTAATAGAACTTTAAAAAATAAAATGTGGAAACAATTTAGTATGCAAGGAAATTATAACTGGATAGATGTATTAGATAAGCTGTTCATAGAATATAATTTATCTTATCATCGAAGTATAAAGATGAAACCTAATTCAGTTAACAAGCGAAATGAAAAAAAACTTTTAAAAACTGTATATAATGACAAAGTTTTTAAAAATGGAATATTTAATATTAACGATTTTGTTCGCATAAGCAAATATAAAAATGTTTTTCAAAAGGGATATACACAAAATTGGTCTACAGAAGTTTTTAAAGTAAATTAAATTAATGCAACAAACCCTGTCACTTACCAGCTAAAAGATTTTAATGGAAATATAATTAAAGGCGGATTTTATCAAGAGGAGTTATTAAAAACAAAAGTTCCTAACATCTTTTTAGTTGAAAAAGTCTTAAAACGTAGAGGTGAAAAACTACTTGTAAAATGGTTGGGTTTCGTTTAATTCATGGATGCATAAAACAGATTTCAGTTAATAAATTAAATTTTTCATGTATGTATAACAAACAACTTATAATATTTAACATTTATAATAAATATGGCATCAAGCACAGAGGATAATAGTATTAATGTTACTTAATTAAGTTACGATTCGGTAAATTTATATAAAAACACTTCAAGTACTTTCACAAATTTATTAAAGCAATCTCTTAGCATGAGTGACCAGTGGGAAGTCGGATTATCAGATATATCCTTTTCGATAACGAATAAACAACTAAATATGAATCAAAATATACCTAAACGTAAAAAACGCAACATTTCAAATTTTAATAATCAATTTGTAAAAACATTAAAAATTGACTCTAATAATGAATATGATGAAATTAAAACAGAATTTAAAGAACTAATGGAAACATCTGAGGAGCTGAAACTAAAAAATATTAATAAAACTTCAAAACTTTTAAATACATTAAACATTGTTAAACCCCAATCTAATATATTGTTACGAAATTAGATTTGTCTAAGAATTATATATGGTTTTAGTTATAAGTTATCTTGTTAATTATGGTTTTATGTCATATAAGTTACTATTTTTATGAACGCAACTGTAACTAAATTTTCTAGCAATTGTAATTGTAGACTTTAGATTTAAAATAATTCGAACATAATTTTCTGGAAAATACTAGACGGTTCTTGAATTAACTAGGAATAGTTTTGAACTATAAATACGGTCTGACTCATGAAAGCTTAGTTTAGATTGATTGGAGACATTAAACGGTTCAGATCGTTACTTACAATAGTGGTTAAAATTTGTGAACATTATAATTAATTTCAATAAAGTTTGTTAAGTTGAATACGCGTGTGTATTTATTTTTATTTGCAATTAAAAGAACTCAAAGGTTAAAAACCTTAACGCGTTTTATTAAGTGAAAAACGTAACAATTGGTGTCAGAAGTGAAATTACGATAAAAAAAAAAAAAAAAATTAATTAACAATGAAATTCGATGAGCTTAAAGTTGAGCAGCTTAAGAAGGAGTTGGATCTGCCGACTGCAGGAAATAAGGCTGAGCTGCAGAGAAGATTAATCGATGAGCTTAAGCGACGCAATATTGACATCGCAGCATATGAATTTGACGAAAAAGAAAAAATAGAAGTTGCTACCCGTGCAGTAACAAGTGACATGGATCTTAGCACAATGTTTGCTGCTATGATGGAAAAATTTCTGCAGAAACTTCTAGAAAAATTGAAGAAAATTCAAGAAGCATGGAGAAAATGGTAAAAGAAAATTCGGCAGAAACTTCTAGAAAAATGGAAGAAAATTCAAGAAGCATGGAGAAAATGGTAAAAGAAAATTCGGCAGAAACTTCTAGAAAAATGGAAGAAAATTCGAGAAGCATGGAGAAATATTCCAGTAATGCGCCTTGGCCTTGAAGGCTTTTTGTATTACAAGCAATAAATAAATAAAATAAATAAATAAATAAATAAAATGGTGAAAGAGAGCTCGGCAGAAAATTCAAGCACTATTCTTGCCGAAATTCAAGAAAATTCAAGGGTGACGAACGAGAAACTCCAGGCTACTAATGAAAAACTTGAGAAGCTTCAAGAAATTTATACTGCTATAAATGAAAGAGTAGACGATATGGAGATAGAATTCAACCAGAAGATGTTTGATGTAAAAACACAAGTCACTGATGTAAAAACTCAAGTCACGGATGAAAAAACACAAGTCACGGTTTTTGATGGAAAACTACATCATCTGGAAGAGAAAGTCAATAGTCTTCAATATCAGGAGGGAGCGGTGAGAGTTTTTCCAGAAGTATCGAATAGAATAAGAGCTCCAAGTTTTGACGGTAGCTCACCATTGAATGTGTTCAAGTTCCAGTTTGACACAGTTGCCAACAAAAATGCATGGAACAATGAAGAAAAAGCCATAGAGTTGATTCTGGTTTTAAAAGGAACCGCAGCTGAAATTCTAGAAAGTGTACCAGTAAGTTGCAGAAATAATTATGATGACATTATGGTAGCACTGCAACGTAAGTATGGTGGTGAACACAGAAAAGAAATATTCAGAATGGAATTACGGGGCAGAGTACAAAAGGCAAACGAAACGCTACAGGACTTCGCACTAGAGATCGAGCGTTTGGTGCAGCTTACTTATCCAGGTGAAAGTCATCCATTGTTAGATCACTTTAAGACCGAAGCATTTGTAAATGGTATACGAGATGCTGATGTAAAACTCGCGGTATGTGCATCACAGAAATCATCGTTTGCAGAAACAGTATCATTTGCCCTAGCCCAAGAAACCGCCAGGATAATTTCAAGGCCGCAAGCGTATAAGGTACGAAAGATTGATTTCTCTGCTGAGGACGAAGGAGATCTTTTAAAGGAAATGAGAAGCATGAAGGAGGCAGTTTTGCAAGCTTTGGGCGAAATAAAACCAAAAGCAGAGTAAAATGTTATAACTGTGGTAAAACTGGTCATATTCAACGAAACTGCAAGTCACCAAGAAAACGATCCCGATCTGCTTCGCCACAAAGAGACAACCAAAGAGCTTATCGACATTCATCACAAGAGTCACTTTTAAACTAAAAAGAGCTAGCGCTGCGGGGCATGAGCTAGCTTCCACATCTGATGGCCCCACAATTTCTATATCAGTTGTGCAACATAGTAACAATAATCTTACTGCTTGCGGTTATATTAACGGACGAAAGCGCATTTTTACTGTGGATACTGGGGCATCACATTCTATTATAAGGCCCGATTTAATACAAAAATCTATTGAACCACTAAGCGGGGTAAGTCTGCGAACAGCTACGGGAGAGTCTGCCACAGTCTATGGAAAAGTAAAAGTACAATTAAATATGGCTTATACAATCGTCCATCACGTATTTGTAGTGGCAGATATTGTAGACGAGGTAATCATTGGCGCAGATTTTGTGATTGAACAGAGTATTCGTTTGGATATGGGTCAGCAAATTATGTATTGGCGTGATGTTGAAATACCCCTTGAAGTTGGATACGAAATCAAGGCTCATGTAAGACAATTAATCGCCCTTGAATGTGAAAAATTGCCACCCAAATCAGAAACCTTAGTATGGGCGCGAATGGATGGAGAATGTGAGGACAACAGTTTGTGGGTGGTGGAGCCAGCAGAAATTAAAGGCGATGTCGTAACAGCAAATGCCCTCGTAAAACCTATCAAGAGTTTAGTTCCTATGAGAATATTAAATGTATCCAGTAGTGAAAAAGTCCTTGCGCAGAACTGCAAGATTGGACAATGTACTTCAACAGAGGCAATAATTAATTGCGATCAGCATCAATTCGCAGCAAGAAAGAGCAAGAAACTAACGCCGCCTAGTAAAAATAAGGCCAAACAACTACTACGTAAATATGCCTCTGTATTTGCTTTGAAAGGTCAAAAACAAGGTAGAACTTCAATCGTAAAACACGAAATCAACACCGGTGGCGCTAAGCCAATAAAACAGGCACCTAGAAGCATTCCTCTAGCAAAGCGAAATGAGGTAAGAGAGCTGGTTAGCGAGATGGAAAAGAGCGGAGTTATTAAACCATCATCAAGTCCATGGAGCTCACCAGTGGTGTTAGTGAAAAAGAAAGATGGAAGTACCAGATTCTGTGTAGACTACAGAAAACTTAATGACGTCACGAAAAAAGATAGTTATCCATTGCCTAGAATGGATGATACCTTGGACACGTTAGCCGGAACGGAATGGTTTTCTACATTAGATTTGCAGAGCGGTTATTGGCAAGTGGAAATTTCAGAAAATGATAAGGAGAAAACTGCGTTTAGCGCAAGTGATGGTTTATGGCAGTTTAATGTGATGCCATTTGGACTCTGCAATGCTCCGGCTACATTCGAGCGTTTAATGGAGCAGGTGTTAAAAGATCTTCACCAAAAGACATGTTTGGTGTACCTTGACGACATTATTGTCATGGGGAAAACAGTTGATGAACACCTTAAAAACCTGGAAGAAGTGTTGAAACGTGTATCCATGGCAGGACTTAGGCTTAGTGCTAAGAAATGTTCGCTGTTCCAGAAGGAAGTAAAGTACCTAGGACATCGAGTAACATCTAAAGGCATTTCAACGGATGAAGATAAAATAAAAGCTGTAATGGAGTGGCCTCGTCCGAAAAATCTACATGAATTACGCAGTTTTCTAGGCTTATGTACATACTACAGGCGTTTCGTACCGAACTTTGCAAATATTGCTGCAAGCTTACACGAGTTGACTAAAAAGGCGCAAAAATACTTCTGGGGTGAAGCACAGAAAGCAGCATTTCAGAGCCTGAAGGCTTTATTGTGTTCAGCACCAATTTTGGCTTATCCCATTACTGGAGAGAAATTTGTGCTAGATACCGATGCGAGCGGATACGGAATTGGAGGTGTGCTTTCCCAAGTGGTCAATGGCATAGAGCGAGTCGTAGGCTAATACAGTCGAATACTTTCAAAGCTCGAGAGGAACTACTGCGTGACGCGAAGAGAGCTCCTAGCAGTACTGGAGTGCATAAAACATTTTCACAAGTATTTGTATGGTCAACATTTTGAGTTAAGAACAGACCATTCTGCACTCAGGTGGTTGCTGCAATTCAAGAATCCGGAAGGACAGATAGCTCGATGGATTGAGCGCCTTCAGAGTTACGATTTTAGCATTCAGCATAGAAAAGGCGTGAAACATGGAAATGCGGATGCCCTTTCAAGGCGACCCTGCAAACTGGAATGCAAGCATTGTGTTAAAGCTGAAGGTAAAGAATATAACTGGGAAGTTCGCCTATTACAGATTGAGTCCAGCGAAGACTGGACAATGGCACAGAAAACTGACTCTATATTGGAAAAAATTATGACGGCCAAAGAAGAAGGCAGAAAGCCGACTTGAAACGAATTTTCATCTGAAAGTCCACTGACAAAAGCATATTGGGCCCTATGGAACAGCCTCCAGTTGATAAACGGCTGCCTTTACCGTATATGGGAAAGTACCGATGGAAAGTCAGTTCAGAACCTTATTGTAGTGCCGTCGTCGAAAGTACATGAAGTTTTAAATGAATACCATAACGGTCCTAGTGGTGGCCATCTTGGCGTAACTAAAACACTAGAGAAATTAAAACAACGTTTCTACTGGGTTGGGTGCCAACAAGCGGTGGCTGATTGGATATCAAATTGCACCCAATGCATTGCCGCAAAAGGTCCAGCAAAGAGATGTCGGGGACCGCTACAGCAGTACAATTCAGGTGCCCCATTTGAGCGGATCGCAATGGATATAGCTGGACCTTTTCCTGTGAGTGATTCCGGCAACCGTTATGTGTTAGTAGTCATCGATTACTTTAGTAAGTGGCCAGAGGTGTATGCCATCCCAAATCAAGAAGCCAGAACCGTTGTAGACGTATTTGTGAATAACTGGGTGTGCCGCTACGGAGTTCCAATAGAATTACACTCCGAGCAAGGCAGAAATTTTGAATCTGCTGTGTTCAAAGAAATGTGTGAATTGTACGGTATAAGGAAAACTAGAACAACTCCTTTGCATCCACAATCCGATGGCATGGTTGAAAGATTTAATCGCACATTAGAAGAACACTTACGTAAAGTAGTAAGCACACATCAGAAGGACTGGGATGAACACATTCCAAAGTTTCTGTTGGCATACAGATCAGCTGTTCACAATTCCACCTCTCGTACACCTGCCAAAATTGTCTTTGGAACAGAGCTCAGACTACCTGGAGATCTAGAATTTGGCGTTAAACCTGGACTAACAGATGGAAATAATAAAGGCTCTACCTCAAAAGAACAAGATAGCCTTAATGAACTTCATTAGTTCGTACGAAGCCGGATTAAGCTGTCTAGTGACAAGATGAAAGCCAGATACGATCGAGCGGAAAATTCGGAAGGCTTTACAGAAGGCCAGTTGGTTTTACTTTATAATCCACAACGCAAGAAAGGGTTATCTCCCAAACTGCAGACTCATTGGGATGGACCATATAAGGTGATAAAGAAACTGAATGACGTGGTGTATCGAATTCAGAAATATAAGAGTCCAAGGTCAAAAATGAAGGTGGTACATTTAGAACGACTAGCCAATTATGGAAACGAAGAATCTGAGCCTATTCGGGACGAACAGGCTTAAGTGGAGGGCAGTGTTACGAAATTAGATTTGTCTAAGAATTATTTATGGTTTTAGTTATAAGTTATCTTGTTAATTATAGTTTTATGTCATATAAGCTACCATTTTTATGAACGCAACTTTAACTAAATTTTCTAGCAATTGTAATTGTAGACTTTAGATTTAAAATAATTCGAACAAAATTTTCTGGAAAATACTAGACGGTTCTTGAATTAACTAGGAATAGTTTTGAACTATAAATACAGGCTGACTCATGAAAGTTTAGTTTAGTTTGATTGGAGACATTAAACGGTTCAGATCGTTACTTACAATAGTGGTTAAAATTTTTGAACATTATAATTAATTTCAATAAAGTTTGTTAAGTTGAATTATTTTTATTTGCAATTAAAAGAACTCAAAGGTTAAAAACCTTAACGCGTTTTATTAAGTGAAAAACGTAACAATATCTATAAAAGAAAAAGATACTCGTAACGTAAATATAAAAAGTTCAGACATAGAACAAAATGTTCAAGTAAATAGTCCAGAATCTACAGCAACTTATGAAAAAGATCCCATATTATCGTTAACAAATTATATATTCGAAAAATCTCTGAACAAATTCTCTGACAACATAAATCAGTTTATCAATAAATTTGAATCGTCTGATATAAATGAAAACATATTTATTTATACTGATATAATAAAACAACGACATGTTGGTAGTAAAAAAATTAAATGTTTAAAAATATTTTCAGTAACAACATTAAAAAACTATATACATTTCAATAGAATTGAAAATTTTCCTCTTGAAGCCTATAATATAAATGATATTTCCATAATGACTCGAAATGATGAAAGAGAAGATATAAACTTTAACAAATTAGTTCCCGTTTATTGTACTCTACACTTTAAAAAAAAACGTATATAAAATAGTTGCGTAACAAAACAAAATTAATCATTTTTATTACATCCATGGATGCTATTTATACAAGTTATTATAATAATCAGTCTGTAGAAAATATACAAAATATTGGTGAAATATATCACGCGCCAAGAATTTTACAATACGGTCGTGGTATTGGATCCATATTTTCGGCTGTATTTTCACATCTAAAACCCTTATTTAAAACGGGGATGAATATATTAAAGAATACAATTAAATTTTAGAAAAAATTGGAAAGAAGCCAATAAAAGAAATCTTACTTAACAAAGGAAAAAAGGTCATACAAAATATAAAAGAAGCTACTATTGATAAAATGAAAACAATGCAGAAAGGTAAAGGTCAACGTATAAAACTCAAACGTTTAAAGCAAAAGCAACAGATTAAATCAAAACGTTGTAGAGGAAAGAACTTTAAGTATATTTTTGGGAATTGGAAATGTCAGGATTTATAGAATGTATGAAGAGTGAGTTGGATTTATTTAAATCTCCTCCAATTCAAACTAGCGTTGTTAAAACCGAAGAAATATGCTACAATCCAATTGCCTCACTAGATAATTCTAGCACAATTGAATTTGTATCACTAGACAATGGTGAAGCATATCGTGATCTTAATAGTATTTATCTTCGACTGGTCATTGAATTAAAAGGAAAAGGGGGATTTTTTAATAGCTTACTGCACTCCTTGTTTAGAAATTGTATTGTACACCTTAACAATAAAAATGTATCACAACCTGACAATAACTATCACTATAGGGCTTAAATAGAAAAAATGTTAAATTATGGAAATGGTGCTAGATCAACACATCTTGAATCATGTGGCTGGGCTATTGATATAACTAAAATAAACTCATTAGTGGATAAAGAAAATCCTGGTTTAGACAAGAGAAAAAAAAACTATATAAAGATGGAAAAAGAGTAGAGCTTTTTGAAAAACTTCATGTTGATGTATTTAACCAACAAAAATACTTGCTTAATAATGTTGATCTTAAGGTAACATTAAATATGGAAAAACCAGAATTTTACATTTTAGAAGGTGGCGATAAAAATGAATATTTTATTAAAATACATGAAGCTAATTTATATATAAACCATCTTACTATTAATCATAATATTTTAATGGCTCATTATAATGTATTACAATCAAGAAATGCAATTAATCCCTAAAAAAGAGTGGAAATAAAAACGTTTACAATACACCCTGGAAATAACGTTATACTAGAACAATTACCAAATTTTTTAATTTTTGGAATGGTGTCAAATAAAGCATATACTGGAGAGAAAAAATAAAATCCATTTAATTGTCAACATTTTAATTTACAAAGGTTAAATTTGGTTGTAAATGAAATGCAATTTCCTTCACAACCAATTGAACTTAACTATAATAACGGAGGAATAATAAGTACTCGAGGTTATCAAACACTATTTAAAGGAACTGGAATTCATCATTTCGATGAAGGTCATCAAATAACTAAAGAACTTTTTGACAACGGATATTTTTTACTTGCTTTCGACTTGACACCAGATCATAATAATAACTCTAATTGCAGTAATTTAATAAACCAGGGAACTATTCGAGTTGAAGGGCCCTTTGGCAAACCAATTATTGAAGCAATAACATGCTTAGTATACTGTGAATTTGATAGTGTTATAGAAATTGATAAAACGCGTAATATTATTCAAACACTATGAATTCAATAAATATTAAAAATACGTTGAACTCCAATAATATAACACAATATAAATTTAAAGGTGTATTTGCATGTAATAAATCACATATGCCTGGACAGGATGCTTTTTATATTCTTAAAATCAAACCTGCCGAGTACTTTTGTTCAGCTGGCCAATCCAAATAAATCTTTTAGGTTATTTTTAAATAAAAATTGTAAAACTTTTACTTATAATATTCTTTGAATTCAAAGTGAAACTTCAATTCTATGTGGCGTTTATTGTTGTGTATTTATTTATTTAAGATGTAAAAACATAAGTTTCAAACAAATTTTAAAATTGTTTAATTATTTTAATTTATATTATAATGATATTTTAGTTGTAAGTTTATATAAGCATATTTTTAAAACTTTTTAAGAATATAATAAAAGATCAAAAAAGAAATACACATTTTGGTTTTTATATATGTTCAATATTAAATATAAACTTATAAATATTTACCAAATTTATTACATTCCTTTTTCTTAAGTAGTATACCGTGCACCTGCACGGAATAGGACCCTCCTTACAATTTGTATTATTCCATGGGCATCAATCAAAATTAGGCACGCTTAGTCCTTCATCGACGTCATCTACACCGTAGTCCTCATTTTCCTCTATCATTGTTAGATAATGATATATGCACTCCCTGTGCTCAAACATGAGCACATTTTCGAAGTCTTTTAAGAATTTTTGTAGATATTGCTTAAAATAAGACATTTTTGGTCTTGTTTGTTTGGATTCGTTTGGCTTAATGTTCCTCATTTAAAATTTTTTTATATACAGGTGTGATATATCAGAAGAATTTAAACATCACTATATATATATATATATATCTTAATATATAAAAAATCCGTGTCACTGTGTATGTTTCGAATAAACTCAAAAACGAGTCAACTGATATTCATGAAAATGGGCATATATATGTAATTTGGTCCAACTTAGATGATAGTTATTATTTAAATTAATGGCCTGGGGGCGGAGGGGCGTGGCAAAATCCATAACTTGAGAACGGCTTGACCGATTTGAACGATTTTTTCTTTAAAATGATCGCCATGGTCCAACTTAGGTTTTTACGGAAAGAAAATTTTGCCCCGCCCACTTTTACGCTCACTTTTTTCGATTTACCTAAAATCAGAAAACGGCTCCATCGAGTTGACTAATTTTTCTTTCAAATGTTCGTATTAATCAACTTTAAGTTTTCATCGAAAGAAAAATTTACCACGCCTACTTTTACGCCCACTTTTTCTATTAAGCGCATAACTGGAGAACGGCTTGACCGATTTGGACGAGTTTTTCTTTAAAATTATCGCCATGGTCTAACTTAGGTTTTGCGGTAAGAAAATTTTGCCCCGCCCACTTTTACGCTCACTTTTTTCGTAAGATTCACAGCATATATATACATACATACAACCATATGTATTTTCAAATCAAATGTAAATTAAACATATGTATATGAACATTTTAATTTATAATATTATAATGATGAAACAGAACTGGGGATGAACGATGTTTTACATGCAGTTTGACATGAAATTTTGCCAGAGAATGCGGTCGTGAAATAAAATCAATTTTATTTTGAGGACGTTTTTTCTAATGCTCTCACATACAGACACTTATCCTCTTAACAATGTGCCATACTTTCATTCAAAAAACTTTATGATAGGTATTTCATGGATTTTTATTTAAAGGCGGTAAATTTCGTTTAAAGATCAATTTAAATCGTCTGGTAATACAACACTAATGTTTGCTTAGGGCCAGCAACGCGGACCGGGTCAGCTAGTATATATATATGTAGCCAAATCTATTTGTTTTTTTTTTTTCGTTATTTATTTATTGAATCTTCATATATTAAATATGAACTAACAATAATTAATCAAATCTTATACTAACACTTTATTTTTGTCCTGCCAATGCTAGACGAAAATTTTTCTCTTTACGGTTTCTATTCACATATGTAGATTTTTAGCGGTCTTCTCGTCGGATGAGTCCTGCAGTATCTCTTCTCCTTAATCTAGAGTGGCCGCTGTCATTTAAAATATTTCGAGCTAGTGGATTTGGGTGCGACTCAAGCCTTTTTAAATATTTTACTGCATACTTCGTAATAATAGTTTTAACTAATGGCACATTGAGATCCTTGTGAATATTTGACTTTTAAACATACCAGGGAGCGACTGTGATTATTCGAAGAAGTTTATTTTGGCGCCTTTGAATTTTTTCGATATTTGAGGCTGAGGCAGTGCCCCATAGCTGAATACCGTAGCACCAGATTGGCTTTAATATAGAGTTGTAGAGTAGAAGTTTGCAATCGAGGCTAGGAACAGAATTTTTTCCAATAAGCCAATTAATTTGAATTGCTTTTAGTTTCATTTGTGTTAGTTTTGCTTCTATATGGCATTTCCATGTTAAGCGCCGATCTAGATGAATACGAAGATATTTTACATGCGATTGTTGGGGTACTAATTGATTATTGATTTTAATAGGTGGACATGACTTCAGACGCAAGGTGAATGTTATATGTACGCATTTTTGCTCATTGACCTTTATTCTTCATTGTGTTAACCACTTTTCCAATTCAAATATATGATTCTGCAAGTAGCGAGATGCTTCATGACAGTTTTCGTGTACGCTTAAAAAAGCTGTATCATCAGCAAATGTTGAAGTTAGGGTGTGGTTATTTGTTGGCATGTCTGAGGTATATATTAAGTATAACAGTGGGCCCATGATGCTTCCCTGAGGGACTCCAGCGTCAATTGGCTGAGGAGAACTTATAAAATCACCTTCTTTAATAATAAACCTTCGACCGACTAAGTAGTTTTCTAACAGCTTGTGTGTGTTTACTGGTAAGTTTAACTTCAATTTATGTAATAACCCTTCATCCCAAACTTTATCAAAAGCATGAGAAACATCGATGAAGAGGGCGGAACAATATTTTTTTTCTTCAAAGGCTTTTCTTATGGCGTTTACTATACGTTGGCTTTGTTCAATAGTGCTATGTTCTCTTCTAAAGCCGAATTGATGGTTAGGAATACATCTATTTACATTTAAAATTGGAGCTAATTTTGACACTAACAGCTTCTCAAACAGCTTTGATATATTAGACAATAAGCTTATAGGTCGAAATGACTCAACAGAACAGATAGTTTTATACAACTGTCAAAATTAACAATAGAGAGATTCACATTCTCCGGTGTACTAAGCGGAATATTTTCAGTGCAATGGGTACTGAGCTTTTATATTTTAACCAATTTATTTGTGTTGCCGACGTCACTAAGTAACCAGACGGAGCTACAATTCTATTAGGGTTTGTTATAGTAAGAATTGTAGGTGTGGGATCAGAAGATATTTCTAAGGAAGCTTCAACATAAATCGTGTTTGCGGGGATGTTTTTAACCACTCCAAAATCTATGACATCTGGAACTTTTTGCTGATCAGTAGGCCAATATGTTGGTTGTCCGCTCGCTACCACATTTAGATCCATTTTACAAATTGTGTTATACAAGACACGACCCTTAGGTGTAATAAGTCGTGACCCCCAGAAAGTGTGTTTAGCTTTGTAATCGCCAGCAGCCAGGAAGCAGGGTCCTAATGATTTGAAATATTTATTATATTGGCTTTCTGATATTGGAAATCTAGGTGGGGAGTATAATGATGAAATTACTAGGTTTCGATTTAATTCCTCAACGCAAATGTTCGTTGCTTGGAGATAATCTTCAAGATGATCACACATTAAGTAGTGTTTTACTCGGTTTTTTATCAAAATGGCAGAACCTCCACAAGCTCTACCTCGAGGGTCCTTGGTATCATATAATGTATAACCATTGATTTCAAACGTATTTCTTGAGGTCAGATGAGTTTCAGAAACCATCATAACATCAATTTGTTTATTTTTAAGGAAATATTCTAGTTCATTTTTATGTTGCCGGATGCCATTTGCGTTCCAAAAACAAATTTTTAAACAGTTCATGGCTTGTTTAGTACAGCTTGCAATAACATCGATTGCATTCTTAACATTTCTTGCATCATGTTACCCATTGTGTTAGTGAAATTGTTAAGTCCCAATTTACATTATACGATTTTTGTCGTTGCGATTATTGTCGTTTCTTCTTTGAAGTCGGTCTTATGTTTACATTGTACGATTTTTGTCGTTACAACTTCTTGTGTATACATATATATAATTTGACACTACGAATGAATGAACAAATCGAATCGTAGAGTACACTCGCTTGTGTACCCCTTTTAATTCCTCTCTCACCTCTCGCCAATAAGGTAAGAATCGCAACGACAAAAATCGTATAATGTAAATTGGGACTAACTGTTTGCACTAATGTTTCCATGGTTTTTTCTAGCCGGGCTATATTAGAAATGGGAATTTCGTCATTATTTTGTACATCACCTTGCAGTGGCATTAGATTAGATTTTAAGACATTAGCGTACGAGGTTCTGTTATTATTTGGCTGTGGTATCTGGACGCCGTACGTGTTTCCTAGATTAGTTGCCTGCGTTTGAGGGGGGTTAAGTTTCTGTCCAACAGAACGCTTGACAATCGAGTATACCGGGTACCCTCTATAGTTGGCAGTGTGATTACCACCACAGTTGCTACATTTTTTTACATTAGGGTCATTTTTGGACTTATCGCACCGGACGGTACCATGTAATTCTCCACATACGACGCAAACAGGGGGTAAATGGCAGTATGCCCTAGTATGACCAAATTCTTGGCAGTTTAAACTCTGAACGGGTCCATTTCTTTTGTGCGGCTCTTCGATCGTGATTTTTCTGTACAAGATGTATTTTAAACTGTAAATGGGATGCGTTTCATTTTTTTTTAGCTTTATATCACCGGGCTCTAACTCCACTCGAAATAGCGGTTGGGGATTTTTTTCCCTATTTTTAATTTGTAACATTTTTTATTTTGAAGCCTTTTTCTTCTAAAAATGTTTTTATTTCGTCAGGGTCCACGCATGAGTCAATGCCCTTAATCACAACTTGAAGACCTTTACTGCTTTTCAGTTGGTACGTATAGAAGCTTTTTTTAAGTGCTTCAAACTTGTTAATTATTTTACGAAAATTATTCTCATGTGTAACGATTCTTCGTGATTAAGGTATTGATATGGGAACAGGCTACCTACTAGTTCGGCCGTGCTCGTCGGATGGGGTGTGTTCAGTTCCCGAATCTTAGTTTTGAAACAGAATTATGCATCGCTAGCAGAAAATTTTAAATTTAGGTAGCTTTGAATAACAAAAAAACTTACGATTCCATACAAAGGAGAGAATAGAAAGAAAACTTTATCGGATGAATGTGGGGGGTAGCTCAAGATCTAATATGCTACACCGGTCTATACCCTCCCACCATGCTGTCAAAGTGAACTGTTGATTGACAACCCAATTATAAACTAAAAGAATACACCTAACCCATACTTCCAACTTCACCTTTCGTTAATACAAAAAAACTTAAAGTTTATTCCATTTTTAATAATGTTATAAACATAACGATTTATTAATAATTAAGTTTAAATTAATAGGAAACAAATAAAAATAATTTAACAACTATATATAATAGATTAAGTATATAATATACCTCTTAACGAAGTTTAATTATTTACTGTAAATTTAGTCAGTTTTATTTGAAACTGTCATTATAAAAATTAATAAAGTCCGTTTACTCAAATGAAGATTGTAAAATTGTGCAAATAATAAAACACCATAACTTAAAGTTATGAGTTCAAATGAAATGTGGAAGGTGTTCTTGAAGAAAATATATGACGGATTATTATTATATACGTAACTTAATGGTTTAGATATAGTTCGCTAAGTATTGCCACGCTCATTACTACTGAAAGTTTAAATTTTTATTTCAAATGAGTAATAAAAAAAACCAATATGTTTACTTTATTATGTTACGTATCAAAAATAACCCGAATTGTAATTGAGTGTAAGAGAGTTCAAATAAATAAACGAATAATGACATTTATACTGCACTTACATTTCAATCCATCGTTGTCCACAGGCGCCGGAAGACTTGATGCGTGATCTGCTTATGTCAAATATACGTTGAGTGAGTGTGAATAATAAGAGTATAAGTATGTTTGATAAGGTTTTGTATGTCTGTATTTGTGTGTGTAAATGTATTCAAAGCGAATGAAAAGTGCTTATTTGTGGATTAGGTAAAAATTGTATTTTTATGTGTAGGTATTAAAATATTTATCTATTTTTATATGAAAATTCCAAATTAAGTGACCATTATAAGAACAAAATGAGAGCAAAAATTAAAGGAATTTTAAATTTAAATATGCATTGAAATGCCAACAAACATATAATATTAGATTTTAAGTTAATTTAAGAATTAAATTAGAGAACATTTTAATTATTTTTGAATTTTAAAAATTGATTTAGAAAAAAAAAAGTTAACAAATTAATGAACAATAAATTAAATCTTGGTTTAAACCAAATATGATCCCCTACTTTGAGTAGGGGATAAGAATTAGTTGGTAAACCAATGTAATGAGGTACAAAGTTTATTCTGATAGAGAGCAATTTATGGTCCCAACGTAAATGAACCCGTGTTTAGGTGTTGACTATACGTGAACTGAATGCTGCACAATTCTCAATGTACAATAATAAAAACAATATTCCGATTCTCCCCAATGTGGTTAACGCTGGATAAATTTGGCGTGCACAACTGATGTGCGATTACCCGCGAAATGTCCCTTAACAGCCAACACAGGCTGCGTTCACTGGCCTCTTCCTATCAATGTATATGTATATGAATCCTAAAGAAAACCAATTTTACTAAATTTCCAAACCGGACAAAATAAACACAAAAAAAAACTAAATACCCACCAACAATTTTGGCTTAATCTGCAATACACCATGAAATCCCAATGAATTTGCAATATAAAACCGAACTTTATGTTTTTATATTCAATAAATTCCTTTTTTTTTCTATTCTTCAAATTTTTCCCACACAGAACCGACTCGTATATAATTTTTTCACTTTTGTCATAATATATAAAAACCAAAAAAATCAAGGCTAACATTATTGAAAATTCATAATTTTTTTTTCTCTTTCCACAGCCATAGAAAATTTTCAGTAAATTTTAAATCTACAATTCCTTTCCAAACCCTCGCCATCACAAAACTGATTAAGAGCCAAGCCTGCTGCAGGACTTAATCTGAAACAAGCGACTAAATTCTCAACATACATTTACTAATTGCATTCACGACCATATATCCCTAATGTGGTAAACCCCGCTATGACTACCATTAACATCCTCGAGCTCGTAATTAGCGTTACCTATTTTCCTTTTCACCACTGTCCAGCAAAGTAAATCTAGGTTTTTCAAACAAATTCAATAAAAGGTATGGTCGATTATCATTCACTTTTGTCACTAACGACAAAATCACAAAAGATTTCAATCGTTTCCGCCTTTTGTAAAATTCACGAATTCGACGAGAGGATCGGTTAGGTGTTGCCTTTATATCAGATCCATTAAATATTCTACTCCTGATACGATTATATTCTTCCAGCCGAATATGATATGGTCGTTGTAAGGCATGCATTATACCCACATTCGCCTTAGTAGTAACATCCGGTGTGTTTATCATGTCAGGTTCAAAAGTCAAAGTTCTCTCATTATTAACAAAAATACAATCTTGAGGTATTAATTCAGTTTCGAATGCCCGTTCTTGTTTGAACGGACATCTCTCAGGACGTTTCCCTTTTTTTGAGAACATTTCAAGCATTGAGGCCTATAAGAGTCCTTAGCCCCACACCCATAGCAGAAAACCGTTCGAGGCTCCAGGCAGTCCACAAAGCTATGACCAAAATTATCACAATTCCAGCACCTATTTGTTTTGACTACCAAACAAACCTCCTTATTTTCATCACTGTCATCCACTATGTCCATATCAGCACCCGCCGTCCCAATTTCCGATACCTGTCCTTTCGCACAATTACGTCTGTTGTCATTAGTCCTAGCCATATCCCTGACGAATTTCTCACGACGACGTACCACACGTCGCAGCTCAGCAACTCTGGTAATCTGCAGGTGCAAAAGTTCATGTCTGACCTCTGGTCGAAGATTGCGCTGAATAGTTTCACACAGATCAGAATCAGACATTGGAATTTTCAATTTATCACATAAACATATTATGGCGTCATAATATTCGTCAAATGTTTCATTATTCCTTTGTTTTCTGCGCAACATATCGTCCCTAATATCAAAGTCCGTACAATCGTCCTTGAATTGATGTTTCAAAGCGTCACACAAATCGATCCAATTTATATATTGACAACCACGGTGGAACCGCCAAAACCACTTCAAGGCTTTTCCTTCGAAAAGGACGTGAACATGCTCACACAAAAGATCGAAATCGCCTCTTAAGTTGGAATTTGTAAGAATATTCACCCTGTAGATAAATTCCTCTACAGTTATATCGGACACCTCACCGGTGAAATGAATTCTCCAATTCTTAATTAAATTAAGAACTCTTTCAGAGTTTCTTTCGAAACCTCCAGCCGAACAATTCGGTCCGAAAGTGTTCCTATTGTTTCTCCCAACAGAAGAATTTCCCCTAGTCAAGTTCGGATCCCCGTGGTCAATCCTGGGTGGTCTATCCGGTGAAATTAAGCGAGCATGCCCCACACTTAAATTCCGAATCGCATCTACTATCATATCCTGTATTTCATCCCTAAAACCTACCAAAGATCCATCAACAATCTGACGAGTGCGAACATCCTGTAAGTTTTCCAGACTAATTGCCTCTCTCTGAACCTGCAATCTAGTTCTCGGCCTTCCCCTGGTGTTATTCGTTCGTGGTGCATCCCCACCAGCCTCTTGATCCACTAAATTTCCAGGATCCTGATCTACACTAACAGGAATATTCTCGTTGCTACGAATTGTAGGCATTTTGTCAAATTAAATCTAATACCCTAAACTAATTAATCTGTGAAAACGACCTACACCTAAATTCGTAAGGCTAATCAATGAAACTAATCCTAAATACTCTAAATAAATAAAAAAACTATCTTAACCAAATAAACTATGTCCAATAGTGAAAACCGACAAAAAGTCTACTAATCCTAACAATTATTATTGTCACAAAGACGAGCAACAAAAACAAACAAACAAAATTAACCTGAACAAAAAAAAAAAAACAAATGAAAATTACAGCTAAAGAAACCAAATTTGCAACAAGTAACTAATACTTAAAACCTATAAGGAATAAGGAAGGAAAAAAAAAAATTTTATTAAAACTATCCTATATGTATATACTAAAAAAAACTGCTAAAATTATGCGAAAATCTCAGAAATAATAAATGTATCACTACTCGATGAAGTATCTCAGTATGGGTCAATAACTATAAATAATTTATAAAGCACTCATCCTCAAAAGGTACAAAAAAAAAAAAAAATAAATAAATATTTAACCCGAATTCGATGGAATTTTTTAAGCTAGGCTAAAATTTCTTATCCAAACCGAAATTGAGTTAAATGAAATATCGATTATCTAATGCTGGAAATTAAACGAATAAATTCAATAAATTTTAATCCAAAACACTAAAAAGAATCAATCAGAGTAACAAATTTTGATTGAGAAGAGGAAATCCAAAAATAAATATAGAGTAAAAGTCAAACGATAATTGAACCGATATAAACCAGAATAACTTATCAAGTTCGAACCTAAACCCTGGTCACGATTGTCTCATACCATGTTAATATTGGAATTGAAAACCGTAAAATAATCACTGATTAACAAATAAAATCCAAATTAACAAAACACTTAACCAAAGTGACAAAAAAAAACGCTTAGAAAGTAATAAAATAAAATAAAAACTAAAAAAAAAAATAAATAGGAAATTCTATATGAGAATCGACACACACAAATAAGTTCAAGGCCCTCAGTATCTAGATCTAATTGCACAAACAAAACTTTTAAAGTTACGACCACTGAGGCCCCACGTTGGGCGCCAAAAATCTCTGTAACGATTCTTCGTGATTAAGGTATTGATATGGGAACAGGCTACCTACTAGTTCGGCCGTGCTCGTCGGATGGGGTGTGTTCAGTTCCCGAATCTTAGTTTTGAAACAGAATTATGCATCGCTAGCAGAAAATTTTAAATTTAGGTAGTTTTGAATAACAAAAAAAACTTACGATTCCATACAAAGGAGAGAATAGAAAGAAAACTTTATCGGATGAATGTGGGGGGTAGCTCAAGATCTAATATGCTACACCGGTCTATACCCTCCCACCATGCTGTCAAAGTGAACTGTTGATTGACAACCCAATTATAAACTAAAAGAATACACCTAACCCATACTTCCAACTTCACCTTTCGTTAATACAAAAAAACTTAAAGTTTATTCCATTTTTAATAATGTTATAAACATAACGATTTATTAATAATTAAGTTTAAATTAATAGGAAACAAATAAAAATAATTTAACAACTATATATAATAGATTAAGTATATAATATACCTCTTAACGAAGTTTAATTATTTACTGTAAATTTAGTCAGTTTTATTTGAAACTGTCATTATAAAAATTAATAAAGTCCGTTTACTCAAATGAAGATTGTAAAATTGTGCAAATAATAAAACACCATAACTTAAAGTTATGAGTTCAAATGAAATGTGGAAGGTGTTCTTGAAGAAAATATATGACGGATTATTATTATATACGTAACTTAATGGTTTAGATATAGTTCGCTAAGTATTGCCACGCTCATTACTACTGAAAGTTTAAATTTTTATTTCAAATGAGTAATAAAAAAAAACCAATATGTTTACTTTATTATGTTACGTATCAAAAATAACCCGAATTGTAATTGAGTGTAAGAGAGTTCAAATAAATAAACGAATAATGACATTTATACTGCACTTACATTTCAATCCATCGTTGTCCACAGGCGCCGGAAGACTTGATGCGTGATCTGCTTATGTCAAATATACGTTGAGTGAGTGTGAATAATAAGAGTATTAGTATGTTTGATAAGGTTTTGTATGTCTGTATTTGTGTGTGTAAATGTATTCAAAGCGAATGAAAAGTGCTTATTTGTGGATTAGGTAAAAATTGTATTTTTATGTGTAGGTATTAAAATATTTATCTATTTTTATATGAAAATTCCAAATTAAGTGACCATTATAAGAACAAAATGAGAGCAAAAATTAAAGGAATTTTAAATTTAAATATGCATTGAAATGCCAACAAACATATAATATTAGATTTTAAGTTAATTTAAGAATTAAATTAGAGAACATTTTAATTATTTTTGAATTTTAAAAATTGATTTAGAAAAAAAAAAGTTAACAAATTAATGAACAATAAATTAAATCTTGGTTTAAACCAAATATGATCCCCTACTTTGAGTAGGGGATAAGAATTAGTTGGTAAACCAATGTAATGAGGTACAAAGTTTATTCTGATAGAGAGCAATTTATGGTCCCAACGTAAATGAACCCGTGTTTAGGTGTTGACTATACGTGAACTGAATGCTGCACAATACTCAATGTACAATAATAAAAACAATATTCCGATTCTCCCCAATGTGGTTAACGCTGGATAAATTTGGCGTGCACAACTGATGTGCGATTACCCGCGAAATGTCCCTTAACAGCCAACACAGGCTGCGTTCACTGGCCTCTTCCTATCAATGTATATGTATATGAATCCTAAAGAAAACCAATTTTACTAAATTTCCAAACCGGACAAAATAAACACAAAAAAAAACTAAATACCCACCAACAATTTTGGCTTAATCTGCAATACACCATGAAATCCCAATGAATTTGCAATATAAAACCGAACTTTATGTTTTTATATTCAATAAATTCCTTTTTTTTCTATTCTTCAAATTTTTCCCACACAGAACCGACTCGTATATAATTTTTTCACTTTTGTCATAATATATAAAAACCAAAAAAATCAAGGCTAACATTATTGAAAATTCATAATTTTTTTTTCTCTTTCCACAGCCATAGAAAATTTTCAGTAAATTTTAAATCTACAATTCCTTTCCAAACCCTCGCCATCACACATGATTAATCTGTATTTTTGTCTCGTTTATATTTACACGCTTGATTGCAGCAACGTAAAACGAATTTTCACCTATCACCGAGATTAAACTTTTTATAAGCTCACTTGAGTTTTGCTCTCTAAGATATATCAGGGGTGGCTTCGACGATTTTATGACGTTAGGTGCTTCAGAAGATTCATCCTCCAGAATTGCAAAACGATTTTGAGAATTAATTCTATCAAAAGATGGAACTTTAGAGGCCGAGGCTACAGCTGAAGAGGCTGGGCTGCGACCCCGTTTGAGAACTGTGGTTGCACTTGTGGTTTTTGAAAATTTTTTACTTGTGTATTTTCCGTTGCGTCTGTGTTTGAGTTCATGGTATCATTTCCTACTAGGAATGTCTTTGCAATGGTAACACTTGAAGGTTTTGCCGTTAGGTTGTTGCTATTGTTTTCTGTTGTTGTGTTTATTTCCACATTGCTTTCGCTAGCATGAATATTATTTATTTTTGTTATTGATTCATTGTTGTTACTCATATAGAGAGTTGTTTTTGATTTTTTTTACCGTTTTTTTATTTTTTTGTTGACTGTGCTCTTCTTATTATGTATTATGTTTTTGTAACACCAAAAGAATAAATATTTTTTTGCACAGATTATTTGTATTATGTATGTATGTGCGTTCATACGTATACTTTTTTTCTTGTATTTTTTTACTTATTATTTATTTATTTTTGTTTTTACTTATTCTATTGTTCACTTTAATTTTGAGCGTCCAAATTCGCTTGTTAAATATTAACAAATTTATGTTAAAAAATAGAATCGTATGCGGAGTTAAAAAACACGTCTGTTGACAACGAGCACGACCGAACGAATGTAATACATTATTAGACTTAACAAGTAAGAGTGCTATATTCGGCTATGCCGAATCATATATACCCTTCACCATGGTGCGATAAGAATAATCTACATATATAATATATCTGTGGCATTAAATAATAATGGCTTAAGACGGAATTTCTTGTTTTGAGATATTAAGGGTATTACCAAAAATAAATTGTTTGGTTTTTATCTAAAATTATTAGCCACAGAAAAAAATGCGCATTTATTTAGAACAAAACTCTAAATTTTATAAAAAAAAGTGTTTTTTTTTTAAGGATATAAAAGTAAAAATAGCAAAAACTGATATATTTTTTTTATTTAATTAAAAATAATTTATAAATACCAAGAGAAAAAAAAATTTATCGAATGGGATTTGAACCCGTCAACACTCAGACGATTACTTGTGACATAACGGCTAGACCACTCGACCACTGGTACGCATGCGAACTTAATTTTAATATAAGTAAATAGGCCGTGGAATATTTTTTTCATATAAGCAAATATCTTTGTGTGAAACTTGGACTCGGAAAGATCTACGGTTCCCGAAAATAGGTATTTTTATTAAAAAAATACCTACTTGACTTGACACCAGATCATAATAATAACTCTAATTGCAGTAATTTAATAAACCAGGGAACTATTCGAATTGAAGGGCCCTTTGGCAAGCCAATTATTGAAGCAATAACATGCTTAGTATACTGTGAATTTGATAGTGTTATAGAAATTGATAAAACGCGTAATATTATTCAAACACTATGAATTCAATAAATATTAAAAATACGTTGAACTCCAATAATATAACACAATATAAATTTAAAGGTGTATTTGCATGTAATAAATCACATATGCCTGGACAGGATGCTTTTTATATTCTTAAAATCAAACCTGCCGAGTACTTTTGTTCAGCTGGCCAATCCAAATAAATCTTTTAGGTTATTTTTAAATAAAAATTGTAAAACTTTTACTTATAATATTCTTTGAATTCAAAGTGAAACTTCAATTCTATGTGGCGTTTATTGTTGTGTATTTATTTATTTAAGATGTAAAAACATAAGTTTCAAACAAATTTTAAAATTGTTTAATTATTTTAATTTATATTATAATGATATTTTAGTTGTAAGTTTATATAAGCATATTTTTAAGACTTTTTAAGAATATAATAAAAGATCAAAAAAGAAATACACATTTTGGTTTTTATATATGTTCAATATTAAATATAAACTTATAAATATTTACCAAATTTATTACATTCCTTTTTCTTAAGTAGTATACCGTGCACCTGCACGGAATAGGACCCTCCTTACAGTTTGTATTATGCCATGGGCATCAATCAAAATGAGGCACGCTTAGTCCTTCATCGACGTCATCTACACCGTAGTCCTCATTTTCCTCTATCATTGTTAGATAATGATATATGCACTCCCTGTGCTCAAACATGAGCACATTTTCGAAGTCTTTTAAGAATTTTTGTAGATATTGCTTAAAATAAGACATTTTTGGTCTTGTTTGTTTGGATTCGTTTGGCTTAATGTTCCTCATTTAAAATTTTTTTATATACAGGTGTGATATATCAGAAGAATTTAAACATCACTATATATATATATATATATCTTAATATATAAAAAATCCGTGTCACTGTGTATGTTTCGAATAAACTCAAAAACGAGTCAACTGATATTCATGAAAATTGGCATATATATGTAATTTGGTCCAACTTAGATGATAGTTATTATTTAAATTAATGGCCTGGGGGCGGAGGGGCGTGGCAAAATCCATAACTTGAGAACGGCTTGACCGATTTGAACGATTTTTTCTTTAAAATGATCGCCATGGTCCAACTTAGGTTTTTACGGAAAGAAAATTTTGCCCCGCCCACTTTTACGCCCACTTTTTTCGATTTACCTAAAATCAGAAAACGGCTCCATCGAGTTGACTAATTTTTCTTTCAAAAGTTCGAATTAATCAACTTTAAGTTTTCATCGAAAGAAAAATTTACCACGCCTACTTTTACGCCCACTTTTTCTATTAAGCGCATAACTGGAGAACGGCTTGACCGATTTGGACGAGTTTTTCTTTAAAATGATCGCCATGGTCTAACTTAGGTTTTGCGGTAAGAAAATTTTGCCCCGCCCACTTTTACGCTCACTTTTTTCGTAAGATTCACAGCATATATATACATACATTATTTATTATTACGTTATTTATTTATTGAATCTTCATATATTAAATATGAACTAACAATAATTAATCAAATCTTATACTAACACTTTATTTTTGTCCTGCCAATGCTAGACGAAAATTTTTCTCTTTACGGTTTCTATTCACATATGTAGATTTTTAGCGGTCTTCTCGTCGGATGAGTCCTGCAGTATCTCTTCTCCTTAATCTAGAGTGGCCGCTGTCATTTAAAATATTTCGAGCTAGTGGATTTGAGTGCGACTCAAGCCTTTTTAAATATTTTACTGCATACTTCGTAATAATAGTTTTAACTAATGGCACATTGAGATCCTTGTGAATATTTGACTTTTAAACATACCAGGGAGCGACTGTGATTATTCGAAGAAGTTTATTTTGGCGCCTTTGAATTTTTTCGATATTTGAGGCTGAGGCAGTGCCCCATAGCTGAATACCGTAGCACCAGATTGGCTTTAATATAGAGTTGTAGAGTAGAAGTTTGCAATCGAGGCTAGGAACAGAAATTCTTCCAATAAGCCAATTAATTTGAATTGCTTTTAGTTTCATTTGTGTTAGTTTTGCTTCTATATGGCATTTCCATGTTAAGCGCCGATCTAGATGAATACGAAGATATTTTACATGCGATTGTTGGGGTACTAATTGATTATTGATTTTAATAGGTGGACATGACTTCAGACGCAAGGTGAATGTTATATGTACGCATTTTTGCTCATTGAGCTTTATTCTTCATTGTGTTAACCACTTTTCCAATTCAAATATATGATTCTGCAAGTAGCGAGATGCTTCATGACAGTTTTCGTGTACGCTTAAAAAAGCTGTATCATCAGCAAATGTTGAAGTTAGGGTGTGGTTATTTGTTGGCATGTCTGAGGTATATATTAAGTATAACAGTGGGCCCATGATGCTTCCCTGAGGGACTACAGCGTCAATTGGCTGAGGAGAACTTATAAAATCACCTTCTTTAATAATAAACCTTCGACCGACTAAGTAGTTTTCTAACAGCTTGTGTGTGTTTACTGGTAAGTTTAACTTCAATTTATGTAATAACCCTTCATCCCAAACTTTATCAAAAGCATGAGAAACATCGATGAAGAGGGCGGAACAATATTTTTTTTCTTCAAAGGCTTTTCTTATGGCGTTTACTATACGTTGGCTTTGTTCAATAGTGCTATGTTCTCTTCTAAAGCCGAATTGATGGTTAGGAATACATCTATTTACATTTAAAATTGGAGCTAATTTTGACACTAACAGCTTCTCAAACAGCTTTGATATATTAGACAATAAGCTTATAGGTCGAAATGACTCAACTTTTGTAGGATCCTTTCCTGGTTTAGGTATCATGGTAACTAAAGATACTTTCCATTCTTAAGGGTAGTATTCAAGGCGTAAAATAGCATTAAAAATCAGGAGAATAATTTTCTTTGCTTTGCTGAAAAGCTCCAAAAGCATTTTGTTACTGATCTTATCAAAACCAGGGGCTTTCTTGGGGTTTAAATCATGAATAGCCTTTTCGATTTCTCTTATCTCAAATCTTAGTGGAACAGCTGCTCTAACAGCAACAGGTGGTAACTCCTCCGCAATATCAAGAGATGTAAGAGGGGTAAATACTGTTTTCAAATGATTAACAAAAAGATTTCCTTTTTCTATATCATTTCGTGCCCAACTTCCATTTGAGTTTCTTAATGGTGGTTTAGTGATAACTGGTCTTTTAAGATTTCTAGCTGCATGCCATAATGAGTAGTCTGATTGAGAAGTTGCATCGAGTTCCTTAATATATTTTTCAAAGGATGATGTTTTTTGGGACTGCAGTAACTTTCTTAGCCTTTTTGTGCACTCTTTTAATAAATTCTTAAGTTGAGGGGATCTATGCAATTGCCACTCTCTTCGAGCCCTCCTTTTTTCAGTCAAGAGACGCTCAACATCTGTAGAATATATTTTAATATTTTTGATTTTTTTGGGGATAATGCTAGAATGTTGAACAGATAGTTTTATACAACTGTCAAAATTAACAATAGAGAGATTCACATTCTCCGGTGTACTAAGCGGAATATTTTCAGTGCAATGGGTACTGAGCTTTTATATTTTAACCAATTTATTTGTGTTGCCGACGTCACTAAGTAACCAGACGGAGCTACAATTCTATTAGGGTTTGTTATAGTAAGAATTGTAGGTGTGGGATCAGAAGATATTTCTAAGGATGCTTCAACATAAATCGTGTTTGCGGGGATGTTTTTAACCACTCCAAAATCTAT
This sequence comes from Pollenia amentaria, assembly GCA_943735925.1. Taxonomy (NCBI): domain Eukaryota; kingdom Metazoa; phylum Arthropoda; class Insecta; order Diptera; family Polleniidae; genus Pollenia; species Pollenia amentaria. The sequence goes on from OX031009.1 coordinate 67,455,611, forward strand.
GACATCTGGAACTTTTTGCTGATCAGTAGGCCAATATGTTGGTTGTCCGCTCGCTACCACATTTAGATCCATTTTACAAATTGTGTTATACAAGACACGACCCTTAGGTGTAATAAGTCGTGACCCCCAGAAAGTGTGTTTAGCTTTGTAATCGCCAGCAGCCAGGAAGCAGGGTCCTAATGATTTGAAATATTTATTATATTGGCTTTCTGATATTGGAAATCTAGGTGGGGAGTATAATGATGAAATTACTAGGTTTCGATTTAATTCCTCAACGCAAATGTTCGTTGCTTGGAGATAATCTTCAAGATGATCACACATTAAGTAGTGTTTTACTCGGTTTTTTTATCAAAATGGCAGAACCTCCACAAGCTCTACCTCGAGGGTCCTTGGTATCATATAATGTATAACCATTGATTTCAAACGTATTTCTTGAGGTCAGATGAGTTTCAGAAACCATCATAACATCAATTTGTTTATTTTTAAGGAAATATTCTAGTTCATTTTTATGTTGCCGGATGCCATTTGCTTTCCAAAAACAAATTTTTAAACAGTTCATGGCTTGTTTAGTACAGCTTGCAATAACATCGATTGCATTCTTAACATTTCTTGCATCATGTTACCCATTGTGTTAGTGAAATTGTTAAGTCCCAATTTACATTATACGATTTTTGTCGTTGCGATTATTGTCGTTTCTTCTTTGAAGTCGGTCTTATGTTTACATTGTACGATTTTTGTCGTTACAACTTCTTGTGTATACATACATATATATAATTTGACACTACGAATGAATGAACAAAACGAATCGTAGAGTACACTCGCTTGTGTACCCCTTTAAATTCCTCTCTCACCTCTCGCCAATAAGGTAAGAATCGCAACGACAAAAATCGTATAATGTAAATTGGGACTAACTGTTTGCACTAATGTTTCCATGGTTTTTTCTAGCCGGGTTATATTAGAAATGGGAATTTCGTCATTATTTTGTACATCACCTTGCAGTGGCATTAGATTAGATTTTAAGACATTAGCGTACGAGGTTCTGTTATTATTTGGCTGTGGTATCTGGACGCCGTACGTGTTTCCTTGATTAGTTGCCTGCGTTTGAGGGGGGTTAAGTTTCTGTCCAACAGAACGCTTGACAATCGAGTATACCGGGTACCCTCTATAGTTGGCAGTGTGATTACCACCACAGTTGCTACATTTTTTACATTAGGGTCATTTTTGGACTTATCGCACCGGACGGTACCATGTAATTCTCCACATACGACGCAAACAGGGGGTAAATGGCAGTATGCCATAGTATGACCAAATTCTTGGCAGTTTAAACTCTGAACGGGTCCATTTCTTTTGTGCGGCTCTTCGATCGTGATTTTTCTGTACAAGATGTATTTTAAACTGTAAATGGGATGCGTTTCATTTTTTTTTAGCTTTATATCGCCGGGCTCTAACTCCACTCGAAATAGCGGTTGGGGATTTTTTTCCCTATTTTTAATTTGTAACATTTTTTATTTTGAAGCTTTTTTCTTCTAAAAATGTTTTTATTTCGTCAGGGTCCACGCATGAGTCAATGCCCTTAATCACAACTTGAAGACCTTTACTGCTTTTCAGTTGGTACGTATAGAAGCTTTTTTTAAGTGCTTCAAACTTATTAATTATTTTACGAAAATTATTCTCATGATTAATCTGTATTTTTGTCTCGTTTATATTTACACGCTTGATTGCAGCAACGTAAAACGAATTTTCACCTATCACCGAGATTAAACTTTTTATAAGCTCACTTGAGTTTTGCTCTCTAAGATATATCAGGGGTGGCTTCGACGATTTTATGACGTTAGGTGCTTCAGAAGATTCATCCTCCAGAATTGCAAAACGATTTTGAGAATTAATTCTATCAAAAGATGGAACTTTAGAGGCCGAGGCTACAGCTGAAGAGGCTGGGCTGCGACCCCGTTTGAGAACTGTCCATACCAACTTGCACTTGTGGTTTTTGAAAATTTTTTACTTGTGTGTTTTCCGTTGCGTCTGTGTTTGAGTTCATGGTATCATTTCCTACTAGGAATGTCTTTGCAATGGTAACACTTGAAGGTTTTGCCGTTAGGTTGTTGCTATTGTTTTCTGTTGTTGTGTTTATTTCCACATTGCTTTCGCTAGCATGAATATTATTTATTTTTGTTATTGATTCATTGTTGTTACTCATATAGAGAGTTGTTTTTGATTTTTTTTACCGTTTTTTTATTTTTTTGTTGACTGTGCTCTTCTTATTATGTATTATGTTTTTGTAACACCAAAAGAATAAATAATTTTTTGCACAGATTATTTGTATTATGTATGTATGTGCGTTCATACGTATACTTTTTTTCTTGTATTTTTTTACTTATTATTTATTTATTTTTGTTTTTACTTATTCTATTGTTCACTTTAATTTTGAGCGTCCAAATTCGCTTGTTAAATATTAACAAATTTATGTTAAAAAATAGAATCGTATGCGGAGTTAAAAAACACGTCTGTTGACAACGAGCACGACCGAACGAATGTAACACATTATTAGACTTAACAAGTAAGAGTGCTATATTCGGCTATGCCGAATCATATATACCCTTCACCATGGTGCGATAAGAATAATCTACATATATAATATATCTGTGGCATTAAATAATAATGGCTTAAGACGGAATTTCTTGTTTTGAGATATTAAGGGTATTACCAAAAATAAATTGTTTGGTTTTTATCTAAAATTATTAGCCACAGAAAAAAATGCGCATTTATTTAGAACAAAACTCTAAATTTTATAAAAAAAGTGTTTTTTTTTTAAGGATATAAAAGTAAAAATAGCAAAAACTGATATATTTTTTTTATTTAATTAAAAATAATTTATAAATACCAAGAGAAAAAAAAATTTATCGAATGGGATTTGAACCCGTCAACACTCAGACGATTACTTGTGACATAACGGCTAGACCACTCGACCACTGGTACGCATGCGAACTTAATTTTAATATAAGTAAATAGGCCGTGGAATATTTTTTTCATATAAGCAAATATCTTTGTGTGAAACTTGGACTCGGAAAGATCTACGGTTCCCGAAAATAGGTATTTTTATTAAAAAAATTATATTTTGGTAATAACTTTTTTGTACCTGAACCGATTTTTCCGAGTTTTTCATCAAATATGTTCTACTAAATTTCCGATCTTTTGATATATAAGACGTATCTATAGGTAACAGCTCTAAAAATTTAGTTTTTATAAAAATTTTGATGCTTTTTAGCCCATTTTTGGAGTATTTTGCTAATAACTTAACCATTTCTTAGCCAATTGGGCAGATTTATATACCCACGTTTTAAGGAAGAAAAAACCATTTACTTAGATTATAAAACTTGGACTCGGGAAGATCTATTGTTCCCGAAAATGGGTATGTTAAAAAAAATGGGTATGTTTATTTTGGGCATTACTCTTCCATTTTTGGGAGAAAGGGGTCGGGGTTTTCGGGAAATATATGCTGCTAAAAATTTCTGACATTTTGGTATATAAAACGTGTTCATATGTCATACTAGAGCCCTAAAATTTAAAATGTTGAGTATTTTCAATAATGTCTTTGTACGGGAGGTACCACGCCCACTTTTCCAATCGCGCCCATATTTTGTGGGATACTGTGTATTGATAACCGATATGTTTGTACCTAATTTGGGAACTTTAGCTGGTTTCGTTCTCCAGATATACAGAAATGTATAACGTCTTTGTATGGGAAGTGCCACACCCACTTCTCCAATCCCGCCCATTTTTTAGAGAGTTTGTTTATTGGCAAGCAACATGTTTGTACTAAATTTGAAAGCCGTAGTTCTTTTGCCGCTCTCGAGATATGCAGAAAAAAAGAATTTAAAAAACCACAACAACATGGGATTTATTGAAAAAATTAGAGGTAGTCGTGGTTTTTGGCTCATATCTCAGCCATTTATGGACCGATCTTCCTGAATTTCAATAGCAAACATTTCCGGACTATATGTGACATAAATGTATACCAACCTAGCCTTCATCATATCTGTGGTCTTCGGAAAACCCATTTCAACGGACGGACAGACGGACAACCGGATTTGAACTTCCCTTCTCATAAGAAGCCAAAATATATATACTTTATATGGTCTTAGATCAATATTGTAGAAATTACAAACGGAATGACAAAGTAATATATACCCTTTTACCTTCGGTGAAGGGTATAAAAATACTATTTTAAATCCACGATATTTGACAATATACTTGTTATTGAAATAAATTGTATACTAAATAGCGTATACATCAGAAATAATTATTTTACTTTTAATAGTTTTTGATTATTTATATTTAATTAAATAATTTCTTAAAAGTATTTGAAAAAATCCTACATCTATAAACTTAAATCTATTTCTCTAATACAGCGATTTCCTTCTTCATCCAAAAAAACCCCATCATTTGCCTTCAAAATTATGGTATCTCCCTCTTCATCATCTAGAAAATCCTCCTTTTTCCCACAAAAAATCACAGTACGCCAGCTGGTTGTTGGGGATTTCAATTCCTGGGTTTTTATTTAATAAGAGGTTCTCTAACGCATTTTTACGCGTCTGCGTATTCTCCTTTACTACTTCCATGGAATTTTTCTCCATAGAATTTTCATCGACAAATTCAATTTCGTACTGGCTCAAATCCATTGTTCAAATCTTCAATGTTCAAATGTAAATAAACCTAGTTTTCAGAAGCATACTCCACTAAGCCTTTTATGAAGGCAAAATAAACAATATACAAATTCTTATTAAATATTATTGGGACACACTGTACTGCGATAGAAAACAAACTGCAATTAATGTTTTGTTATATAAACAAATTATACATTCTAAACAAATAATGCAATCTAATATGCTCACTCATGTTTATGCTTCTTAAATATAACAAAAAGTTTTCTTCATCAGATTAATGTTAAAATAAACAATCAGACATATCGTCAGCATTTTATTACAAAATAAAAATTCTTATTCTAATCTTATTAGGACACATTGTATTGGGAAAGAAAACAAACCGCAAATAAGAATAATGTCATAATAAAGGAAAATACAATATTTCTTAATACAAAAAAACTAAATTTAAATATTTTGACTATTGCGTTAATTCTAAAAACTGTATTTAAAAATCCACAAACTTGTTTATTCAAAACCGAAAAATTTCAATTGGTTTGGAAACTAGAAAAATGATGTTCCATCTAAATATATCATTCCAATCACAGGGGTTGGAAACTAGAATAATGGTGCTGACATTGGATTTAGCATTGCCATCCACATTAGGGCAACCGCATTACCATCAATATTGCCGGAACTGCATTACCATATGAGTTACCATCCGCATTACCGGAGAATTCCTCATGTACAACTATCTGATTTTAGTAAATTAAATATGATAAACATAATAAACAGTGGTACTTCAATACCAATTGCATTTAGAAGTTGGGATTGTCATATAAATCCACAACTAAATATGTCAACAAATCATGTGTGGAATGTTAAGCTGGCAGCGAATAGAAAACGCCCTCGTTTTGTTTTGATTGCATTCCAACATGAAAAGGAATTTATCCACTCCGAATTGACTAATTTAAAAGTACATTTAAATTCAGAGTCTTATCCATATGAAAACCTTAACATAAAGTTTAAGAATGAACGTTATGCAATTCTATATGATATGTATCTAAGGTTTAAAGAAAACTACTATATGAGCGACTCCCAATAATAGTAGTAGATGTTAGTTATCAAAATGAATCTATTGTCAGCGGACCAATTGATATTAAAATTTAATTTGAAACAGCTACTAATGTTCCAGCAAACACATCAGCTTATTGTATTCTCATTTACGATCGTATTATTGAATATATACCATTAAAGGGACAAGTTCGGACAATTTTATAAATTCTAAATCACAAATAAGAAATAAAAAATGTATTGCAAACGTGTTTTCATTGATTTACAAGGGTTCAAACTAGAATCAAATAAATTAATTGCTAAAGCAATTGCAATTGTTGTCAATTCTAAGCAATATATCAAATTCGTTATAAAACCACCTTTTGATTTCAATTGTTAATCACAAAAGGGGCAAAAAGAAGCATATTGGCTAATAAAATATTTTCATCATCTTAACTGGAATACAGGAGTAGTATCATTTAAGAGTTTTGTAATTTTTTAAGAGATAATTTAAAAAATTCTAAAATATATGTAAAAGAAACAGAAAAATTCATATGGTTGGAGCAAATGTTTCAGCAAAAAGTTTTTAATATAGAGGATTTTGGATGTATAAATTTAAAGGAACATAACAAAAAGTATCCAGAAAACTCATATTGCAGTTATCACAACTATGGAGTTTGCGCTTTAAACAATGCTGTTTTACTTGAAAGAGAAAATCTAATTTGAAATAAGAACAACTATTTTTATTTTTTAATTTTTAAATCTTACATTTTAACTTCATTGACATTTTTTTTCTTTCTTTAAATTTAATTATTATTATTGATCTAAATACAGGTATATAAACATTATTTTTAAGAAACTTATGAATAAATGAATATATTTTAACTTTTATTGTATTTAAACAAATGTTGTTTGAACGTGGAGTTTTTTGGCCTATGATGGTTTTCTCCACATAAGGTTTTTTTATATACATATTTGAATTTATTTGTTTATTTCCTTAATTTTTTTATATACTTACTTTTTAAGAATTTAATTAATGAATTAATTATTAGTTGTGTAAATTATAATTTATTTTGAAAATTGGATTAAATTGAATTTAATATTTGAATTAAACATACATGGCAACATTTATACATGGTATCCACAAAATGTTAAATGTAACTGTCTTGCTGAAAAGAAAATATAATATAACAATATAAATAAATAATAAATAAACAGTCACAGTTGTTGAATACCTACAAATCAATCTTGTTGCGTTTTTATTATATCGGAAAAACATCATTTTAAACCTCCCAACCTTTTATTAATTTTTCTAAAATTCATAAGTTTCTTGAATTTTATTTCGTTTTGTCCTCAAGAAATATTAAGGATTTTCATTTTGGCGCCCGAGCAGGGACAGTTTAAAGTGATAGTTTATAGCTTAAAATAAAAACAAACTAAACTGGTGTTTTTTGATAATTTATTTCAAATAAGTGTATTAAATTTTGTTTAAATTAATACCTAAAACAATTCCAAGTGTTAAAAAACAAAAATATTGAAGAAAATAAAACTGTGCCAATTAAGTTTTGATAATTTATTTCAAAATAATAATAATAACATTTGTTATAAAAAAGCCAATAATAGACAGTAACTAAGTGTGCAAACAATAAGTTTAATTAAAAAACACTGCAAAAACAAGGGTTGGTGTTATAAACAATTTAACAAGTGCCAATACCAATGCCTCGTCGCTGCCGCTACCGTAATTGTCTACCGAACCACCAGCAATAAGGGGTAACAGTGATTCTGGACTATCTGAATCCGAGGTAAAAGCGTAAACAATATTGTGTCAATTTTTCTATAATCTGTACTCTATTCAGATTAAACAGTTCTCTAAATTATTTGCACTTTTTTCGCGAGTGAAAATATTTTATTTCTCTTTTTGAAAGGAAAAAAATTTTTATTTATTTATTTATTTTGTTTTATACCAGGGATTTCCAAAAATTTATTGGTTGTGTAGTAGTGAGTACCAGAGAGTAAAAAAATTGAGAGAATGCATTCGTTTACAGCCGAAATAAAATGTTAGTAATATATTTTATAAGTTGTATAACACAAAGGTACAAAATTAAAAATTGTTTGTGTTGATAAAAAATTTGTAGCAATTCTTTACAAATTTAAATGTCGCTGATTTTAAAACTGCCTTTTTTTATTCGGAAGCTTTTTGACTCTAAAGCTGGGATCACACGATTGCCACAATGCACCAATTTTCACGCTTTTTAATACCCCAATCGTGTGACTGCACAATCAATTGCCTCATGTACCAATCGAGGGCAATATTGTGCTTACTTTTACCAATAAAATGCAACCCTGGTGCGGCAATCGTGTGACTACTTGATATGCAACCGCGCGTCAATAAAAATGACAAAAATGTACCAATATTTATTGGTTTCTTGTGCGGCAATTAAACAACACAATACGCGCCAATATTTGCCTTTTTTAATCAATTTACTTTTGTGTGTTTCTTTTAGTAGGAATAAATTAAATATAAAAATTAAATTTATCAAAAATAAAAATTGGGAATTTAGCAACTCATTAATAAATAAATTAATACTAAATTTTGTATTCCCGAAAATAACTTTTGATATAGAATTTTTTTTTAAATTAGTGCAATAGCTGTTCAGGACAATATAAAAGAATATATACAGGAAAACGAAGCAAATTGTATTGAAATTCTTTAAAGCGAATTTATTTTTATATATAAATATTTCTTTATATATTTAAAATAGAATTTTACTTTGTTTAATTTTTGGAATTTTATGTATATTACTTAAAAAATTTGTTTGAATGTACATATGATACAATTTTCTTTTTTTTAATAAACAAGCCAACTAGATCTTCCAAACAAATAAAAAAGCTACCACAACAGCTGTTTTCGCAGTTGTCACAAGTAAGAACAATCGTGTGACTGTGCTGCGGCAATTATTGTACCCATTTCGCTTTGTACCAACTAGCGGCAATCAAATTTGTACAATTCAGGGCAATCGTGTGATTTTAGAATATTTTATTGGGGCAATTTCATTATTGTGCGTCAATAAAGCACAATCAAAATTGTGTCATATTGGTGCATTTGCGGCAATCGTGTGATCCCAGCTTAAATCAGTTTCAAATATCTTATCAAACAATTGTAAAAAAATTAAAGATTTTTATGTTTTAAGAATTCATAAAAAATAAATGTTGCACGCAAATCACAGCTGATAGAAAAAAAATGCAGTTTTAAAATCAGCGACATTGAATTGGTAAAGAACTGCTACAAATTTTCTATCAACACAAAAAATGTTTAATTTTGTTCCCTTGTGTTATACAACTTATAAAATCAAATCTTCTAAATTTATACTTTTATGGCAGTTTCGTAATAGTAGAATGCTTTTAAAATGTGATGAAATTAATTTATTACGTTGCTTGGAACAAATAAATTTTAAATCCGAAAAAATTTGTTCGCATAGGTAAGTAGTGCCGAACAAAGAGAGACACTCAAATGAATTTTTTTTTAGTTCAGAATCTTTCCAGAACTCTACAATATTATTTTCGTCTGGAGCATTTACTTCGCTTCGTAGTATGATTAGTTCTGATTGAATATCAAATTTGTAGTTGCTTACATCGCAACGAAAAGTGTTTTCGAAAAGATCTAATAGCGGTTGTAAAATTACAAAATCTTGAAACCTGTCTTGAAAATTATTGAAAAGTGTTTTAAATATTTCGGCATATTCATATCTTTTGTCGATTTCGAGATTTCTATAAGCAGGTGAAGTTTTTGGAAAATTGGAAAAATCACCAGTTTTAATTTGGGAAAAACTTAGAAAAAGTTTTATTTTAAAATTGTGAATGATTTTTGACAAGTCGAATATATTGCGTTCCTTTCCTTGCAATTCCAATTTAAGTTCATTTAACATACTTGTCGTATCTTCCAAAAAAGCTAAGTCTAAAATAAAATTATTGTCTTTTAAACACTGAACTAAAACTTTTTCTATTTTTTCAGTTTCGAGGAACTTCTTCTCTTAAATCATAAAGTCTATTCAGGCAATCACCGCGACTTAGCCACCGAACTTCTGCAAACATTTTCAGGTCACAATTCACAGCATTTTTGTTTTTTAAAAAGGTTACAAATTTTCGGTGGGTAAGCGCTTGATGTCCGCCTCGAATTTTATTTATTATATCCTCAGCTGTCTTCATAGCTGGGGTATCATTTATGAATTTCGATGCAAGAGCGGTCTGATGAATTATGCAGTGAAAATTATGAACTGCAAATTCGAGTTTTTTTAATTGGCCTATAAGCCCATTATATTTGCCCAACATTAAATTGGCTCCATCTGTGCAGACTCCAGCAAATTTGTTTATGTCTACAATGGAAAGAAGCTTTTCTGTGACAATATCATACAACAACGTACCAGTTACATTTCCATAAAATGTTTCTAAAGTACAAATTGACTCAAAATTAGTGTATTCGCTGTCTACGCATCGAATACAAATTACAAGTTCACACAGATCATTTATGTCAGTGCTTTCGTCTAAACAAATTGAAAAAAATTCGCAATTTATTACTTTTCCCTAATTGCAGATTCTACACATGTTCCTTATTGAACGACGTACGACGGCCTACAGTTTGACTGGACAGGGGAAGAGACTCTATAAATTTAGTATTATAATTAAGCCTTTCCCAAATTTTTTTCAGCAATATCTTGATAAAAACACCATCCCACAATGGTCTTCCTTTCTTAACAATTTCCAATATTACTTTTTTTTTTTTTTTTTTTTTTTCAGTATTTATTTATTGAATCTTCATATATTAAATATGAACTAACAATAATTAATCAAATCTTATCCTAATATTTGCTTTATGTCCTGCCAGTGCCAAACAAAAAAGATTTCGTCATCACGGTATCTGTTCACATATGTAGGTGTTTATCGCTCATCTGATTGGGTGAGTGCTGCAGTGTCTCTTCTTCTTAAGCGAGTGTGGCCGCCATAATTTAAAATATTTCTAGCTAATGGATTTGGGTGCAGTTCCAGCCTTTTTAAATATTTTACTGCATATTTCGTTATCATAGTTTATACTAATGGCACATTGAGATCCTTGTGGATATTTGAGTTTTTGACGTACCAGGGGGCGGCTGTGATTATTCGAAGAAGTTTATTTTGGCGCCTTTGAATTTTTTCGATGTTAGAAGCCGAGGCAGTGCTCCATAACTGAATACCGTAGCACCAAATTGGCTTTAAGATAGAGTTGTAGAGTGGAAGTTTGCAATCGAGACTAAGAACAGAATTTCTTCCAATAAGCCAATTAATTTGGATTGCTTTTAGTTTCATTTGAGTTAATTTAGCTTCTATATGCCATTTCCACGTTAAACGCCGATCTAGATGTATACCGAGGTATTTTACATGCGAGTGTTGGGGTATTATTTGATTATTTATTTTAATAGGGGGGCATGTTTCCCGACGCAATGTGAATGTTATATGTGCGCATTTTTGCTCATTGATCTTTATCCTCCATTTTTTTAACCACCTTTCTAGTTCAAATATATGATCCTGTAGGTAACGAAATGCTTCTTGACAGTTTGCGTGTACGCTTAGCTGTGTCGCCCGCAAATGTTGAGGTATGGGTGTAGCTGTTTGTTGGCAAGTCCGAAGTATAAATTAAGTATAATAGAGGTCCCAGGATGCTGCATTGTGGGACTCCAGCGTTAATTGGCTGTGCAGAACTTAAAAATTCGCCTTCTTTAATAATAAATTGACGACCGACTAAGTAGCTTTCTAACAGCTTGTGTATATTTGCTGGTAAGTTTTGCTGCAATTTCAGTAGTAAACCTTCATGCCAGACTTTATCAAAAGCTTGAGACACATCGATGAAGAGTGCTGAGCAATATTTTTTGTCTTCAAAGGCTTTTCTTATGACATTTACTATTCGATGAGTTTGTTCAATTGTGCTGTGTTTTCTTCTAAAACCGAATTGATGATTGGGAATACATCTGTTATCATTTAAAATCGGCGTTAATTTAGACACTAGAAGTTTCTCAAAAAGCTTTGATATATTAGACAATAAGCTTATAGGTCTATATGACTCAACTTTTGTGGGATCCTTTCCTGGTTTAGGTATCATGGTAACTAAGGATACTTTCCACTCTTGTGGGTAGTATTCAAGGCGTAAAATGGCATTAAAAATTAGTAGAATAATTTTTTTTGCTATGCTGGGTAGCTCCAAAAGCATTTTGTACTGATCTTATCAAAACCAGGGGCTTTCATGGGGTTTAAATCATGAATAGCCTTCTCGATTCCTCTTACTTCAAATCTTAGTGGAACAGCTGATCTAACAGCAACAGGTGGTAACTCGACCGCAGTATCGAAAGATGTATGAGGGGTAAATACGGTTTTCAGATGATTAACGAAAATATTTCCTTTTTCTATGTCATTTCGTGCCCAACTTCCATTTAAGTTTCTTAATGGCGGTTTAGTGATAACTGGTCTTTTAAGATTTCTAGCTGCACGCCATAATGAGTAATCAGATTGAGGAGTTGCATCCAGTTCCTTAAGATATTTTTCCAGCGAAGCCGTTTTTGAGACTGCAGTAAGTTTCTTAGCCTTTTTGTGCACTCTTTTAGTAAATTTTTAAGTTCAGGGGATCTGTGCAATTGCCACTCTCTTCGAACTCTCCTTTTTTCAGTCAAGAGACGCTCGACATCAGTAGAATATATTTTACTATTTTTGATATTTTTGCGGGCTATGCTAGAATGTTGAACAGCTAGTTTGAGATAATTGTCAAAATTTACAATAGAAAGATTCACATTCTCCTGTGTTCTAAGCGGAATATTTTCAGTGCGGTGGGTACTGAGATATTTTTTATATTTTAACCAATTTATTTGTGTGGCTGACGTCACTAAGTATAAGGGTTTGATATGGTAAGAATTGTAGGTGTGTGATCAGAAGATAATTCTAAAGAAGCTTCAACATGAATCGTTTCTGCGGGGATGTTTTTAACCACGCCAAAATCGATGACATCTGGAATTTTTGCTGATCAGTAGGCCAATAAGTTGGTTGTCCACTCGCGACCACATTTAAATCCATTTTAGATATTGTATTATACAAAACACGACCCTTTGGTGTAATGAGCCGTGACCCCCAGAAGGTATGTTAAGCGTTGTAATCGCCAGCGGCTAGGAAACAGGATCCTAATGATTTAAAATATTTATAATATTGGCTTTCTGATATTGAAAATCTAGGTGGAGAGTATAAAGATGAAAGTACAAAGTTTCGATTTAGCTCTTCAACACATACGTTCGTTGCTTGCAGATAATCTTCACGATGATCACACATTAAGTAGTGTTTGACTCGGGCTTTTATCAAAATAGCAGAACCTCCACAAGCTCCATCTTGAGGGTCCTTGGTATCATATAATATATAACCATTAATTTTAAACGTATTTCTTGAGGTCAAATGAGTTTCAGAAACCATCATTACATCAATTTGTTTACTTTAAAGAAAGTATTCTAGTTCATTTTTATGTTGGCGAATGCCGTTTGCGTTCCAAAAACAATTTTTTAAACAATTCATTGCTTGTTAAGTACAGCTTGCAATAACATCGATTGCATTTTTAACATTTCCTGCATCATATTTCCCATAGTGTTCGTTACTGTTTGCACTAGTTTTTCCATGGTCTTTTCTAGACGACTTAAATTAGAAACTGGAGTCTCATCATTATTTGGCAAATCACCTTGCATTGGCATATGGTTTGATTTTCGGACGTTAGCGTAGGATGTTCTTTTATTACTAGGCTGCGGTACCTGAATGTCATTAGTGTTAACTTGATGTGTTTCCTGAATTTGAGGTGGATTAGGTTTCGGTCCAACCGAGCGCTTGACGATAGAGTATACAGGGCATCCTCTATAGTTGGCAGTGTGATTACCACCACAGTTGCTGCATTTTTTTACATTGGGGTCGTTTTTAGACTTATCGCAGAGAGCTGTACCATGCAATTCTCCACATACAACGCAAACAGGGGTTAAATGGCAGTATGCCTTAGTGTGACCAAATTCTTGGCAGTTTAAACATTGCACGGGACCGCTCCTTTTATGCGGCTCCTCTATCGTTATTTTCCTATACAGGATATATTTCAGACTGTAAATGGGATGAGTTTCGTTTTTTTTAAGCTTAACGTCGCCGGGTTCTAACTCCACTCGAAATAGTGGCTGGGGATTTTTTCTCTATTTTTAATATTAACTACATTTTTAATTTTAAAGCCATTCTCTTCTAAAAACGTTTTTATCTCACCTGGGTCTACGCATGAATCAATGCCCTTTATCACTACCTGAAGACCTTTACTGCTCTTCAGTTGGTATGTATAAAAGTTTTTTTTAGTGCTTCTAATTTAGTTATTACTTTACGAAAATCATCTTCACGATTAACTTGTATTTTTGTTTCATTTATACTACCACGTTTTATTGCAGCTACATAAAAAGAATTTTCACCTATTACCGAGATCAAATTCTTTATTAAATCACTTGAGTTTTGCTCTCTAAGATATATCGGGGGTGGCTTAGAAGATTTTGTAACGTTTTGTGCTTCCGAGGATTCCTCTTCCAAAATTGCAAACCGATTTTGAGAACTTATTCTATCAGCTGTACCCTCTTTTAAAACTTTTGGGACAGAAGCAATTGCAGAAGAGGTTGGGCTGGGACCCCGTTTTAGCACTGTTATGTACCTATAATTCCAACTTGTACTTGAGGCTTTTGACCGCTTTTCACCTGTGATACTGAGTTTTCCATCATGCCTGATTTGGGGGTAATCTTTTCATCACTTGTTAAAATCGTTTCTGCCACTGAGGCACCGCTTGCAGGTTTTATATTTTTTATTGTATTAGAATCAACCTTATTATTAGACACCGAAGGTGATACAGAGTTTTCTATTGTGCCTGATTGGGGGTTAATATTTTTATCACTTATTAAAATTGTTTTTGCCGCTGAGGCATCGCTTGCAGGTTTTATATTTTTTATTGTATTAAAATCCACCGTATTATTAGACACCGAAGGTGATACAGAGTTTTCTATTGTGCCTGATTGAGGGTTAATATTTTTATCACTATCTATCATTATGCTTAATTGTTTTTGCACTGTTTGCACTCATAAGAATTTTTTTTTTTACTGTTTACAGTTGTGCTCTTCTTATTTGTTATTGTTTATCAACACCGAGAATCAAAAAATGTGTATGTTTATGTATGTATGTACATACATGTATTTTTTCTTTTCTTTTATTTACTTTTTTTTGTATACTTTATTTGTTCACGTTTTTATAAAAAAAAATTAACCGTATGCCGAGCTTAGAAAACACGTCTATCTTCAACGAGCGCGACAGACAATTTATTAAATATTACTAAACTTGAAATCACCTTTTTCAATTTGGGAACTGATTTTGGTTCATAAATTTCGTCTTCTAATAACCATTTTTTCAATTTTTCTAAAAAAATTGTTTTATTTTTATAAAACCGGTCTTCTCTTTCCTTATCATTTTAATTATTTATATTATTATGTAAACGATCGCAATGCCGTTTAATAACATATTCCGTTCCTTCCTTAAATGTTGCATATCATATAAGGCATTGGATGTTACCAAAAGCGTTTTTGACCGCACAATATTTTTTAAGTGCCATCATAAAGTTTTTTCTGTTAACCTGAAACAAAAATATGTATTAGTAGTGGTATACACAATTGTGCATAGAAATGGATTTCCCTGGTCTATTTATTCAAAAATAAAATAAATTACATGAGAATTATAACGTGAAAAAGTTATTTTAGTAAAAAGCTAGGGTATTCATAGTGGTAAGTAAAATAGAAAGGGTATTCACGTTGTTGGGTTACTCATACTTCAAACATCTGTGCATACATTTTAATTCTAGCTAAAAGTTTAACATAACATTTTACAAAATACCAAATGCGCACCTGAGTTTGCCTGCAAAAATGTATAAAGTCTTTATAACAGGTCAAAGTTACGTTAAATAAATACCATAAATTAGTAAGGTTAACTCTTTGGACATAAAAAAGTAAGCAATAAAAATAGTGCCAAACAATAAAGTTTCATTAATACATCAATAAAACACATCTTCTTACCCAAAAATTTTACCTGCTGTCACATTTTCTTTTATGTTTACACATAAATTGTAGGAAAACAAGACTTTTTTAACTTGTTTTTTAAATATTTTTACTTACTTAAGAAAAGTGTTTTCAAAAAAAAAAAAAAAAAAACCCACCGACGCGATTGGTACAGAAACAAAAATATTTTTACAAGCACAAAATACCAACAAATTCTTGTGGCTATTTTTTTTTTTTAATAATTTCTGCATTTAGGTACGTCTTTTTAACGAAGGAAAAATGGCCCATTTTACAGGCATCAAAGAATTTTTTTCACAAAAAAAAAAACACATATCGTTAGCTTAAATGCAAAGCAATGTAGATATTATTGGAAAATTTGAAATTTTTGTTGATAAGGATTCACGTTACATATGTATTTTTATATAATTTTAAGTTATTTACAAAATTAAAAATGACGTATCATCAAATACATATATAATTTTTTTTAACAGCATAATCTATAATCACACTCAAGAAAATATTAGCAGAGTTTTTAATTCTTTTTATAAGAAACATTAATATTTTTAAACACAAAAACTGGGTAATCTGTTTTATAACTATTACCACGGTGTTAGTGGAATTAGTGATCAGATAATAATTTATAATAATAATTTTTAGTATTGCATAAGAAAAACTAAAAAAAGGGCTGTAAAATTATAAGAACCGAATCCATAAACGTATGTAAAATAAAACCTATAATAAATGTGACTATCAGCTTCTTCCACATAGGACTGTTAGACATTTTGAAATTTTTTATCTGAAATATTAAAAATTGCTTTTAAATCTCAAATAATTACCATTTTACAAAGTTCTTTGCTTTGTATGTAAACTTATGAAATGTTAAATTTTTCTACATTTAAGTCTTAAAATTTAAACTCTAAATAAAAATTGCACGCAAGGCACTGGATGTTACCAAAAGCATTTTTGACCACACAATATTTTTTGAGTGTAAGCTGAAACAAAATAATATAGCATCCGCTAGACATGCACACTTGTCGAAGTAACATTATCTGATCACTAATTCCACTAACACCGTGGTAATAGTTATAAAACAGATTACCCAGTTTTGGTGTTTATTAATATTAATGTGTTCTTATAAAAAAATTAAAAACTCTGCTAATTTTTTTCTTGAGTGTGATTATACATTATGCTGTTAAAAAAATTATATATGTAGTTGATGATACGTTATTTTTAATTTTGTAAATAACTTAAAATTATATAAAAAATACATATGTAACGTGAATCCTAATCAACAACAATTTCAAATTTTCAAATAATATCTACATTGTTTTCATTTAAGCTAACGATATGTGTTTTGATTGTGAAAAAATTCTTTGATGCCTGTAAAAGGGTTCATTTTTCTTTCGTTAAAAAGTCGTACCTAAATGCAGAAATTATTAAGAAAAAAAATAGCCACAAGAATTTGTTGGTATTTTGTGCTTGTAAAAATATTTTTGTTTCTGTACCAATCGCGTCGGTAGGTTTTTTTTTCTTTGAAAACACTTTTCTTAAGTAAGTAACAATATTTAAAAAACAAGTTAAAAAGTCTTGTTTTCCTACAATTTATGTGTAAACCTATACATATAAAAGCAAATGTGACAGCAGGTAAAATTTTTGGGTAATAAGATGTGTTTTATTGATGTATTATGGAAACTTTATTGTTTACCACTATTTTTATTGCTTACTTTTTTATGCTACAATTATATGACCGAGTCCAAAGAGTTAACATTACAAATTTATTTAACGTAACTTTGACCTGTTATAATGACTTTATACATTTTTGCAGGCAAACTCAGGTGCGCATTTGGTATTTTGTAAAAAGTTATGATATACCATTAGCTAGACTTAAAATGTATGCACAGATGTTTGAAGTATGAGTAACCTAACTTACCACTATGAATACCCTAACTTTTTACTAAAATAACTTTTTCACGTTATAATTCTCATGTAATTTATTTTATTTTTGAATAAATAGACCAGGGAAATCCATTTCTATGCACAATTGTGTATACCACTACTAATACATATTTTTGTTTCAGGTTAACAGAAAAAACTTTATGATGGCACTTAAAAAATATTGTGCGGTCAAAAACGCTTTTGGTAACATCCAATGCCTTATATGCTATGCAACATTTAAGGAAGGAACGAAATATGTTATTAAACGTGTGATTTGCGTGCAATATTTATTTTTTATGAATTTTTAAAACATAAAAATCTTTAATTTTTTTACAATTGTTTGATAAGATATTTGAAACTGATTTAGAGTCAAAAAGCTTCCGAATAAAAAAAAATTGCAGTTTTAAAATCGGCGACATTGAATTGGTAAAGAATTGCTACAATTTTTTTATCAACACAAAAAATTTTTAATTTTGTACCTTTGTGTTATACAACTTATAAAATATATTACTAACAATAATTAGTATTGTGGTTATTTTATTGAACTGTTAATGGTTTTTAATCCAAATTTAGATATTTTTAATTAGGCTTAAGTTCATTGAATTTAATTTTCATTAAATAATTTTTATGAAGACAGGAATTTTACAACATGAAATTAATTAAAATTTTTTTATTGACAATTTTTCATTCTTTTCATGTTGTAAAATTCCTGTCTTCATAAAAATAATTTAATGAAAATTAAATTCAATGAACTTAAGCCTAATTAAAAATATCTAAATTTGGATTAAAAACCATTAACAGTTCAATAAAATAACCACAATACTAATTATTGTTAACAGCTAAGGCACGAGCTATGTTTACATTTGTCCTTCAAGTTGTCCTGAAAAAGGTCAACAAGAAAAAAGAAAGACAAAAACATCAAAAAACAAAAATGTACTTTGGACTTCAAGAAGAATTCTTGACAAAAAGTACGAAAAAACAGAAGTTAGGAAGAACATGTAAATCAATTAAAATAGATAATCACTCATTCAAAAAGCAAATTTCGATCTACCAAAAGTGAAATACCATTTGGTTTAAGGATTGATGTTTGACTATTGACGTCGCCCGGCCTCAATAGCCGAGTGAGTAAAACGGCAAACCCCACTGACGAGATTGTGTGGTTACAATCGAAACTAGTCTGGGCAACCTGTCCGTGAACGCCTGGGTTCAAATCTCAGCGCAGTCAAGAATGAAAAATTGTCAATAAAAAAATTTTAATTAATTTCATGTTGTAAAATTTCTGTCTTCATAAAAATAATTTAATGAAAATTAAATTCAATGAACTTAAGCCTAATTAAAAATATCTAAATATATTACTAAATGTTTTGATATTTTATTTTGTACACATACTTTCCTAACTTAATGGGTCTTATTAGCATTTTGTTACATGAATTTAGATGCGTGGTAGG
Organism: Pollenia amentaria; assembly: GCA_943735925.1. NCBI lineage: Eukaryota > Metazoa > Arthropoda > Insecta > Diptera > Polleniidae > Pollenia > Pollenia amentaria. Next base: position 67,474,796 of record OX031009.1, read on the forward strand.
TATACTTAATATATAAATAATAGAATCATGATTAGATGCTATCCTTATTTCAGAAAACTCAAATGCTTGTTCCAAGTTTATAAAAGGTATAGAATCTTTATTTATTATTTGTTTTACGATATCAATTTCTTTAGCTGTTAATAAGAATGAATTAACTACACCCAGTTTTGCCCAATACATGGCATGTTATTAATTGTTCTTTTACATTTTCACTTTTATTATAACTATTCTTATGATTAAATGTTTCAATTATACTGTTTGTTACATGAGTGAGTTCATTAATTTTTTCTACTGTTACTTTATTAATAATAGCTTGTTTGTTGTTATTTCTTAGTACTTTGTTTTTTTTTTTTTTTTTTTTTTTTTTTTTTTTGTTAATATTTCGAAATCTTCATGATCGGGGCTCCCTGCAATCCACTTCCAGACGGAGCCTATAAAATCTAGGGATCTTTTTGACCTTGGTTTTAATCTATCCAGATGTGATTGAAGTTCTGTAGCTTCATGATTTAGAAAGGGTTGCAGAAAGTGAGAAGAGCTAATATCGTGGTTTAGTGTTTCTTGCAGTTTATTTATTAAGTCCTGATATATATTTGTGTCGATGACGTGTATTAATTTGAATGTACCAGTCTGTAATTTTGCTAGTCCGGAGTTCCATGCTACTATTTGTGAATTAGAATAGTCCAAAATTTTTACGTCGGCCGAAACCAGTGTTAGAAATGTCCTGAAAATTAAAGTTTTTTTCTTCTTTGGTTTTTGATATTATTTTTGTGTACTATTTTTCCTGATTTAGTTAAGACTGTAGTGTTCCTATTCTCTTCGACTATTTCTTTTCTATACGTTTTACTAAGTTTCGTTCCTAATCTTTTATTTTCTTTTACATAAATGGTTTCTCCAGATTCATAAGTTTTGGGTATGGTTTTTCTTTCGTTATGGTAATTCATGTCTTCTACCTGCTTCTGCTGAAGTCTCTTGATAGTATCTAATTTAACCTTCTCTATTTCTTGCGGATTGGTACCTAACTCTACCCAAAAAAAATGTTTCTATTGGTTTTTTTCTTTATTGTTGAATGTATGGAATTATTATATTCATAGACAGCTCTATGCAATAATTCTGCAAATGTTTTGTGTGAGTTTTCAGCTTTTAGACAACGCATTAATTCCGCGATCGTGGAATGAAACCTTTCTATCTGTCCATTCACACTACTGCTTAATGTTGGGATCTTAAATGCCTTTATTTTATATTCATTTTCATTCGTTCGGTCGTGCTCGATGAGAAAAGACGTGTTTCTTTTAACTCCGCATACGATTCTTTTTTTTAACATAAATTTGTTAATATCAGTTTAACAAGCGAATTTGGACGCTCAATATAAAAGTGAACAATAGAATAACTATAAAAAAACAAAGAAAATATACAAGTAAAAAAATAAATGTACTTATGTACGCACATACATACTTGCAAATAATCTGTGCAAACAAATATTTATTCTTTTTTCTTTTATTATCTCGGTGTAACAACAACATTATACATAATAAAAAAAACATTGTCAACAAAAATAAAAAAACGGTGAAAAAAACAAAAACAACTCTATATGAGTAATAACAATGAAACAACAACAAAAATAAATGATATTCATGCTAGTAAAAGCAATGTGCAAATAAACATAACAACAGAAAACAATAGTAACTACCGAACGGCAAAACCTATGCTAGCAAGCGTTACCACTGACACCATAAACTCGAACATAGACGCAATGGAAAACAAACAAGAAAAAATTTGTCAAAAACCACAAGTGCAAGTTGGTATGGACAGGTATATAACAGTGCTTAAACGTGGTCGCAGCCCTGCCTCTTCAGCTGTAGCCTCGGCCTCGAAAGTTCTATCTTTTGATAGAATAAATTAACAATTGGTTTTGCAATTCTGGAGAATGAATCTTCTGAAGCACCTAACGTCATAAAAACGTCAAAGCCACCCCCGATATATCTTAGAGAGCAAAACTCAAGTGAGCTAATAAAAATTTTAATCTCGGTGTTAGGTGAAAATTCGTTCTACGTAGCTGCAATCAAGCGTGGTAATATAAACGAAACAATAATACAGGTTAATCACGAGAATGATTTTCGTAAAATAATTAATAAGTTTGAAGCACTTAAAAAAGCTTCTATACATACCAACTGAAAAGCAGCAAAGGTCTTCAGGTTGTGATAAAGGGCATTGACTCATGCGTGGACCCAGATGAAATAAAAACATTTTTAGAAGAAAAGGGCTTCAAAATAAAAAATGTTACAAATATTAAAAATAGGGAAAAAAATCCCCAACCACTATTTCGAGTGGAGTTAGAGCCCGGCGATGTAAGGCTAAAAAAAATGAAACGCATCCCATTTACAGTTTAAAATACATCCTGTACAGAAAAATCACGATAGAGGAGCCGCACAAAAAAAATGGGCCCGTTCAGTATTTAAACTGCCAAGAATTTGGTCATACTGCCATTTACTCCCTGTTTGCGTCGTATGTGGAGAATTACATGGTTCCGTCCGGTGCGATAAATCCAAAAATGATCCTAATGTAAAAAAATTTAGGAACTGTGGTGGTAATCACACTGCCAACTCCCATTTTTAATTTAACTCGGCTAGAAAAAACTATGGAAACATTAGTGCAAACAGTTAACAATTTTACTAACACAATGGGTAACATGATGCAAGAAATGTTAAGAATGCAATCGATGTTATTGCAAGCTGTACTAAAAAAGCCATGAACTGTTTAAAAATTTGCTTTTGGAACGCAAACGGCATCCGTCAACACAAAAATGAACTAGAATACTTCCTTAAAAATAAACAAATTGATGTTATGATGGTTTCTGAAACTCATCTGACCTCAAGAAATACGTTTAAAATCATTGGTTATATATATATGATACCAAGGACCCTCGAGACAGAGCTTGTAGCGGTTCTGCCATTTTGATAAAGAACCGAGTAAAACACTACTTAATGAGTGATCATCGTGAAGATTATCTCCAAGCAACGAACATTTGCGTTGAGGAATTAGCTTTGAGGAATTAAATCGAAACATAGTAATTTCATCATTATACTCCCCACCTAGATTTTCTATATCAGAAAGCCAATATAATAAATATTTCAAATCATTAGGACCCTGCTTCCTGGCTGCTGGCGATTATAACGCTAAATACACTTTCTGGGGGTCACGACATATTACACCTAAGGGTCGTGTTTTGTTTAACACAATTTGTAAAATGGATATAAATGTGGTCGCGAGCGGACAACCAACATATTGGCCTACTGATCAGCAAAAAGCTCCAGATGTCATCGATTTTGAAGTGGTTAAAAACATCCCCGCAGAAACGATTTATGTTGAAGCTTCCTTAGAATTATCTTCTGATCACACACCTACAATTCTTACTATAACAAATCCTAATAGAATTGTATCTCCGTCTGATAACTTAGTGACGTCAGCCACTCAAATAAATTGGTTAAAATATAAAAAATATCTCAGTACCCACTGCACTGGAAATATTCCGCTTAGTACACCGGAGAATGTAGATATTTCTATTGTAAATTTTGACAGTTATCTGAAACTAGCTGTTCAACATTCTAGTATAACCCTCAAAAAAGCCAAAAATAGTAAAATATATTCTGCAGATGTTGAGCGTCTCTTGACTGAAAAAAGGAGAGCTCGAAGAGAATGGCAATTGCATAGATCCCCTCAACTTGAGAATTTACTAAAAGAGTGCAAGGCTAAGAAAGTTACTGCAGACTCAGAAAACGGCTTCCCTGGAAAAATATCTTAAGGAACTTGATGCAACTTCTCAATCAGACTACTCATTATGGCGTGCAGCTAGAAATCTTAATAGACCAGTTATCACTAAACCACCATTAAGAAACTTAAATGGAAGTTGGGCACGAAATGATGTAGAAAAAGGAAATCTTTTTGTTAATCATTTAAAAGAAGTATTTACCCCGCATACATCTCCCGATATTGCAGTCAAGTTGCCACCTGTTGCTGTTAGAGCTGCTGTTCCACTTAGATTGGAGATAAAAGAAATCGAAAAGGCTATTCATGATTTAAACCCCAAGAAAACCCCTGGTTTTGATAAGATCAGCACCAAAATGCTTTTAGAGTTACCCAGCATACCAAAGAAAATTATTTTCTTGATTTTGAATGCTATTTTACGCCTTGAATACTACCCACAAGAATGGAAGGTATCCTTAGTTACCATGACACCTAAGCCAGGAAAGGATCCTAAAAAGTTTGAGTCATATAGACCTATAAGCTTATTGTCTAATATATCAAAGCTGTTTGAGAAGCTCTTAGTGTCCAAATTAGCCCCAATTTTAAATGTAAGTAGATGCATTCCTAACCATCAATTCGGCATTAGAAGAGAACATAGCACAGTTGAACAAACTCATCGTATAGTAAACGCCATAAGAAAAGCCTTTGAAGAAATAAAATATTGTTCCACCCTCTTCATCGATGTTTCTCAAGCTTTTGATAAAGTCTGGCATGAAGGCTTATTACATAAATTGAAGTTAAACTTGCCAGTAAACACACACAAGCTGTTAGAAAGCTACTTAGTCGGTCGAAGGTTTATTATTAAAGAATGTGATTTTATAAGTTCTCCTCAGCCAATTGACGCTGGAGTCCCTCAGGGAAGCATCATGGTCCCACTGTTATACCTTATATATACCTTAGACATGCCAACAAACAACCACACTCTTACTTCTATATTTGCTGATGATACAGCTTTTTTAAGCGTACACGAAAACTGTCATGAAGCATCTCGCTACTTGCAGAATCATATATTTGAATTGGAAAAGTGGTTAACACAATGGAGGATAAAGGTCAATGAGCAAAAATGCGTACATATAACCTTCACCTTGCTTCGGGAATCAATTCCCCCTATTAAAATCAATAATCAATTAGTGCCCCAGCAATCGCATGTAAAATATCTCGGTATTCATCTAGATCGGCGTTTAACATAGAAATGCCACATAGAAGCAAAACTAACACAAATGAAACTAAAAGCAATTCAAATTTATTGGTTTATTGTTCTTAGCCTCGACTGCAAACTTCTACTTTACAACTCTATATTAAAGCCAATCTGGTGCTACGGTATTCAGCTATGGGGCACTGCCTCGGCCTCAAATATCGAAAAAATTCAAAGGCGCCAAAATAAACTTCTTCGAATAATCACAGTCGCTCCCTAGTATGTTAAAAACTCTAATATTCACAAGGATCTCAATGTGCCATTAGTAAAAACTATTATTACGAAGTACGCAGCAAAATATTTAAAAAGGCTTGAGTTGCACCCAAATCCACTAGCTCGAAATATTTAGAAACAGTCAGACCATAATTGGAGCCTTTCGAAGTCAAGCTGTTCTTCCCACTTGAATTTAGTGACTGGGTCAACTTTCGACATCACTAAATGAATTAAAATGGCGTTTGAAATCTTTTTATCATCACCAATTGACAATAACGAATCATAAATGGCAGAAGCCGTATCTATCTTGCTTCGCAAAGCTGAAGCTGAAGGCTTAAAAATCTGAGGGATATCGAACAATTTAGAAATATTTTTCATACAAATTACACAATCGTTGTCATAAACCTTCTTGAGGCTTGCCAAAGCTTTGGGATAATTATCCTCCGTAACTTGAAAAGCTTTTACAGTACCTAAAGCTTCATCAGTTAAGCATGACAGCAAATGATTCAATTTTTCAATATCTATCAAATTGGGATCATTGTGGACCAAATTCTCAAAAAGACTCATAAAGTTTTTAAATTCGGAATATTTTCCGCTGAACTTAGGGAGCCGCATATTTGGAAGCCTGGAATGGTGTGGTTGAAAAAAATGAAGATTGCTGTAAAACTTGTTCTTTTATTTTTGGCCCGAAGACCTAATAATAAAGACTTCGTGGTCACACAAAGGTCTTCAAGCTCGGGCCGGCCATCATTTGTGGGATCTAATAAATTCAATTCAGATTGAAATTCCATAGCTTGAGTAATGTGATCATTAAGAATTTCCATTCTACAAACGATCTCAAAGGGGTTAAACGAAATGGTCTATTCAAGAATAGACCTCTTTATTCGTTCAATATTTTGAACCACCTTGGCCTTTTTTGGTAATGATTTTTCCAAGTCATCAGATACTGGACTTTGATGTTTCTTACCGCCCGCCATTTTGAATAAAAATTTAAATTGGACGAATATTTTTCCAAACAGTATTAAGTTTATTTCTCGAAACAATTTTCCCTTTATTAACTAAATTAATAAATTTCGTTAAAAAATTAAATTTATATTCAAATTGTTTCGGAGACAATATTCCTCACACACAATTTAAATAAATGCAAATTAGTATTTTCCGAATATACCACCAATATCCAAATATAAAAATTTAATAAATTCAGAATTAATTTAAATTTTAAACTCGCCAGCATATATTTAGTTCTGAAACTTTACTATTGACTATTTGCGCAAATAAAAATTAATAGTGAAATATATTAATTTCTATTTTTATAAAATTTTTTGTATAAATATTATTGTTCTCGAATTTATTAAAATTCAGTTACGTATCGATTATTGAAAAAAACGTAACGCAACATGAACAATCTTTTTTACTAATCTGGCAGCTTCGTTTTGTTTGCATGCAGTGGCAACGCTATACCCAAAGCACATATATTTACACGGAACGAACGGACGCAGTTGGCCCCGTCTTTAAGACATCCTTGAAGACGGATGCACGACAATGTTAATTTCTGCACGACATATGAGGGACAGCCAGAACAAATCGTCAACGACATTTTCGAACAAGTGTCGCGAGAATCGTGCACGACACAAAGAAAGACATTGTCGCTCTTCATGTCGTTCATACGATCGGAAGATTACATAGACGACAATGTCGCCTATGTTGTCGTTCACGACCCCATGCATGGCAATGTCGCCTATTTTGTCGTTCACGACCCCATGCATGACAATATCACCTATTTTGTCGTTCACGACCCCATGCATGACAATGCCGCCTATTTTGTCGTTCACGACCCCATGCATGACAATGCCGCCTATTTTGTCGTTCACGACCCCATGCATGACAATGTCGCCTATTTTGCCTATAATATAAAATTTTTATTTTACTTTGAGGTACATATTTAAATTTTAACATTTTTTAATTAATGTTTTCTTTTTGCTTCTTGTCTTTTCTGGCTTTATCTTTATTATATGTATTTTTCATCTTCCGAAAGATTATTCTGAACTCTTTTGTAAAATCTTCATAGGTGTACCCCTCTTTCTTTGTAGATTCTGTATAAAATAAATAAAGAGATAATTTAATTATTAAAATGAGTGTGGTTTGGATTTGTGACTACATAATTAACTAATAAATAGATGTAACTTTTCAAATTAAAAAAAAAATACTCACCATAAAGCGCAAAATATAAATTACAGAAAGTCATCAATAATTGTGCCAGATACGTGTTTAACAAAAGAAAATATGATAGAATATCTCAGTACTCAATACAGATTCTGGGATGCAGTTTGACATCGTACCTAAATATACGTAACTTAGTTTTTCTTCACAGGGTTATATATTCGCGTGAACCTGGTTATATTTTCGAAAAACTATGCTTCTCTAGATCTGGTCGCACTTCTAACCTGATTATACCCAACTATAGCTATTTATCGTCCTCAAGATTGTTCTTTACTAGTTCTGTGAAATTATGGAATAACTTACCCAATTATATAAAAGCCGATCCCCGTGCATCGTCTTTCAAAATGGCAGTCAAAAAACTTTTTAGTAATAAGTAATTAATTTTCTTGTTCATATGATTATTTTGTTTATATAATTTAAAATTTTTGTTTTTTTTTTAAATCTAGTACTTAAGTTTATTATAGATGTAATTCTATTAAATATTTACATTTGTTTGAGGTGCTTTAAGAGACTTCGAGTCTTATTTGTACTAATTATGGTTTAAATAAATAAATAAATAAATAAATAAATTAAGCACGTTATTATATTTTTTGAACGACTTTTTCTCTTTCGTTCCATCAAAATTATGGGCAACCAGCAGCTTCTTTGTAAATATATGTGTAATATTTTTCAAATTTCCGCGTAGAATGCGACGTATGGCTCCAAACTGAAATTTAAAAAAGAAGTATTAAAGCATAATGAAATACTAAGCAACTCTAAAAGTGAATACGAAATAAAACAATATGCTTATTGCAAAATGAAAAAAAGGATTTAAAAACGTATATACTATATTTAAATTTAATATGTTTACACTTACCATATCAATTTGGTTTTCAGAGCTTAAGTCCTTCTCCAATTTTTGTATGTTTTCTTCCAAGTTTATTGGAAATAGTGTTTGTGTGTCTTCAAAAAGCCCTAGATTTCTGCGGAGCAAAACATTATTTTCCGCCAAAATTTTAGATATTTGTTGCTGCTGCGACATAATAGAATCTACTTTGCTTTTTAAATTTTCAATCTCTAATTTAATGGACTCCATTATTATTTTGAAGGTGTTGATACTATGTAAAATAATAGAAAATATAATAAAGAAAAAAAATAATAATAAAAAAGTTTTAAGAAATTTGCAATTAAACTCCTTTGCCCAATTCGTAACTGTTTTGATGGCACAGGTAGGGTGTCAAAATTTTTAGGATCTTTAACCTCAACTCCATAAAATACGTTTTCCTGTATACGTGTTATTTTAACTATTGTTCCCATATAATGTTCTGTCTGGTTTTTAAGTAAACAAAAATTGTTTGGAAAACAATAGCTTAAATAGCAATCTGAATCGTTAATTTTTAACAATTTTCCTTTTCGCTTATCGCAAGTTATGACTTTTTTTCCATTATTATAGATTTTTCTTCGAAATGATTTCTTATCTGTTGTAAAATTTGATGCGGCTTTTTAACACATTTCTTTATCGATTGCATAAAATTTTCGAAGTCGTATGCAGTAAAGCTTGAAAGAAGTCCCATTTCTCTGACGCAATCACATATGTTCAGCAAATTATGAACATTATATGTCACATATTTTTCTCCATATATATTCGGAAAAAACTTTACAAAATCTTGTAATAAAATTTCGGATGCTGATAAATTCTTTCGAAAAGAGTATGGACAACAAAGAAGTCTATATGCACAGTGGAGATGTAGGAAATGGTAGAAAATATCGTCGCTTACGTAGTATTTTAAAACTACAATACCCGTATATAACAGATATTGACGGTACTCCGTAGCTTTCCACTTTTTTACCTCATGTAACGGTCTAGGGGTGCGGCCGAATTCTTTAGGGATACATCCAGATATCGAAATTAATTTATGTGTCATGGATGTTTGTTTATCAGACTGCATTTTTTTAGTATTTCATTTAATATTTTTCTCATGACACCTAAATCTATTAAATGTATAGGATCTATAGGAAATTGTGTTACCATGTTAATACCTATTCCTTCTAAGTCTGAGTTATTAGATCGAAACATATAAGAATGATGTTCAGGACACTCCTTATTCTTGAACATTTCATCTGTTCTTCTTTCCCCCGGGGTAACAGAATAGACGGTAACTCGATCTACCTTATGTCCTACTTGTAAGCACCTGCTACATCCATGGAATGCATTATGATTAACACAACAACTGACAAAAGATCTTGCTGGGGCATCACAAATGAACGCCCTAATGGAAACATCTATTTTCTTTTCATTATACGATATACCATTAGAAAATATGTATTTTAATTCTTTTATAAAATCGTGCAGAAAACAGTTAATGGAAACAGGCTTACTACTTCCACAGTAAATTCCAATTGGAAATAGGCAATATACTTTTAAATTGATCGTTTTTGCTAAAATTGGCCACAATCCAACAGAACTACTTTTAAAAAGTGGTAGTCCATCAATACCAATATCAATTTTAACCTCATCTATATCAACAAGCATGCCCATTTAATTTCAAAATTTGAGCTTCTAACCCAAAATGAAAATAACTTCCTGGATTAACTGTACGAGTTACCATTGGTTTTTTCTTTCTATTTAAAAGTTGTTTTGTACTTTTTGGTATATTTAAACCTTCTTCATAAAGGATCTCAAGTATATCGTCACCTAGCTTCCTTCCTACCTTATGCTTCAAAAAAACTTTTTTCAACTTCTTGGCTAATTCGGCCTTCTGTACTTTTTTTCAGTAAAAATCTCACCCATTGCAACATCTTCAACCACTGTTTCACAATTACCTACATGCATTTCCACAACTTCACTATTTAATCTTTGTAAATAGTTACGTTTTTTAATTTCTCGTTGCAATGATCTTAGCGATGTCATACTAAAAAACAATTGTAATTACTTACTAAAATTATATTAATTTTTATGCTTACACTTAACCACTTTGTATAAAAAAATCATTTAAAAAAACAACTTTTCTCATTTAAATGAATATTTTTTACACTTGACTGACTGGTTTCTTCAGTTTGCTTTGGCTGTTTTTTATTTATATGGTTATTTTACAGTTATTTTTGTTTTTTATTGGGAACAAATTATTTTTGTTTCTTTAGAAGTTAGCTTACAAGACAATGTCGCTTATACTGTCGTGGATAGTTGTTGATAGAGGACACCTTACAAGACAATGTCGTTCATGTTGTCGTGGTAGATTTTTATAAATGACAAATTACAAGACACTGTCGCTTATACTGTCGTGGATAGTTGTTGATAGAGGACACCTAACAAGACAATGTCGGTCAGGTTGTCGTGGTAGATTTTTATAAATTACAAATTACAAGACACTGTCGCTTATACTGTCGTGGATAGTTGTTGATAGAGGACACCTTATAAGACGTTGTCGCTTATACTGTCATGTATAGGTGGTGATATAAGACACCTTACAAGACAATGTCGGTCATGTTTTCGTCGATAGGCTAGTATAAAAGACAACTTGGAAGACAATGTCGGTCATGTCGTCATTTATAAACTTCTTTAGAAGACATTGCACTAGACAATGTCGAGTATATTGTCGTCCACGACATTTTCGTCAATATTGTCTTCCAGAAATCGTAAGTGATACACGACATGTCTTGCATATATCGTTGACGTCAAAGTCGTCGACGGCTGTTTTGCCAACTGGGGAATGGCACTTGAATATATTTTAAACAGCAACAAATTTTGTGTGTAAAACAGGGATTTCCAAAAATTTTTTGGTTGTGTAGTAGTGAGTACCAGAGAGTAAACAAATTGAGAGAATGCATTCATTTACATCCGAAATAAAATGTTAGTAATATATTTTATAAGTTGTATAACACAAAGGTAAAATTAAAAATTGTTTGTGTTGATAAAAAATTTGTAGCAACTCTTTACCAATTCAATGTTGCTGATTTTAAAACTGCGCTTTTTTTATTCGGAAGCTTTTTGACTCTAAATCAGTTTCAAATATCTTATCAAACAATTGTAAAAAAAATTAAAGATTTTTATGTTTTAAAAATTCATAAAAAATAAATATTGCACGCAAATCACAGCTGATAGAAAAAAAAGTGCAGTTTTAAAATCAGCGACATTGAATTGGTAAAGAACTGCTACAAATTTTCTATCAACACAAAAAAATGTTTAATTTTCTTCTCTTGTGTTATACAACTTATAAAATAAAATCTTCTAAATTTATACTTTTATGGCAGTTTCGTAATAGTAGAATGCTTTTCAAATGGGATGAACTTAATTTATTACGTTGCTTGGAACAAATAAATTTTAAATCCGAAAAAAATTGTTCGCATAGGTAAGTAGTGCCGAATAAAGAGAGGCACTTAAATGAATTTTTTTTAGTTTAGGATAGAACTCGCCATCCAAATCTTTCCAGAACTCTACAATATTATTTTCGTCTGGAGCATTTACTTCGCTTCGTAGTATGATTAGTTCTGATTGAATATCAAATTCGTAGTTGCTTACATCGCAACGAAAAGGGTTTTCGAAAAGTTCTGATAGCGGTTGTAAAATTACAAAATCTTGAAACCTGTCTTGAAAATTATTGAAAAGTGTTTCAAATATTTCGGCATATTCATATCTTTTGTCGATTTCGAGATTTCTATAAACAAGTGAAGTTTTTGGAAAATTGGAAAAATCACCAGTTTTAATTTGGGAAAAAATAAGAAAAAGTTTTGTTTTAAAATTGTGAATGAGTTTTGACAAGTCGCATATATTGCGTTCCTTTCCTTGCAATTCCAAATTAAATTCATTTAACATACTTGTCGTATCTGCCAAAAAAGCTAAGTCTAAAATAAAATTATTGTCTTTTAAACACTGTACTAAAACTTTTTCTATTTTCTCAGTTTCTAGAAACTGAAGAACTTCTTCTCTTAAATCATAAAGTCTATTCAGGCAATCACTGCAACTTAGCCACCGAACTTCTGTAAACATTTTAAGGTCACAATTCACAGCATTTTTGTTTTTTAAAAAGGTTACAAATTTTCTGCTGTCTTCATAGCTGGGGTATCATTTATGAATTTCGATGCAAGAGCGGTCTGATGAATTATGCAGTGAAAATTATGAACTGCAAATTCGTGTTTTTTTAATAGGCCTATAAGCATTATATTTGTCCAACATTACATTGGCTCCATCTGTGCAGACTCATACTTAAAACATCTGTGCACACATTTTAATTCTAGCTAATGGTATATCATAACTTTTTACAAAATACCAAATGTGCACCTGAGTTTGCCTGCAAAAATTTATAAAGTCATTATAACAGGTCAAAGTTACGTTAAATAAATACCATAAATTAGTAAGGTTAACTCTTTGGACTCGGTCATATAATTGTAGCATAAAAAAGTCAGCAATAAAAATAATGGCAAACAATAAAGTTTCATTAATACATCAATAAAACACATCTTTTTACCCAAAAATTTTACCTGCTGTCACATTTGCTTTTATGTGTATAGGTTTACACATAAATTGTAGGAAAACAAGACTTTTTTAACTTGTTTTTTAAATATTTTTACATACTTAAGAAAAGTGTTTTCAAAGAAAAAAAACCCACCGACGCGATTGGTACAGAAACAAAAATATTTTTACAAGCGCAAAATACCAACAAATTCTTGTGGCTATTTTTTTCTTAATAATTTCTGCATTTAGGTACGTCTTTTTAACGAAAGAAAAATAGACCCTTTTACAGGCATCAAAGAATTTTATTCACAAACAAAACACATATCGTTAGCTTAAATGCAAAACAATGTAGATATTATTTGAAAATTTGAAATTTTTGTTGATTAGGATTCACGTTACATATGTATTTTTTATATAATTTTAAGTTATTTACAAAATTAAAAATGACGTATCATCAAATAAATATATAATTTTTTTAACAGCATAATGTAAAATCACACTCAATCAAAAAATTAGCAGAGTTTTTAATTCTTTTTATAAGAACACATTAATATTTTTTAACAAAAAAAACTGGGTAATCTGTTTTATAACTATTACCACGGTGTTAGTGGAATTAGTGATCAGATAATAATTTATAATAATAATAAAGTATTGCATAAGAAAAAATAAAAAAGTGCTGTAAAATTATAAGAACCGAATCCATATACGTATGTAAAATAAAACCTATAATAAATGTGACTATCAGCTTCTTCCACATAGGACTGTTAGACATTTTGAAATTTTTTATCTGAAATATTAAAAATTGCTTTTATATCTCAAATGATTACCATTTTACAAAGTTCTTTGCTTTGCATGTAAACTTATGAAATGTAACATTATTCTACATTTAAGTCTTAAAATTTAAACTCTAAATAAAATTTGCACGCAAGGCATTGGATGTTACCAAAAGCATTTTTGACCGCACAATATTTTTTGAGTGTAAGCTGAAACAAAATAATATAGCATCCGCTAGACATGCACACTTGTCGAAGTCACATCGACGAGTATAAAAATATGTGTTAGTAGTGGTGTGCACAATTGTGCAAAGAAATGGAAACCCCTGATCTACATGCATCACTTTTACCTTAACATAATCTTTTTTTCTCACTCTTGAGAAAGCAACGTACAATTGTCGATGACCAAAAACTGGTTTGGGTAAATATATCCTCACCTTCTCTAACGTTTGATCTTGAGCTTTATTGATGCTGATGGAAAACGCCAAAAACGCGGAAACTGTCTCCTACGCAAAATAAATGGTAGGTCGGAATTTATGGGAGCCAAATCAATCCTCGGAATAAATGCAGGATTGCCTTTTGCAGTGCCGGTTAATATAGTTGCGCATATTAGATTCTGTGACAATTTTGTAACTTGCAGTCTTGTGCCATTGCAAAGCCCTCTTTTAAATTCCTCAGAAGCATGATAATGGCTCCCACCTTGACTTGCAACTTATGAGGAGGCATTCCAGATGGCGATAGACTGTTTAAAAACTCCACCGGATAGTTTTCCCGTTAAGCTATGCTATTGCTCTCCACCGTGTCAACGCTCAAAAATGTAAGACATTCACCCTCTTAAAGACTTAGGCCCTAATCATGTACAACGCAGCGCAACGCCAAACAATAACATTGAATGCACAAACAATGTCATAAATATTTTGTAATTTTATTGTTGCTTTCAACAGAAATTCATGTACCGTTTTAAAATTTTCAACGACACAAGCAATGGAGCGTTTGAAATTTTAAGACGCAATGTGAAGTTCTGTAAAAAGCAACAATAAAATTACAAAATATTTATTACATTGTTTTTGCTTTCAATGTTATTCTTTGGCGTTGCGTTAGTTCTGTGGCGTTGCGCTGCGTTGTACATGATTAGGGCCTTAGTAATTCTTCATTAATTTGGCATACTTCATCATTCTTAGGGCATAAAATGGCAAATTTACAATACTGTTCTACATCAGACGGCTTTAAACATTTACCGAAGATATTTTTAACGATTGAGTTTTCAGCCAGCATTTCGTTTGGTAATGCAATAATGTCCTCTCCAAATTCCGAACTGAGTTCACCATTCCCCATTTTTAAAAGCCAATCTCTGTAAATATTATCCACTGCACGAATATTGACTTTAAGTTGTAAAATTTTAAAGTTGGACCAAAGATTAGAAAACTTTATACATGATTCGATAATGGCCGTCCTGTGAGCATGTGGTACCACTGGTAAACATTGGCGAAAATCTCCTCCAAGAAGCACAACTTTACCTTCAAAAGGCTTGTTATTTTTCATCAATGTTTTAAGCAACTTATCAATAGCATTTAATGCATAGGTAGGTGCCATTGTTGCCTCATCCCAAATGATTAACCTAGCCTTTCCTATCTGCTTTGCATCCATTGAATTTGCTCTCATACTTGAAGTTGATGTTTCTGTCAATGGTACTGGTAGCTTGAACTGAGAATGATATGTGCGGCCCCCTTTTAGAAGATTCGCTGCAATTCCTGTGGACGCAACTGGTAATAAAATATCACCCTTTCCTCGAACTAGGAATAATAAAGTTTTGTACAAATAAGTTTTCCCACTTCCACCCGGTCCATCAAGAAAGATAACTGTGCTGTGGTGACGATTGTATATTGCATCAATGATGGTTTGAAATACATTTCTTTGCTCAACATTTAGAAAAGATTGCAGTCTGGATCCTTCCATTTTTTCTTGTGATGTACTAAAAATATCTTGCATGTCGTTCGGAAGATTTTTTGAAGGTTTCTTTAAACCTTCCATTGTTCATGTCTTTCCATGCAAAATAAAAATATTTTGTACTTGTTGGAGGGCAAAATGTTCGCAAGTCTCACAAGTTCGTGCTTGACATTTGTGTCGGCGAACAAAATCTTCAACAAAGTGTTGAAGGTATTAATCCCAAGGTTTTCGTGTAAGTGCAGGACTTCCAAATACACATATGTAAGCGAAAAGCTGTCTGAGTGCAACTGGCATGCTCATTGATATTGCCTCTTCAAGAGTCAACTCCCAAACTGAATCGTCTTCTAAGAGGCCAAAAGCCAGTGCAGCTTCTCTGAAACTGGAGTGCGTTATCCTAGTTATAGTTTTTAAATCATTATAGCCCAGCGCACCGGGAATATGCAACAGTAGTAACCTAAGATGGTACCTCTCACCTTCAGATACACTAACAGTGTACATGCGCCCGATAATTTTACCTCCGTCTCCTGTTCTTTGTTTCCAACCACGTTTCTTATTAAATACATAATGTTTTGGGATTTCGGTATAGTAAAATTTTCTGCATTAATATCTTTTTCATTGAGACAAAACCATGCAATGAGAGTTGAGTTTGAAAGGAAAATACTATTGACTGCTTGATCAACGTTGTTTGGTCTAAAATAAACAATTTGGTGGTTCGGTAAATGTATTGCCAGCCGAATTATTGCATGTGACTGGTCGTGCATTGGTTTTGCCAAGATTCTCTATGCAGCCTCTATACCGCTTACATATCTTGTGTCTATAAACGTCCTGATTTCATCATGTGTTAAAGAACCTTACTCCGTAATTTCAACATTAGCACAGTCATAACCCTTATAGATGTACTTTAAAAGGTATTTGACGCTTTTAACAGAGGCACATACTTCTACGTTAATATGGCAATTATATTTTAAACTCAAAAATGGATTATATGGCACAATCCACTGATTTGTTACCTCAAATCCTGAAGCAGTTTTGTAAGTGACATCAGAATTTTTACTCCTGTATCTGGGATACCCATCAAGATAACATACAATTTCCTCTTGAAATTGTTTTGGGAAACCTTTTGAGCACTTTCCATCTTCCATGCAGGGAGAATTCATATTATTGTCTCCGCAAGGCCCATGTACCATATGCTTTAGAACAATGCAATGGAGCCTAGGATAATCTTCCGTAATGGGTATCTCTGCTGAAACAATGGTATCAATAACATCCCTATCGCGAGGTTTATCGTCCTCAGACAACATTATATGCATGTGAGCATGAGGGAGACCTCTTTTTTGGAATTCAATGACATGGATTTTGGCAACAACTTTACCGAATATATGTCTTTTACAAATGTCCGTAAGTAGTTCAGTAAGTTTTATATGAAAAACACGTGCTATTAAATCAGGTCGATCTGCTTGATACGATTCCATATTTTCCGTTATTTCTCTCCATTTAGGATAACATATCATGGTCAAGAAAATATCCGGCTTACCAAACTTTCGTACGATTGTCATTGCATTATGATAGTTTTGCTGCATATTTCTTGGGTTCCCTATGAAAGAGGACGGTAATATAATAGGCTTAGCAGCAACGGAACCATCTTTCGCAGCTCTTGAATGCAAAAAATCCATAAGGGTTGATAACTTTCAGCACGGAGCTCTTTTTGGTGTTATTTTAACCAATGAAGACAGTTGGATTCCAATTTGACGTAAGAATCTACAAAGAAGTGTTGCGTTAGTTTTCCTACGCTCAAAAATGAATTAAAATCTCCACGCGCGGCAATCCGATAACTGTAGTTACCCATCTGAGAAACCCGTGTTCTTTTGGTAGTGGATATATTTTGTTTTAATGGTATATCTGGGTGCCATCCAGACTCTTCAAATGGAAATAGTATTGGATATGTCATAGGCTCTAAACTTGGATGAAGTATACTGATACGTTTAGAACTGGTACCTTTTGGGTCTGATGGATCTGGCCTCAAATGTATAAGAAGATCTCGTTTAAATAGAGGTTCACCGTCTGTGCTCTGAAATATTACAGCTACTTCGTTGACTCTCTGTGCATTATAACTTCTGTTATCAAGATATCTGTCATGCTTTATTGTGATTGAAACTAACGGTACTCGGACCTCTCTTTGTATGGCTTCAGCTTCTACATCCTTCTGCACTTCATACAACATTTTGTGTAAGCCAATGGATTGTTGCCAATGGATTGTGTTGGTTAAAAAAGTTACCTAACATTTTCATAACAGATTTAATGCATCCAGTGTTTCCAGAATTCTTCATACGCTCTTCAGTCGCTTCATCAGGATCAAGAATGTACAGTTAAGCGTTTTTTCTTGTGTCTCCGGGTACAGGATGAAGAGTTAATGCCCTATGGTAAATTTGACCATGAATGCGGAAACAATATGGACCGTATCCTGGCGGTGCTTTAATTATTGCACCCAATGACGCAAATGAAAATGCACTGTTAAAGGGTCGAATATGTTTCAAGAAGTTTTTCGATTGCCCGTGTTTTCGGGTTATTAAATCCTTCAAAATGGCAGGATAAGGTTGAGATGATAAGGATGTAAGGTCAACTTTTCCTTTCTCACAACAGTTTGAAAATTTTCCATCTGGTGCCTTTTCCTTATGAAAATGTTTTGCTGCACAAATGGAACATTCAAAAGTCATACCTCCAGAGTAATGATCCTCAATAGAATCTTCTTTTCCATTTTGTTGTCTGCCATTCTTGCAACTCTGCAAAATATAAAAATGTTGAACATGTCTTTTAGGAGGCAACACTACGTTGCTTTCATCCTCGTGCAGTCGTTTATTTGCCATTATTTTTCTGCTTTCTTCTGATCTCCTTCTTTTCGCACAAACTGGTTCAACATGTCTTTCAGCTGCTTTTCGACTTGCATCCTCCTTTAACCTTTCCCTGTTTTGCTCATCTGTTTCATTTAGTTTTTGAGCTCCCTTTCTCTTTCTGTTCTCCTCTAACCTCTTACTTTTCCGCAAACCGCACTCAGTAAGTCTTTGGGAAGTTTTCTCTTTTTGTCGTGCTATTTTATCTCTAAAGTTTTCCTTATTTTTGAAATGAAATTTCTTTCTCTCCCTTTCTTTTTTAAGCTTTGTCCGGTATGATCACAACATTTGACATTTGTGGGGAAAGTTGGTTAGGTGATGAAATATTCTCACAGAAATTAAAAAGTCCATTTGAAATATTCCCTGAAAAACGAAGGTTTTAACAGGAAGTTATTCTAGTTATAATTTCTTCCTTTAATGATAATTTAAAAAACGCACAACGCATCGTAAATATGTAGTTCAATCCAATACGAATGGGCACAATGAAGAATAAATTCCAATAACTCAATATTATTATTTTTTAATTTGGATGAATGTAAATAACAGTTTCTTTCTCTGAGAATATGATTGTTCTTTAAATCACTTTACAAACAAATCTTGAAAATCAAAACAAAAACCCAATATTTTTGTTAGTAATTATGTATGTGGTACAATAAGATTATCTCTACTTTTCAACAGCAGTATTAAAATCTGTTTCCACTTTGATTTCTGGCAGAGAAAGTACTTTCAGTATAACAA
Source organism: Pollenia amentaria (assembly GCA_943735925.1). Taxonomy (NCBI): domain Eukaryota; kingdom Metazoa; phylum Arthropoda; class Insecta; order Diptera; family Polleniidae; genus Pollenia; species Pollenia amentaria. Next base: position 67,494,002 of record OX031009.1, read on the forward strand.
ATTTTATGTTGAAATATCTATATATATAAAATTGTAACGTTACTGACTCACTGACTGATTCACCATGGCACAGCCTAAGCGCCTAAAGCTAAAAACTTGAAATTTGGAGCGGAGGTTGGTCTCTCCCGAAATCGATCCACTAAGACGGGATTTTTGGAAATTCGAATGTTCAGGGGGTAAAAAGGGTAAATTCGGTAACCTGATATCTCCAAAACTAAAAGAGATACAACAAAAATGTAATACTTATCGTTGTTCTTAAGAAAAATAAGCGGACACGTGTCTGGTACTTTTTTGAAATTCGACCCTTTTAGGGAGTAAACGGGTAAAACATGTATTTTACTACTTTTTCGAAACTTATCTAAAAAATACAAATATGAATTTGGTACTTTTTCGAAATTGGAACGTTTAAGAGGTGAAAATCGTAACTATTTTTGGTACTTTTTCTACAAAATATTTTTCTCCCATGGGCTCCCACTACAATATTGAAGTTTTTAATACATCAATAGGGAGAAAAAAAGTACCAAAAAAGGAAAATACGGGAAATTTATTTTCTTTCTTTAGCTTTTTGGTTTTACAACTGGTACTTTTTTAATTATCGTTAATATTGGACCTAGAAACATAAAATTCAACATGCAATGTTCTGAGTGGATAAGAATCTGTAAGTTGGAACTTTTTTGTTCTTAAACTGGTACTTTTTGAATTTCCCTTAGTATTCGAACTAGAAACATTAAATTAAACATGCTAGGTAATTAGTGAATGAGATTCTGTTAGAAGAATTTTTTTGTTACTTTTTCGTTCTTTAACTGGCACTTTTTTAATTTTCGTTAATATTGGACCTATGAACATAAAATTAAACATGCAAGTTTCTGAGTGAATGAGAATCTGTAAGAGGGATCTTTTTGTACTTTTTCGTCCTTAACTGGTACTTTTTTTTAATATTTATTAACATTTGAACTAGAAACATAAAATTAAACATGCAAGTTCCTGAGTGAATGCGAATCGGTAAGAGTGATTTTTTGGTAATTTTTCGTTCTCTACCTGGTACTTTTTGAATTTCGGTAAATAGTGGACCTAGAAATTTAAAAAAAAGTTAAAACCTAGAAACATAAACTTTGGCATATAAATATGTCCACGAAAGAAAGTGAGACACTAACGAAGTAGTGGGTTAAAGGCTAGTCGAAAATATAAAAATTCTTTAAAAAAAAACATAATGCAAAATTGAGGGTTTTATTATGAAATAAGCCACATGTACAGCCCGGAGACAGAATCTGACAATGCTATGATCTTCCTCAGACAGAGGGCTTTAAATATAAAAAGTGTCATTAGGAATACGCAAAAGTTTCCTGCAAAAATATAAGAAAAAGTGAATGGTTTATTCAATGACCACGCCCACCGCCCACAGACCGAAAATGCAAAATCAGGCTCCGTCTTGCACCAGTGGAGCAAATGAGCTTTACGTATGCCAAATTTTATCTTTCTGCGACGTCAGACGGCCTCAGAAAGCCGCGGAAAGAGAACCGGACATACATCCGGACAAACAACGAAATTATATATATAGATGATAGAGGAAAATGAGGACTACGAAATTATTTAATTAAATATAAATAATAAAAAACTATTAAAAGTAAAATAATTATTTCTGATATTGAATCACATTTCGAAAATAATTTTAATGGTTGAACATATCCATGTATAAATAGCGTATACAATTTATTTCAATAATAAGTATATTGACAGATATCGTGGATTTAAGATAGTATTTTTATACCCTTCACCGCAGGTAAAAGGGTATATATAACTTTGTCATTCCGTTTGTAATTTCTACAATATTGATCTAAGACCATATTCTGGCTTCTTATGAGAAGGGAAGTTCAAATCCGGTTGTCCGTCTGTCCGTCCGTTGAAATGGGTTTTCCGAAGACCCCAGATATGATGAAGGCTAGGTTGTTATACATTTATGTCACATTTAGTCCGGAATTGTTTGCTATTGAAATTCAGGAAGATCGGTCCATAAATGGCTGAGATATGAGCAAAAACCCACGACTACCTCTAATTTTTTCCATAAATCCCATGTTGTTGTTGTTTTTTAAATTCTTTTTTTCTGCATATCTCGAGAGCGGCAAGAGCTACGGCTTTCAAATTTAGAACAAACATGTTGCTTGCCAATACACAAACTCTCTAAAAAATGGGCGGGATTGGAGAAGTGGGTGTGGCACTTCCCATACAAAGACGTTATACATTTCTGTATATCTGGAGAACGAAACGAGCTAAAGTTCCCAAATTAGGTACAAACATATCGGTTATCAATACACATTATCCCACAAAATATGGGCGCGAATGGAAAAGTGGGCTTGGTACCTCCCGTACAAAGACATTATTGAAAATACTCAAAATTTTAAATTTAAGGGCTCTAGTATGATATATGAACACGTTTTATATACCAAAATGTCAGAAATTTTTAGCAGCATATATTTCCTGAAAACCCTGAAACCGTTCTCCCAAAAACGGAAGAGTAATGCCCAAAATAAAATTTTTAACATACCCATTTTCGGGAACAATAGATCTTCCCGAGTCCAAGTTTTATAATCTAAGTAAATGGTTTTTTCTTTCTTAAAACGTGGGTATATAAATCTGCCAAATCGGTTAAGAAATGGTTAAGTTATTAGCAAAATACTTCAAAAATGGGCTAAAAAGCATCAACATTTTTATAAAAACTAAAATTTTAGAGCTGACCTATAGATACGTCTTATATATCAAAAGATCGGAAATTTTTAGTAGAACATATTTGATGAAAAACTCGGAAAAATAGGTTCAGATACAAAAAAGTTATTACCAAAATATAATTTTTTTAATAAAAATACCTATTTTCGGGAACCGTAGATCTTTCCGAGTCCAAGTTTTATCAAATCGATTGGAAAATGCCCGAGTTATGACCAAATTACTGAAATACCAATATTTACTTTTTTTTATAGAATTAAGTGTTTTTATTTTGCTTTCATCCTCGTGCAGTCGTTTATTTGCCATTATTTTTCTTCTGTTAGTGGAATTAGTGATCAGATAATAATTTATAATAATAATAAAGTATTGCATAAGAAAAAATAAAAAAGTGCTGTAAAATTATAAGAACCGAATCCATATACGTATGTAAAATAAAACCTATAATAAATGTGACTATCAGCTTCTTCCACATAGGACTGTTAGACATTTTGAAATTTTTTATCTGAAATATTAAAAATTGCTTTTATATCTCAAATGATTACCATTTTACAAAGTTCTTTGCTTTGCATGTAAACTTATGAAATGTAACATTATTCTACATTTAAGTCTTAAAATTTAAACTCTAAATAAAATTTGCACGCAAGGCATTGGATGTTACCAAAAGCATTTTTGACCGCACAATATTTTTTGAGTGTAAGCTGAAACAAAATAATATAGCATCCGCTAGACATGCACACTTGTCGAAGTCACATCGACGACTGAATTGAAGAGTATAAAAATATGTGTTAGTAGTGGTGTGCACAATTGTGCAAAGAAATGGAAACCCCTGATCTACATGCATCACTTTTACCTTAACATAATCTTTTTTTCTCACTCTTGAGAAAGCAACGTACACTTGTCGATGACCAAAAACTGGTTTGGGTAAATATATCCCCACCTTCTCTAACGTTTGATCTTGAGCTTTATTGATGCTGATGGAAAACGCCAAAAACGCGGAAACTGTCTCCTACGCAAAATAAATGGTAGGTCGGAATTTATGGGAGCCAAATCAATCCTCGGAATAAATGCAGGATTGCCTTTTGCAGTGCCGGTTAATATAGTTGCGCATATTAGATTCTGTGACAATTTTGTAACTTGCAGTCTTGTGCCATTGCAAAGCCCTCTTTTAAATTCCTCAGAAGCATGATAATGGCTCCCACCTTGACTTGCAACTTATGAGGAGGCATTCCAGATGGCGATAGACTGTTTAAAAACTCCACCGGATAGTTTTCCCGTTAAGCTATGCTATTGCTCTCCACCGTGTCAACGCTCAAAAATGTAAGACATTCACCCTCTAAAAGACTTAGGCCCTAATCATGTACAACGCAGCGCAACGCCAAACAATAACATTGAATGCACAAACAATGTCATAAATATTTTGTAATTTTATTGTTGCTTTCAACAGAAATTCATGTACCGTTTTAAAATTTTCAACGACACAAGCAATGGAGCGTTTGAAATTTTAAGACGCAATGTGAAGTTCTGTAAAAAGCAACAACAAAATTACAAAATATTTATTACATTGTTTGTGCTTTCAATGTTATTCTTTGGCGTTGCGTTAGTTCTGTGGCGTTGCGCTGCGTTGTACATGATTAGGGCCTTAGTAATTCTTCATTAATTTGGCATACTTCATCATTCTTAGGGCATAAAATGGCAAATTTACAATACTGTTCTACATCAGACGGCTTTAAACATTTACCGAAGATATTTTTAACGATTGAGTTTTCAGCCAGCATTTCGTTTGGTAATGCAATAATGTCCTCTCCAAATTCCGAACTGAGTTCACCATTCCCCATTTTTAAAAGCCAATCTCTGTTAATATTATCCACTGCACGAATATTGACTTTAAGTTGTAAAATTTTAAAGTTGGACCAAAGATTAGAAAACTTTATACATGATTCGATAATGGCCGTCCTGTGAGCATGTGGTACCACTGGTAAACATTGGCGAAAATCTCCTCCAAGAAGCACAACTTTACCTTCAAAAGGCTTGTTATTTTTCATCAATGTTTTAAGCAACTTATCAATAGCATTTAATGCATAGGTAGGTGCCATTGTTGCCTCATCCCAAATGATTAACCTAGCCTTTCCTATCTGCTTTGCATCCATTGAATTTGCTCTCATACTTGAAGTTGATGTTTCTGTCAATGGTACTGGTAGCTTGAACTGAGAATGATATGTGCGGCCCCCTTTTAGAAGATTCGCTGCAATTCCTGTGGACGCAACTGGTAATAAAATATCACCCTTTCCTCGAACTAGGAATAATAAAGTTTTGTACAAATAAGTTTTCCCACTTCCACCCGGTCCATCAAGAAAGATAACTGTGCTGTGGTGACGATTGTATATTGCATCAATGATGGTTTGAAATACATTTCTTTGCTCAACATTTAGAAAAGATTGAAGTCTGGATCCTTCCATTTTTTCTTGTGATGTACTAAAAATATCTTGCATGTCGTTCGGAAGATTTTTGGAAGGTTTCTTTAAACCTTCCATTGTTCATGTCTTTCCATGCAAAATAAAAATATTTTGTACTTGTTGGAGGGCAAAATGTTCGCAAGTCTCACAAGTTCGTGCTTGACATTTGTGTCGGCGAACAAAATCTTCAACAAAGTGTTGAAGGTATTAATCCCAAGGTTTTCGTGTAAGTGCAGGACTTCCAAATACACATATGTAAGCGAAAAGCTGTCTGAGTGCAACTGGCATGCTCATTGATATTGCCTCTTCAAGAGTCAACTCCCAAACTGAATCGTCTTCTAAGAGGCCAAAAGCCAGTGCAGCTTCTCTGAAACTGGAGTGCGTTATCCTAGTTATAGTTTTTAAATCATTATAGCCCAGCGCACCGGGAATATGCAACAGTAGTAACCTAAGATGGTACCTCTCACCTTCAGATACACTAACAGTGTACATGCGCCCGATAATTTTACCTCCGTCTCCTGTTCTTTGTTTCCAACCACGTTTCTTATTAAATACATAATGTTTTGGGATTTCGGTATAGTAAAATTTTCTGCATTAATATCTTTTTCATTGAGACAAAACCATGCAATGAGAGTTGAGTTTGAAAGGGAAATACTATTGACTGCTTGATCAACGTTGTTTGGTCTAAAATAAACAATTTGGTGGTTCGGTAAATGTATTGCCAGCCGAATTATTGCATGTGACTGGTCGTGCATTGGTTTTGCCAAGATTCTCTATGCAGCCTCTATACCGCTTACATATCTTGTGTCTATAAACGTCCTGATTTCATCATGTGTTAAAGAACCTTACTCCGTAATTTCAACATTAGCACAGTCATAACCCTTATAGATGTACTTTAAAAGGTATTTGACGCTTTTAACAGAGGCACATACTTCTACGTTAATATGGCAATTATATTTTAAACTCAAAAATGGATTATATGGCACAATCCACTGATTTGTTACCTCAAATCCTGAAGCAGTTTTGTAAGTGACATCAGAATTTTTACTCCTGTATCTGGGATACCCATCAAGATTACATACAATTTCCTCTTGAAATTGTTTTGGGAAACCTTTTGAGCACTTTCCATCTTCCATGCAGGGAGAATTCATATTATTGTCTCCGCAAGGCCCATGTACCATATGCTTTAGAACAATGCAATGGAGCCTAGGATAATCTTCCGTAATGGGTATCTCTGCTGAAACAATGGTATCAATAACATCCCTATCGCGAGGTTTATCGTCCTCAGACAACATTATATGCATGTGAGCATGAGGGAGACCTCTTTTTTGGAATTCAATGACATGGATTTTGGCAACAACTTTACCGAATATATGTCTTTTACAAATGTCCGTAAGTAGTTCAGTAAGTTTTATATGAAAAACACGTGCTATTAAATCAGGTCGATCTGCTTGATACGATTCCATATTTTCCGTTATTTCTCTCCATTTAGGATAACATATCATGGTCAAGAAAATATCCGGCTTACCAAACTTTCGTACGATTGTCATTGCATTATGATAGTTTTGCTGCATATTTCTTGGGTTCCCTATGAAAGAGGACGGTAATATAATAGGCTTAGCAGCAACGGAACCATCTTTCGCAGCTCTTGAATGCAAAAAATCCATAAGGGTTGATAACTTTCAGCACGGAGCTCTTTTTGGTGTTATTTTAACCAATGAAGACAGTTGGATTCCAATTTGACGTAAGAATCTACAAAGAAGTGTTGCGTTAGTTTTCCTACGCTCAAAAATGAATTAAAATCTCCACGCGCGGCAATCCGATAACTGTAGTTACCCATCTGAGAAACCCGTGTTCTTTTGGTAGTGGATATATTTTGTTTTAATGGTATATCTGGGTGCCATCCAGACTCTTCAAATGGAAATAGTATTGGATATGTCATAGGCTCTAAACTTGGATGAAGTATACTGATACGTTTAGAACTGGTACCTTTTGGGTCTGATGGATCTGGCCTCAAATGTATAAGAAGATCTCGTTTAAATAGAGGTTCACCGTCTGTGCTCTGAAATATTACAGCTACTTCGTTGACTCTCTGTGCATTATAACTTCTGTTATCAAGATATCTGTCATGCTTTATTGTGATTGAAACTAACGGTACTCGGACCTCTCTTTGTATGGCTTCAGCTTCTACATCCTTCTGCACTTCATACAACATTTTGTGTAAGCCAATGGATTGTTGCCAATGGATTGTGTTGGTTAAAAAAGTTACCTAACATTTTCATAACAGATTTAATGCATCCAGTGTTTCCAGAATTCTTCATACGCTCTTCAGTCGCTTCATCAGGATCAAGAATGTACAGTTAAGCGTTTTTTCTTGTGTCTCCGGGTACAGGATGAAGAGTTAATGCCCTATGGTAAATTTGACCATGAATGCGGAAACAATATGGACCGTATCCTGGCGGTGCTTTAATTATTGCACCCAATGACGCAAATGAAAATGCACTGTTAAAGGATCGAATATGTTTCAAGAAGTTTTTCGATTGCCCGTGTTTTCGGGTTATTAAATCCTTCAAAATGGCAGGATAAGGTTGAGATGAAAAGGATGTAAGGTCAACTTTTCCTTTCTCACAACAGTTTGAAAATTTTCCATCTGGTGCCTTTTCCTTATGAAAATGTTTTGCTGCACAAATGGAACATTCAAAAGTCATACCTCCAGAGTAATGATCCTCAATAGAATCTTCTTTTCCATTTTGTTGTCTGCCATTCTTGCAACTCTGCAAAATATAAAAATGTTGAACATGTCTTTTAGGAGGCAACACTACGTTGCTTTCATCCTCGTGCAGTCGTTTATTTGCCATTATTTTTCTGCTTTCTTCTGATCTCCTTCTTTTCGCACAAACTGGTTCAACATGTCTTTCAGCTGCTTTTCGACTTGCATCCTCCTTTAACCTTTCCCTGTTTTGCTCATCTGTTTCATTTAGTTTTTGAGCTCCCTTTCTCTTTCTGTTCTCCTCTAACCTCTTACTTTTCCGCAAACCGCACTCAGTAAGTCTTTGGGAAGTTTTCTCTTTTTGTCGTGCTATTTTATCTCTAAAGTTTTCCTTATTTTTGAAATGAAATTTCTTTCTCTCCCTTTCTTTTTTAAGCTTTGTCCGGTATGATCACAACATTTGACATTTGTGGGGAAAGTTGGTTAGGTGATGAAATATTCTCACAGAAATTAAAAAGTCCATTTGAAATATTCCCTGAAAAACGAAGGTTTTAACAGGAAGTTATTCTAGTTATAATTTCTTCCTTTAATGATAATTTAAAAAACGCACAACGCATCGTAAATATGTAGTTCAATCCAATACGAATGGGCACAATGAAGAATAAATTCCAATAACTCAATATTATTATTTTTTAATTTGGATGAATGTAAATAACAGTTTCTTTCTCTGAGAATATGATTGTTCTTTAAATCACTTTACAAACAAATCTTGAAAATCAAAACAAAAACCCAATATTTTTGTTAGTAATTATGTATGTGGTACAATAAGATTATCTCTACTTTTCAACAGCAGTATTAAAATCTGTTTCCACTTTGATTTCTGGCAGAGAAAGTACTTTCAGTATAACAAATTTTATGTTGAAATATCTATATATATAAAATTGTAACGTTACTGACTCACTGACTGATTCACCATGGCACAGCCTAAGCGCCTAAAGCTAAAAACTTGAAATTTGGAACGGAGGTTGGTCTCTCCCGAAATCGATCCACTAAGACGGGATTTTTGGAAATTCGAATGTTCAGGGGGTAAAAAGGGTAAATTCGGTAACCTGATATCTCCAAAACTAAAAGAGATACAACAAAAATGTAATACTTATCGTTGTTCTTAAGAAAAATAAGCGGACACGTGTCTGGTACTTTTTTGAAATTCGACCCTTTTAGGGAGTAAACGGGTAAAACATGTATTTTACTACTTTTTCGAAACTTATCTAAAAAATACAAATATGAATTTGGTACTTTTTCGAAATTCGAACGTTTAAGAGGTGAAAATCGTAACTATTTTTGGTACTTTTTCTACAAAATATTTTTCTCCCATGGGCTCCCACTACAATATTGAAGTTTTTAATACATCAATAGGGAGAAAAAAAGTACCAAAAAAGGAAAATACGGGAAATTTATTTTCTTTCTTTAGCTTTTTGGTTTTACAACTGGTACTTTTTTAATTATCGTTAATATTGGACCTAGAAACATAAAATTCAACATGCAATGTTCTGAGTGGATAAGAATCTGTAAGTTGGAACTTTTTGGTACTTTTTTGTTCTTAAACTGGTACTTTTTGAATTTCCCTTAGTATTCGAACTAGAAACATTAAATTAAACATGCTAGGTAATTAGTGAATGAGATTCTGTTAGAAGAATTTTTTTGTTACTTTTTCGTTCTTTAACTGGCACTTTTTTAATTTTCGTTAATATTGGACCTATGAACATAAAATTAAACATGCAAGTTTCTGAGTGAATGAGAATCTGTAAGAGGGATCTTTTTGTACTTTTTCGTCCTTAACTGGTACTTTTTTTTTAATATTTATTAACATTTGAACTAGAAACATAAAATTAAACATGCAAGTTCCTGAGTGAATGCGAATCGGTAAGAGTGATTTTTTGGTAATTTTTCGTTCTCTACCTGGTACTTTTTGAATTTCGGTAAATAGTGGACCTAGAAATTTAAAAAAAAGTTAAAACCTAGAAACATAAACTTTGGCATATAAATATGTCCACGAAAGAAAGTGAGACACTAACGAAGTAGTGGGTTAAAGGCTAGTCGAAAATATAAAAATTCTTTAAAAAAAACATAATGCAAAATTGAGGGTTTTATTATGAAATAAGCCACATGTACAGCCCGGAGACAGAATCTGACAATGCTATGATCTTCCTCAGACAGAGGGCTTTAAATATAAAAAGTGTCATTAGGAATACGCAAAAGTTTCCTGCAAAAATATAAGAAAAAGTGAATGGTTTATTCAATGACCACGCCCACCGCCCACAGACCGAAAATGCAAAATCAGGCTCCGTCTTGCACCAGTGGAGCAAATGAGCTTTACGTATGCCAAATTTTATCTTTCTGCGACGTCAGACGGCCTCAGAAAGCCGCGGAAAGAGAACCGGACATACATCCGGACAAACAACGAAATTATATATATAGATGATAGAGGAAAATGAGGACTACGAAATTATTTAATTAAATATAAATAATAAAAAACTATTAAAAGTAAAATAATTATTTCTGATATTGAATCACATTTCGAAAATAATTTTAATGGTTGAACATATCCATGTATAAATAGCGTATACAATTTATTTCAATAATAAGTATATTGACAGATATCGTGGATTTAAGATAGTATTTTTATACCCTTCACCGCAGGTAAAAGGGTATATATAACTTTGTCATTCCGTTTGTAATTTCTACAATATTGATCTAAGACCATATTCTGGCTTCTTATGAGAAGGGAAGTTCAAATCCGGTTGTCCGTCTGTCCGTCCGTTGAAATGGGTTTTCCAAAGACCCCAGATATGATGAAGGCTAGGTTGTTATACATTTATGTCACATATAGTCCGGAATTGTTTGCTATTGAAATTCAGGAAGATCGGTCCATAAATGGCTGAGATATGAGCAAAAACCCACGACTACCTCTAATTTTTTCCATAAATCCCATGTTGTTGTTGTTTTTTAAATTCTTTTTTTCTGCATATCTCGAGAGCGGCAAGAGCTACGGCTTTCAAATTTAGAACAAACATGTTGCTTGCCAATACACAAACTCTCTAAAAAATGGGCGGGATTGGAGAAGTGGGTGTGGCACTTCCCATACAAAGACGTTATACATTTCTGTATATCTGGAGAACGAAACGAGCTAAAGTTCCCAAATTAGGTACAAACATATCGGTTATCAATACACATTATCCCACAAAATATGGGCGCGAATGGAAAAGTGGGCTTGGTACCTCCCGTACAAAGGCTCTAGTATGATATATGAACACGTTTTATATACCAAAATGTCAGAAATTTTTAGCAGCATATATTTCCTGAAAACCCTGAAACCGTTCTCCCAAAAACGGAAGAGTAATGCCCAAAATAAAATTTTTAACATACCCATTTTCGGGAACAATAGATCTTCCCGAGTCCAAGTTTTATAATCTAAGTAAATGGTTTTTTCTTTCTTAAAACGTGGGTATATAAATCTGCCAAATCGGTTAAGAAATGGTTAAGTTATTAGCAAAATACTTCAAAAATGGGCTAAAAAGCATCAACATTTTTATAAAAACTAAAATTTTAGAGCTGACCTATAGATACGTCTTATATATCAAAAGATCGGAAATTTTTAGTAGAACATATTTGATGAAAAACTCGGAAAAATAGGTTCAGATACAAAAAAGTTATTACCAAAATATAATTTTTTTAATAAAAATACCTATTTTCGGGAACCGTAGATCTTTCCGAGTCCAAGTTTTATCAAATCGATTGGAAAATGCCCGAGTTATGACCAAATTACTGAAATACCAATATTTACTTTTTTTTATAGAATTAAGTGTTTTTATTTTGCTTTCATCCTCGTGCAGTCGTTTATTTGCCATTATTTTTCTGCTTTCTTCTGATCTCCTTCTTTTCGCACAAACTGGTTCAACATGTCTTTCAGCTGCTTTTCGACTTGCATCCTCCTTTAACCTTTCCCTGTTTTGCTCATCTGTTTCATTTAGTTTTTGAGCTCCCTTTCTCTTTCTGTTCTCCTCTAACCTCTTACTTTTCCACAAACCGCACTCAGTAAGTCTTTGGGAAGTTTTCTCTTTTTGTCGTGCTATTTTATCTCTAAAGTTTTCCTTATTTTTGAAATGAAATTTCTTTCTCTCCCTTTCTTTTTTAAGCTTTGTCCGGTATGATCACAACATTTGACATTTGTGGGGAAAGTTGGTTAGGTGATGAAATATTCTCACAGACATTAAAAACTCCATTTGAAATATTCCCTGAAAAACGAAGGTTTTAACAGGAAGTTATTCTAGTTATAATTTCTTCCTTTAATGATAATTTAAAAAACGCGCAACGCATCGTAAATATGTAGTTCAATCCAATACGAATGGGCACAATGAAGAATAAATTCCAATAACTCAATATTATTATTTTTTAATTTGGATGAATGTAAATAACAGTTTCTTTCTCTGAGAATATGATTGTTCTTTAAATCACTTTACAAACAAATCTTGAAAATCAAAACAAAAACCCAATATTTTTGTTAGTAATTATGTATGTGGTACAATAAGATTATCTCTACTTTTCAACAGCAGTATTAAAATCTGTTTCCACTTTGATTTCTGGCAGAGAAAGTACTTTCAGTATAACAAATTTTATGTTGAAATATCTATATATATAAAATTGTAACGTTACTGACTCACTGACTGATTCACCATGGCACAGCCTAAGCGCCTAAAGCTAAAAACTTGAAATTTGGAGCGGAGGTTGGTCTCTCCCGAAATCGATCCACTAAGACGGGATTTTTGGAAATTCGAATGTTCAGGGGGTAAAAAGGGTAAATTCGGTAACCTGATATCTCCAAAACTAAAAGAGATACAACAAAAATGTAATACTTATCGTTGTTCTTAAGAAAAATAAGCGGACACGTGTCTGGTACTTTTTTGAAATTCGACCCTTTTAGGGAGTAAACGGGTAAAACATGTATTTTACTACATTTTCGAAACTTATCTAAAAAATACAAATATGAATTTGGTACTTTTTCGAAATTCGAACGTTTAAGAGGTGAAAATCGTAACTATTTTTGGTACATTTTCTACAAAATATTTTTCTCCCATGGGCTCCCACTACAATATTGAAGTTTTTAATACATCAATAGGGAGAAAAAAAGTACCAAAAAAGGAAAATACGGGAAATTTATTTTCTTTCTTTAGCTTTTTGGTTTTACAACTGGTACTTTTTTAATTATCGTTAATATTGGACCTAGAAACATAAAATTCAACATGCAATGTTCTGAGTGGATAAGAATCTGTAAGTTGGAACTTTTTGGTACTTTTTTGTTCTTAAACTGGCACTTTTTGAATTTCCCTTAGTATTCGAACTAGAAACATTAAATTAAACATGCTAGGTAATTAGTGAATAAGATTCTGTTAGAAGAATTTTTTTGTTACTTTTTCGTTCTTTAACTGGCACTTTTTTAATTTTCGTTAATATTGGACCTATGAACATAAAATTAAACATGCAAGTTTCTGAGTGAATGAGAATCTGTAAGAGGGATCTTTTTGTACTTTTTCGTCCTTAACTGGTACTTTTTTTTTAATATTTATTAACATTTGAACTAGAAACATAAAATTAAACATGCAAGTTCCTGAGTGAATGCGAATCGGTAAGAGTGATTTTTTGGTAATTTTTCGTTCTCTACCTGGTACTTTTTGAATTTCGGTAAATAGTGGACCTAGAAATTTAAAAAAAAGTTAAAACCTAGAAACATAAGCTTTGGCATATAAATATGTCCACGAAAGAAAGTGAGACACTAACGAAGTAGTGGGTTAAAGGCTAGTCGAAAATATAAAAATTCTTTAAAAAATACATAATGCAAAATTGAGGGTTTTATTATGAAATAAGCCACATGTACAGCCCGGAGACAGAATCTGACAATGCTATGATCTTCCTCAGACAGAGGGCTTTAAATATAAAAAGTGTCATTAGGAATACGCAAAAGTTTCCTGCAAAAATATAAGAAAAAGTGAATGGTTTATTCAATGACCACGCCCACCGCCCACAGACCGAAAATGCAAAATCAGGCTCCGTCTTGCACCAGTGGAGCAAATGAGCTTTACGTATGCCAAATTTTATCTTTCTGCGACGTCAGACGGCCTCAGAAAGCCGCGGAAAGAGAACCGGACATACATCCGGACAAACAACGAAATTATATATATAGATGATAGAGGAAAATGAGGACTACGAAATTATTTAATTAAATATAAATAATAAAAAACTATTAAAAGTAAAATAATTATTTCTGATATTGAATCACATTTCGAAAATAATTTTAATGGTTGAACATATCCATGTATAAATAGCGTATACAATTTATTTCAATAATAAGTATATTGACAGATATCGTGGATTTAAGATAGTATTTTTATACCCTTCACCGCAGGTAAAAGGGTATATATAACTTTGTCATTCCGTTTGTAATTTCTACAATATTGATCTAAGACCATATTCTGGCTTCTTATGAGAAGGGAAGTTCAAATCCGGTTGTCCGTCTGTCCGTCCGTTGAAATGGGTTTTCCAAAGACCCCAGATATGATGAAGGCTAGGTTGTTATACATTTATGTCACATATAGTCCGGAATTGTTTGCTATTGAAATTCAGGAAGATCGGTCCATAAATGGCTGAGATATGAGCAAAAACCCACGACTACCTCTAATTTTTTCCATAAATCCCATGTTGTTGTTGTTTTTTAAATTCTTTTTTTCTGCATATCTCGAGAGCGGCAAGAGCTACGGCTTTCAAATTTAGAACAAACATGTTGCTTGCCAATACACAAACTCTCTAAAAAATGGGCGGGATTGGAGAAGTGGGTGTGGCACTTCCCATACAAAGACGTTATACATTTCTGTATATCTGGAGAACGAAACGAGCTAAAGTTCCCAAATTAGGTACAAACATATCGGTTATCAATACACATTATCCCACAAAATATGGGCGCGAATGGAAAAGTGGGCTTGGTACCTCCCGTACAAAGGCTCTAGTATGATATATGAACACGTTTTATATACCAAAATGTCAGAAATTTTTAGCAGCATATATTTCCTGAAAACCCTGAAACCGTTCTCCCAAAAACGGAAGAGTAATGCCCAAAATAAAATTTTTAACATACCCATTTTCGGGAACAATAGATCTTCCCGAGTCCAAGTTTTATAATCTAAGTAAATGGTTTTTTCTTTCTTAAAACGTGGGTATATAAATCTGCCAAATCGGTTAAGAAATGGTTAAGTTATTAGCAAAATACTTCAAAAATGGGCTAAAAAGCATCAACATTTTTATAAAAACTAAAATTTTAGAGCTGACCTATAGATACGTCTTATATATCAAAAGATCGGAAAAGATTTTTAGTAGAACATATTTGATGAAAAACTCGGAAAAATAGGTTCAGATACAAAAAAGTTATTACCAAAATATAATTTTTTTAATAAAAATACCTATTTTCGGGAACCGTAGATCTTTCCGAGTCCAAGTTTTATCAAATCGATTGGAAAATGCCCGAGTTATGACCAAATTACTGAAATACCAATATTTACTTTTTTTTTATAGAATTAAGTGTTTTTATTTGCGCGTGTTTTTTTATAAGAAAATTATATTTCGTTAATCAATTAATTCATTTCAATGCCTATTGAATCTATGGTTTTTTTTTTACTACTCTACCCTCTTCTCTAGGTCTCAATACTCTTTCTGATGTTTGTGGTGCTGTGGTTCGTAAGTTACTAGAAATGTCAATGTCTGACGCTGAAGCTTGTGACTCTGGAAAAGATGTTTCATTAACTATAATTTCATCAGAAACATTTTTTTGTTGTGAATCTTATTTCTTATTTGATCAGTGTGTCGTTTAATCTCACGGTTGTTGTGTGAGATGATGCAACAATATGAGCGTGGTCCTAACTGTTCCTTGACTATGGCTTTCTGCCAACTTGGTTTGTTGACGTTTCTATAATCACGGATGAGAACTTCTTGCCCTTTACAAAATTCAATGTTTCTTTTGCCATTGTGATCTAAAATATTTTTAGTTTGAGATTGAATAATAATTTCTCTAGTCCTAGGAGGTTTAAGCATGCTAAAGCGCGTCTTCAAAGTACGACCAAAAAATAGTTTCGCTGGTGGTTGTCCAGTACAACAGTGATCAGTGTTACGATAATCGATTAGAAATCGGTTAATTTCTGTATTTAAATTGGGTTCGCCTTTTAAATTTGCATAAATTGATTTTTTTTTAACGTTTTTATAAAGTTTTCGGCCTGACCATTGGTGGCAGGGTGTCCAGGAGATGTTAAGACTTGTTTAATTCCGTTTTCTTTTAAAAATGATCTAAAGTTGTCAGACGTAAATTGTTTACCATTATCAGTGACGACAACATCCACAAGGCCATAACGGCAAAACGTTTCCCTTAATTTGTTAATATTAAAGCTGGTCGTAATCTATTTTGTTTTAAAAACCTCTGCCCACTTTGTAAAAGAATCAACAATAACTAAGAGGTAAAAACCACTAATAGGGCCAGCAAAATCTAAATGTATTCTGCTCCAAGCCGAACTTGATGGGTTCCATGAAATTAGAGAACTTTTTTCAGGGCTACTCTGAAGTTCTTGACACGCAGTACAATTACGTACAAGGTCTTCAATATCCCTATCTAATTTGGGCCACCATACGTATGAACGCGCCAATGCCTTCGTTTTTACGATACCCAAATGAGACTTGTGCAATTCATGTTAAATCATTGGTCTCAAAATTGATGGCACTATTACTCTATAACCCCACAAAATGCAATTATATTCAACCGATAACTCAGAGTGCTTACTACGGAATGGTATGAATTCGTCTTCACCCAACTGTAAAACTACACCTTTTTGTATTGCATCACACAATTTAGACAAAATTCTGTCTTTTCGCGTTTCACGAGCTACATCCTTGAAATTTAAATTTAATCCATTACACAGTACAACATTTTTCAGTTAATTGATTGCCAACTCAATTCTGTGAACTGTATGTGAAATTAGACCCAAAAAGAAGAATTTCTGCATCATTCGTTTTGTCTTCTTACCTGCGATTTGAAGTTAGTATCGATTTGAAGTTAGTACTATCGTATAGGGGAATTTATCACGTTTTAGGCCCTGTTGTTTGACATAGCTCGACAACCCCTAGCCCAATTTAGTTGAAATAAATTTTAAAAAATTAAGAATTACAATTCCCTTAATCTGTTCATATATTGTTTTCCTATACAAGTAACACTTTCGAAGTTAAAAATGAATGTATGAAGGGAAAAAATTATTTTTTGCCTAAAAATTTAAATTTTTTTTTTAAAAATACATAAAAAATGCAAAATGGAAAAAAGTTTCAAGTCTAGTTATTTTTTCGCAAAGTCACATAACCTATGAGCAAAATGAGACAAAGATCATAAAAATCGATGCACGCGTTTCGCTTTTATTCGCAATTGAGTAAATGTATGAATTTCAAAAATTTGCTCGAGATATGCACAACATTATTTGGAGAAAACATTGACACCTTTTTCATGATTCTGAGAATTAAAAAAAAAGGAATAAACAAAAGGTTATTTGATTTTTATGATTGCGGTAATAAATGTACGTGGACAATTAAACGGAAAGTGGACCTTTTTATTATTTGGGTTTTTCCGGTGGCTACCTATATGATTTTTTTACAGAAATTGCACCCACATTTAAGGGTGGTCATTATTTGGAAAGTTTTGCACAGTTTGAAACGTTCAAGTGCTGAATCAGGTATATAGCCAGCCGCCCTTAAAATATGTGCCCATTTATAAGTACCTGGCAGTAAAATATTCAAAAATACGTAGTATTTATAGGTGTGCATTGATCGATTTTTGGCATTCAGCCAGTGCCGACGAACGCGAACAGTAAAAGTGATTTTTCTCCAGTTTTTTAAAAGTGAATAACAACAAAACATAAAATATATCAATATGGAAAACAACAAGTGCCCATATTTGGATGAATATTGTTACGTTTGTGGTCATATCGTCCGAAAAATACAGAAAAAAGATCGAAAAAATTTGTTTACTGAGCAATTCAAAACCGCGTATTGTAATTATTTCGATGAAGCAGATTTAAGTCAAATTTTACGCCGAACACAGTGTGCAACAGTTGTAATACTACCCTTCTAAAATGGATTCACGGAAAAAGTAGAAAGTTATCTTTTATGAAGCCAGTAATTTGGGTGGAAGACACAACTGGACATGATGAATCCAGGTGCTATGCATGCATAAATTTTCGTCCTGGATTAAACAGACAACAATTGAAAACAAAAGTATACACTGCTGCATTTACTGCCACACTTCCAGTGCAACGCCCTGCTGATACCGATGCACCTAAACCTCCGAGTGCGGATACTGTGTCCCTGCTAGCCGAAACCGTTTTCACCAATCCGACCGATTTGGATGATGCTGATTGGATACCCGATTCTGAAAATAGTGCACCACAACCGCTACCACAAATCGAAATGGATTACATTGTGGCCAAGCTGGGACTATCACAACACGACTCCGAATGGCTGACATCATTTTTGAAGAGAAGAAAACTCACACAGCAAAATGTCAGCGCAACATCATACCGACAACGCCAAGCTGATTTTCAGAAATTTTATTCCGTTGACGAAGCAAATACGTTCACGTACTGCCATGATATCCCAGGTTTAGTGAAAAAATTGGGAATGGATTATATCGCTGGCGACTGGCGTTTATTCATCGATGGTTCAGTTACTAGTTTGAAGGCTGTGCTGCTGCACAAAAAAAATAAAAAACCATGCATTCCATTGGGATTCAGCACAACTATGAAGGAAACGTATGAAGCATTGGGCGAAATTTTGAAGAAAATCAAATACGATGAACACAAATGGAACATTTGTTGCGATCTGAAGGTGGTCAACATACTACAAGGGATTATAGAAAAGGGCGGATATCCAAAATACTTCTGCTTCCTTTGTAATTGGGATTCACGATACAAAGGAAATCAATATCAATGTAAAGATTGGAAAGGAAGAACTCCCGAGCTCAACAAACAATTAAAATTACGCAATTAACCTATGATAAAGGACCTGGATGATATTTTGTTGCCACCGCTCCACATGAAACTGGGAATAGCTGGGAAATTCGTTGAAGTGGTGGTCAAAAAAGTTAACGGCGCCTTTGACTGTTTGAAATCCATCTTTCCGAAACTCAGTGATGAGAAAATTAAAAACGGTACGTATCGTACTCTGTATTTCAATATTGTCATATCTAAATTTGTTAATTTCTATACATTCGCATTACCAATAATTTTTTCGTTTTTCTTATGTATTTAAAACAGGTATTCTCAATGGACCTGATATTCGGAAATGAATCAAAATTGATTCTTTCACACATTTGCTTTCAGAGCATCACGACCACCAACATGCATGGAACGCATTGAAAGAAGTAATAGAAGGCGTTCTAGGAAAGAACCGTGTCCAGCGAGAAGAGATACAGCAACGAGTGGACAGGTTGCTGTTTTATTTCGAAAAAATCGGTGCATCCATGACGCTGAAATTGCATTTCTTGCACCACCACCTCGATACTTTTTTGGCACAATCACCTCAGGAATCAGACGAACAAGGAGAGAGGTTCCACCAGGTGACCATGCCATTTGAAAAGCGGTTCAAAAGCAAAAAATTGGATGCATTGCTTGCGGAGGTTTGTTGGTGGAGTTCCACAATTATGCAGTTTGAAGAAAGCACCGAAGATGAAGACATTGAAATTGGTGGACACAGTGAAAGAAACACGCCCTTGAATAGTATGTGTATCTCGGATGACGATACAGACTCAGACCATGAATATGAACAACCTACGAAGAAAACAAGATCATCAGAACCACAAGCGTCAACTTCTACAAGGATGGATATTGCCAATAATTGAAAAAATGTTCTAAATTTTGTTTTTATGCATATTATAATTGCGTATTAATTGCATATTATTTTATTTTCATTAAGTTTTTATAAATAAAGTTTTTTTTTGCATGATAATTTTTTAATTTTTATTTTAAGGGTGGTGGCTATAACTGATTTTTGAAATTCATACCTTTACTCAATTGCGAATAAAAGCGAAACGCGTGCATCGATTTTTATGATCTTTGTCTCATTTTGCTCATAGGTTATGTGACTTTGCGAAAAAATAACTAGACTTGAAACTTTTTTCCATTTTGGATTTTTTATGTATTTTTAAAAAAAAAAATTTAAATTTTTAGGCAAAAAATAATTT
This sequence comes from Pollenia amentaria, assembly GCA_943735925.1. Taxonomy (NCBI): domain Eukaryota; kingdom Metazoa; phylum Arthropoda; class Insecta; order Diptera; family Polleniidae; genus Pollenia; species Pollenia amentaria. The sequence continues at coordinate 67,514,196 of OX031009.1, forward strand.
TTTCCCTTCATACATTCATTTTTAACTTCGAAAGTGTTACTTGTATAGGAAAACAATATATGAACAGATTAAGGGAATTGTAATTCTTAATTTTTTAAAATTTATTTCAACTAAATTGGGCTAGGGGTTGTCGAGCTATGTCAAACAACAGGGCCTAAAACGTGATAAATTCCCCTATACGATAGTACTAACTTCAAATCGATACTAACTTCAAATCGCAGGTAAGAAGACAAAACGAATGATGCAGAAATTCTTCTTTTTGGGTCTAATTTCACATACAGTTCACAGAATTGAGTTGGCAAATCATGTGTTGTACTGTGTTATCAGACTCAATCAAATTAATGTACGTGGTGTCCTCAATTGTGTTCCCTATGTTTGCCTGTGGCATCCGAGATAAGCCGTCGGCTACATTAGCAGTTCCCCTTATATAATTGACAGTATAATTAAATCCCGAGAGTGTCAATGCCCATCTCTGCATTCTTGCAGATGCCATGATCGGCAAACCTTTATTTTCACCAAATAAGGCTACCAAGGGTTTATGATCTGTTTGTAGCAAAAATTTGTTGCCAAGTAAATATTGTTTTAACTTAGTTACACAAAATATTATTGCCAGAGCTTCTTTTTCTAGTGTGCTGTAGTTATTTTCGCTTTTGCTTAATGATCTAGAAATGAATGCTATAGGTTTTAGACCATCTAAAAATTTATGTGATAACACACCAGCTACTGCATGACTACTCGCATCTTTTGATAAAACAATTGGCAAATCTGGATTAAAGTGAACCAACGTTTGATCAGACGTTATTTCCCTTTTAACTGTTTCATATGATTCTTGACACTCTTTGGTCCATTTAAAGTGAACTCCCTTTTGTAAGAGATTGTATAAAGGTGACATGATTTGAGCAAAATTCTTAATAAATCTGGAGTAATAATTTACCATTCCTGTGAATGCTCTTACCTCCGATACGTTTTCTGGTATTGGGGCAGAAAGAACACTTGTTTATCAATGGTAAATCCTAAGTAAGAAATTTTTTCTTGAAAGAATGCACATTTTTGTATGTTTAACTTTAAACCAGCTGTTTTCAATTTGTTCAAAACAATTTTTAAAGTGTTAACATGCTGTTGCACATTCATACCAGTAACAGTTATGTCATCTTCATAAACTACTACAGCTCTCCATAGTTTTTTGAAATATAGCAGCAGCAGTTTTGATGCCAAATGGCATGCGTTTGACTTTGAATATAACCATGTGTGTACTCCATGCACAAAGTAGTTGTGATTTATCATCTAACATTATTTGATTGTAAGCGTTGGATAAATCAAGTTTGGTGAACAACTCACCACCCTGCAGTGACGAAAATATTTCCTCTATTCTAGGCAATGGGTATTGAAAATCTTCTAAGTGTTTATTTATTGTGAGTTTATAAGTTTTATTGTCCTTTTTTTTATAAAAAAACTAGCTGACCCGGTCCGCGTTGCTGGCCCTAAGCAAACATTAGTGTTGTATTACCAGACGACTTAAATTGATCTTTAAACGAAATTTATGGCCTTTAAATAAAAATCCATGAAATACCTATCATAAAGTTTTTCTTACGAAAAAAGTGGGCGTAAAAGTGGGCGGGGCAAAATTTTCTTTCCGTAAAAACCTAAGTTGGACCATGGCGAAAAAATCGTTCAAATCGGTCAAGCCGTTCTCAAGTTATGGATTTTGCCACGCCCTCCGCCCCCAGGCCATTTATTTAAATAATAACTATCCTATCATCTAAGTTGGACCAAATTACATATACATATATGCCAATTTTCTTGAATATCAGTTGACTCCTTTTTGAGTTTATTCGAAACATACACAGTGACACGGATTTTTTATACATATATTAAGATAAACACTTTATTTTAATTTTCAAATTATTATTAAATTTTATTATACTTGTACAACTAAGTAGATGTGTTTGCTTTTAACTCTGGAATTGAATTGCACCAATAATTGGAAAATATTTGTTAATATATGCTACTGATCAGTAACATCAATTGTGCGTGTACGATCGTGATTGGCCAAGCTTATTTCTTGATCTTCCTTATGCACCATGCGTAAGTAGACAAGAAAAGGGGTGGTTCTGCATTCCCAGCCATAATAAAAGTCTTGCACTTAGTAACATCTTATATTAATAAGACAAGCTTTGACATGTTTGATCATGTCGATTGTGTTATGCTTTGAATGGCCAGGCATGATAGCTAGCAACAATTATTAGTACAATACAAGCAAGTGTAAAAAGCTTTGACATGTTCGATCATGTTCGATCATGTCAATTGTGTTCTTGTTGAAAACAGTGTACTTACATACGTATGTATGTATATGCGTATTTAAATTAGTAGTTAAATACAATGTATGTATGTACATGTTTACATACGTATGTATGTACCTGAAAAAGCTTAATTCTGAATTCCCACTCATTACAGCTAGCAACAATAAATACTAAGTATAACAAAAGAAAATATTGGTTAAAACAAACACTTAGTAACAAAATAAGAAATTGAATGTTTTCAATATAATAAGGGCGTCCAATATGTTATATTATGTTTTATATAAATACATTCATGTCTTTATATATATTATATATATATATATATATATATGTATATGTACCAGCATATAACTTTTATAATCACAGCAAATTCTAATTTCCCCGTTTGGTTTTAGAATTGGTACTAGTGGCGTGGCCCAATCAGAGTTGGCAGTTTGTTCTAAAACTCGTATTTTTATTAAATTATTTAACTGATTTTCCACTTTGGACTTCCATACAAATGGTATTGGTCGCGGTTTGAAGAACACCGGTTTAGCATTATCATTTAATTTAAGAGAAACTTTTGCTTCATTATAAGTCCCGAGATTCTCTTCGAAAATTTCTTTAAATTCTTTCTTTAATTCTTCAACTAAAACGGAAAACGGTTTATGATCTTTTGCAAAGTTCACTTGAACCAAATCAAAATTAAATGTTCTTAGAAAAGAACGACCGATTAAAGGGGGACTATTCGAGTTCGAAACAACAACAACAACTTTTTTTATAACACCACGATAACTGACTGAAGCATCATACTCACCCAACACACAAATTCGTTTACCGTTGTAGTCAACATAAGAAATTTTACAAGGTCTTAAAAACTTAAAGATATTGTTGTTTTTATAAAATGAATGTGGTATCAGTGTACATGGAGCTCCAGTGTCACAAGCAGCATCAAGCTTAACTCCATCAATGGTAACTGAAACATAGTATAGATCAGAGGATACATTATTCATTAAACTAAATATCGATTTTTGAAATAACCACTCAGACGATTCTTCACTGTCTGAATCATTTGCTACATAGTTAACGTCGCTTCGGGTTTTACTACGGCAAACAGCGGATAAATGTCCAGTCCTACCGCAAGTATGGCATTTGCTATCTTTAAATCTGCAGTTTTGACTCTCATGATTACGCCAACCACAATGCTTGCATGGACTTTGTTTTTTTTTGTCCACACCATGGTGCGCCGATTGCTTGTTGGGGTATTTGTTTTTTTGCATGTAATTTACAACATCTGTGTTTTTTGTTTTTGAGGAAATTTTAGTCTCAAGAATCATGGCTTTCCTCAGAGCATCTTGAAGAGAAAGTTTTTCATCTTCGTCACATAATTTTTCAAAGACGATTTCTGGTAAACCCATTATGAACTGGTCTAAAACAAACGCATCTAAATGTTCACCATATTTACCATTAAGTGCCAGTTGTTTCACCCTAGCAAACCATTCTGCCACAGTTTCCGTGTCAGTCTTTATGGATGAGTGAAACTGTTTCCTTTCCTTGAAGATTATCGTAGGCGGAGTGTAGTGCATACTAAGAGTATTTCATAACTCCTTATATGTTTTGTTTAATGGAGAATTTGGACTGCAGAGACTATGCAGAATACTGTAAGCTGCACCTCCAATATATTTTAACAAGATCGCTTTTTTTTGTTGTCCTCTGTACAATCAATTTCACAGAAATGGATGTCTAGCCTTTCTTTCCAGACATGCCATGGCTCAACGCTAGGAGTGAATTCAGGAACATTCGATGTTTGAAAAACAGTAACTGGTGCAGTCATTTTTGTCTCTGTTTTTAATATTATTTTTTATTACTAATAATAATAAAAATCACTTTCAACTTTTCTAAATTATTTATCTTAAATAATTAAAAAAAAACAAAAATTTTTCTTCGTCGCCAATTTATGTAGTGTATTGGGAGCAATAATAAGACACGTATTTTTAATTAAGGTTTAATTCAACAAGTGACATATTATTCTTCCATATTCTTTTTCTTATTTTTGACAATCTAATACAAACTTAAGAATGACAGTAATTCAAATAGGGTGACCATATGGAATATTGTATAAATAAAACTAAAATACTCTACAATATATATAGTGATGTTTAAATTCTTCTGATATATCACACCTGTATATAAAAAATTTTAAATGAGGAACATTAAACAAAGGGAATCCAAACAAACAAGACCAAAAATGTCTTATTTTAAGCAATATCTACAAACATTCTTAAAAGACTTCGAAAATGTGCTCATGTTTGAGCGCAGGGAGTGCATATATCATTATTTAATAGGGAGATCGAACGGTTATTATTCGACCGGTTTTAACCGGTTATTTTAGCTTTGCCCAAGTCGGTTATTTTAAAATGTCCATTTTTCGAATATCGAATAAACCGGTTATTTTAGTATAATTAACCGGTTATTTTAGTAATGTGTAATTTATATACATTTTCCTTACTCTTGTTGTAGATGTACCCGTAATTTAAGTATTTTCTAATTGAATATTGGCTTAACTTGAACTTTTTATGAAGAATGTCAAAACAAAATGTAACAAAGGTCAAAAAATATTACGAGTACTGTAAATACAAAGCGCTTATAAAAGCGTGTGTTTTTGTAGAAAAAAACTACAAAACTGTTCAAAATACTACAAAAACGTGTTCAGTTAAAAAGTAAATAGTAATTTGTGCAAGAGTATTCTAAATATTAAATATATTTTTATATAAATGATATCTCTAGATATTTTTCGAATTCGATTAAAAAGACAAAGTTAAGTGCTTGAAGTGCCCTAAAATTATAAGTTACAAAGGTTGTTCCATGTCACGACTTATTAATCACCTTTAATTAGTGTAAATGCTTGACATTAATGTGATCCAAATGAAACTTAACTCCGTTCGAAGGAGTTCTAAGAAGACGAAAAATAATACTTTACTTAAATACGCTGCAAAAAATGAATTATTGGGTGATATATAAGCCAGTTGTGTTGCCGAGGACGAAATGCCCGATAATGCACTTAAAACTCTTAAGTAGTTCTAGCATCCCTTCATGCTGAAAACAACAAAAATACAGCGGAATCAACGATATGGGAAAAATTTCTACCAGTTTTATTTATTAAAAAACCAGGAACTAAAAAACAAAATTGAAGAAATCAAGCAATGTCATGGAATGATTTAAATTGTAGTCGAGGAATTGACAAATATTTTACACAAAAAAAATGTTCAGTTCACTATTCGTTTCTATAATGCTGAAACAAAATAATTTGAAATAGATAATAGATCCTGGCTAAGAGGTTTTGTTTGCAACTTTTAAAAAATTTGGTTGATTAATATAGATAGCTGAACCACCAACAAATTAAAATTCATTTAAAATAAATTTGAGAGAATGTTTCAAAAAATAACTTTATAAAATTCCTATGATTTATTTGCTTTTGCAAAACGTTTGTCTAGATCAAATATCATTCAACCGTTTCTAAATTACATTATAAAAATATCTTCTTACAAATTAAGATTAGTAAATCAATAAAAAATATTGTAAAATATTTGTTAAGTCTGATCTAAGTCATATTTATGTATTTTGTGGGTCCTTACCTTTGCAAATTGTTTTGTTTTTATTCAAATTAACCTTTTTATTTTAAAAACTTATTTGATTTTTGTGTTTTTAAGTATTCGAATTAAAACCGGTTAACCGGTTATTTAAAAATTGCTTAACCGAAAACCGGGTTTTTTAAAATAGCAACTATTCGTATTATTCGAAAACCGGTTATTGAAAAAAGTCGAATAATCGATCTCCCTATTATTTAACAATGATAGAGGAAAATGAGGACTACGGTGTAGATGACGTCGATGAAGGACTAAGCGTGCCCCATTTTGATTGATGCCCATGGCATAATACAAATTGTAAGGAGGGTCCTATTCCGTGCAGGTGCACGGTATACTACTTAAGAAAAAGGAATGTAATAAATTTGATTAATATTTATAAGTTTATATTTAATATGGAACAAATATAAAAACAAAAATGTGTATTTCTTTTTTGATCTTTTATTATATTCTTAAAAATTCTTAAAAATATGCTTATAAACTTACAACTAAAATATCATTATAATATAAATTAAAATAATTAAACAATTTTAAAATTTGTTTGAAACTTATGTTTTTACATCTTAAATAAATAAATACACAACAATAAACGCCACATGGAATTGAAGTTTCACTTTGAATTCGAAGACTATTATAAGTAAAAGTTTTACAATTTTTATTTAAAAATAACCTAAAAGATTTATTTGGAGATTGGCCAGCAGAACAAAAGTACTCGGCAGGTTTGCTTTAAGAATATAAAAAGCATCCTGTCCAGGCATATGTGATTTATTACATGCAAAAACACCTTTAAATTTATATTGTGTTATATTATTGGAGTTCAACGTATTTTTAATATTTATTGAATTCATACTGTTTGAATAATATTACGCGTTTTATCAATTTCTATAACACTATCAAATTCACAGTATACTAAGCATGTTATTGCTTCAATAATTGGTTTGCCAAAGCGCCCTTCAATACGAAAAGTTCCCTGGTTTATTAAATAACTGCAATTAGAGTTATTATTATGATCTGGTGTCAAGTCAAAAGCAAGTAAAAAATATCCGTTTTCAAAAAGTTCTTTAGTTATTTGATGACCTTATCGAAATGATGAATTCCAGTTTCTTTAAATAGTGTTTGATAACCTCGAGTACTTATTATTCCTCCGTTATTTTAGTTAAGTTCAATTGGTTGTGCAGGAAATTGCACTCCATTTACAACCAAATTAAATCTTTGTAAATTAGAATGTTGAAAATTAAATGGATTTTCTTTTTTTTCTCCAGTATATGCTTTATTAGACACCTTTCCAAAAATTAAAAAATTTGGTAATTGTCCTAGTATAACGTTATCTAAAGTTAATGAGTGATTTCCAGGGTGTATTGTAAACGTTTTTATTTCCACTCTTTTATAAGGATATATTGCATTTCTTGATTGTAATACATTATGACCATTTTTTTTCTTGTCTAAACCAGGATTATCTTTATCCCAGCCACATGATTCAAGATGTGTTGATCTAGCATCATTTCCATAATTTAACAATTTTTCTATTTAAGCCCTATAGTGATAGTTATTGTCAGGTTGTGATACATTTTTATTGTTAAGGTGTACAATACAATTTCTAAACAAGGAGTGCAGTAAGTTATTAAAAAATCCCCCTTTTCCTTTTAATTCAATGACCAGTCGAAGATAAATACTATTAAGATCACGATATGCTTCACCATTGTCTAGTGATACAAATTCAATTGTGCTAGAATTATCTAGTGAGGCAATTGGATTGTAGCATATTTCTTCGGTTTTAACAACGCTAGTTTGAATTGGAGGAGATTCAAATAAATCCAACTCACTCTTCATACATTCTATAAATCCTGACATTTCCAATTCCCAAAAATATACTTAAAGTTCTTTCCTCTACAACGTTTTGATTTAATCTGTTGCGTTTGCTTTAAACGTTTGAGTTTTATACGTTGACCTTTACCTTTCTGCATTGTTTTCATTTTATCAATAGTAACTTCTTTTATATTTTGTATGACCTTTTTCCTTTGTTTATTAAGATTTATTTTATTGGCTTAGTTCCAATTTCTTCTAAAAATTCCTTTCCAATATCTTATGATATTCAATATATTCATCCCCGTTTTAAATAAGGGTTTTAGATGTGAAAATTCAGCCGAAAATATGGATCCAATACCACGACCGTATTGTAAAATTCTTGGCACGTGATATATTTCACCAATATTTTGTATATTTTCACCAGACTGATTATTATAATAACTTGTATAAATCGCAACCATGGTTGTAATAAAAAATGATTAATTTTGTTTTGTTACGCAACTATTTTATATTGTAGCTGGAAGCTAATTTGGTTTAATTCAAATGTAGCTGGAAGCTAATTTTGTTTTTAGTTTAATTTATGATTTATATGGTTTGGTAATAGTCTGGCCCTGAAAAGACACTTGGGTCAGCTTCGGTTCCTAGACAAACAACGTCCACAAGGGTCTTAATAGTCCACAAGGGTTAGTGTTTTTAATATTTATATGTTCTGTATTTAGTAAAACGCCGAGGAGATCTTTACTGCTCGAAAGCCAAGTTCAGAGTGATTTTTATTTAACAAAATTCTTACATCTTACTTTAATAAGAATAAAGCATAAAACAAAATAAGCGATTAGACAAATTACAAGTAACTTTCAAACTATAAACATATGTCCCTCACAACACAGAGTTGTATTTAAACAAAAGTAAATGTCTTTTATTATAGACCGTTAATTTTAAATTAATTAGGTAATTTCACAATAGGTCAACAAATAAAATCAAAGTAAGTGAATATTGCATTGATAATTCAAAATACTGTAAAATAATGTTGCATACAATCGTCCCGATTATGTAACAGCATTATACGATTTAGCATCCTTCTGGGTTACCTTGGAATATTGGGTTAACAAGCGTGTTGATTTCCTTTGTCGTAATGGTGCTTGTTGCTCTGCATATTCATTGTTATATTGATCACCTTCGTTGTTGTTGTTGGTAGTGCGTTGGTTGGAACATGAAGGCTTTTCATCAGTTCTGGGACGTCCTCGTTTTCGTATTGGGTATATTGGCTTTGTTGTGATACCTTCATTTGGAGTTAGTGCGGATACGTGGTGTGTAGCCAAAGGTACATTTAAGTCTTCTTCACTTGCTATTGTAAAACAATATGTTCCCTTTTTGGCTATTACAACGTATGGCCCATCTTGGCGTGGTGTAAACTTGGATATTAGGCCTTCGCTCGCTTTGCTTAGAATATGTGTGGCCACTAGGACTCTGTCATCAATACCAATTCTTGTTTGCGGTCTTCTTTTGCGATCCACTCTGCTTTTGTTTTTATCCTGCATTTGCTCTTGTGCCTCGTTCGCTAGCTCTAAAGTGTTTGCCAGACGTAACAAATGGGGAGTTATCTGTGGGATGAAGTTTTCAGCGTTCACAATTGCTTTAAAATCATAGTATACTTCTGTTGGTGTCCTTAACTCTCTTCCAAATGTGAGGTAGGCAGCGGAATAACCAGTGCCATTGCCCTTCGCTGTGTTCATTGCAAACCGTATCGATGGAAGCATTAAATTCCATTGTTTGTGTTCCTTTTTCACACAAATCGATAATTGAGTTTTTAAATCTCTATTTTTCCTTTCAACAGGATTTGATTCTGGATGATAAATAGGAGTGAAGGTTTGCTTTATATTCAACCAAAATGTCAATTTCTGCATTAACGATGATATAAACTGCGTTCCGTTGTCAGTATGGATTCTCCGTGGAACTCTATATCTAAGTATAACTTCGTTTAATAAAGTAAGGGCACAATTTTCTGCAGAACCTTCTTTAAGTGCAAACAATTCCACCCAGCGACTACAAATGCCTTCCACAATTAAGATCCACTGGTGACCATCTTTGGTTTTTGGCAAGGGCCCAAATAAATCAACAGCAATAGTCTCAAAACGTTTATTACTGCTTACAGTTTGTAGCAATCCAATAGGTTTCATGTTGGCTGGTTTATATTTTTTGCAATCATCACATGACTTTACGTGCTTTTCGATGTCACCCGTCATGCCAGGCCAGTAAAACAATTGTGTGATACGAGCAATCCTTTTGTCAATACCATAGTGGCCAGCTTTTTCATCGTTATGATATTTACGCAATATCTCCTTACGAAGCGATTTTGGTATGATTACTTGACCATTCTCTGAGTCTTGTTCCTCGACTAGTATGACGAGTTATGTTTTCATCATTGTTATCGAATGAGGTTACAATCTTCCCTATTTCTTCATCTTCAAGCTGTGCACTTTAACGTAAAGAGCCATCTTAGCGGCTGATGATCAGTAAGAACTATTATTTCAGCTCCCTCAATATAACCTCTAAATTTTTGTATTGCCCATACAACAGCTAAAGCCTCTCCTTCAGTAGTGGAATAATTTCGCTCAGCAGGAAGTAATAATCTGCTGGCGTATTCGATTGGTTTTTCATAATACTTCTCCCCCTGCATTAAAACAGCTCCTAAAGCATAATTGCTAGCATCAGTATACAGATAAAACTTTTCGTTTTCTTTCACCTGTCGAAGAATAGGGGGTGAGGCTAAAAGATTTTTCAACTTTTCAAAGGCAGCTTGTTCTTCCGCTGTCCACTTCCAGACTAATTTCTTCTTTGTGAGGTTAGACAACGGCTTTGAAACTTCCGCGAAATTCGGGATGAAACGACGAAACCAGGAACAGCTCTGAAGACAAGACATCAGCTGTTTCAAATTTTTGGGTTCTGTTCGTTTGATAATTGCCACTGTTTTTTCCGGATCGACTTTAAGACCATTTGCTGTCAAAATGTGGCCTAAATACTTGACCTCCGGCTTGAAAAAAAAACACTTTTCTCAAATCATTTATATGTGAGTCGAAATCCCTGGAGCAAATAATTATGTCGTCCAGGAATGCTAATATCAGAATGTTAGGTAGGCTTAATCGAAATTTGTCGATTACCCGCTGAAACGTCGCAGGTGCATTCTTAAAACCAAAAGGCATCCGGTTGAAAACAAAAATGCCATAAGGAGTAGTAAATGCCGTTTTCGGTTTATCCTTGGTGGCAACTTGGATCTGCCAATAATCTGATTTTAGATCTAACGTTGTCATAAAAGGAGTAGTTTTTGCTGCGTGTAATACATCGTCAATCCTTGGCAGTGGGTAAGTATCCGTCACTGTTATAGCATTAAGACGTTTGTAGTCTACACAAAGTCTTGTGCTGCTATCCTTTTTTGGTATCAGTACAACTGGACCATCTTTTAACATATCGTCTAGTTCTTGACGCAGTTTTACCTTCATTGCAGGAGAAGGTGCAGTATAAATTGGCTCATGATCGCCTGTGTTAATACGATGTTCAACGCCATGTATTGGTTCAACAATGTTTTCAAAAATTTCTTTCTTTTCAGTCAAAAGTCTCTCGATGTCTTCCTTCTGTAATTTCGATAGGTTGGGAGCCTCATCAATTCTAAAACGAATGTCCATAGCATTTAACTCAATGTATTGATTTGAGAAAGTTCTGTTCGGAGATTTATTTATTTCAACGAACCATGTCAAAAAATCATCTATGGCCTTTTTCGGTTTTGGGGTTTTCTTTTGATCATTAATCATTGTTTGGCTTATAGAAACATTTTCACATGACCTGGCTGGCTTATTTTTGAACTCAAAGACGTTTTGTGGCTCATCTTTAAAGTGCCAAGTTCTTTGTGCCAAATCCATCACGATTCCAATTTGTTCTAAAAAATCTATGCCTAGCAGAGTTCTATTGTTTCGGGCCTTCGGCAAACAAATAAATCTTATACGTTTTAAACGTTTACCAATAGTAATATTTACTATTGTTGACAATACTGTGTCTTTGTTTGCACTACCGTCGGCTAACGTTATTTCTGCTAAAACTTTTTGGAAAACTGCTCCCTTTTCTTTTAATTTACAAAACAGATAATAACCGGCAACACTTGTTCTTGCGGCTGTGTCCATATAGGCCTCTCCGTTCAAACCATTTACGCTTATGTTGACAGTTGGAACATTTCTTCCGACTATTGTCGTGTGGATACTATTAAAATCCAGTTCTTTTGGATTTTCCATAGCTTTTGTATTTTTATTATTACAGGTTGGACAATTTGATCTGTAGTAGCCTGTAGCACCGCAACCATAACAGCTCAATTTTACTTCTAACTGTTTACCTTTTCTGTCTTGCTCAATTCTTTTATAGCAAACTTCTGCAGAATGGTTCTTTTTCCTACAAAAAGTACATCGAACGTTTAGTTTGTCCTTAGGCTCCATATTTTTATGAGCACTTTCGTTATTATCGTGAATAGTAAGTTCAATTTCGCTAGCTTTATTCAAAAAATCTTGAAATGATTCAACATGATCTCTATTAATCTTTTCTCTAATTTGAATATAAATTTGCGAGAATATCATATTTATTATTACTTTTTCAGAAAGTCTTTCTTTAAGCTGGGCAAACAATCGACGCTTTCTACAAGTGAAACTATCTGAAATATTTATATATGATATATTTCTGAAAAAATTCTCCAGTCCGGTTTTGGAGGAGAAAAAGCATTTCTTAAAAGATAAATTGCTTCATCGAACGTTCTGGCTTCGTGCTTTACGCCCTGCCACCAGATTGATGCATATCCCTCTAAAAGAAGTGGTAAGCTTAGTAGAGCAAACGAGTAATGTTTTCAGCTTCTTTAAAAATAGTGGCGATAAAATCATCAACTTTCGTTGTACTACGACCGCCATTAAATCTTGCACTACATGAGCTAAACGTAGATTTACTCCCTTGCCTAACATTGAAACTTCCTAATAGGTCTGAAAACTGGATTTGTGTAAGGCTTATCATTTTGGTTCAGGGCATTTTCCACTTATTAATAATTTTATTTTACATATGGCAACACTATTGTATAATCAACTAAGCAAGCAATTAAGAGCAATTTATTCAAACGCCGCGGCAGCCTATATAAAAACACCACACGTATGTAAAATACACCAAAGTAATTGTGTCGCAGCTAAACAGCAGCAGTCGCAGAAAACCGTTATCAAACGTATGTATGTGTGATCTTAAACAATACGCACAGCAACAACAGTAGCCAACCCGTATATAGAAAACTAGCCGTTAAATTGCAGCGAAAAAATAATGTGCACAAAACAACAACAAACGAGTGAAGACACACGCCAACCAACCTGTTCTACAGCAAACAAAATGTAACAACAACAGCAGCAGAAGAAAAAAACATCCACCAAAAACGATCAAATAAATTAATGCGTGCGGAAATATTTGATATTATTTGCCGAAAAAATTTTAGTTGAAGTTAACAAAACTATTCTTTTAAGAAAAACTTTTCTTTTCGTTGGGCGCCAATGTAGCTGGAAGCTAATTTGGTTTAATTCAAATGTAGCTGGAAGCTAATTTTGTTTTTAGTTTAATATATGATTTATATGGTTTGGTAATAGTCTGGCCCAGAAGATACACTTGCGTCAGCTTCGGTTCCTAGACAAACAACGTAGACAAGGGTCTTAATAGTCCACAAGGGTTAGTTGTTTTTAATATTTATATGTTCTGTATTTAGTTAAACGCCGAGGAGATCTTTACTGCTCGAAAGCCAAATTCAGAGTGATCTTAATTTAACAAAATTCTTACATCTAACTTTAATAAGAACAAAGCATAAAACAAAATAAGCGATTAGACAAATTACAAGTAACTTTCAAACTATAAACATATGTCCCTCACAACACAGAGTTGTATTTAAACAAAAGTAAATGTATTTTATTATAGACCGTTAATTTCAAATTAATTAGGTAATTTCACAATTAGTCAACAAATAAAATCAAAGTAAGTCAATATTGTATTGATAATTCAAAATACTGTAAAATAATGTATAATAACTTAATATATTAATATGGCGACGCTACAATATACATTTTTTTTTAAAGTGTAGAGTACAATAAACGGGAACTAATTTATTTAAGTTTATATCTTCTTCTTCATCATTTCGAGTCATTATGGAAATATCATTTATATTGTTACGTTACTGCCTTTTCAATAACGTTTTTGGTTTATTTCCTTTATAATAAACCTCTTGAGTTCTTTTATTGCAACTTTAATAAAATAAATAAAACACTTTAAACACTTTACTTTTTAGATGTACTATAAACCATTTACGCCACTTTATTTAGAACTTAGTCAATTTTACCACTTATAATTGCGATGTGCACACTTAAATCATCGTACTAATACTGATTATCGATGCCAACCTTCGCGAGTATTTATACTCTGTTCGCTGACATCTAGATGTCTCTAGAGCATTCTACTCGTCGAAATGTCTGTAACATTTTCGACATTTCTGGAAGAATCGAGATTTTATTATCTTACAGCGAATATCATTATGCATTAACACTGTGGCCGAATTTAAATTGATTTATACATCAATAAACTAAAGCATACTTTATGGGTTAAAAATAATCTTAACACTATTAGTTATCTATAACAATCATCACATTACATTTGTATTAGAAAACTCTGTACAGTGGGTTTACATTAGAAATATGCGAAACTAATACAATAACATTTTAAACTTTTTTTTTTTTTCTCAGTATTTATTTATTGAATCTTCATATACTAAATATGAACTAACAATAATTAATCAAATCTTAACCTAATATTTGATTTATGTCCTGCCAGTGCCGGACAAAAAAGATTTCGTCATCACTGTTTCTGTTCACATATGTAGGTGTTTACCGCTCATCTGATTGGGTGAGTGCTGCAGTGTCTCTTCTTCTTAATCGAGTGTGGCCGCCATAATTTAAAATATTTCGTGCTAATGGGTTTGGGTGCAGTTCCAGCCTTTTTAAATATTTTACTGCATATTTCGTTATCATAGTTTTTACTAATGGCACATTGAGATCCTTGTGGATATTTGAGTTTTTGACGTACCAGGGGGCGGCTGTGATTATTCGAAGAAGTTTATTTTGGCGCCTTTGAATTTTTTCGATGTTAGAAGCCGAGGCAGTGCCCCATAACTGAATACCGTAGCACCAAATTGGCTTTAAGATAGAGTTGTAAAGTAGAAGTTTGCAATCGAGGCTGAGAACAGAATTTCTTCCAATAAGCCAATTTATTTGAATTGCTTTTAGTTTCATTTGAGTTAATTTAGCTTCTATATGCCATTTCCACGTTAAACGCCGATCTAGATGTATACCGAGGTATTTTACATGCGAGTGTTGGGGTATTATTTGATTATTGATTTTAATAGGGGGGCATGTTTCCCGACGCAATGTGAATGTTATATGTGCGCATTTTTGCTCATTGATCTTTATCCTCCATTGTTTTAACCACCTTTCCAGTTCAAATATGTGATCCTGTAAGTAACGAGATGCTTCTTGACAGTTTGCGTGTACGCTTAGAAAAGCTGTATCGTCCGCAAATGTTGAGGTATGGGTGTAGCTGTTTGTTGGCAAGTCCGAAGTATAAATTAAGTATAATAGAGGGCCCATTTTAATTTTAAACTAATAAAATTACCTACTAATAAATTAAATTTATTCTTTACTTAAGTTACTTTCGTAACAATATTATAGGCTTCAAGAGGAAAATTTTCAATTCTATTGAAATGATTATAGTTTTTTAATGTTGTTCCTGAAAATATTTTTAGCATTTAATATTTTTACTACCAACATGTCGAAGTTTTATTATATCAGTATAAATAAATATGTTTTCATTTATATCAGACGATTCAAATTTATTGATAAACTGATTTATGTTTTCAGAGAATTTGTTCAAAGATTTTTCGAATATATAATTCGTTGACGATAATATGGGATCTTTTTCATAAGTGTCTGTAGATTCTGGACTAGATACTTGAACATTTTGTTCTATGTCTGAACTTTTTATATTTACGTTACGAGTATCTTTTTCTTTTATAGATATATTATTTTGGGGTCTAACAATGTTTAATGTATTTAAAAGTTTTGAAGTTTTATTAATATTTTTTAGTTTCAGCTCCTCAGATGTTTCCATTAGATCTTTAAATTTTGTTTAAATTTCATCATATTCGTTATTAGAGTCAATTTTCATGTTAAATGTACTTAAAAGTTTTGAAGTTTTATTAATATTTTTTAGTTTTAGCTATTCAGATGTTTCCATTAGTTCTTTAAATTTTGTTTTAATTTCATCATATTCATTACTAGAGTCAATTTTTAATGTTCTTGCAAATTGATTATTAAAATTTGAAATGTTGCGTTTTTTACGTTTAGGTATATTTTGATTCATATTTAGTGGTTTATTCGTTATCGAAAAGGATATATCTGAGAATCCGACTTCCCACTGGTCACTCATGCTAAGAGATTGCTTTAATAAATTTGTGAAAGTACTTGAAGTGTTTTTATATAAATTTACCGAATCGTAACTTAATTAAGTAACATAAATACTATTATCCTCTGTGCTTGATGGCATATTTATTATAAATGTTAAATATTATAAGTTGTTAATCCAAATTTAGATATTTTTAATTAGGCTTAAGTTCATTGAATTTAATTTTCATTAAATTATTTTTATGAAGACAGGAATTTTACAACATGAAATTAATTAAAATTTTTTTTATTGATAATTTTTCATTCTTGACTGCGCTGAGATTTGAACTCAGGCGTTCACGGACAGGTTGCCCAGACTAGTTTCGATTGTAACCACACAACTCGGCTATTGAGGCCGGGCGACGTCAATAGTCAAACATCAATCCTTAAACCAAATGGTATTTCACTTTGGTAGATCGAAATTTGCTTTTTTTGAATGAATGATTATCTATTTTAATTGATTTACATGTTCTTCCTAACTTCTCTTTTTTCGTACTTTTTGTCAAGAATTCTTCTTGAAGTCCAAAGTACATTTTTTTATTTTTGATGTTTTTTGTCTTTCTTTTTTCTTGTTGACCTTTTTCAGCACAACTTGAAGGACAAACGGAAAATATTACACAGTACAACACATGATTTGCCAACTCAATTCTGTGAACTGTATGTGAAATTAGACCCAAAAAGAAGAATTTCTGCATCATTCGTTTTGTCTTCTTACCTGCGATTTGAAGTTAGTATCGATTTGAAGTTAGTACTATCGTATAGGGGAATTTATCACGTTTTAGGCCCTGTTGTTTGACATAGCTCGACAACCCCTAGCCCAATTTAGTTGAAATAAATTTTAAAAAATTAAGAATTACAATTCCCTTAATCTGTTCATATATTGTTTTCCTATACAAGTAACACTTTCGAAGTTAAAAATGAATGTATGAAGGGAAAAAATTATTTTTTGCCTAAAAATTTAAATTTTTTTTTTTAAAATACATAAAAAATCCAAAATGGAAAAAAGTTTCAAGTCTAGTTATTTTTTCGCAAAGTCACATAACCTATGAGCAAAATGAGACAAAGATCATAAAAATCGATGCACGCGTTTCGCTTTTATTCGCAATTGAGTAAAGGTATGAATTTCAAAAATCAGTTATAGCCACCACCCTTAAAATAAAAATAAAAATATAAATTAAAAAATTATCATGCAAAAAAAAACTTTATTTATAAAAACTTAATGAAAATAAAATAATATGCAATTAATACGCAATTATAATATGCATAAAAACAAAATTTAGAACATTTTTTCAATTATTGGCAATATCCATCCTTGTAGAAGTTGACGCTTGTGGTTCTGATGATCTTGTTTTCTTCGTAGGTTGTTCATATTCATGGTCTGAGTCTGTATCGTCATCCGAGATACACATACTATTCAAGGGCGTGTTTCTTTCACTGTGTCCACCAATTTCAATGTCTTCATCTTCGGTGCTTTCTTCAAACTGCATAATTGTGGAACTCCACCCACAAACCTCCGCAAGCAATGCATCCAATTTTTTGCTTTTGAACCGCTTTTCAAATGGCATGGTCACCTGGTGGAACCTCTCTCCTTGTTCGTCTGATTCCTGAGGCTATATACCTGATTCAGCACTTGTACGTTTCAAACTGTGCAAAACTTTCCAAATAATGACCACCCTTAAATGTGGGTGCAATTTCTGTAAAAAAATCATATAGGTAGCCACCGGAAAAACCCAAATAATAAAAAGGTCCACTTTCCGTTTAATTGTCCACGTACATTTATTACCGCAATCATAAAAATCAAATAACCTTTTGTTTATTCCTTTTTTTTTAATTCTCAGAATCATGAAAAAGGTGTCAATGTTTTCTCCAAATAATGTTGTGCATATCTCGAGCAAATTTTTGAAATTCATACATTTACTCAATTGCGAATAAAAGCGAAACGCGTGCATCGATTTTTATGATCTTTGTCTCATTTTGCTCATAGGTTATGTGACTTTGCGAAAAAATAACTAGACTTGAAACTTTTTTCCATTTTGCATTTTTTATGTATTTTAAAAAAAAAAATTTAAATTTTTAGGCAAAAAATAATTTTTTCCCTTCATACATTCATTTTTAACTTCGAAAATGTTACTTGTATAGGAAAACAATATATGAACAGATTAAGGGAATTGTAATTCTTAATTTTTTAAAATTTATTTCAACTAAATTGGGCTAGTGGTTGTCGAGCTATGTCAAACAACAGGGCCTAAAACGTGATAAATTCTCCTATACGATAGTACTAACTTCAAATCGATACTAACTTCAAATCGCAGGTAAGAAGACAAAACGAATGATGCAGAAATTCTTCTTTTTGGGTCTAATTTCACATACAGTTCACAGAATTGAGTTGGCAATCAATTAACTGAAAAATGTTGTACTGTGTTATAAGTTGTGTGTTATACATACATGAAAAATTTAATTTATCAACTAAAATCTGTTTTATACATCCATGAATTATATTCTTTTCCGAAACCCAACCATTTTACAAATAGTTTTTCACCTCTACGTTTTAAGACTTTTTCAACTAAAAAGATGTTAGGAACTTTTGTTTTTAATAACTCCTCTTGATAAAATCCGCCTTTAATTATATTTCCATTAAAATCTTTTAGCTGGTAAGTGACAGGGTTTGTTGCATTAATTTAATTTACTTTAAAAACTTCTGTAGACCAATTTTGTGTATATCCCTTTTGAAAAACATTTTTATATTTGCTTATGCGAACAAAATCGTTAATATTAAATATTCCATTGTTAAAAACTTTAAGTCATTAAATACAGTTTTTAAAAGTTTTTTTTCATTTCGCTTGTTAACTGAATTAGGTTTCATCTTTATACTTCGATGATAAGATGAATTATATTCTATGAACAGCTTATCTAATACATCTATCCAGTTATAATTTCCTTGCATACTAAATTGTTTCCACATTTTATTTTTTAAAGTTCTATTAAATCGTTCAACTATTGACGCTTTTAAATTTGAATATGTATGAAAGTGATTAATATTTAGCTCTTTCATAAGAGTTTTGAAATATGTGTTGTAAAATTCTTTTCCTTGATCTGAATGCAGGTTTTTAGGAGCTTTATTACTGTTTAACTTTATAATACTTTTAAATTATTTTGAAGTTTCAAGTCCTGTTTTAGCTTTTAATGGTAAAGCGTAGGCATACTTTGAGAATACATATATTACAGTAAGCATATACTTAGGTATAACCTTTATTAAATTTTGCATATGGTATTATCTCCACCAAGTCTATTTGCCAAGTATCTAAAGTCCCCTTTTGAATAAACCTGAGTCGCTTAAAGTTTTTTCTAGCTTGACTTTGAATTTCGTCAATAAGATTTTTTTACTCATATTAATTTAAATATTGTTCCTTTTTTATTCATTAACAAATGGTTTTTAAGAGCGCAAACATGTTTCATCAGTGTAAATATCCATTTACAATGATGGTTTGTGGTCCTTCAGGTTGTGGAAAATCTACTTTCATTAAAAATTAATAATATATAAAGATAAAGATCGAATCATATGGTGGTATTCTGAAAAAAATTCAGTTTCAAATATAGAAAATGTAAAGTATGTTAAAGGAATTACAGCGTCTTTTAATACGAATGACGAAGAATCTACTATAATTATATTGGATGATTAAATAATTGAATCATCAAATAAGAAAGTTTGTGAACTATTTACAAAGGGATCTCATTATAGGAATTTAAATGTAATTTTAGTTACACAAAATATTATTCATAAAGGGACTTATTCGAGAGATATTTCATTAAACTCCAAATATATAGCTATGTTTAAAAATCCAAGAGATAAGACACAATTTCAACATCTAGCTCGTCAAGTATATCCAGAAAACTCAAAATCTTTAGTAGATGTATATAATCATTGTACACAACAGGCTCATTACTCAAGAAATAACTAATGCTTTAAGATTTAGATCAAATATTTTTAATACGGATTACTATATATTTGCAAATATAAGCAATGGCCTTCTCTAAAGTTACTGAAGGAGAACAAACATATTCTCTATGTTCTTAAAAAAGCGGATCACAAACTACGAAATGCCATTTTGAAAAATGTTGATAGTGTTGTTATCAAAACTTTAAATGAAATTATTTTAAATATTATAAACAGAAATCATAAAATAAACAAAACTGTGTTTGAAAAACTAATACCATATACAAATACTTTGAGGAGAGATTGCTCATCACAAACCTCTATGCGTCAAAAGAGGAAACATCTTATTCAAAAGGGAGGATTTTTACCCATCATTATTTCATCAATATTAAGTGGACTCATTGGAAAAATTTTAGAAAATTTCAAATAATTTATCAATACTTATAGTTCTTCATCCATCAACTTACGAAAAATTTAAAGTTGAATATTCTGATTCAGATTTTTTACATCGGAAACTCTTACCAATATATGGTTCACATATACTAAAAGACATTAACAAGTGGTATTATATTAAACAAGAACTTGCTAAATATCTAATTGGATCCCAACGAACATCTAATCAGAATAAAATATCGGTCTTGCATAATTTGCGCGATAATGAAACTCAAACTAGAAAGGTGTATAAAAAGCACATCGAAAGTCAAACAATAACACCTAAATCGAGTAGTATAGAACTGCAAACAGATTTGAATTTACCTGAGGATATTTATACAAATAATGATGATCAAAACGATATGGATACAACAATACAAAAATTTTAACCTTCTTCTGCATCTTCCGTAGCTAAGCGTCTTAAAAGCTTTTCGAAAAAAAGAACTCCAAAAATTAGAATATTATCAAAAAATGATAACTATTCAAATATGAAAAAATCCACTTTACCTTATTAATACTTTCCTCGTGTAACAAGAAATCGAAAGAAATTAGATTACGATACTGAAAATGTATTATGGCAAAATATTTAAAAATTTATTTTTAGAAATAAAATTCAAAAGTTTTTAATAAAAGTATATTTAACAAATAGATATTGGAAGTTATTTTTTTTCATAAGCAACTTTATTATATTCAACAATTTTTTTATTTTTCGAATTTATTTTATGAGTTAAATTTCAGTTATGTATTTTATAAAGCTTTTTGTAATAGTTCTATTCCTTAAATTTTTTAGGAATGACTTTATACACTACCAGTAGAGATGTGCGATCCGGTGATTTTTAAATATCATCGTGATTACTGAACGTGATTTAAAAATCACTGCTCCTTTAAACTGTGATTGTGATCACGGTTTATCAGTTTTCTGTTCTTTTATAGCAATTGCGGCCAAGCTATATGTACAATGCGCGAGCTTTCGCAAGAGCTTTTTTAAGCACTTTGCAAAGAAACAACAACAAATTGTAAGAGCTTTCAAATCTGTTTACTTATACATACATACTTGAACAAATAAACTTTGGCTTAAAAAAATACTAATAAGATAGAAGAGAGAATGAAAGGAACAGCAATATTATTCGCTATTTCATTCAAAAAACGCTATTACCTACACAAACAGTGAAATATCATAAATTTGTATATGTAACAAAATACAAAAAGAACGACTTAGAAAGTACCTGTTACTTGACAAATTTGGTCACAACTGTGATTCGTGATTTTTCAGTAACAGTGATTAAAACACAGGTACAGTAATATCGCTCATCTCTAACTACCAGACTATTATATTGTATCTTCTTGTTACATTTTACCTTAGCTTTCCGTTGGATAGCAATGTAGTATATTGTATGTACAGAAAACAAGAAAATACAATATTATAGTCTGGTAGTGTATAAAGTCATTCCTAAAAAATTTTAGGAATATAACTATTACAAAAAGCTTTATAAAATACATAGCTGAAATTTAACTCATAGAATAAATTCGAAAAATAAAAAAATTGTTAAAAGTATATTTATTAACATATATTGTTCTATTTATTTATTTTTTTTTTTTTGCTAAAAATATATTTCAAAAATTATTTTTATATATGTATGTAATATCAATTTTGTACATTTATATGGTATGATAATTATTTATTTTAAATTAAATATCTATGTTCATTAAATATTCATCGTCAGATGAGTCATTTAAAAAATTGTTTTTTTTTGTAAACAAGTTGTCAAAGTTAGATTGAAGTCTAAAATGCCCTCGTGCATAAGTATTTATTTGGTCTGAAGCGATAATTCTTTTGTCATCCGCATAACTCAAGACACTCTTGTGTAATTTTTGAGTATACAGCTGATGAAACTTAGATATAAATGTATTCATTGTATCAGAAAGTATTACTTTTTCAAACAATGATTTTTTATAGTCTGCCATTGAGAGGTTTTTTATGCACGATTTTTTTAACACCTTTAGACTTTTTTATTTCATTCATACCAACTGTTTTAAATGAATACATTTTTGATCGAAGCCCAACAAACTCTTTCATAATTTTTCCACTATTTTCATCCTTCATCATACCTAAAACTTTTTTATTTAATAATGGCAGGTTAAAAATATTTTTCGGATGATACTCAGATGTGTCAAACCTTGAAGCAATGTCATCATAAATATCAGCATAAAAATCCTCTGTTTTGATTGTGTAGATAAATGAATCTGTATCCATATAATTTAAGGCTAAATTGGATTGAAATTTCGGCTTCATGTATTGATAATGAATATCGTATATTTTCCATTTAGAGAGTTCTAGCACAGCAAAGCCTAAATAAGTTGGTTTGTTGTAAGTTATTTGCATAAATTTTAATTGAATTGCAAACATATTGTGGGAAAAATGTGTAATACTCGAGAAATTTGGCCTAGAAATTAATGCTCTAGCTCCTAAATGATTACGATTTGTAGTTTCCCAATCACTAACTATTTTAACATCTGTACGATTAAGAACGTTTTCCATGGTTTTCCCATAAATAGCATTGTTAAGAAGTTTGAAGAAATCTTTTTCAAACTAATTTTTTGCTAATGTTCTATGGTATGTGTTTAAATCTATATACTTTTTTAGCCATGGAGATTGTTTAAACTTTAACGCTCTATGAATTTTTTTCAATTTTAATCCATTTTTCAAACACTGTTTAAGAACCCTATAATGAATTTTATATTTTGTTTTTGATGTTAAGTCTGCAATTAGCTTTCTATATTTAGATTCACCAACTATTTTATTTTCTGGACAAAATGGTAAATCATTATGTGTTTCATGTAAGTATTCGGGGTATTCTAAATCTACCTCCAAAAAATAACCAATTTCAGACGTTCTGATATATTAGCAACATCCAACATGTTTGAAATGTCTTCTTCATAATACCATTCGAATTCTCCATACGAAAGATATTCTGACATTGCCCATCCATACAAGTTATTAGCGTCGAGGTACATTAAATACTTTGAAGGCTTACTACTGTCAAAGTCTTCTAAATATTTGTTATTTGCTTTAGAATATCTCTTTGAGCATTGAACTAAGCCTCCCCTAATACCATCTTGTATAAAATTGTACATATTGACATCACTTAGCAGTTATAACTCTATTTTAGTTGTTCTTAACATAGCATCCCGTGATAGTCCTGGGGCAGTATAATATTGACATGGGTCAAGTTTATAAATACTTTTACAGATGTGTCGAAAATTTTGAAAAATGTCAGTTAACAAAAGAACGTCTGTTTTTAAATATAATTTTGTGTAATCTAATAAGTTAGTACATTTAAAAATTCGCCAAACAGCTTGAGCATGCTCATAGTCTTCATTAGCGCAGTAAGTATTATTTAAAATATTGTAAAATTTTTCATTTGTGGGAAGATTTGTTTTATTAAAGCGTTCCATTGAATCAGTGTAAGAGTAAGGAAATACTCCCTTCCTTCTTATTAAATCAAATTCATTTTTCTGTTGAAACACTTTATTGAGAATTTGAAAATCATTGTCATTTAAATTTTTTGCACGAGATTTTAAACTAGATGCCATAAATCGAACAGAATCTAAAAACCGAATTTCAAAGCTATTATTATTTTGCATTGGTATAAATTTTGATAATGATATATATATAATTCCTTGTTTAGAGGAATTACTTTTATATCACCCTCAAATTTTGATAATTCTTTTACAAATAAGTGGCAATCGTAGGAAGAAAAATTATGAAAGAATACAGGTATAAACTTAGCAATTTGGTATAGAAGATTACAAGAGTTATGCGCTGCTCCTCTGTATTTACCAGTCAAATGACAGTGATCCTTTACTTTGTCACTTCCTAAGCTTTTTTCACAAATATGACAAATTTTTTGCGAGATTATATGAAGTTATCTCAATATTATAAAGTGCTGTCATGGTTTGACCTATCTCAACATTAGAAAGCGCTGTCATGGTTTGATGTTTAGATAAGTAGTTCGTGAAAATTTCTTTAGTGTCCTTAATTAAATTGTCAATAAATACGTTGGGAGCATCTTAACCAAAATAAATGTTAAATCTATCTAAATTATTGTCAAAACTACACTTAATATAATACTTAAGGCACAAGCTACGTGTTTTTGAATATTACCATGCTCATCACTGCCACCAATTTTCTCTAAGTAAGCCTCAAAATCTGCATATATGACAAATGGTACATCTAGTTGTTTATGGTAGTTTTTAAACTGTAACACACATTCGTCAGTCTTCGGCATTTTTGAGACGACTTTCTTACAACATTCTTCATGATCTTTCATTGTTTTCTGATACTTACAACTGCTAAGGATGTTCAGACTCCCATTAATTTGCTTACTGAGACTCCATTCATATCTGAAACTGCTATTCCTCTATCTTTTAATAATGCTTCTTCGATTCCTTCAACTTCTAATACATCATCATTTACTAATTACTAATAATGTTGCTCAAAATTCTGCTCGGTTGATTTATTTTGACGCGTCATCTCCTAAGCCGCATACATCAATGGCTGGTAATATAAATGCAAATCATACAGGAGTCATTGGATCATCATTCGCTCCTAGGGAACTAAAAACTATTCCACCGAAAAAAACTATATGCGCTACTCGTTTTGCGCAGGATACAACCACAGAGGAGATGAAGCACCACGTGCTGGCAAACATTCAAAACTGTGTTCCAGATGATATAATCGTTTATAAAATGAATTCCAGAAATAGAGCATCTTTCAAAATAATAGTTCCTAAAGATTTATTCCCAAAAATTTTTGATCGTGCCTTTTGGCCTAAAAATGCTTTAATACGAGAATTTGTGTATAGAGAGGATGATATGGCTCGCCTTCCAAAATCCGGAGATACAATTCCAAAAAACTAATTTCCATTGTTTATCAAAATGTAAGAGGCATAAATTCTAACCTATCATCCATTTACTGTAACAGCTTTGGCTTAAGCAACCATATAATTGTATTCACAGAGACATGGCTCAGTAAAAAGGTCAATAAATCTGAAATGTTTTCTTCTAAGTATCAAATTTTTAAAAAAAATAGAGAAAGTTGTGAAAAAGTATGTGATAAAAAACAATCCGAGGAAAAACAATCTGAAAAAAAAACAATCTGATAAAAAACAGGGTGGCGATCAAGCTGATAATAAAGTAAAAAAAAAACCGGTGGTGGTGTACTAGTTGCCGTTTTAAGTGAGTTTTCATCTGAAGAAATTATTTTAAATGATTTTTTGCAAATTGAAATTATATGTGTTTTAACAAAAATTAATAATAAATCTATATATATTATTTGCTCGTATATTCCGCCTCATTCGGATTCCTCTATTTATGAAGATCATCTGAAAGCTGTTGATATAATTTTAAGAAAATTAAAATCGTCTGATTTAATAGTTGTAATTGGTGACTTAAATATGCCATCTGTAGATCGGATTGGTGTTCCGGATTCTAGTCATTTAGTTCCAGTTCGATCTTCGGATTCATCAGCAGAGTTTATAAATAGTTTGTTTAATAATTGTCTTTTTTAAGTCAACTCGATTAAAAATTCATATGATAGAATATTGGATCTTATATTTGTGAACGATTCACCTGACATTTATATACTGCGCCATCCCCCAATTTCTAACACTGAGGATATATATCACCCAACAATTGAAATATCGTGCTTATGCTCCTATCCTATCCAGAAAAAAACACATCTCAGCGCAATAAAATATTTTGTTTTAAACGTACAAACTACGAGAACCTTCAATGTCAAATGTCTCAAATTGATTGGATATGTGTACTAAACAATTGTAAAAATGATTTGGACCTCTGTTTAAAGACATTTTACCATATACTTAATGAATGTTTTTTGGCATCTGTACCTAGAGTGTTTCCTTCTAAAGCTCATGGTCCCCCCTGGAACACAAAATATATATCTCGGCTTAAAAACAGGAATAATAAATTGTAAAAAAGTTATAAAAAATATGGAACGTTGTTGTGTTATGCAAAGTACTCAATATCAAGATCTGAATCTAATCAATTAGCTTATAAAAACTATTTAGATAAAATAAGACATAATTTCAAAAAGGATCCAAAATCATTTTATGAATTCGTTAATTCTAAAAGACGATCGGCTGAATATCCTTCGATTATGAAATATGGTGATTCAGAATCTTCGGACGATAAGCATCAACTTACTCTTCGTCATCCTTTAACTATCAATATTCGTACACAATCCTTGAATCCACAACTTTTTCTATACCATCCATTAGCCAACAAACCGTCTTAAACGCCCTAGCTAAGCTAAAATCGTCAAACGTTGCTGGCCCAGACGGCGTTCCCAGCTGTATTTTAAAGCAATGCTCACAAATATTATACATTCCATTGACTCATATATATAATATATCCCTTAAGACGGGTTATTTTCCTTCAATTTGGAAAGAATCGTTTATAATTCCACTGTTTAAGTCCGGATCTAAAGCTAGTATTTCAAATTATAGAGGCATAGCTAAATCAAGTGGTTAACCAAAATTATTTGAAAAACTTATATATGATACACTGTCGCATCACGCATCATCTATATTATCTCTAACACAACATGGATTTCGTAAATCATGCTCTACAACTACGAATCTTCTAGAGTTGACAACTTGGGTAAATGAAGGGTTTGTTAATGGCATGCAATCGGATGTTATATATAACGATTTTAGTAAGGCGTTTGATAAAGTTAATCATGATCTTTTGCTGCTTAAGCTTGATCGGATGGGTTTTAGTTTATCGCTTCTTAAATGGCTTCGTTCATACTTAAAAGGCAGAACACAATCTGTTAAATTTCGTCATTCAAATTCAAACTGTATAAATGTAATATCAGGTGTCCCTCAGGGTAGTAACCTAGGGCCCCTCCTATTTACACTATTTATAAATGATCTTCCTTCTGCAATTAAACACTCAAAAACTTTAATGTATGCAAATGATGTAAAACTATTTATTTCCTTCAACAACTCTGATCAGCAAGTTCTTTTGCAGAATGATATTAATAATTTAACTACCTGGTGTAGCATTAACTTAATGGATCTTAATGTGAAAAAATGTAAATATATGATTTTTACAAGATCAAGTCCAATAAATGGTAACTATATTATGAATAATATAGTTCTAGATTTGGTTGATAATTTTAATGATCTTGGCGTACTTTTGGATACACAATTAGACTTTAAAAGTCACATATTGTTAACAGTTAATAAGGCTACTGGAGTACTTGGGTTCATAAAACGTTGGGCTAAGGAGTTTTCCGATCCATATACAACAAAGCAATTGTTTACTACCTTAGGTAGACCAATTCTTTAATATGGATCTGTTGTTTGGGACCCTCAATATCAAGTACACTTTAACAAAATTGAGTCAGTTCAAAACAGTTTCTGTTGTTTTGTCTTCGCGGTTTGCGTTGGAACCCTAACATAAGGGTGCCATCATACGAACATCGCCTCGCCCTTATTAAGTTGCCAACATTAAAAAGTCGTAGACATATGTTAAATGTTACTTTTTTGTTAAAATTTATGAACGGTAGTCTTCATTCCGAATTTCTTCTTAGCAAAATAAATTTACATATTCCTCTTCGATCATTAAGAAATTATAACATCCTAAGCATAAAATATTACAGCACAAACTATGCTAATTTTGATCCATTTCGCAGAATCTGTGATGAATTCAATTTATTGTATCCATTTATAGATTTTAATAAAAGTTTGGAATTCGTGAAAAGAGATATTATATTACACTTAAATACAATAACCTAAAAAAATTTATTATATTTTAATTTTCATATGTAAAAATGTCATTTACATTTGTTTTTTGTTAAATTATTTTTAATTTCTTAATTATGTTTTGTATAAATTGTATATAAATTAGTCTGTAGGGATTATTCCATAGACTTTAATAAATAAATAAAATTAAAAAAAAAACTCATAATTTTTGGATTTGAAGAGTATTGAAAACATGCGTTGCAAAGATATATCCGTCCCTTATGAGAAGTTAAGCTACTTCTTATTAGCCTAAAATATGTATACAATAAAACAAAATTAATATTTTTGAATTAAATTTTTGTAATTTATATTTGTTACCTTGAAATATCTGTTATTAATACATAATGGGACCATTCTTCATCCGTTAAAAGAAGTAGATTTATATGATGATCTTTCATTTCACTGGTAAGGTAATATGGTCCCACAATCTGACTTCCCTCACAACCAAATACATTAATACTTATATTTGAATTCATATGTTCAAATATCTTAATATCCTTCAATTTGAGAAGGAACTCCAATATTTGTAATCATAGTCATCATCATTTTGAAAATTAAGAACTCCCTGTTTTTTTTTATCCACTGTGGTGTTGGAATATATCTGGAACCTCTCATAAACAATGATTTAGTTATATTAATTTCCAGTATTTTTATTTTTAATAGAGACCATCCGCTACCCCTCTCCTGAAATTCGTACATTTTTGTACATATATTAAAAAATTGATTTTTGAGGGAGTCCTCCACGTCGTCGCTTAAAGTCAGAAATTGCATTTAAGATCTGTGCGTAATAGACCGAATGTATATATCTTCATTTTTACAGCTCTAGTTTGTATTTTAAAGTTACGTGTTTTTTCAGGCTTCCATTTAGAATTTTTAAAAGATCCACAAGAATTCCATTGAAAAACTCTTGTGGATGTAGAATCTCTTCCTTTTGATTTCCATAAAGGTATGTGATGATTCTATCCTTAAATGACCTTTTCACACATTTAAGGTTTTTTTAAATTGGACATTTCAATCACCTGCTCTCCACTATTACATCTCAGAGATGTAGTAGCATGCGACTTTTTTGCTCCCTTAGATGATTTACTTTGCAGAAAAATTTGAAGCATTCACGGCAGTGATGGTCTTCATGAGTGTCGAGCATATCCTTTTCCTCGAAACCCGATTTACAGAATTTGCAGTTGAATTTGCTATGTAATAGTATATAAGTTTAATTTTCTTTTTAATAAATGTTTACACACTTTGAAAGTAGTCTAAACTTTAAAAATGCATACGATTGCATTTTTTACCCTATTGAGCGGAAGGTTCTAAAAAGTTCAATAACCATAGATCATTTTTCAAAATATGCTTTGATTAACATTAAACAAACAATACATTTATACATATAACATAACTTTTTAAATTTCTCTTCATTGAAGAAAATATTTTATTATAATTATCTTTATTGTAAGGATTTCTTGTTCAGAGTTTAGATATAATTTAATTTAAATATTGCAGGTCCGTTTGGTAATTGATGCCCCTTGTAAATAATTGTAGAAACTTTATCATTCATTTGAGTTAAGTATGGATCCTCCTTGTTTAAAAAATTTAATCATTCTATGGGGAAGATTTATTATCATCTAAACTGGCAATGACTTTTAGACCATATTGTGTTTCTTTCCATTCAAAATTCATAATTTTTAAAGATTGGTTTAGGGCCATTATTACAACCTAATGATAAAGTTGCTGAAAGTTAACGTGAACAATAGCTATCTTGAACGATAAAGTGACCAATAAGTTTTTTCCATTATTACAACTGTCCGATAAAATAAAAAATGTAATTTATATACTGTGGCAACATTGCAGTATATACCGACTACTTTTGGTTGTTTAAAATACGTAGTGGCAACGACTTAAATAATTTAATATGACATAAAACTGTCATTAAAGTTACCATATCTTCAGCAGAAAATATGGCATCTTAAAGTTCACTTGTAAAGTTACCATGAGGACAAACCTGATGTTAGCTTATCAGTCACTTTTTAGGTTAATGTTAACTTGTAATAACCAAAAACTATTTATCTGTCAGATAGCATCCTAAAAATAACTATTTGTAAGTTGTGAAAATGGCCCTTAAAGGTATATCATCTATTCTAATCAGAGTACCGAAACGCTCGCTCATTCTTCATTCATGAGCGAGCGTGAAAATTTAAAAATTTTTCTGGAAATTCATCCTCATGAGGGTGAGGAAAAAAACCTTTTTGATTTTCCTCGCTCAAGAGGAGTGAGCAAAAACAAAAAATTCATATGTGATTTTTCAGATATGAAAAATTTGAAAAAATGCACGTTTAAATTCTTCACAAGGAAAAAAAATGCGATTTTCCCAACCATTTCCAGCGGGAAAATCAAGTAGTAAAGAGGCCTTATAGAAGGCCTTTTTGCAGACATAAGATCTCCCAGCCGCATTCCAACTTTATTACCAATTAGCAAGGTGTGTCATTGGAGACCAACACCTTGCACTTTTGCATATATTTTAAACACTTCTGGAAGGGGTTCTAAAAAGATTTAAGAATAAAGCTTTATCCAAGTTTAATTGTTGTGGCTAATAATACGAAGTGAGTAAATTAAAAACTAAACTTGCAACACGTTCTAACATAACTACTAATAAAACGATTGCGACAGGCCTTATCTTAGAATAGAAAATTTGAATTTGTAAAATATTAAATAAAAACCTTTCTTAAAGACCTTTTCAAAAAAGGCAGAGTGGAATAAGTAAAAGATTACTAAAAATTCAATTGTAAACATTCTTAAAGGCCTAAAAAGTGATTCGCTTGCAATTTTCCCCGCCGGGCAGCACGTTTAGTCTGTGTGTATTTTTTTTGTAAAATTATTTCTTGACTGGTGAACCAAAATGTGTGTGTTGTTTTTTATTTTTGTAGGCAAATATTATTGAAAAAAAAAAAAAAAAAAATAAGAGAACTGCACATATCGTCATCTTAAATGCAGAATATTGTAACATCAAATTTCATAAGTTTACATGAGAAGCAAAAAACGTTGTAAAATGGAAATTATATGAGATATTAGAGTTATTAAATATTAAGAATAGAAATGCGATAACCGATTTTTTTTTGGTAAAAAAATATTATTTTTATTGTTATTTATTTAGTTATGTGTGTTACGTTATTTTAATTTGTAATTCTCTGAAGCAAAATGACGACAATTGTACGTTGCTTTCTCAAGAGTGAGAAAAAAGATTATGTTAAGGTAAAAGTGATGCATGTAGATGGAAAACAGGGTATGTTAAAAAGATGTGCGCCCCAGTATTTTCAAAAAATTTTGTTTTTAAAAAAGTATTATAATTTAGTTACTTACTTATTGTTATTTTTTACATATTTTTTCTTCATATACCTATTAAATGTATTAAAACATTGAATAGTAATTTTTTTTTTAATTTCTTTTATAAGCGTTACTATGTTAGTTATTATCTAAAAGATTTTTATGCCTGGCAGGGACAGGCTTTGTGCGTAGTTGTTAAATAATGATATATGCACTCCCTGTGCTCAAACCTGAGCACATTTTCGAAGTCTTTTAAGAATGTTTGTAGATATTGCTTAAAATAAGACATTTTTGGTCTTGTTTGTTTGGATTCCCTTTGCTTAATGTTCCTTATTTAAAATTTTTTAGAAACAGGTGTGATATATCAGAAGAATTTAAACATCACTATTATATATATATATATATATATATGTAGCCAAATCTATTTGTAAATACATTATTAGACTTAAAAAAGTTTTAACAATAAAAATGTGTAGCAAATATTCAAGGTTAATTTGTAAACTTTAAGAATGCATACGTTTGCATTTTTTACCCTAACGAAGAGTTTTATTGACTCATAATTTAATGCGAAGCAAATATTCAAGGTTAATTTTTAAACTTTAAAAATGCATACGATTGCATTTTTTACCCTATTGAACGGACCTATGGACAAAGCAATTGTTTACTACCTTAGGTAGACCAATTCTTTAATATGGATCTATTGTTTGGGACCCTCAATATCAAGTACACTTTAACAAAATTGAGTCAGTTCAAAACAGTTTCTGTTGTTTTGTCTTCGCGGTTTGCGTTGGAACCCTAACATAAGGGTGCCATCATACGAACATCGCCTCGCCCTTATTAAGTTGCCAACATTAAAAAGTCGTAGACATATGTTAAATGTTACTTTTTTGCTAAAATTAATGAACGGTAGTCTTCATTCCGAATTTCTTCTTAGCAAAATAAATTTACATATTCCTCTTCGATCATTAAGAAATTATAACATCCTAAGCATAAAATATTACAGCACAAACTATGCTAATTTTGATCCATTTCGCAGAATCTGTGATGAATTCAATTTATTGTATCCATTTATAGATTTTAATAAAAGTTTGGAATTCGTGAAAAGAGATATTATATTACACTTTAATACAATAACCTAAAAAAATTTATTATATTTTAATTTTCATATGTAAAAATGTCATTTACATTTGTTTTTGTTAAATTATTTTTAATTTCTTAATTATGTTTTGTATAAATTGTATATAAATTAGTCTGTAGGGATTATTCCATAGACTTTAATAAATAAATAAAATTAAAAAAAAAACTCATAATTTTTGGATTTGAAGAGTATTGAAAACATGCGTTGCAAAGATATATCCGTCCCTTATGAGAAGTTAAGCTACTTCTTATTAGCCTAAAATATGTATACAATAAAACAAAATTAATATTTTTGAATTAAATTTTTGTAATTAATATTAAATATCTGTTATTAATACATAATGGGACCATTCTTCATCCGTTAAAAGAAGTAGATTTATATGATGATCTTTCATTTCACTGGTAAGGTAATATGGTCCCACAATCTGACTTCCCTCACAACCAAATACATTAATACTTATATTTGAATTCATATGTTCAAATATCTTAATATCCTTCAATTTGAGAAGGAACTCCAATATTTGTAATCATAGTCATCATCATTTTGAAAATTAAGAACTCCCTGTTTTTTTTATCCACTGTGGTGTTGGAATATATTTGGAACCTCTCATAAACGATGATTTAGTTATATTAATTTCCAGTATTTTTATTTTTAATAGAGACCACCCGCTACCCCTCTCCTGAAATTCGGACATTTTTGTAAATATATTAAAAAATTGATTTTTGAGGGAGTCCTCCACGTCGTCGCTTAAAGTCAGAAATTGCATTTAAGATCTGTGCGTAATAGACCGAATGTATATATCTTCATTTTTACAGCTCTAGATTGTATTTTAAAGTTACGTGTTTTTTCAGGCTTCCATTTAGAATTTTTAAAAGATCCACAAGAATTCCATTGAAAAACTCTTGTGGATGTAGAATCTCTTCCTTTTGATTTCCATAAAGGTATGTGATGATTCTATCCTTAAATGACCTTTTCACACATTTAAGGTTTTTTTAAATTGGACATTTCAATCACCTGCTCTCCACTATTACATCTCAGAGATGTAGTAGCATGCGACTTTTTTTGCTCCCTTAGGTGATTTACTTTGCAGAAAAATTTGAAGCATTCACGGCAGTGATGGTCTTCATGAGTGTCGAGCATATCCTTTTCCTCGAAAACCGATTTACAGAATTTGCAGTTGAATTTGCTATGTAATAGTATATAAGTTTAATTTTCTTTTAATTAATGTTTACACACTTTGAAAGTAGTCTAAACTTTAAAAATGCATACGATTGCATTTTTTACCATATTGAGCGGAAGGTTCTAAAAAGTTCAATAACCATAGATCATTTTTCAAAATATGCTTTGATTAACATTAAACAAACAATACATTTATACATATAACATAACTTTTTAAATTTCTCTTCATTGAAGAAAATATTTTATTATAATTATCTTTATTGTAATTATTTCTTGTTCAGAGTTTAGATATAATTTAAATCAAATATTGCAGGTCTGTTTGGTAATTGATGCCCCTTGTAAATAATTGTAGAAACTTTATCATTCATTTGAGTTAAGTATGGATCCTCCTTGTTTAAAAAATTTAATCATTCTATGGGGAAGATTTATTATCATCTAAACTGGCAATGACTTTTAGACCATATTGTGTTTCTTTCCATTCAAAATTCATAATTTTTAAAGATTGGTTTAGGGCCATTATTACAACCTAATGATAAAGTTGCTGAAAGTTAACGTGAACAATAGCTATCTTGAACGATAAAGTGACCAATAAGTTTTTTCCATTATTACAACTGTCCGATAAAATAAAAAATGTAATTTATATACTGTGGCAACATTGCAGTATATACCGACTACTTTTGGTTGTTTAAAATACGTAGTGGCAACGACTTAAATAATTTAATATGACATAAAACTGTCATTAAAGTTACCATATCTTCAGCAGAAAATATGGCATCTTAAAGTTCACTTGTAAAGTTACCATGAGGACAAACCTGATGTTAGCTTATCAGTCACTTTTTAGGTTAATGTTAACTTGTAATAACCAAAAATTATTTATCTGTCAGATAGCATCCTAAAAATAACTGTTTGTAAGTTGTGAAAATGGCCCTTAAAGGTATATCATCTATTCTAATCAGAGTACCGAAACGCTCGCTCATTCAATAAAAATTTTTCTGGAAATTCATCCTCATGAGGGTGAGGAAAAAAACCTTTTTGATTTTCCTCGCTCAAGAGGAGTGAGCAAAAACAAAAAAATCATATGTGATTTTTCAGATATGAAAAATTTGAAAAAATTCACGTTAAAATTCTTCACAAGGAAAAAAATGCGATTTTCCCAACCATTTCCAGCGGGAAAATCAAGTAGTAAAGAGGCCATATAGAAGGCCTTTTTGCAGACATAAGATCTCCCAGCCGCATTCCAACTTTATTACCAATTAGCAAGGTGTGTCATTGGAGACCAACACCTTGCACTTTTGCATATATTTTAAACACTTCTGGAAGGGGTTCTAAAAAGATTTAAGAATGAAGCTTTATCCAAGTTTAATTGTTGTGGCTAATAATACGAAGTGAGTAAATTAATAACTAAACTTGCAACACGTTCTAACATAACTACTAATAAAACGATTGCGACAGGCCTTATCTTAGAATAGAAAACTTGAATTTGTAAAATATTAAATAAAAACCTTTCTTAAAGACCTTTTCAAAAAAGGCAGAGTGGAATAAGTAAAAGATTACTAAAAATTCAATTGTAAACATTCTTAAAGGCCTAAAAAGTGATTCGCTTGCAATTTTCCCCGCCGGGCAGCACGTTTAGTCTGTGTGTATTTTTTTTGTAAAATTATTTCTTGACTGGTGAACCAAAATGTGTGTGTTGTTTTTTATTTTTGTAGGCAAATATTATTGAAAAAAAAAAAAAAAAAATAAGAGAACTGCACATATCGTCATCTTAAATGCAGAATATTGTAACATCAAATTTCATAAGTTTACATGAGAAGCAAAAAAAACTTTGTAAAATGGAAATTATATGAGATTTTAGAGTTATTAAATATTAAGAATAGAAATGCGATAACCGATTTTTTTTTGATAAAAAAATATTATTTTTATTGTTATTTATTTAGTTATGTGTGTTACGTTATTTTAATTTGTAATTCTCTGAAGCAAAATGACGACAATTGTACGTTACTTTCTCAAGAGTGAGAAAAAAGATTATGTTAAGGTAAAAGTGATGCATGTAGATGGAAAACAGGGTATGTTAAAAAAGGGGTGCGCCCCAGTATTTTCAAAAAATGTTGTTTTTAAAGAAGTATTATAATTTAGTTACTTATTGTTATTTTTTACATATTTTACTTATTGTTATTTTTTACATATTTTTTCTTCATATACCTATTAAATGTATTAAAACATTGAATAGTAATTTTTTTTTTAATTTCTTTTATAAGCGTTACTATGTTAGTTATTATCTAAAAGATTTTTATGCCTGGCAGGGACAGGCTTTGTGACTAGTTGTTAAATAATGATATATGCACTCCCTGTGCTCAAACATGAGCACATTTTCGAAGTCTTTTAAGAATGTTTGTAGATATTGCTTAAAATAAGACATTTTTGGTCTTGTTTGTTTGGATTCCCTTTGCTTAATGTTCCTTATTTAAAATTTTTTAGAAACAGGTGTGATATATCAGAAGAATTTAAACATCACTATATATATATATATATATAAGTTAATTTTATATTTTATTAATTGTTAAAAAAAATAATTTTATTTTTTATTTTTATGGGAGCTTAAGCTCTTTATTTATTAATTATCCACTAAAAACTGAAATTTACAAAATTGTTTTTCTTAAACGTAACTTATTTTTCTATGCACTGAAATTGTTGTCTCAGCGTTTTCCCACGAGTTGAAGAATTATTTGGTGGCGCGTGTGCAACGTCAGCAGGACGGACAAGACGGAATTGTTCATAATGTTGATGTTGAAATATTAGACGTATGCAGCAAAACAGAATTTTATGTGAAAATTTTTTATGTGTTACAGAGATTAATGTGAAAATATTTAGTGTGTTAACTTCTCCCCTCGTATATTTCAAACGTCCTCGTTTGACGAACTTGTTTTGTTAAAAAATTGGTTTAACCCTTCTATCGCTGCTGGTGTCAGTTGAATTGATTTTTTAATCCATGTAGTGGAAATAAATTTTCCAATAACTATTATAACAATTATTAGCATTATGGTAGCTGAGAGGCTGATACCATATTTTATTTTTTCTTCCTTCTCCAAACTACTAATGTATTTAGTGTTATTAGCGTTTAGTTGGTGTAGCATTTGTAGGGAAAGTATTTCTTCAACGGCATTAGTTTTGGCTAGTGGCTGAAGTATTGCCGGTAACGGTTTGCTTGTTATTTTTCCTTCATTGCGATAGGTTTTACCTTGAATCTCAATGGTAATGTTGCTGAAATGCACCAAAAATGTTCCATTTAGTAGGGTTGTTTCATTCCCAATTGTAATATCTCCATTGAATCTATTCAGGAATAGTATGCCGGGTGTAATTTCCTCTATTGTTGGGATGTGTTGGTTGTTTACCACAGTGCAGTTTGGTGTACGACTTTTAAGTAGATTGTTTATGCAAGTATCAGTGCTTAAATCTTTTATATGATTACTTAAACATATTTCTAAATTATTATAATTTTTGCAATTATTTTTAATTCCGTATATTTCTTTTTCGCAAATCAATATTTCGTTAAAATTTATTTTATTTATTCTCTTTTCATGTTTGACAGCTCTTATTTCGATTGTTTTGCAATCATTCTTAACAGTTGGTAAACTTATAATATAAATAATTAATTTTCCGTTAGTAGAAATTTTTATTTCGGAAAATTCTAAAGCTTCATCTAAATTAATAAATGGTAAATTTTCTCTGTTTACAATGTTTTTGGCTATTCCAATTTCTTCATTAGATAAAATATAAGAATTTATTATATTAGCTTTTGCCCAATGTATGGCGTAAGCTATGTTTACAACTTCTTCCTTGATTACTTCTAGCTTAAACTTTAATTTTAAAATAAGGTCATTCTTTGTGTGTTCATCATTTTCCATTACCTTTAAAATTTTATTGGTTTTATTCGTTATTTCATTAACTTTTTCTATTGTTAGTTTATTAATCAAAATTTGATTGTTATTATTTTCCAAGACATTATTCAATTTGTTTAAAACTATTTCGTGGTCATGGTGATCAGGACTACCTGCTAACCATTTCCATGCACTTCCTAGAAAATCTAAAGATCTTTTCCTTTTTTGAATTTGCAAGTTGCTTAAATGGGTTTTAATCTGAGATATTAATAGGGAAATGAACGGGTAGTGTGGATTATTTTCGAATTCCGGGGTTTTTGCCAAATGTTCTATGTTGTTTGTAATGTCGTTGTATTTATCGAGGTCCACTTCGTGAATAATTTTAAAATTTCCTGTCTGTATTCTTGCAACGGATTTTTCTACTGTGATAAGTTGAGAATTAGAATAATCCAGGATTTGTACGTCCCCATAGTTAAGTGGTATGAGTAGTCTGTAAATTATTAAAAAAAATTTTGATTATTTTTAATTACGTATTCTACTTTTGTGTATAATCTGTCCTTTCTCTGTCAAAACTGTACTATTTCTATCTTCAGCTACTATTTCTTTTGAATATGGCTTTGAAAGTTTTGTTCCTAGTCGTTTATTTCTTTTTACAAATATAATTTGCCCTGCTAAGTATGATTTAAAGTCAGTTCTGTCCCTATTATGATGTTCCATGTCCTGTTTTTGTTTCTTCGCAAGTCTTTCTATATTAGTTTGCCTAGTTCGATCTATGTCTTCTGGTGAAAAGTTGACTGATCGTCCGAAGAATAAGTCAACTGGTTTCTTTTTTGTCACCGAGTGTATTGAGTGGTTATATTCAGCAACCGCTCTTTCCAATAGCTCTTCTAAATTACGATGTCCTCCGTTATTTTTTAGACACCTCATTATTTCGGTCAGAGTAGAGTGAAACTTTTCCACTTGGCCATTGGCTCGGCTTGTGTATGGGGGTGTTACGTAGGTTTCTATTCTTAGTTCGTTTTCTAACATGAATTTTATTGAACGAGAATTTAGTGATGGCATATTATCTATTACCAACCTCGTTGGTACTCCAAAAGAAAATAATATGTCCCTCATTGGTCTTCGTATGTCCTCTATAGAACGGCTTTTAAGTATTTTAGCCTGTGCATATTTTGAGAATTTGTCTAAAGCTGTCATCACTGCTTTTCCTTCAGTCAAATAAATGTCAACGTGTAACATCTCTCCTGCGCGTGTTGGCATTGGTGTTTCGGTCAGTTTAGGTTTGTTCGGATGTCGTTCGTATTTATTTTCCTTACATATTGTGCAATTCTGAGTTATTCGTTTAATTTTACTAGTCATTCCTTTGCGAGTATTTGGGCTTTATTTTCGATTGCATTTCTATGTGCCCTACAGTGAGCTTCTAATATAATTTCTTCCTGTTGCTGTTCATTAGTTATGTCCTCTACAATTGTTTGTGTGTACCTGGTTTTATAGTTACGAAAATATTCTGGATATAAATTTTGTATTGTTTCCATGATTCTTTCTTCTGTGCAAATTCCGTTTATTACAGAGGGATTTAGTCTCCTTTTCAGATGATGTATTAAATTTTCTCTATTGAATTCCGGTTCGGTAATGGTATGACGATGGACTGTAGGAAAAATAATTTGAAATTGATAACTTGATATGTCTCCAATCTTTAAAAATATTTGATTCTTGAAAACATTGATTGGGCTTTCTACGCAAGGCACAAGATCCTCGCTGGAACTTTCATCACTATGAACAGTTCCTGTTAAATTATTAATTTGCGTAGTCATTCTTGAAAGAGCGTCGGCTACAACATTTGTTTTACCTGGCTGATAATTTAATTCGTAGTTATATTCCTCAAGTATGGCTTTCCACCTTTTCATTTTGTTATTGTGGTTCTTATGGCTTAATGCAAATGTCAGTGGTTGGTGGTCTGTGGTTATTTTTACCTTTTTCGAGCCATATAGATAATTGCGTAGGGAGGTTAGCGCCCAGATTATTGCCAACATTTCCTTTTCGTTTGTGGCATAGGCTTCTTCTGTTCGTGACAATGTTCTTGAAATGAATGTAATGGGTTTTTATTTTGGGAGAGGACTGCACCTATGGCATGGTTTGAAGCATCCGTAGTGAGTTCGAATTCGACCTCAAAATCCGGATGAGAAAGTATCACATCGTCTGAGATCAGTATGTTTTTTATTTTCTCAAATGCTTCTATCGCCTCCTGATCAAGTGAGATAGCCTTGTTTTTTGATGCATTTTCACCCACATTGCCAGCATCCCCTCTGAGCATGGATGTTAATGGTT
Organism: Pollenia amentaria; assembly: GCA_943735925.1. Lineage (NCBI taxonomy): Eukaryota > Metazoa > Arthropoda > Insecta > Diptera > Polleniidae > Pollenia > Pollenia amentaria. The sequence goes on from OX031009.1 coordinate 67,554,501, forward strand.
TTGCTATTTTTGCGTAATCTCTAATGAACCGTCTATAATAGCCTGCCATACCAAGAAAGGAGCGGAGTTCTTTCAAACTTTTTGGAACTGATATTTTTGCTATAGCCTTTACTTTGTCTGGGTTAGTTTTGATTCCTTCTATACTAATAATAAATCCTAGAAACTCAACCTCACTTTGCATAAATTCACACTTGTCGAGTTGTACTTTCATATTTGCTTCTGACAGTGTTTTTAGAATTGCTCTTAAATTTTGGAAATGTTCTTCTTAATTTTTCCCAAATATAATGATGTCGTCTATGTAGACGTAGCATCTTTTCCCTATGTGTGGTCGGAGAATGTCGTCGAGCGCAGCCTGAAATATTGAAGGTGCATTTTTGAGTCCGAAAGGGAGTCTCAAAAATTCATATTTGCCATTATTAATTGAGAAAGCAGTTTTCTCAATATCTTCCTCTTTTAATCGTATCTGGTGGAAACCACTATTAAGGTCAATGATAGTAAAATACCTCTTTTTTCCAACATTCGCAAGAACCTCATTAATCTCAGGTATAGAATATCTGAACGGAATGGTCACAGAATTCAATTTCCTGTAGTCAATTACCATTCTGTACTTCTTTTCACCTGAGGCGTCCAATTTTTTTTCTACGATCCATACGGGGGCATTGTATGGTGATTTGGACGGTCTGATTATATTATTGGCTAGCAATTCTTCAATCTGTTTTTCGACCTCTGACTTCAGAGCCATAGGGTATGGATAAGGCCTTGAATAAATTGGGTTATCTGTAACTGTGCGTATTTCACCTTTAATGTTGGTGGTGTAGGTTAACCTTTCATTTGGGTCTGTAAACACGTTAGAACATTCTTTAACAATCTCATAAAGTTTATTCTTTTGCAATTCTGTAAGGTGGGATAGTCTCAACTCAATTTTGTTGACCGATTGAGATGTTTTTTGTTTCAAAGGGACTCTTATAGCGTTGTTTATAGTCATAAAATTTTTATCAGTATGAATAGTCGCCTTGATATCTCTCAATGTGTCATTTCCAATTATTCCATGGAATGTTTCCAAGGTTGGGAGGATATAAAATTTTAGCTTTGGTATATCTGGACCGAAAATGTTTTTTTTTTTTTTTTTTTTTTTTTTTTTTTTTTTTTTTTTGTTGGGACCAGCACTCAGGGGATGACCCCTACTAATGCAATGCATTGTGTTGGAACTAGGAAAATAGGTTAAGAGAAGGAGGAAAGAGGGAGTAGTGTTTGTGAACATTCGACTTGAACTTTTTCATGTTGTAAGTGAGAGGGAAGACTTCAGCAGGAAGGTTATTCCACATACGAACAGTCCGGCCAAAAAACGAATTTTCCCTGTAGTGCGTTGTACGATTCATCGGCCAATCGACCACAAAAGGATGTGCTCTTGAGGAAAAACGTGTATTACGAACAAAGCTATGGGTTTCGGGAACCAAATCCCTAATTTCATCAGAACACATTCCATTGTAGTAACGATAAAATAGGCAAGTACAACCCACATTGCGACGGTGCTCAAGGGAGCAAATAGAATTGGATACCCTACTGTCGCCAATGAGAACCTTCGCCCTCTCCTGCACGCGGTCGAGAAGCTCCAAAATAGACTTTGAAGCACCGGCCCATACATGAGAGATGTATTCCATTCGCGGTCGGATATAGGTGGTATAAATAGTAAGGAGATCAGATGGAGTGAAGTATATCTTACACCGTTTCAAAAAACCGAGGCACTTGAATGCTTCTTTCGACACCTTGAATATATGTTCTGTCCATCGGACATCACATTGTATCCTCATGCCCAGAACATCAAGAGATTCTGTTTCCTCAATATTTATACCACCCATACATACGAATGTATGATGTGTTATTTCTATTGTTCCGGCAACTGTACTTATATGGAATGGTTTATCATTTAAAATAGGATTACGAATTCGAGTGGACTGGATATAATTTTTATTTGATCCGGTATCAATTAAAAATTCTAGTGTGTCCTCATCCTTTTTAAGTTCGAAGTATGGGAGTGAAGACGGGACTAGTCTAAAAAATAAACGATGTCTATTTAATTTCCGTCGCTAGAGACAGGATTCGTATCTTCTACTTTTTCTGGGTTATCAAGTGGATAACAGGGGTCATAATAATTATCTCGATCATAGAACTGGGCATCATTTTGGTAATCTTTGTTAAAATTCGTGAAACGGTTTTGTTGTATCTGCTCTATGTCAAGTGGATAACAAGAATTATAATTTTCGTATTGGTCATAATATTGACCATCATATTGAGCATCATTATTGGTGTTCATGAAATAATTTCGTTGCAACTTGGGAGGAATACCACCAGAGGTTTCGTGTGGGCGTTTCTGGGCAAATTGATGATTTCTTTGGAAATTTTGATAATTTGCGTTTTTTGATCTTATTGATTGATCGACTTCCATAGGTTGAGGGGGTTTCGGTGGAAAATTTTGCCTATTATTAAACCCTGTAAAATTTGGTCTTTGATTTGCTTGGCTAAACTGGTGTGGGTCAAACGGTCGTGGTATTTTTTGAAAGTGTGGCTTGGGTGGATATTGTTTAAAATGGGGTGGCATGTGAGCCAATTCTGGATAAAATACTGGCCTTGAAAAATGATGTGGCTGCTGCATTACTGGTGGTGGTTTATGTATGTTGCCACGCGAATGATTATGAGCATAATTTGCTCTGAAATGCATATTGTCCAGTTTCTGACACAAATTGAGTGCCTGTGGTAGTGAAGTTGGTTCCCTAATTCTTAAAAGCCTGGGTAAGACGCCGTTCAGGCCTCTTACGAATGTATCGAGAGCTTTTCCTCGATAGGAATTTATCATGGCACCTCTCGCTTCCTTTGAAATGTCCAAACACGATACTTTGTCTAGAAGCAATGACAGGTGTTCATAGACCTTTTTGTAGAATTCGGTTATTGCCATGTTTCTTTGGAGCAGGGTGGACATCTGGTATTCTAATGTCCCAATAGCCCTCTTGTCTGCATAATGCATCATCAACACCTTTTTAATCTTATTCCAATTAAGTGGGGTTCTATAAGATTCCAGAGCAGTATCTGCTTCACCGGTAATCTTATGTCTAACTGTATGTAATATTGCATAATGTTTTGCACTACCTTCTATGGACTTAAATATTTCGAATATGCGATCCACGGACTTTCGCCATGAGTCGAAGTCGCCACTTTTACCATTAAATTCTCTAAGGGAATTAACTATATCGGGAATCTTATCTACATCACGAATGGATCCCCCTGGGAAATTATCACTGTTATCTCCTGCCTCAAATTCTTTTAAAGGGTTTAAAATTTCCTGAACCTTAGCCGAAATAATTTTTCCTAACTCAGCACAATTTATAGTAATTGTGTGCTGATTCCTTGCCGAAGCGCTGCATTGCGCTTGCGCCAGTCACACTAGGACTATTTGTTGTAATTGACAGTCTAGAGAGAGTGTCCTGTATGGAATTTAAGGTATTTTCCGTCATGATTTGGGAAAAAGATGTTATTATTCTCTTTTTTTTCTTTTAGGGAAGGACAAGAAACTTTAAGATTAACTTGGATTTTCACGAAATTTAGGTTATATCTTTGGAAACTTCTCAAATAATGAATTTCAATAAATTTAAAAAAAAAAAATTTTTGTTGAACTATCAGTTATTTTAATGGTTTAGATGTTCACACAATACTAAAGAAAATAAACTCTTATGCAAATTAATGTGATGACTACAGTGGAAAATTTATTTCTTAAGCTATTTTATTCTCAATATTATTTTATAAACGTTATTGTATTTTAAAAAAAATGATTTGCTATAAAATTTTCTCTTTTTAATTAGTATTGTGGTTATTTTGTTGAACTATTCATGGTTTTTTTAATCCAAATTTTTACTATTTAATTAGGCTTAAGTTCATTAAATTTAATTTTCATTAAATTATTTTTATGAAGAAAGGAATTTTTACAACATGGAAGATTAATTAAAATTGTTATTGATAATTTTCATTCTTGACTGACCTGGGATTCGAAGCCAGGCTGGCTGGCGTGTGATTCGAACCCAGGCGGCTGGTTACCCTGACATGTTTCGACCTCAACCACTAGGTCTTCTCAAAGGGATTTGCCGTCTTACACTCGCAGCCATCGATGACTGCTGACGTCAGTAGTCAAACATCAATCCTTAAACCAAATTGTATTTTAACCTTTGGTAGATCGAAATTTGCTTATTGAATGATTATCCATTTTTATTTGATCTCACATGTTTTTCCTTTACTTCTGTTTTTTCCGTACTTTTGTCAAGAATTCTTCTTGAAGTCCAAAGTACATTTTTTGTTTATCATGTTTTTTGTCTTTCTTTTTTCTTGTTGACATTTTTCAGCACAACTTGAAGGACAAATGAACACATAGAGCTTGTGCCTTACCTTTAACAATAATTTTTTTATTTTAAACTGAAAAAATTTTTCGTAATATTTTTTTTTTGTATCTCAATATTACTTTCAATTATTTTATTTTGATTTTAATTTTAACTTCAATTATTTTATTTAAAACTAGCATTAAACTTTCTTTTAGTTTGAACTGTAAATTTTCTTCAATTTTATTTTAAACTGTAAATTTTCTTTCGTATTTTTCGCTTTTGTATCTCAATATTATTTTCAATTATTTTATTTTTTCAATTATCTTATCTAATAACTTACATTAAACTAAAAGTAACACCCAGCATCGCTAAACTCCTTTAATTTTGTAGGTAGGTGGGTGGATCGTTGTATCCTTTTCTCTCCTGGTACTCTGGAACGGTCGCACTGCTAATCCCTTTATTTATTTTTGGAGTCCGTAAAGTTAAATGTTCAATTTTTCAAACTTTTTAGTTGTCTGAATTATTTCACTTTTTAATATTTGATATTTTATTAATTAGCACTTTTCCTAGACTTTACTAAGCTTTACTTTTTATATTGAAACACTTTTCACTTTACTGATACTGGGTCCCTGCTCGGGCGCCAGTTAATTTTATATTTTATTAATTGTTAAAAAAAATAATTTTATTTTTTATTTTTATGGGAGCTTAAGCTCTTTATTTATTAATTATCCACTAAAAACTGAAATTTACAAAATTGTTTTTCTTAAACGTAACTTATTTTTCTATGCACTGAAATTGTAGTCTCAGCGTTTTCCCACGAGTTGAAGAATTATTTGGTGGCGCGAGTGCAACGTCAGCAGGACGGACAAGACGGAATTGTTCATAATGTTGATGTTGAAATATTAGACGTATGCAGCAAAACAGAATTTGATGTGAAAATATTTTATGTGTTACAGAGATTAATGTGAAAATATTTAGTGTGTTAACTTATATATATATAGCCAAATCTATTTGTAAATACATTATTAGACTTAAAAAAGTTTTAACAATAAAAATGTGTAGCAAATATTCAAGGTTAATTTGTAAACTTTAAGAATGCATACGTTTGCATTTTTTACCCTAACGAAGAGTTTTATTGACTCATAATTTAATGCGAAGCAAATATTCAAGGTTAATTTTTAAACTTTAAAAATGCATACGATTGCATTTTTTACCCTATTGAACGGAAGATTCTAAAAATTTCAATAACCATAGATCATTTTTCAAAATATGCTTTGATTAACATTAAAATATATACAAAAAAAAAGAATATATATTTTTACAATTTCCGTTCATTCATATATCAGCCGATTCAAATTTTAAAATGTAAATTATATTTTAAATAAAAAGTAATAAAAAAAAAATTAAAAAAAATCTTGTTTTTGATTTATTATAATTATCTTTATTGTAAGGATTTCTTTTTCAGAGTTTAGATATAATTTAAATCAAATATTGCAGGTCCGTTTGGTAATTGACGCCCCTTGTAAATAATTGTCCAAAATGGGTAGGCAGAATTTTTGCTGCTTTAAATAAAAAGCAAAATGCTCCCTCTGTGGTATATGGAAAAAAAACTAATGGGTAGGCAGAATTTTTGCTGCTTTAAATAAAAACCAAAATGCTCCCTCTGTGTTATATGGGAAAAAAACTACCACTTATATGGATTACATAAAGATTTAAATTATGAATTGAAATTTGGTGATAGTAACATTAAATTTAGTGAAAATAAGATTCAAGTTGGAAACCAAATATGGGCACTCACTCCAGGCTTATTTTCATTACTGTTTCAAAAAATACCAAACAACTATGATAAATCCGAGTTAGATAGTTATAAAAAATATTAATTAATACTAATGCGTATAAAAGAGGTTATGTCTCAGATGGTAATATAAGGGGTACAAGACCATATAAATATAATAATATTATTAGAAAATTGATTAAACCTAAAAATTCATATACCACAACACCGCAATCACCCACTTCATCTGATACAATAAAAACAACAAAAGGAAATTATATGGTAAGTGGGTAAATGAGTTTCAATCCAAATAAGTAAAACTATATATATACTGGGATGATCCAAATGAGTTAGTAGATCGACTAACAGCCTGTTTTTAGAAAATGAAAATATTGGTCGTAAAAAAAAAACGAACGAAAAATTATTTAGGTTTTCATAAAATTAAAACACATTTTAGGTGAGTGACTGAAAAAGCTTTAATTTTTTCCCGAACTTTAGGTTCTTATAAAATGAACATCTTCGTAATAAATGAACACGAATGCCAAAATAAGACGATAAGTAAAAGGCATTCGCTTAAAAAAATAAATAAAATAAATAGAAAATAAAAAGGATATTTTACTGAAAGAACCCTAAATTATTTACAATATTATTAAAGGTTTGTGTATCTATATATATGTATATTTATATAGAATTGTTACATTATTGACTGATTGATCTATGATCGCACACTCTAAACGCATGAAGCTAAAAACTTGAAATTTGTACCGGTGGCTGCACTCTTCCCAAATAGATCCACTAAAACGGGATTTTTGTAAAGTCGAATGTTTAGGGGGTAACAAGGGTAAATTCGGTAACCTTATATTTCCAAAACTAAGAGAGATACAATGAAATGTAATACCTATCGTTGTCTTTAAAAAATAAGTGGACGAGTGTCTGGTACTTTTTTGACATTTTGCTCTTTCAGGGAGTATTTTGGTACTTTTTTGTCATCCCCCTATCTTTTAAGCCAATAAACATAGAAATAAAAGTTATATCACATTCAAAACTTATCTAAAAAATGCAAAGCCAAATTTGGCACTTTTTCAAAATTCAAACGCTTAAGGGGCGAAATTGGTAATTTCTTTTTTGGTACTTTGAAGAGACTCAAAATTAAGCTGCAAGGTCCTGAGTGATAATCCCATAAGATAAAAAATGTTAGTAGCAGAACTATAACCTTAGGCACACAAATATGATCATAAAAAAGGGCCGGACAAAGAAGCGAATTAAATTAAACAAGTTAAAACCTAGAAAAATAAACATTGGCATAAAAATATGCTTACGAAAGAAGAGGAGACGTTAATAAAGTAGCGGGTTAAATGCTACTAATTACATAAATATGAATTGACAGGTTCAAAAAAATCTAGAAACATAAGTATGTATGTATGTGTGTATGTACATAAGTTCTTCCATATGTTCAAAAATATTAGTGCTATCACGCAAATACCTTCACCATTTCTATATGTTGATGTGTAGCAAAAAATCGTCTTCATATATTGCGTTTATTTATTGCAATTTTTGTAAACATTTTAATTCAAAAATTTTAGTTTTAACATTTACTAACATTTTTTTCATAGAAGTTTTTGTTTTTTAAATTAATAATTTATTTTTGTAAACAAAAGCCAGGGTTAACTTGAACACAAAATCCTTATATGTAAAATGCATAAAAAGGTACGAAAATAAACGCATTGGCAATAACGTTATTTAACGATAGAAAAAGCTCTATTTATGTCAAACATGAATAGACGAAAGCTTTTAAATGTTTTTTAAAAACCATATTTAAAACGTTTTCGCTTTAATACGAAAACTTCAAGTGAAAACAACTATTAAACTAACATTAAGTAATGTCTGTTGATAAATTTGGTCACTATATTAACGATACAAGTGTCGTAATTTCTATGAAAAATGCACCTGAATTGCTTGGGTTCTTTATGGATACAGATAACAACATTGACATTCAAAACAAAAGAATCAAGCATATGTCAAATGCTTTGGAAGAAAATTATGGTGTCAATAAAAGGTTTTTGTAATCTCAAATTAAAAAACACAGAAGGAGATAATGGATCAATTAAGAAAGAATATAAATGAAATTTATCAGATAATAGAGAAAATTAAAAATGATTTTGAAAGAAGAATCAAAATCTTAAATCAAAAAGTATATAACAAGCTTGATATTAAAAATAAAGAACAGCAGATAACAATATTTCCTTATGTAAAGTAGACTTAATAATAATAATGGATTCAAGAAGAAGAGATTTAGTAAATGAACTTCATAAGCCAGTCCGAAAAAATTTCATACGTCGAAGAGTTGTAATGAAAGGGATAGATGATCTCTGGCAAGCTGATTTAGTTGAAATGGGAAACTATTCTACATATAATAAAAAATATCGATATTTCTTAACTATCATTGATACTTTCTCAAAGTTTGCATGGGGTGTTGCACTTAAAACAAAAACAGCAACTGAAGTATTTCAAGCAATGAAAAGTATTTTAAAATTAGGTCAAGTGCCCAAAAACTTGCAGACTGATGATGGTAAAGAATTTTTCAATAAACAATTTAACACCCTTGTAGTGTGCACATAAAGTGTAATATGCCAATAAATTACATTGGTGCAATTAGTGATCATGTATGTGTGTTTGTCCATTGGTTGATTAAAATATCGAGTGCATTAAACTAAAGGTTTAATGGCACTAATTAATTATTTAAAAGTCGGCATAATTTTGACTTCTGTTTTTTTTCATAATTTTTATTAAGCAAAAAAAAAAATTCAACGAATTGAAAACAATCATTAGGACATCAGCATTAAACTAAAGGTTTAATGGCACTAAGTAATCATTTAGAAGTCAGCACAATTTTGATTGCTGCGTTGTATTTAACAAATACACAAACATGTATAAACAATTGTATTGAGTAGAAATAATCATTCAAATCAATATGTAAAAATGTTTAGATATAAGGGAAAGAAAATAAAATTCAAGATCAATTATTGACGGAAAGCCAAAAAGTTGAGTTTTATTTATACTAACGGTTAAATAACATGGCGATCCTTCAAACGATTCTGCAGAACTAAAGAGTGCTTAATAATATAAGTGCACCTTTAGAACTCTTCCTTCGGAGTGCTTTACAAGACCATTGCACCCAAAGAAGAAAAGGCGAGCTATAAAAAAAAGCAGGCATTAAACCAGTTCCCTAACCACTTAGCATCGAGGATTATAGGAAGAGGTTTCAGGAAAAGTCTGAGCCAAAAGAGGACAAAGAAATCCCTAAAGTAAAAAAACCTAAAAGGAGAGGAGGCCAGATACAGAAGCTGAAAAGAGAAAAGGCCATACTGAAAAGGCTAATAAATTCACAGCCACCAACATCAGGGGAATCCACAACGAGGATGTGACAGCAGATAAATGAGCTGGAGTTCCTTATAAGGCAGCAGCTGGAAAGGCGCCAGAAACGTCATGAAAGTAAATTTTCAAAAAAAAAAAAAAAATATATATATATGTATTAAATAAATTTGTAGTGCGTTTTATTCGCACACATAGGCCAGTAAGCGAATATTCGCTCGTGGCTAAATAGGAATTAAATTAAGTTAAATCACTATATGATTGCCTCACAAACATAGAGGTACAAAAAAAAAAATTTTTTTTTATAGAAACATAAAACTGAACATTAATAAATTTTTTTTCTTAAGAAGAAAACAAAAAATAATTTTATATATTAATCAATATATATAATATTGCTATATAGTTCCATTACAAAATATATATATAATAATATACACTAGATGTATACCTAGAAGATGCAAAATGAAACTAGAACAATACAAGAACTTTTACAATACAAGAACAATACAAGAACTTTTTTTTACAAGGATATATGTTTAATCAGTTATTTCATAATGGACAGGAGGAGAAGAATAATAAAACCTAAGAACCCTATAGAATTTACAATTAGAGAAAGAAGAAAATTAAGTTTAGAAGAAAGATTATAATGGTTAACAGAATTTTGAGAGCAAATAGGAATGAATAGGAGACCAACACTTGAAGATTTGTTAGAGAAAAGGAATATAGAAGAAGAGACAATTTTAATGATGAGGAACTATTGTGACATAGGAAGTAGTAAAGATTAAACAATATAAAGAATATGCTACTACAAAAAAAAATTTTTTATACATATACTTAGAAAAATTAATTTTCAATGAATCTTTTATTATAACTAGCTTAATAGGTATTTCATTTAAACACTTATTACTATTTTTGTATTATTTTTTATTATCAATATTTCAATGTAAATAAAAACATTTAAATATACAAAAAAAAAACTTGATAATTGTCTTAGATGGAAAAAATATTTGATAAAGTAAACAATTTAGTATCTAACGCAAAAAAATCATTAGTAAGTGATACACAGCTGAAACTATAAATTAAAGAGACTAGAATTAGAGGAATTAATGGAAAAGACTGTAAAAATATTATGGGACACTGAATTATCAGAAGAAGACGTACAATTAAACACTACCAGATTTGATAAATTAAGAAAAGAAGCGTTAGCGGTCTGAAACTTCACGAAGACAAATTAGAACAAGATAGTAGTTGTGTTGCATTAGAAGCAAAGAAAGATAGTTCAGTTAAAATGACGAATGCAAGTCTAAATACTACGGAAGTGGCATGAGTTTCAAAATTGTTACCTATCTTCAATGGAACAAAGGAAGAATTGAATCCTTGTGAGGGCTTATTCAAAGAAGAGCGCAATTCTTCAAAAATTAATTTAAACTAAAATAATGTAAGAAAAAAATTTCATATTTATGTCGTATTTTAAGAACAAAATCCTTTTAAATTTAAACAAAAAAATAAAAATAGCAGCGATCGCACAAGCTCTAAATAGTAAAACTATGAACAAATAGCAATAGTAATGATTATTATTCATGTGTTATATGTATTATTTTTTAAAAAGATATGATAATATGAATTTTATTTTTTGTTCTTATTTTATAAAAAAAAACATTTTTAAAAAACACGCTTTTATTAAAATGCGCTAAAAAGAAAAAATAAATAAATCTTTACTATCGACTTATAACGTTATTAATCAATTTATATGATAAAAAAGCTAGTCGCGAGGTTTAAGTACTTGTATTTACTTTGTTTAAAAATTTTTAGTTAAAATCAATCACATCAAGTTATATAATTTACTTGTTTCTCTACACAAGTTAATCTCGCGACAAGCTTTTATATCATATAAACTGTTTAATGACGTTATAAGTTGATAATAAAAGTTCTAAAGTAAAATGTTCTTTTTAGATCATTTAAATAAAAGCGTTTTTTTTAAGGTTTCTTCTTTTCAATTTATTTTTTTTCTTTTCAGCGAATGTTTTTGAAAAAGATATTTAACTTTTAATTTATTTTAAGACTCGCATTCGTATTCTCCGTAAGTACTTTCATTCAACACTTAAGGCCTCGTTACTCTTACGTAAACGTATTCGTTGCTGATCAGCTGTTTCATTTTCCTTACCAAGTCTATGAATAAATAGGTACTCTTACGTAAACGTAACGTTGCGTTGCGGATCAACCTATGCGCTCTTAAGAATTTTATTTTTATTTTCAAGCAGTGTTGTCAACAAAACGTATTAGCCGGCGGTTTACTTTTAGATTTTAATTATAAGATTCTCTTTTTAAAACATAAATTTAAAGAATATAAACATTACATACATATGTACATTAGGGTGTCCCTTATAAAGCAAACAATTTTTTTTTTTTGGAATTTCGAAACGCATACCCTCTGGTTTTTTTATATATAGAAAATTATATCTTAATATTAAATTTTGTTACTCTATCATGATTGCAACCCGTGGCGAGTAAGCCAAGAAGTTTCGCAAAATGCAATAAATGAAAACAAAAAAAAAATTCATAAAAGAACTTGTTTTATTAAAAATATTTCAATTTTCAAAATTAGATGGGATAACTTCTTTTAAGTGTATTTTTTCTGCAGTCTGGAAACAAATTTCTGTGTTCCTCAACACAGCGCAATAAAAACTGTTTTTGCTCTACATCTGCAGTAATAAGTCCGTGAAAATCTTGAACTAATTTGACTGCTCTTTCAGCAGTATCATTCACTACTCGCAAAAGACTTATTTTTCTCTTAGCTTCTAGAAATGCAGCGTTATCTATCCAAGATGCCACATTTGTGCGAAGAAAACTATCATCGATCTGTAATCGAGTAAGAAATACTGTGCTCTTATTTGATACAAAACTATCCAGTGTTTTATCTGAAACAAAGAAAAGTTATATTAAAAATTGTTTTATAAATATCCAGTTTTAATTTTTCAAAAATTATAATTTAATACAAAAATAACATTTTTATAAACATAATTGTGACTTACCAAACAACGTTTTTGACATTTCATCGTTCGTTGGAATATAACGTTTGTTAAAATCCGATATTTTTTCCCTGTTTAAGTTGACAATGATATTTGTTTTTGTTTCATTATCAACTTCGTCATCAAAAAGTGATAAAATGACTGCCTCTTCACTTAAATACCATAAATGATTACAAAACTTACTTACAGCAGCAATCGAAATTGTTTCGTCTATTTCATTGTAGCCTTTCACTTCTTTTAAAAAACGCAAATCCTGATTAGGTGCTTTTACAGCTTCTGTACATTCGAGCCATGGCTTAACGTAAATTATCGCAACAAATACGCAAATGTCGCGCAGAGCACTTTTATCATTTGCAGCTATGTTGACCTGGGACTGGAGCAAACATATTTTTAATGAATAAATCGCTCTGGCCATCCACCGTGCTTTGTGTAATGCTCCGGGAGGCTTGATTTTTATTTTCTTCTCTGGATCGCCATCCAAAAACACAACGCATAGTTCGATTAATTCACGATAATCGTCCCTTATAAAGGTTTTTTTCAGTGCTGCTTTATAAAACATTAAGTTGGATAAAATTTTTTCATCAGAAATGTGCTTTCTAACAAAATCGATGCATGGTTCAATCTTATTTGAATCGATGTTTTTCCAGTTGTCTCTGATTTTTTTAAAAATTTGTATTTCTGGAGATCCAATACTTTGCTTAATCTTGACTTCAAATACACCTTTAAGCACCAGCTCATAAACATGATGACGACAAGCGAAAAGCACCAAGTCTCTCTCTAAACTTTGCTCCAATAGAGCACAAGCACCATTAAAACGACCAGTATTCGTTGATGTTGTATCACAACAGATTATTTGTACCTTGTCAATGAGATTCCAGTCATATAGGACTGTTCTTATAGCCTTTTTTTGGTCTTTGCCAGATGAACTCTCTAATTTTGGTACTGCAAGAAGTTGTTCCTTGTCGCTATATGAAATTACAATTGGCAGCCGCTCTTCTTTTCGGCTTCTCACATCTAAGCCTGGTAAAAGTTTGCCATCCCAATGGATGGTTACAACATTAGGTACATTGTTCTTAAAGTCAGTTTTAATAGTTTCTGCCCTTGATTTTCTCATTTGTGTACGAATTCGTTGAATTGATGATTTATTTATCGAATATTCATCGCATCTCAGATCCAGTGCCTCTAGGATAGCCTGAATAATATACACTGAATCTCTTATACTTAGCTGGCACCTGTCTAAAACTGCGACTACCTTAGGTGTTATCAGATTTTTTCTTCCTCTTTTAGAACTGTCACGCTGCAAACTTGGGCTTGTCTCTGTCAGGATTTCGTCCTCGTGTGAATATGGTGGATCTTCCGTATCAGAATTGAATATTTCGTCCTCGTCTGAAACTTGCCTGTGTTCAACATTTGATGTAGAAGTCGATGCTACTGTGGATAATTCTTTTTGTCTCAATTTTCTTGTTTCTTCGTGTAATAGTCTTTTTCTGGATCTTTCTTCTTTGTCTGTCATATTTTTGTCTATACCAGCTAAGCAACCCGGTCTACCCGGCTCTCTCTGTAGCTTCAAAAATATTTTATCCTCTTCTATTTTCATAATTACGAGGGCATCGGCATGAGCAATATCAAATAGATTATCAAGATCATTTTCAAAATCATTTTCACGGGTTCTATAAATATCGAGACTTTTCTTACAATTTTTTTGCAACTTTTTCCAAAGTGTATATTTATCTAAAAGTTTCTTCACAAAGTTCGGAATAGCCTTTATGGGAATTCTTGCTTTCTCCCAAAAGATTACGCACTCCCTAATTGCTAGATTTGCACTTTCTCTAACACTGAGCTTGACTTCGCGAATATTGTAAAAATACACAGCGAGAACTTGTCGATTAGATGGTAGTTAACACCATTAATTTGATGACAAGGCATTCCGATGAGAAAAATTGGTTGCTTTCCACTTCGTAATTCGACACATTTTTATAATTAAGATACTGCACTTTATGAAACACACTATTGAAATGACAAATTACCATAGAAAACAACACATTAATTTAGCAGTTGAGTAGAAAGGGGAATCACCTTTTTAGATGGATATATGTGTTGTATATGAAAGCTCGCTTTTTATTAAAAGGTATGTAAACGAAAGCTTTTTATTATTAGAGCTTTTAAGAATGCCACATAGCTGCTTTTTTAAGTTTAAAGTTACAGTTTAGTTTAAAAATAGTTGCTGCTAATTTTATTTCGATAATAACTAGAAGATGCACCTTTGATATATATGTGTGTATATTGCTAAGTTACGATATATTGTTTTTTTGTAACCTTAATATAAAAAATAATACTCTCCGACTTAACTAATATAGAAACAATGCAACGTATCCTAAATTTAGTTTATTGTTGTTAACATTATATCATTTAATCGTTGAGCCACAGCTGTTTATGCATATTACTGGCACATATTAATACCATTGAAGTAAATCGCAAGTCGCCACAGGTTAACATTCTTAGATCAAATTAAAATTTTTCATGGTGGCTTTTTAGGTCATTTCGAAACTTTTTAGCGGGTATGCGCAAAAAAAAATGACGTCGAAAAATAAGGGACACCCTAACATACATATACATATATAAATAAATATAAATATATGTATATTAGTTTGTTTGTTTTACAATAACGCCCAAAACCGTTTTTGATTAAACTCGGTAAGAAGATAGAATGTTACAGCGAAATTACTGTAGGCTATATTTTTCCGGAATTTTGGAGCAGGGAGGAATAAAATGGTAAAAAATTAGCAAAAACCGATTTTTTGGAAATAACACTACAATCTAAAATCCAAATTTTTTCGTACGAATTTTTTATCGGAAAACTGGCATTAAAAAGGCAAATTTCAGGTCAATTTTGATCAATTTAGACTGCAAAATTTTTAAAGTTAATTTATTTTTTTTGGTTTAAGCTACCATTAGGGATACAGGTTTGAAAAATTTTTACTTACAGGGTACAAAACAAGGTAAAACCTTGTTTTAGATATTTTGGCGATTTTTAAATGAATTTTACAATGTCGCATAAAAGTACATTTGGAAAGTCGTCGCTTTTAAGGTTTACCCCCTTAAATTGGGTAAAATAAGGAATTTTTGGAATACTTTAATTTAGCTCATTTATACTGCAAAATTTGAAAAGTTTACGCCCTATTTCCGATTTGCGAAAGAACTCTTTCGTTCGTACAACTACATCCGTACAAATTCTAAAAAGGTTGTTTTAAATGTAGTTGTTCGAAAGAAAGAATTCTTTCGAACATCGGAAATAGGCTATTAATTATTTCATGCAAAAACTATCACTAGGGACATACATATATAACAAAAACTTAATTAAAGACACATAACGGTAACAATTCGTACCTTTTGTAAACACGTTTTCTTTATTTTCAAAATAATTTTGCACAAACTTGAAACCTATTTTCTTTCACATAAAGGTAGCAAGCAAATAAAGTACATTGTTCCCGGGCAAGGCGAGGATTTAGTAGCACTTTTTACTGATACCCATATAAGTGAGATCAAATTTGTACTTAAAGAGATATTAATAAAGTCTTAAAAAAATTTTAAGGTCCATAACTCCTTAACTAGGTGCAAAAAACTATATCAAAAGTTTCTATATTATAGCATTTTTCAGTGCTGTACATACAAACATATCTGTAAATATACATATGCACATATATTCTTTTCTACTTCTTTTTTAGAAAAGCGTCGATATCGTTATATATTGGCGATTTCAAGCAAGAACATTAACAACATGCTTCAAAGTAATACTGAGTGCAAAATCAAAACAAAACATATTTTTATACCCTTCACCGAAGGTAAAAGGGTATATATAATTTTGTCATTCCGTTTGTAATTTCTACAATATTGATTTAAGACCATACAAAGTATATATATTCTGGCTTCTTATGAGAAGGGAAGCTCAAATCCGGTTGTCCGTCTGTCCGTCTGTCCGTCCGTTGAAATGGGTTTTCCGAAGACCCCAGATATGATGAGAGCTAGGTTGTTATACATTTATGTCACATATAGTCCGGATTTGTTTGCTATTGAAATTCAGGAAGATCGGTCCATAAATGGCTGAGATATGAGCAAAAAACCACGACTACCTCTAATTTTTCCCATAAATCCCATGTTGTTGTTGTTTTTTAAATTCTTTTTTCTGCATATCTCGAGAACGGCAAGAGCTACGGCTTTGAAATTTGGTACAAACATCTTGCTTGCCAATACACAAACTCTCTAAAAAAATGGGCGGGATTGGATAAGTGGGTGTGGCACTTCCTATACAAAGACGTTATGTATTTCTGTATATCTGGAGAACAAAACAAGCTAAAGTTCCCAAATTAGGTACAAACATATCGGTTATCAATACACAGTATCCCACAAAATATGGGCGCGATTGGAAAAGTGGGCGTGGTACCTCCCGTACAAAGACATTATTGAAAATACTCAAAATTTTAAATTTTAGGGCTCTAGTATGACATATGAACACGTTTTATATACCAAAATGTCAGAAATTTTTAGCAGCATATATTTCCCGAAAACCCTGAAACCTTTCTCCCAAAAATGGAAGAGTAATGCCCAAAATAAAATTTTTTTTTTAAACATACCCATTTTCGGGATCAATAGGTCTTCCCGACTCCAAGTTTTATAATCTAAGTAAATGGTTTTTTCTTCCTTAAAACGTGGGTATATAAATCTGCCAAATCGGTTAAGAAATGGTTAAGTTATTAGCAAAATACTCCAAAAATGGGCTAAAAAGCATCAAAATTTCTATAAAAACTAAAATTTTAGAGCTGTTATATGACCTATGAATACATCTATTAGATCGGAAATTTTTAGTAGACCATATTTGCTGAAACACTCGGAAAAATCGGTTCAGATACAAAAAAGTTATTACCAAAATATTATTTTTTTAAGAAAAATACCTATTTTCGGGAACCGTAGACCTTTTCGAGTCCAAGTTTTATTACCAATGTAAATGGTAAATTTCTTCCCAAAGACGTCGGTATATAAATCTATCAAATCGGTTGAAAAATGCCCAAGTTATGACCAAATTACTGAAATCCAAATATTTACTTTTTTTTATATATATAATCAAGTTGTTTCATTTGATATGAAATTACAATTGGCAGCCGCTCTTCTTTTCGGCTTCTCACATCTAAGCCTGGTAAAAGTTTGCCATCCCAATGGATGGTTACAACATTAGGTACATTGTTCTTAAAGTCAGTTTTAATAGTTTCTGCCCTTGATTTTCTCATTTGTGTACGAATTCGTTGAATTGATGATTTATTTATCGAGTGCCTCTAGGATAGCCTGAATAATATACACTGAATCTCTTATACTTAGCTGGCACCTGTCTAAAACTGCGACTACCTTAGGTGTTATCAGATTTTTTCTTCCTCTTTTAGAACTGTCACGCTGCAAACTTGGGCTTGTCTCTGTCAGGATTTCGTCCTCGTGTGAATATGGTGGATCTTCCGTATCAGAATTGAATATTTCGACCTCGTCTGAAACTTGCCTGTGTTCAACATTTGATGTAGAAGTCGATGCTACTGTGGATAATTCTTTTTGTCTCAATTTTCTTGTTTCTTCGTGTAATAGTCTTTTTCTGGATCTTTCTTCTTTGTCTGTCATATTTTTGTCTATACCAGCTAAGCAACCCGGTCTACCCGGCTCTCTCTGTAGCTTCAAAAATATTTTATCCTCTTCTATTTTCATAATTACGAGGGCATCGGCATGAGCAATATCAAATAGATTATCAAGATCATTTTCAAAATCATTTTCACGGGTTCTATAAATATCGAGACTTTTCTTACAATTTTTTTGCAACTTTTTCCAAAGTGTATATTTATCTAAAAGTTTCTTCACAAAGTTCGGAATAGCCTTTATGGGAATTCTTGCTTTCTCCCAAAAGATTACGCACTCCCTAATTGCTAGATTTGCACTTTCTCTAACACTGAGCTTGACTTCGCGAATATTGTAAAAATACACAGCGAGAACTTGTCGATTAGATGGTAGTTTAGCACCATTAATTTGATGACAAGGCATTCCGATGAGAAAAATTGGTTGCTTTCCACTTCGTAATTCGACACATTTTTATAATTAAGATACTGCACTTTATGAAACACACTATTGAAATGACAAATTACCATAGAAAACAACACATTAATTTAGCAGTTGAGTAGAAAGGGGAATCACCTTTTTAGATGGATATATGTGTTGTATATGAAAGCTCGCTTTTTATTAAAAGGTATGTAAACGAAAGCTTTTTATTATTAGAGCTTTTAAGAATGCCACATAAAATTAAAATTCCTATGAATATCAAATATACAAAGCTGCTTTTTTAAGTTTAAAGTTACAGTTTAGTTTAAAAATAGTTGCTGCTAATTTTATTTCGATAATAACTAGAAGATGCACCTTTGATATATATGTGTGTATATTGCTAAGTTACGATATATTGTTTTTTTGTAACCTTAATATAAAAAATAATACTCTCCGACTTAACTAATATAGAAACAATGCAACGTATCCTAAATTTAGTTTATTGTTGTTAACATTATATCATTTAATCGTTGAGCCACAGCTGTTTATGCATATTACTGGCACATATTAATACCATTGAAGTAAATCGCAAGTTGCCACAGGTTAACATTCTTAGATCAAATTAAAATTTTTCATGGTGGCTTTTTAGGTCATTTCGAAACTTTTTAGCGGGTATGCGCAAAAAAAAATGACGTCGAAAAATAAGGGACACCCTAATAGGGTGTCCCTTATAGAGCAAACAATTTTTTTTTTTGGAATTTCGAAACGCATACCCTCTGGTTTTTTTATATATAGAAAATTATATCTTAATATTAAATTTTGTTACTCTATCATGATTGCAACCCGTGGCGAGTAAGCCAAGAAGTTTCGCAAAATGCAATAAATGAAAACAAAAAAAAAATTCATAAAAGAACTTGTTTATTAAAAATATTTCAATTTTCAAAATTAGATGGGATAACTTCTTTTAAGTGTATTTTTTCTGCAGTCTGGAAACAAATTTCTGTGTTCCTCAACACAGCGCAATAAAAACTGTTTTTGCTCTTCATCTGCAGTAATAAGTCCGTGAAAATCTTGAACTAATTTGACTGCTCTTTCAGCAGTATCATTCACTACTCGCAAAAGACTTATTTTTCTCTTAGCTTCTAGAAATGCAGCGTTATCTATCCAAGATGCCACATTTGTGCGAAGAAAACTATCATCGATCTGTAATCGAGTAAGAAATACTGTGCTCTTATTTGATACAAAACTATCCAGTGTTTTATCTGAAACAAAGAAAAGTTATATTAAAAATTGTTTTATAAATATCCAGTTTTAATTTTTCAAAAATTATAATTTAATACAAAAATAACATTTTTATAAACATAATTGTGACTCACCAAACAACGTTTTTGACATTTCATCGTTCGTTGGAATATAACGTTTGTTAAAATCCGATATTTTTTCCCTGTTTAAGTTGACAATGATATTTGTTTTTGTTTCATTATCAACTTCGTCATCAAAAAGTGATAAAATGACTGCCTCTTCACTTAAATACCATAAATGATTACAAAACTTACTTACAGCAGCAATCGAAATTGTTTCGTCTATTTCATTGTAGCCTTTCACTTCTTTTAAAAAACGCAAATCCTGATTAGGTGCTTTTACAGCTTCTGTACATTCGAGCCATGGCTTAACGTAAATTATCGCAACAAATACGCAAATGTCGCGCAGAGCACTTTTATCATTTGCAGCTATGTTGACCTGGGACTGGAGCAAACATATTTTTAATGAATAAATCGCTCTGGCCATCCACCGTGCTTTGTGTAATGCTCCGGGAGGCTTGATTTTTATTTTCTTCTCTGGATCGCCATCCAAAAACACAACGCATAGTTCGATTAATTCACGATAATCGTCCCTTATAAAGGTTTTTTTCAGTGCTGCTTTATAAAACATTAAGTTGGATAAAATTTTTTCATCAGAAATGTGCTTTCTAACAAAATCGATGCATGGTTCAATCTTATTTGAATCGATGTTTTTCCAGTTGTCTCTGATTTTTTTAAAAATTTGTATTTCTGGAGATCCAATACTTTGCTTAATCTTGACTTCAAATACACCTTTAAGCACCAGCTCATAAACATGATGACGACAAGCGAAAAGCACCAAGTCTCTCTCTAAACTTTGCTCCAATAGAGCACAAGCACCATTAAAACGACCAGTATTCGTTGATGTTGTATCACAACAGATTATTTGTACCTTGTCAATGAGATTCCAGTCATATAGGACTGTTCTTATAGCCTTTTTTTGGTCTTTGCCAGATGAACTCTCTAATTTTGGTACTGCAAGAAGTTGTTCCTTGTCGCTATATGAAATTACAATTGGCAGCCGCTCTTCTTTTCGGCTTCTCACATCTAAGCCTGGTAAAAGTTTGCCATCCCAATGGATGGTTACAACATTAGGTACATTGTTCTTAAAGTCAGTTTTAATAGTTTCTGCCCTTGATTTTCTCATTTGTGTACGAATTCGTTGAATTGATGATTTATTTATCGAATATTCATCGCATCTCAGATCCAGTGCCTCTAGGATAGCCTGAATAATATACACTGAATCTCTTATACTTAGCTGGCACCTGTCTAAAACTGCGACTACCTTAGGTGTTATCAGATTTTTTCTTCCTCTTTTAGAACTGTCACGCTGCAAACTTGGGCTTGTCTCTGTCAGGATTTCGTCCTCGTGTGAATATGGTGGATCTTCCGTATCCGAATTGAATATTTCGTCCTCGTCTGAAACTTGCCTGTGTTCAACATTTGATGTAGAAGTCGATGCTACTGTGGATAATTCTTTTTGTCTCAATTTTCTTGTTTCTTCGTGTAATAGTCTTTTTCTGGATCTTTCTTCTTTGTCTGTCATATTTTTGTCTATACCAGCTAAGCAACCCGGTCTACCCGGCTCTCTCTGTAGCTTCAAAAATATTTTATCCTCTTCTATTTTCATAATTACGAGGGCATCGGCATGAGCAATATCAAATAGATTATCAAGATCATTTTCAAAATCATTTTCACGGGTTCTATAAATATCGAGACTTTTCTTACAATTTTTTTGCAACTTTTTCCAAAGTGTATATTTATCTAAAAGTTTCTTCACAAAGTTCGGAATAGCCTTTATGGGAATTCTTGCTTTCTCCCAAAAGATTACGCACTCCCTAATTGCTAGATTTGCACTTTCTCTAACACTGAGCTTGACTTCGCGAATATTGTAAAAATACACAGCGAGAACTTGTCGATTAGATGGTAGTTAACACCATTAATTTGATGACAAGGCATTCCGATGAGAAAAATTGGTTGCTTTCCACTTCGTAATTCGACACATTTTTATAATTAAGATACTGCACTTTATGAAACACACTATTGAAATGACAAATTACCATAGAAAACAACACATTAATTTAGCAGTTGAGTAGAAAGGGGAATCACCTTTTTAGATGGATATATGTGTTGTATATGAAAGCTCGCTTTTTATTAAAAGGTATGTAAACGAAAGCTTTTTATTATTAGAGCTTTTAAGAATGCCACATAGCTGCTTTTTTAAGTTTAAAGTTACAGTTTAGTTTAAAAATAGTTGCTGCTAATTTTATTTCGATAATAACTAGAAGATGCACCTTTGATATATATGTGTGTATATTGCTAAGTTACGATATATTGTTTTTTTGTAACCTTAATATAAAAAATAATACTCTCCGACTTAACTAATATAGAAACAATGCAACGTATCCTAAATTTAGTTTATTGTTGTTAACATTATATCATTTAATCGTTGAGCCACAGCTGTTTATGCATATTACTGGCACATATTAATACCATTGAAGTAAATCGCAAGTCGCCACAGGTTAACATTCTTAGATCAAATTAAAATTTTTCATGGTGGCTTTTTAGGTCATTTCGAAACTTTTTAGCGGGTATGCGCAAAAAAAAATGACGTCGAAAAATGCACCCTATTAGGGTGTCCCTTATAAAGCAAACAATTTTTTTTTTTGGAATTTCGAAACGCATACCCTCTGGTTTTTTTATATATAGAAAATTATATCTTAATATTAAATTTTGTTACTCTATCATGATTGCAACCCGTGGCGAGTAAGCCAAGAAGTTTCGCAAAATGCAATAAATGAAAACAAAAAAAAAATTCATAAAAGAACTTGTTTTATTAAAAATATTTCAATTTTCAAAATTAGATGGGATAACTTCTTTTAAGTGTATTTTTTCTGCAGTCTGGAAACAAATTTCTGTGTTCCTCAACACAGCGCAATAAAAACTGTTTTTGCTCTTCATCTGCAGTAATAAGTCCGTGAAAATCTTGAACTAATTTGACTGCTCTTTCAGCAGTATCATTCACTACTCGCAAAAGACTTATTTTTCTCTTAGCTTCTAGAAATGCAGCGTTATCTATCCAAGATGCCACATTTGTGCGAAGAAAACTATCATCGATCTGTAATCGAGTAAGAAATACTGTGCTCTTATTTGATACAAAACTATCCAGTGTTTTATCTGAAACAAAGAAAAGTTATATTAAAAATTGTTTTATAAATATCCAGTTTTAATTTTTCAAAAATTATAATTTAATACAAAAATAACATTTTTATAAACATAATTGTGACTCACCAAACAACGTTTTTGACATTTCATCGTTCGTTGGAATATAACGTTTGTTAAAATCCGATATTTTTTCCCTGTTTAAGTTGACAATGATATTTGTTTTTGTTTCATTATCAACTTCGTCATCAAAAAGTGATAAAATGACTGCCTCTTCACTTAAATACCATAAATGATTACAAAACTTACTTACAGCAGCAATCGAAATTGTTTCGTCTATTTCATTGTAGCCTTTCACTTCTTTTAAAAAACGCAAATCCTGATTAGGTGCTTTTACAGCTTCTGTACATTCGAGCCATGGCTTAACGTAAATTATCGCAACAAATACGCAAATGTCGCGCAGAGCACTTTTATCATTTGCAGCTATGTTGACCTGGGACTGGAGCAAACATATTTTTAATGAATAAATCGCTCTGGCCATCCACCGTGCTTTGTGTAATGCTCCGGGAGGCTTGATTTTTATTTTCTTCTCTGGATCGCCATCCAAAAACACAACGCATAGTTCGATTAATTCACGATAATCGTCCCTTATAAAGGTTTTTTTCAGTGCTGCTTTATAAAACATTAAGTTGGATAAAATTTTTTCATCAGAAATGTGCTTTCTAACAAAATCGATGCATGGTTCAATCTTATTTGAATCGATGTTTTTCCAGTTGTCTCTGATTTTTTTAAAAATTTGTATTTCTGGAGATCCAATACTTTGCTTAATCTTGACTTCAAATACACCTTTAAGCACCAGCTCATAAACATGATGACGACAAGCGAAAAGCACCAAGTCTCTCTCTAAACTTTGCTCCAATAGAGCACAAGCACCATTAAAACGACCAGTATTCGTTGATGTTGTATCACAACAGATTATTTGTACCTTGTCAATGAGATTCCAGTCATATAGGACTGTTCTTATAGCCTTTTTTTGGTCTTTGCCAGATGAACTCTCTAATTTTGGTACTGCAAGAAGTTGTTCCTTGTCGCTATATGAAATTACAATTGGCAGCCGCTCTTCTTTTCGGCTTCTCACATCTAAGCCTGGTAAAAGTTTGCCATCCCAATGGATGGTTACAACATTAGGTACATTGTTCTTAAAGTCAGTTTTAATAGTTTCTGCCCTTGATTTTCTCATTTGTGTACGAATTCGTTGAATTGATGATTTATTTATCGAATATTCATCGCATCTCAGATCCAGTGCCTCTAGGATAGCCTGAATAATATACACTGAATCTCTTATACTTAGCTGGCACCTGTCTAAAACTGCGACTACCTTAGGTGTTATCAGATTTTTTCTTCCTCTTTTAGAACTGTCACGCTGCAAACTTGGGCTTGTCTCTGTCAGGATTTCGTCCTCGTGTGAATATGGTGGATCTTCCGTATCCGAATTGAATATTTCGTCCTCGTCTGAAACTTGCCTGTGTTCAACATTTGATGTAGAAGTCGATGCTACTGTGGATAATTCTTTTTGTCTCAATTTTCTTGTTTCTTCGTGTAATAGTCTTTTTCTGGATCTTTCTTCTTTGTCTGTCATATTTTTGTCTATACCAGCTAAGCAACCCGGTCTACCCGGCTCTCTCTGTAGCTTCAAAAATATTTTATCCTCTTCTATTTTCATAATTACGAGGGCATCGGCATGAGCAATATCAAATAGATTATCAAGATCATTTTCAAAATCATTTTCACGGGTTCTATAAATATCGAGACTTTTCTTACAATTTTTTTGCAACTTTTTCCAAAGTGTATATTTATCTAAAAGTTTCTTCACAAAGTTCGGAATAGCCTTTATGGGAATTCTTGCTTTCTCCCAAAAGATTACGCACTCCCTAATTGCTAGATTTGCACTTTCTCTAACACTGAGCTTGACTTCGCGAATATTGTAAAAATACACAGCGAGAACTTGTCGATTAGATGGTAGTTAACACCATTAATTTGATGACAAGGCATTCCGATGAGAAAAATTGGTTGCTTTCCACTTCGTAATTCGACACATTTTTATAATTAAGATACTGCACTTTATGAAACACACTATTGAAATGACAAATTACCATAGAAAACAACACATTAATTTAGCAGTTGAGTAGAAAGGGGAATCACCTTTTTAGATGGATATATGTGTTGTATATGAAAGCTCGCTTTTTATTAAAAGGTATGTAAACGAAAGCTTTTTATTATTAGAGCTTTTAAGAATGCCTTATAGCTGCTTTTTTAAGTTTAAAGTTACAGTTTAGTTTAAAAATAGTTGCTGCTAATTTTATTTCGATAATAACTAGAAGATGCACCTTTGATATATATGTGTGTATATTGCTAAGTTACGATATATTGTTTTTTTGTAACCTTAATATAAAAAATAATACTCTCCGACTTAACTAATATAGAAACAATGCAACGTATCCTAAATTTAGTTTATTGTTGTTAACATTATATCATTTAATCGTTGAGCCACAGCTGTTTATGCATATTACTGGCACATATTAATACCATTGAAGTAAATCGCAAGTCGCCACAGGTTAACATTCTTAGATCAAATTAAAATTTTTCATGGTGGCTTTTTAGGTCATTTCGAAACTTTTTAGCGGGTATGCGCAAAAAAAAATGACGTCGAAAAATGCACCCTATTAGGGTGTCCCTTATAAAGCAAACAATTTTTTTTTTTGGAATTTCGAAACGCATACCCTCTGGTTTTTTTATATATAGAAAATTATATCTTAATATTAAATTTTGTTACTCTATCATGATTGCAACCCGTGGCGAGTAAGCCAAGAAGTTTCGCAAAATGCAATAAATGAAAACAAAAAAAAAATTCATAAAAGAACTTGTTTTATTAAAAATATTTCAATTTTCAAAATTAGATGGGATAACTTCTTTTAAGTGTATTTTTTCTGCAGTCTGGAAACAAATTTCTGTGTTCCTCAACACAGCGCAATAAAAACTGTTTTTGCTCTTCATCTGCAGTAATAAGTCCGTGAAAATCTTGAACTAATTTGACTGCTCTTTCAGCAGTATCATTCACTACTCGCAAAAGACTTATTTTTCTCTTAGCTTCTAGAAATGCAGCGTTATCTATCCAAGATGCCACATTTGTGCGAAGAAAACTATCATCGATCTGTAATCGAGTAAGAAATACTGTGCTCTTATTTGATACAAAACTATCCAGTGTTTTATCTGAAACAAAGAAAAGTTATATTAAAAATTGTTTTATAAATATCCAGTTTTAATTTTTCAAAAATTATAATTTAATACAAAAATAACATTTTTATAAACATAATTGTGACTCACCAAACAACGTTTTTGACATTTCATCGTTCGTTGGAATATAACGTTTGTTAAAATCCGATATTTTTTCCCTGTTTAAGTTGACAATGATATTTGTTTTTGTTTCATTATCAACTTCGTCATCAAAAAGTGATAAAATGACTGCCTCTTCACTTAAATACCATAAATGATTACAAAACTTACTTACAGCAGCAATCGAAATTGTTTCGTCTATTTCATTGTAGCCTTTCACTTCTTTTAAAAAACGCAAATCCTGATTAGGTGCTTTTACAGCTTCTGTACATTCGAGCCATGGCTTAACGTAAATTATCGCAACAAATACGCAAATGTCGCGCAGAGCACTTTTATCATTTGCAGCTATGTTGACCTGGGACTGGAGCAAACATATTTTTAATGAATAAATCGCTCTGGCCATCCACCGTGCTTTGTGTAATGCTCCGGGAGGCTTGATTTTTATTTTCTTCTCTGGATCGCCATCCAAAAACACAACGCATAGTTCGATTAATTCACGATAATCGTCCCTTATAAAGGTTTTTTTCAGTGCTGCTTTATAAAACATTAAGTTGGATAAAATTTTTTCATCAGAAATGTGCTTTCTAACAAAATCGATGCATGGTTCAATCTTATTTGAATCGATGTTTTTCCAGTTGTCTCTGATTTTTTTAAAAATTTGTATTTCTGGAGATCCAATACTTTGCTTAATCTTGACTTCAAATACACCTTTAAGCACCAGCTCATAAACATGATGACGACAAGCGAAAAGCACCAAGTCTCTCTCTAAACTTTGCTCCAATAGAGCACAAGCACCATTAAAACGACCAGTATTCGTTGATGTTGTATCACAACAGATTATTTGTACCTTGTCAATGAGATTCCAGTCATATAGGACTGTTCTTATAGCCTTTTTTTGGTCTTTGCCAGATGAACTCTCTAATTTTGGTACTGCAAGAAGTTGTTCCTTGTCGCTATATGAAATTACAATTGGCAGCCGCTCTTCTTTTCGGCTTCTCACATCTAAGCCTGGTAAAAGTTTGCCATCCCAATGGATGGTTACAACATTAGGTACATTGTTCTTAAAGTCAGTTTTAATAGTTTCTGCCCTTGATTTTCTCATTTGTGTACGAATTCGTTGAATTGATGATTTATTTATCGAATATTCATCGCATCTCAGATCCAGTGCCTCTAGGATAGCCTGAATAATATACACTGAATCTCTTATACTTAGCTGGCACCTGTCTAAAACTGCGACTACCTTAGGTGTTATCAGATTTTTTCTTCCTCTTTTAGAACTGTCACGCTGCAAACTTGGGCTTGTCTCTGTCAGGATTTCGTCCTCGTGTGAATATGGTGGATCTTCCGTATCCGAATTGAATATTTCGTCCTCGTCTGAAACTTGCCTGTGTTCAACATTTGATGTAGAAGTCGATGCTACTGTGGATAATTCTTTTTGTCTCAATTTTCTTGTTTCTTCGTGTAATAGTCTTTTTCTGGATCTTTCTTCTTTGTCTGTCATATTTTTGTCTATACCAGCTAAGCAACCCGGTCTACCCGGCTCTCTCTGTAGCTTCAAAAATATTTTATCCTCTTCTATTTTCATAATTACGAGGGCATCGGCATGAGCAATATCAAATAGATTATCAAGATCATTTTCAAAATCATTTTCACGGGTTCTATAAATATCGAGACTTTTCTTACAATTTTTTTGCAACTTTTTCCAAAGTGTATATTTATCTAAAAGTTTCTTCACAAAGTTCGGAATAGCCTTTATGGGAATTCTTGCTTTCTCCCAAAAGATTACGCACTCCCTAATTGCTAGATTTGCACTTTCTCTAACACTGAGCTTGACTTCGCGAATATTGTAAAAATACACAGCGAGAACTTGTCGATTAGATGGTAGTTAACACCATTAATTTGATGACAAGGCATTCCGATGAGAAAAATTGGTTGCTTTCCACTTCGTAATTCGACACATTTTTATAATTAAGATACTGCACTTTATGAAACACACTATTGAAATGACAAATTACCATAGAAAACAACACATTAATTTAGCAGTTGAGTAGAAAGGGGAATCACCTTTTTAGATGGATATATGTGTTGTATATGAAAGCTCGCTTTTTATTAAAAGGTATGTAAACGAAAGCTTTTTATTATTAGAGCTTTTAAGAATGCCTTATAGCTGCTTTTTTAAGTTTAAAGTTACAGTTTAGTTTAAAAATAGTTGCTGCTAATTTTATTTCGATAATAACTAGACGATGCACCTTTGATATATATGTGTGTATATTGCTAAGTTACGATATATTGTTTTTTTGTAACCTTAATATAAAAAATAATACTCTCCGACTTAACTAATATAGAAACAATGCAACGTATCCTAAATTTAGTTTATTGTTGTTAACATTATATCATTTAATCGTTGAGCCACAGCTGTTTATGCATATTACTGGCACATATTAATACCATTGAAGTAAATCGCAAGTCGCCACAGGTTAACATTCTTAGATCAAATTAAAATTTTTCATGGTGGCTTTTTAGGTCATTTCGAAACTTTTTAGCGGGTATGCGCAAAAAAAAATGACGTCGAAAAATAAGGGACACCCTAACATACATATACATATATAAATAAATATAAATATATGTATATTAGTTTGTTTGTTTTACAATAACGCCCAAAACCGTTTTTGATTAAACTCGGTAAGAAGATAGAATGTTACAGCGAAATTACTGTAGGCTATATTTTTCCGGAATTTTGGAGCAGGGAGGAATAAAATGGTAAAAAATTAGCAAAAACCGATTTTTTGGAAATAACACTACAATCTAAAATCCAAATTTTTTTCGTACGAATTTTTTATCGGAAAACTGGCATTAAAAAGGCAAATTTCAGGTCAATTTTGATCAATTTAGACTGCAAAATTTTTAAAGTTAATTTATTTTTTTTGGTTTAAGCTACCATTAGGGATACAGGTTTGAAAAATTTTTACTTACAGGGTACAAAACAAGGTAAAACCTTGTTTTAGATATTTTGGCGATTTTTAAATGAATTTTACAATGTCGCATAAAAGTACATTTGGAAAGTCGTCGCTTTTAAGGTTTACCCCCTTAAATTGGGTAAAATAAGGAATTTTTGGAATACTTTAATTTAGCTCATTTATACTGCAAAATTTGAAAAGTTTACGCCCTATTTCCGATTTGCGAAAGAACTCTTTCGTTCGTACAACTACATCCGTACAAATTCTAAAAAGGTTGTTTTAAATGTAGTTGTTCGAAAGAAAGAATTCTTTCGAACATCGGAAATAGGCTATTAATTATTTCATGCAAAAACTATCACTAGGGACATACATATATAACAAAAACTTAATTAAAGACACATAACGGTAACAATTCGTACCTTTTGTAAACACGTTTTCTTTATTTTCAAAATAATTTTGCACAAACTTGAAACCTATTTTCTTTCACATAAAGGTAGCAAGCAAATAAAGTACATTGTTCCCGGGCAAGGCGAGGATTTAGTAGCACTTTTTACTGATACCCATATAAGTGAGATCAAATTTGTACTTAAAGAGATATTAATAAAGTCTTAAAAAAATTTTAAGGTCCATAACTCCTTAACTAGGTGCAAAAAACTATATCAAAAGTTTCTATATTATAGCATTTTTCAGTGCTGTACATACAAACATATCTGTAAATATACATATGCACATATATTCTTTTCTACTTCTTTTTTAGAAAAGCGTCGATATCGTTATATATTGGCGATTTCAAGCAAGAACATTAACAACATGCTTCAAAGTAACACTGAGTGCAAAATCAAAACAAAACATATTTTTATACCCTTCACCGAAGGTAAAAGGGTATATATAATTTTGTCATTCCGTTTGTAATTTCTACAATATTGATTTAAGACCATACAAAGTATATATATTCTGGCTTCTTATGAGAAGGGAAGCTCAAATCCGGTTGTCCGTCTGTCCCGTACAAAGACATTATTGAAAATACTCAAAATTTTAAATTTTAGGGCTCTAGTATGACATATGAACACGTTTTATATACCAAAATGTCAGAAATTTTTAGCAGCATATATTTCCCGAAAACCCTGAAACCTTTCTCCCAAAAATGGAAGAGTAATGCCCAAAATAAATTTTTTTTTTAAACATACCCATTTTCGGGATCAATAGGTCTTCCCGACTCCAAGTTTTATAATCTAAGTAAATGGTTTTTTCTTCCTTAAAACGTGGGTATATAAATCTGCCAAATCGGTTAAGAAATGGTTAAGTTATTAGCAAAATACTCCAAAAATGGGCTAAAAAGCATCCAAATTTCTATAAAAACTAAAATTTTAGAGCTGTTATATGACCTATGAATACATCTATTAGATCGGAAATTTTTAGTAGACCATATTTGCTGAAACACTCGGAAAAATCGGTTCAGATACAAAAAAGTTATTACCAAAATATTATTTTTTTAAGAAAAATACCTATTTTCGGGAACCGTAGACCTTTTCGAGTCCAAGTTTTATTACCAATATAAATGGTAAATTTCTTCCCAAAGACGTCGGTATATAAATCTATCAAATCGGTTGAAAAATGCCCAATAGGGCCCTAATAGGGTGTCCCTTATAAAGCAAACAATTTTTTTTTTGGAATTTCGAAACGCATACCCTCTGGTTTTTTTATATATAGAAAATTATATCTTAATATGTATTAAATTTTGTTACTCTATCATGATTGCAACCCGTGGCGAGTAAGCCAAGAAGTTTCGCAAAATGCAATAAATGAAAACAAAAAAAAAATTCATAAAAGAACTTGTTTTATTAAAAATATTTCAATTTTCAAAATTAGATGGGATAACTTCTTTTAAGTGTATTTTTTCTGCAGTCTGGAAACAAATTTCTGTGTTCCTCAACACAGCGCAATAAAAACTGTTTTTGCTCTTCATCTGCAGTAATAAGTCCGTGAAAATCTTGAACTAATTTGACTGCTCTTTCAGCAGTATCATTCACTACTCGCAAAAGACTTATTTTTCTCTTAGCTTCTAGAAATGCAGCGTTATCTATCCAAGATGCCACATTTGTGCGAAGAAAACTATCATCGATCTGTAATCGAGTAAGAAATACTGTGCTCTTATTTGATACAAAACTATCCAGTGTTTTATCTGAAACAAAGAAAAGTTATATTAAAAATTGTTTTATAAATATCCAGTTTTAATTTTTCAAAAATTATAATTTAATACAAAAATAACATTTTTATAAACATAATTGTGACTCACCAAACAACGTTTTTGACATTTCATCGTTCGTTGGAATATAACGTTTGTTAAAATCCGATATTTTTTCCCTGTTTAAGTTGACAATGATATTTGTTTTTGTTTCATTATCAACTTCGTCATCAAAAAGTGATAAAATGACTGCCTCTTCACTTAAATACCATAAATGATTACAAAACTTACTTACAGCAGCAATCGAAATTGTTTCGTCTATTTCATTGTAGCCTTTCACTTCTTTTAAAAAACGCAAATCCTGATTAGGTGCTTTTACAGCTTCTGTACATTCGAGCCATGGCTTAACGTAAATTATCGCAACAAATACGCAAATGTCGCGCAGAGCACTTTTATCATTTGCAGCTATGTTGACCTGGGACTGGAGCAAACATATTTTTAATGAATAAATCGCTCTGGCCATCCACCGTGCTTTGTGTAATGCTCCGGGAGGCTTGATTTTTATTTTCTTCTCTGGATCGCCATCCAAAAACACAACGCATAGTTCGATTAATTCACGATAATCGTCCCTTATAAAGGTTTTTTTCAGTGCTGCTTTATAAAACATTAAGTTGGATAAAATTTTTTCATCAGAAATGTGCTTTCTAACAAAATCGATGCATGGTTCAATCTTATTTGAATCGATGTTTTTCCAGTTGTCTCTGATTTTTTTAAAAATTTGTATTTCTGGAGATCCAATACTTTGCTTAATCTTGACTTCAAATACACCTTTAAGCACCAGCTCATAAACATGATGACGACAAGCGAAAAGCACCAAGTCTCTCTCTAAACTTTGCTCCAATAGAGCACAAGCACCATTAAAACGACCAGTATTCGTTGATGTTGTATCACAACAGATTATTTGTACCTTGTCAATGAGATTCCAGTCATATAGGACTGTTCTTATAGCCTTTTCTTGGTCTTTGCCAGATGAACTCTCTAATTTTGGTACTGCAAGGAGTTGTTCCTTGTCGCTATATGAAATTACAATTGGCAGCCGCTCTTCTTTTCGGCTTCTCACATCTAAGCCTGGTAAAAGTTTGCCATCCCAATGGATGGTTACAACATTAGGTACATTGTTCTTAAAGTCAGTTTTAATAGTTTCTGCCCTTGATTTTCTCATTTGTGTACGAATTCGTTGAATTGATGATTTATTTATCGAATATTCATCGCATCTCAGATCCAGTGCCTCTAGGATAGCCTGAATAATATACACTGAATCTCTTATACTTAGCTGGCACCTGTCTAAAACTGCGACTACCTTAGGTGTTATCAGATTTTTTCTTCCTCTTTTAGAACTGTCACGCTGCAAACTTGGGCTTGTCTCTGTCAGGATTTCGTCCTCGTGTGAATATGGTGGATCTTCCGTATCAGAATTGAATATTTCGTCCTCGTCTGAAACTTGCCTGTGTTCAACATTTGATGTAGAAGTCGATGCTACTGTGGATAATTCTTTTTGTCTCAATTTTCTTGTTTCTTCGTGTAATAGTCTTTTTCTGGATCTTTCTTCTTTGTCTGTCATATTTTTGTCTATACCAGCTAAGCAACCCGGTCTACCCGGCTCTCTCTGTAGCTTCAAAAATATTTTATCCTCTTCTATTTTCATAATTACGAGGGCATCGGCATGAGCAATATCAAATAGATTATCAAGATCATTTTCAAAATCATTTTCACGGGTTCTATAAATATCGAGACTTTTCTTACAATTTTTTTGCAACTTTTTCCAAAGTGTATATTTATCTAAAAGTTTCTTCACACAGTTCGGAATAGCCTTTATGGGAATTCTTGCTTTCTCCCAAAAGATTACGCACTCCCTAATTGCTAGATTTGCACTTTCTCTAACACTGAGCTTGACTTCGCGAATATTGTAAAAATACACAGCGAGAACTTGTCGATTAGATGGTAGTTTAGCACCATTAATTTGATGACAAGGCATTCCGATGAGAAAAATTGGTTGCTTTCCACTTCGTAATTCGACACATTTTTATAATTAAGATACTGCACTTTATGAAACACACTATTGAAATGACAAATTACCATAGAAAACAACACATTAATTTAGCAGTTGAGTAGAAAGGGGAATCACCTTTTTAGATGGATATATGTGTTGTATATGAAAGCTCGCTTTTTATTAAAAGGTATGTAAACGAAAGCTTTTTATTATTAGAGCTTTTAAGAATGCCACATAAAATTAAAATTCCTATGAATATCAAATATACATAGCTGCTTTTTTAAGTTTAAAGTTACAGTTTAGTTTAAAAATAGTTGCTGCTAATTTTATTTCGATAATAACTAGAAGATGCACCTTTGATATATATGTGTGTATATTGCTAAGTTACGATATATTGTTTTTTTGTAACCTTAATATAAAAAATAATACTCTCCGACTTAACTAATATAGAAACAATGCAACGTATCCTAAATTTAGTTTATTGTTGTTAACATTATATCATTTAATCGTTGAGCCACAGCTGTTTATGCATATTACTGGCACATATTAATACCATTGAAGTAAATCGCAAGTCGCCACAGGTTAACATTCTTAGATCAAATTAAAATTTTTCATGGTGGCTTTTTAGGTCATTTCGAAACTTTTTAGCGGGTATGCGCAAAAAAAAATGACGTCGAAAAATAAGGGACACCCTAATAGGGTGTCCCTTATAAAGCAAACAATTTTTTTTTTGGAATTTCGAAACGCATACCCTCTGGTTTTTTTATATATAGAAAATTATATCTTAATATTAAATTTTGTTACTCTATCATGATTGCAACCCGTGGCGAGTAAGCCAAGAAGTTTCGCAAAATGCAATAAATGAAAACAAAAAAAAAATTCATAAAAGAACTTGTTTTATTAAAAATATTTCAATTTTCAAAATTAGATGGGATAACTTCTTTTAAGTGTATTTTTTCTGCAGTCTGGAAACAAATTTCTGTGTTCCTCAACACAGCGCAATAAAAACTGTTTTTGCTCTTCATCTGCAGTAATAAGTCCGTGAAAATCTTGAACTAATTTGACTGCTCTTTCAGCAGTATCATTCACTACTCGCAAAAGACTTATTTTTCTCTTAGCTTCTAGAAATGCAGCGTTATCTATCCAAGATGCCACATTTGTGCGAAGAAAACTATCATCGATCTGTAATCGAGTAAGAAATACTGTGCTCTTATTTGATACAAAACTATCCAGTGTTTTATCTGAAACAAAGAAAAGTTATATTAAAAATTGTTTTATAAATATCCAGTTTTAATTTTTCAAAAATTATAATTTAATACAAAAATAACATTTTTATAAACATAATTGTGACTCACCAAACAACGTTTTTGACATTTCATCGTTCGTTGGAATATAACGTTTGTTAAAATCCGATATTTTTTCCCTGTTTAAGTTGACAATGATATTTGTTTTTGTTTCATTATCAACTTCGTCATCAAAAAGTGATAAAATGACTGCCTCTTCACTTAAATACCATAAATGATTACAAAACTTACTTACAGCAGCAATCGAAATTGTTTCGTCTATTTCATTGTAGCCTTTCACTTCTTTTAAAAAACGCAAATCCTGATTAGGTGCTTTTACAGCTTCTGTACATTCGAGCCATGGCTTAACGTAAATTATCGCAACAAATACGCAAATGTCGCGCAGAGCACTTTTATCATTTGCAGCTATGTTGACCTGGGACTGGAGCAAACATATTTTTAATGAATAAATCGCTCTGGCCATCCACCGTGCTTTGTGTAATGCTCCGGGAGGCTTGATTTTTATTTTCTTCTCTGGATCGCCATCCAAAAACACAACGCATAGTTCGATTAATTCACGATAATCGTCCCTTATAAAGGTTTTTTTCAGTGCTGCTTTATAAAACATTAAGTTGGATAAAATTTTTTCATCAGAAATGTGCTTTCTAACAAAATCGATGCATGGTTCAATCTTATTTGAATCGATGTTTTTCCAGTTGTCTCTGATTTTTTTAAAAATTTGTATTTCTGGAGATCCAATACTTTGCTTAATCTTGACTTCAAATACACCTTTAAGCACCAGCTCATAAACATGATGACGACAAGCGAAAAGCACCAAGTCTCTCTCTAAACTTTGCTCCAATAGAGCACAAGCACCATTAAAACGACCAGTATTCGTTGATGTTGTATCACAACAGATTATTTGTACCTTGTCAATGAAATTCCAGTCATATAGGACTGTTCTTATAGCCTTTTCTTGGTCTTTGCCAGATGAACTCTCTAATTTTGGTACTGCAAGAAGTTGTTCCTTGTCGCTATATGAAATTACAATTGGCAGCCGCTCTTCTTTTCGGCTTCTCACATCTAAGCCTGGTAAAAGTTTGCCATCCCAATGGATGGGTACAACATTAGGTACATTGTTCTTAAAGTCAGTTTTAATAGTTTCTGCCCTTGATTTTCTCATTTGTGTACGAATTCGTTGAATTGATGATTTATTTATCGAATATTCATCGCATCTCAGATCCAGTGCCTCTAGGATAGCCTGAATAATATACACTGAATCTCTTATACTTAGCTGGCACCTGTCTAAAACTGCGACTACCTTAGGTGTTATCAGATTTTTTCTTCCTCTTTTAGAACTGTCACGCTGCAAACTTGGGCTTGTCTCTGTCAGGATTTCGTCCTCGTGTGAATATGGTGGATCTTCCGTATCAGAATTGAATATTTCGTCCTCGTCTGAAACTTGCCTGTGTTCAACATTTGATGTAGAAGTCGATGCTACTGTGGATAATTCTTTTTGTCTCAATTTTCTTGTTTCTTCGTGTAATAGTCTTTTTCTGGATCTTTCTTCTTTGTCTGTCATATTTTTGTCTATACCAGCTAAGCAACCCGGTCTACCCGGCTCTCTCTGTAGCTTCAAAAATATTTTATCCTCTTCTATTTTCATAATTACGAGGGCATCGGCATGAGCAATATCAAATAGATTATCAAGATCATTTTCAAAATCATTTTCACGGGTTCTATAAATATCGAGACTTTTCTTACAATTTTTTTGCAACTTTTTCCAAAGTGTATATTTATCTAAAAGTTTCTTCACACAGTTCGGAATAGCCTTTATGGGAATTCTTGCTTTCTCCCAAAAGATTACGCACTCCCTAATTGCTAGATTTGCACTTTCTCTAACACTGAGCTTGACTTCGCGAATATTGTAAAAATACACAGCGAGAACTTGTCGATTAGATGGTAGTTTAGCACCATTAATTTGATGACAAGGCATTCCGATGAGAAAAATTGGTTGCTTTCCACTTCGTAATTCGACACATTTTTATAATTAAGATACTGCACTTTATGAAACACACTATTGAAATGACAAATTACCATAGAAAACAACACATTAATTTAGCAGTTGAGTAGAAAGGGGAATCACCTTTTTAGATGGATATATGTGTTGTATATGAAAGCTCGCTTTTTATTAAAAGGTATGTAAACGAAAGCTTTTTATTATTAGAGCTTTTAAGAATGCCACATAAAATTAAATTTCCTATGAATATCAAATATACAAAGCTGCTTTTTTATGTTTAAAGTTACAGTTTAGTTTAAAAATAGTTGCTGCTAATTTTATTTCGATAATAACTGGAAGATGCACCTTTGATATATATGTGTGTATATTGCTAAGTTACGATATATTGTTTTTTTGTAACCTTAATATAAAAAATAATACTCTCCGACTTAACTTATATAGAAACAATGCAACGTATCCTAAATTTAGTTTATTGTTGTTAACATTATATCATTTAATCGTTGAGCCACAGCTGTTTATGCATATTACTGGCACATATTAATACCATTGAAGTAAATCGCAAGTCGCCACAGGTTAACATTCTTAGATCAAATTAAAATTTTTCATGGTGGCTTTTTAGGTCATTTCGAAACTTTTTAGCGGGTATGCGCAAAAAAAAAATGACGTCGAAAAATAAGGGACACCCTAATAGGGTGTCCCTTATAAAGCAAACAATTTTTTTTTTTGGAATTTCGAAACGCATACCCTCTGGTTTTTTTATATATAGAAAATTATATCTTAATATTAAATTTTGTTACTCTATCATGATTGCAACCCGTGGCGAGTAAGCCAAGAAGTTTCGCAAAATGCAATAAATGAAAACAAAAAAAAAATTCATAAAAGAACTTGTTTTATTAAAAATATTTCAATTTTCAAAATTAGATGGGATAACTTCTTTTAAGTGTATTTTTTCTGCAGTCTGGAAACAAATTTCTGTGTTCCTCAACACAGCGCAATAAAAACTGTTTTTGCTCTTCATCTGCAGTAATAAGTCCGTGAAAATCTTGAACTAATTTGACTGCTCTTTCAGCAGTATCATTCACTACTCGCAAAAGACTTATTTTTCTCTTAGCTTCTAGAAATGCAGCGTTATCTATCCAAGATGCCACATTTGTGCGAAGAAAACTATCATCGATCTGTAATCGAGTAAGAAATACTGTGCTCTTATTTGATACAAAACTATCCAGTGTTTTATCTGAAACAAAGAAAAGTTATATTAAAAATTGTTTTATAAATATCCAGTTTTAATTTTTCAAAAATTATAATTTAATACAAAAATAACATTTTTATAAACATAATTGTGACTCACCAAACAACGTTTTTGACATTTCATCGTTCGTTGGAATATAACGTTTGTTAAAATCCGATATTTTTTCCCTGTTTAAGTTGACAATGATATTTGTTTTTGTTTCATTATCAACTTCGTCATCAAAAAGTGATAAAATGACTGCCTCTTCACTTAAATACCATAAATGATTACAAAACTTACTTACAGCAGCAATCGAAATTGTTTCGTCTATTTCATTGTAGCCTTTCACTTCTTTTAAAAAACGCAAATCCTGATTAGGTGCTTTTACAGCTTCTGTACATTCGAGCCATGGCTTAACGTAAATTATCGCAACAAATACGCAAATGTCGCGCAGAGCACTTTTATCATTTGCAGCTATGTTGACCTGGGACTGGAGCAAACATATTTTTAATGAATAAATCGCTCTGGCCATCCACCGTGCTTTGTGTAATGCTCCGGGAGGCTTGATTTTTATTTTCTTCTCTGGATCGCCATCCAAAAACACAACGCATAGTTCGATTAATTCACGATAATCGTCCCTTATAAAGGTTTTTTTCAGTGCTGCTTTATAAAACATTAAGTTGGATAAAATTTTTTCATCAGAAATGTGCTTTCTAACAAAATCGATGCATGGTTCAATCTTATTTGAATCGATGTTTTTCCAGTTGTCTCTGATTTTTTTAAAAATTTGTATTTCTGGAGATCCAATACTTTGCTTAATCTTGACTTCAAATACACCTTTAAGCACCAGCTCATAAACATGATGACGACAAGCGAAAAGCACCAAGTCTCTCTCTAAACTTTGCTCCAATAGAGCACAAGCACCATTAAAACGACCAGTATTCGTTGATGTTGTATCACAACAGATTATTTGTACCTTGTCAATGAGATTCCAGTCATATAGGACTGTTCTTATAGCCTTTTCTTGGTCTTTGCCAGATGAACTCTCTAATTTTGGTACTGCAAGGAGTTGTTCCTTGTCGCTATATGAAATTACAATTGGCAGCCGCTCTTCTTTTCGGCTTCTCACATCTTGTCTGTCATATTTTTGTCTATACCAGCTAAGCAACCCGGTCTACCCGGCTCTCTCTGTAGCTTCAAAAATATTTTATCCTCTTCTATTTTCATAATTACGAGGGCATCGGCATGAGCAATATCAAATAGATTATCAAGATCATTTTCAAAATCATTTTCACGGGTTCTATAAATATCGAGACTTTTCTTACAATTTTTTTGCAACTTTTTCCAAAGTGTATATTTATCTAAAAGTTTCTTCACAAAGTTCGGAATAGCCTTTATGGGAATTCTTGCTTTCTCCCAAAAGATTACGCACTCCCTAATTGCTAGATTTGCACTTTCTCTAACACTGAGCTTGACTTCGCGAATATTGTAAAAATACACAGCGAGAACTTGTCGATTAGATGGTAGTTTAGCACCATTAATTTGATGACAAGGCATTCCGATGAGAAAAATTGGTTGCTTTCCACTTCGTAATTCGACACATTTTTATAATTAAGATACTGCACTTTATGAAACACACTATTGAAATGACAAATTACCATAGAAAACAACACATTAATTTAGCAGTTGAGTAGAAAGGGGAATCACCTTTTTAGATGGATATATGTGTTGTATATGAAAGCTCGCTTTTTATTAAAAGGTATGTAAACGAAAGCTTTTTATTATTAGAGCTTTTAAGAATGCCACATAAAATTAAAATTCCTATGAATATCAAATATACAAAGCTGCTTTTTTATGTTTAAAGTTACAGTTTAGTTTAAAAATAGTTGCTGCTAATTTTATTTCGATAATAACTGGAAGATGCACCTTTGATATATATGTGTGTATATTGCTAAGTTACGATATATTGTTTTTTTGTAACCTTAATATAAAAAATAATACTCTCCGACTTAACTAATATAGAAACAATGCAACGTATCCTAAATTTAGTTTATTGTTGTTAACATTATATCATTTAATCGTTGAGCCACAGCTGTTTATGCATATTACTGGCACATATTAATACCATTGAAGTAAATCGCAAGTCGCCACAGGTTAACATTCTTAGATCAAATTAAAATTTTTCATGGTGGCTTTTTAGGTCATTTCGAAACTTTTTAGCGGGTATGCGCAAAAAAAAATGACGTCGAAAAATAAGGGACACCCTAATAGGGTGTCCCTTATAAAGCAAACAATTTTTTTTTTGGAATTTCGAAACGCATACCCTCTGGTTTTTTTATATATAGAAAATTATATCTTAATATTAAATTTTGTTACTCTATCATGATTGCAACCCGTGGCGAGTAAGCCAAGAAGTTTCGCAAAATGCAATAAATGAAAACAAAAAAAAAATTCATAAAAGAACTTGTTTTATTAAAAATATTTCAATTTTCAAAATTAGATGGGATAACTTCTTTTAAGTGTATTTTTTCTGCAGTCTGGAAACAAATTTCTGTGTTCCTCAACACAGCGCAATAAAAACTGTTTTTGCTCTTCATCTGCAGTAATAAGTCCGTGAAAATCTTGAACTAATTTGACTGCTCTTTCAGCAGTATCATTCACTACTCGCAAAAGACTTATTTTTCTCTTAGCTTCTAGAAATGCAGCGTTATCTATCCAAGATGCCACATTTGTGCGAAGAAAACTATCATCGATCTGTAATCGAGTAAGAAATACTGTGCTCTTATTTGATACAAAACTATCCAGTGTTTTATCTGAAACAAAGAAAAGTTATATTAAAAATTGTTTTATAAATATCCAGTTTTAATTTTTCAAAAATTATAATTTAATACAAAAATAACATTTTTATAAACATAATTGTGACTCACCAAACAACGTTTTTGACATTTCATCGTTCGTTGGAATATAACGTTTGTTAAAATCCGATATTTTTTCCCTGTTTAAGTTGACAATGATATTTGTTTTTGTTTCATTATCAACTTCGT
This sequence comes from Pollenia amentaria, assembly GCA_943735925.1. NCBI lineage: Eukaryota > Metazoa > Arthropoda > Insecta > Diptera > Polleniidae > Pollenia > Pollenia amentaria. The sequence continues at coordinate 67,595,768 of OX031009.1, forward strand.
CATCAAAAAGTGATAAAATGACTGCCTCTTCACTTAAATACCATAAATGATTACAAAACTTACTTCCAGCAGCAATCGAAATTGTTTCGTCTATTTCATTGTAGCCTTTCACTTCTTTTAAAAAACGCAAATCCTGATTAGGTGCTTTTACAGCTTCTGTACATTCGAGCCATGGCTTAACGTAAATTATCGCAACAAATACGCAAATGTCGCGCAGAGCACTTTTATCATTTGCAGCTATGTTGACCTGGGACTGGAGCAAACATATTTTTAATGAATAAATCGCTCTGGCCATCCACCGTGCTTTGTGTAATGCTCCGGGAGGCTTGATTTTTATTTTCTTCTCTGGATCGCCATCCAAAAACACAACGCATAGTTCGATTAATTCACGATAATCGTCCCTTATAAAGGTTTTTTTCAGTGCTGCTTTATAAAACATTAAGTTGGATAAAATTTTTTCATCAGAAATGTGCTTTCTAACAAAATCGATGCATGGTTCAATCTTATTTGAATCGATGTTTTTCCAGTTGTCTCTGATTTTTTTAAAAATTTGTATTTCTGGAGATCCAATACTTTGCTTAATCTTGACTTCAAATACACCTTTAAGCACCAGCTCATAAACATGATGACGACAAGCGAAAAGCACCAAGTCTCTCTCTAAACTTTGCTCCAATAGAGCACAAGCACCATTAAAACGACCAGTATTCGTTGATGTTGTATCACAACAGATTATTTGTACCTTGTCAATGAGATTCCAGTCATATAGGACTGTTCTTATAGCCTTTTCTTGGTCTTTGCCAGATGAACTCTCTAATTTTGGTACTGCAAGGAGTTGTTCCTTGTCGCTATATGAAATTACAATTGGCAGCCGCTCTTCTTTTCGGCTTCTCACATCTAAGCCTGGTAAAAGTTTGCCATCCCAATGGATGGTTACAACATTAGGTACATTGTTCTTAAAGTCAGTTTTAATAGTTTCTGCCCTTGATTTTCTCATTTGTGTACGAATTCGTTGAATTGATGATTTATTTATCGAATATTCATCGCATCTCAGATCCAGTGCCTCTAGGATAGCCTGAATAATATACACTGAATCTCTTATACTTAGCTGGCACCTGTCTAAAACTGCGACTACCTTAGGTGTTATCAGATTTTTTCTTCCTCTTTTAGAACTGTCACGCTGCAAACTTGGGCTTGTCTCTGTCAGGATTTCGTCCTCGTGTGAATATGGTGGATCTTCCGTATCAGAATTGAATATTTCGACCTCGTCTGAAACTTGCCTGTGTTCAACATTTGATGTAGAAGTCGATGCTACTGTGGATAATTCTTTTTGTCTCAATTTTCTTGTTTCTTCGTGTAATAGTCTTTTTCTGGATCTTTCTTCTTTGTCTGTCATATTTTTGTCTATACCAGCTAAGCAACCCGGTCTACCCGGCTCTCTCTGTAGCTTCAAAAATATTTTATCCTCTTCTATTTTCATAATTACGAGGGCATCGGCATGAGCAATATCAAATAGATTATCAAGATCATTTTCAAAATCATTTTCACGGGTTCTATAAATATCGAGACTTTTCTTACAATTTTTTTGCAACTTTTTCCAAAGTGTATATTTATCTAAAAGTTTCTTCACACAGTTCGGAATAGCCTTTATGGGAATTCTTGCTTTCTCCCAAAAGATTACGCACTCCCTAATTGCTAGATTTGCACTTTCTCTAACACTGAGCTTGACTTCGCGAATATTGTAAAAATACACAGCGAGAACTTGTCGATTAGATGGTAGTTTAGCACCATTAATTTGATGACAAGGCATTCCGATGAGAAAAATTGGTTGCTTTCCACTTCGTAATTCGACACATTTTTATAATTAAGATACTGCACTTTATGAAACACACTATTGAAATAACAAATTACCATAGAAAACAACACATTAATTTAGCAGTTGAGTAGAAAGGGGAATCACCTTTTTAGATGGATATATGTGTTGTATATGAAAGCTCGCTTTTTATTAAAAGGTATGTAAACGAAAGCTTTTTATTATTAGAGCTTTTAAGAATGCCACATAAAATTAAAATTCCTATGAATATCAAATATACATAGCTGCTTTTTTAAGTTTAAAGTTACAGTTTAGTTTAAAAATAGTTGCTGCTAATTTTATTTCGATAATAACTAGAAGATGCTAAGTTACGATATATTGTTTTTTTGTAACCTTAATATAAAAAATAATACTCTCCGACTTAACTAATATAGAAACAATGCAACGTATCCTAAATTTAGTTTATTGTTGTTAACATTATATCATTTAATCGTTGAGCCACAACTGTTTATGCATATTACTGGCACATATTAATACCATTGAAGTAAATCGCAAGTCGCCACAGGTTAACATTCTTAGATCAAATTAAAATTTTTCATGGTGGCTTTTTAGGTCATTTCGAAACTTTTTAGCGGGTATGCGCAAAAAAAAATGACGTCGAAAAATAAGGGACACCCTAACATACATATACATATATAAATAAATATAAATATATGTATATTAGTTTGTTTGTTTTACAATAACGCCCAAAACCGTTTTTGATTAAACTCGGTAAGAAGATAGAATGTTACAGCGAAATTACTGTAGGCTATATTTTTCCGGAATTTTGGAGCAGGGAGGAATAAAATGGTAAAAAATTAGCAAAAACCGATTTTTTGGAAATAACACTACAATCTAAAATCCAAATTTTTTTCGTACGAATTTTTTATCGGAAAACTGGCATTAAAAAGGCAAATTTCAGGTCAATTTTGATCAATTTAGACTGCAAAATTTTTAAAGTTAATTTATTTTTTTTGGTTTAAGCTACCATTAGGGATACAGGTTTGAAAAATTTTTACTTACAGGGTACAAAACAAGGTAAAACCTTGTTTTAGATATTTTGGCGATTTTTAAATGAATTTTACAATGTCGCATAAAAGTACATTTGGAAAGTCGTCGCTTTTAAGGTTTACCCCCTTAAATTTGGTAAAATAAGGAATTTTTGGAATACTTTAATTTAGCTCATTTATACTGCAAAATTTGAAAAGTTTACGCCCTATTTCCGATTTGCGAAAGAACTCTTTCGTTCGTACAACTACATCCGTACAAATTCTAAAAAGGTTGTTTTAAATGTAGTTGTTCGAAAGAAAGAATTCTTTCGAACATCGGAAATAGGCTATTAATTATTTCATGCAAAAACTATCACTAGGGACATACATATATAACAAAAACTTAATTAAAGACACATAACGGTAACAATTCGTACCTTTTGTAAACACGTTTTCTTTATTTTCAAAATAATTTTGCACAAACTTGAAACCTATTTTCTTTCACATAAAGGTAGCAAGCAAATAAAGTACATTGTTCCCGGGCAAGGCGAGGATTTAGTAGCACTTTTTACTGATACCCATATAAGTGAGATCAAATTTGTACTTAAAGAGATATTAATAAAGTCTTAAAAAAATTTTAAGGTCCATAACTCCTTAACTAGGTGCAAAAAACTATATCAAAAGTTTCTATATTATAGCATTTTTCAGTGCTGTACATACAAACATATCTGTAAATATACATATGCACATATATTCTTTTCTACTTCTTTTTTAGAAAAGCGTCGATATCGTTATATATTGGCGATTTCAAGCAAGAACATTAACAACATGCTTCAAAGTAACACTGAGTGCAAAATCAAAACAAAACATATTTTTATACCCTTCACCGAAGGTAAAAGGATATATATTTTTGTCATTCCGTTTGTAATTTCTACAATATTGATTTAAGACCATACAAAGTATATATATTCTGGCTTCTTATGAGAAGGGAAGCTCAAATCCGGTTGTCCGTCTGTCCGTCCGTTGAAATGGGTTTTCCGAAGACCCCAGATATGATGAGGGCTAGGTTGTTATACATTTATGTCACATATAGTCCGGATTTGTTTGCTATTGAAATTCAGGAAGATCGGTCCATAAATGGCTGAGATATGAGCAAAAAACCACGACTACCTCTAATTTTTCCCATAAATCCCATGTTGTTGTTGTTTTTTAAATTCTTTTTTCTGCATATCTCGAGAACGGCAAGAGCTACGGCTTTGAAATTTGGTACAAACATCTTGCTTGCCAATACACAAACTCTCTAAAAAAATGGGCGGGATTGGATAAGTGGGTGTGGCACTTCCTATACAAAGACGTTATGTATTTCTGTATATCTGGAGAACAAAACAAGCTAAAGTTCCCAAATTAGGTACAAACATATCGGTTATCAATACACAGTATCCCACAAAATATGGGCGCGATTGGAAAAGTGGGCGTGGTACCTCCCGTACAAAGACATTATTGAAAATACTCAAAATTTTAAATTTTAGGGCTCTAGTATGACATATGAACACGTTTTATATACCAAAATGTCAGAAATTTTTAGCAGCATATATTTCCCGAAAACCCTGAAACCTTTCTCCCAAAAATGGAAGAGTAATGCCCAAAATAAAATTTTTTTTTTAAACATACCCATTTTCGGGATCAATAGGTCTTCCCGACTCCAAGTTTTATAATCTAAGTAAATGGTTTTTTCTTCCTTAAAACGTGGGTATATAAATCTGCCAAATCGGTTAAGAAATGGTTAAGTTATTAGCAAAATACTCCAAAAATGGGCTAAAAAGCATCAAAATTTCTATAAAAACTAAAATTTTAGAGCTGTTATATGACCTATGAATACATCTATTAGATCGGAAATTTTTAGTAGACCATATTTGCTGAAACACTCGGAAAAATCGGTTCAGATACAAAAAAGTTATTACCAAAATATTATTTTTTTAAGAAAAATACCTATTTTCGGGAACCGTAGACCTTTTCGAGTCCAAGTTTTATTACCAATGTAAATGGTAAATTTCTTCCCAAAGACGTCGGTATATAAATCTATCAAATCGGTTGAAAAATGCCCAAGTTATGACCAAATTACTGAAATCCAAATATTTACTTTTTTTTATATATATAATCAAGTTGTTTCATTTGATATGAAATTACAATTGGCAGCCGCTCTTCTTTTCGGCTTCTCACATCTAAGCCTGGTAAAAGTTTGCCATCCCAATGGATGGTTACAACATTAGGTACATTGTTCTTAAAGTCAGTTTTAATAGTTTCTGCCCTTGATTTTCTCATTTGTGTACGAATTCGTTGAATTGATGATTTATTTATCGAATATTCATCGCATCTCAGATCCAGTGCCTCTAGGATAGCCTGAATAATATACACTGAATCTCTTATACTTAGCTGGCACCTGTCTAAAACTGCGACTACCTTAGGTGTTATCAGATTTTTTCTTCCTCTTTTAGAACTGTCACGCTGCAAACTTGGGCTTGTCTCTGTCAGGATTTCGTCCTCGTGTAAATATGGTAGATCTTCCGTATCAGAATTAAATATTTCGTCCTCGTCTGAAACTTGCCTGTGTTCAACATTTGATGTAGAAGTCGATGCTACTGTGGATAATTCTTTTTGTCTCAATTTTCTTGTTTCTTCGTGTAATAGTCTTTTTCTGGATCTTTCTTCTTTGTCTGTCATATTTTTGTCTATACCAGCTAAGCAACCCGGTCTACCCGGCTCTCTCTGTAGCTTCAAAAATATTTTATCCTCTTCTATTTTCATAATTACGAGGGCATCGGCATGAGCAATATCAAATAGATTATCAAGATCATTTTCAAAATCATTTTCACGGGTTCTATAAATATCGAGACTTTTCTTACAATTTTTTTGCAACTTTTTCCAAAGTGTATATTTATCTAAAAGTTTCTTCACAAAGTTCGGAATAGCCTTTATGGGAATTCTTGCTTTCTCCCAAAAGATTACGCACTCCCTAATTGCTAGATTTGCACTTTCTCTAACACTGAGCTTGACTTCGCGAATATTGTAAAAATACACAGCGAGAACTTGTCGATTAGATGGTAGTTTAGCACCATTAATTTGATGACAAGGCATTCCGATGAGAAAAATTGGTTGCTTTCCACTTCGTAATTCGACACATTTTTATAATTAAGATACTGCACTTTATGAAACACACTATTGAAATGACAAATTACCATAGAAAACAACACATTAATTTAGCAGTTGAGTAGAAAGGGGAATCACCTTTTTAGATGGATATATGTGTTGTATATGAAAGCTCGCTTTTTATTAAAAGGTATGTAAACGAAAGCTTTTTATTATTAGAGCTTTTAAGAATGCCACATAAAATTAAAATTCCTATGAATATCAAATATACAAAGCTGCTTTTTTAAGTTTAAAGTTACAGTTTAGTTTAAAAATAGTTGCTGCTAATTTTATTTCGATAATAACTAGAAGATGCACCTTTGATATATATGTGTGTATATTGCTAAGTTACGATATATTGTTTTTTTGTAACCTTAATATAAAAAATAATACTCTCCGACTTAACTAATATAGAAACAATGCAACGTATCCTAAATTTAGTTTATTGTTGTTAACATTATATCATTTAATCGTTGAGCCACAGCTGTTTATGCATATTACTGGCACATATTAATACCATTGAAGTAAATCGCAAGTTGCCACAGGTTAACATTCTTAGATCAAATTAAAATTTTTCATGGTGGCTTTTTAGGTCATTTCGAAACTTTTTAGCGGGTATGCGCAAAAAAAAAAGACGTCGAAAAATAAGGGACACCCTAATAGGGTGTCCCTTATAAAGCAAACAATTTTTTTTTTTGGAATTTCGAAACGCATACCCTCTGGTTTTTTTATATATAGAAAATTATATCTTAATATTAAATTTTGTTACTCTATCATGATTGCAACCCGTGGCGAGTAAGCCAAGAAGTTTCGCAAAATGCAATAAATGAAAACAAAAAAAAAATTCATAAAAGAACTTGTTTTATTAAAAATATTTCAATTTTCAAAATTAGATGGGATAACTTCTTTTAAGTGTATTTTTTCTGCAGTCAGGAAACAAATTTCTGTGTTCCTCAACACAGCGCAATAAAAACTGTTTTTGCTCTTCATCTGCAGTAATAAGTCCGTGAAAATCTTGAACTAATTTGACTGCTCTTTCAGCAGTATCATTCACTACTCGCAAAAGACTTATTTTTCTCTTAGCTTCTAGAAATGCAGCGTTATCTATCCAAGATGCCACATTTGTGCGAAGAAAACTATCATCGATCTGTAATCGAGTAAGAAATACTGTGCTCTTATTTGATACAAAACTATCCAGTGTTTTATCTGAAACAAAGAAAAGTTATATTAAAAATTGTTTTATAAATATCCAGTTTTAATTTTTCAAAAATTATAATTTAATACAAAAATAACATTTTTATAAACATAATTGTGACTCACCAAACAACGTTTTTGACATTTCATCGTTCGTTGGAATATAACGTTTGTTAAAATCCGATATTTTTTCCCTGTTTAAGTTGACAATGATATTTGTTTTTGTTTCATTATCAACTTCGTCATCAAAAAGTGATAAAATGACTGCCTCTTCACTTAAATACCATAAATGATTACAAAACTTACTTACAGCAGCAATCGAAATTGTTTCGTCTATTTCATTGTAGCCTTTCACTTCTTTTAAAAAACGCAAATCCTGATTAGGTGCTTTTACAGCTTCTGTACACTCGAGCCATGGCTTAACGTAAATTATCGCAACAAATACGCAAATGTCGCGCAGAGCACTTTTATCATTTGCAGCTATGTTGACCTGGGACTGGAGCAAACATATTTTTAATGAATAAATCGCTCTGGCCATCCACCGTGCTTTGTGTAATGCTCCGGGAGGCTTGATTTTTATTTTCTTCTCTGGATCGCCATCCAAAAACACAACGCATAGTTCGATTAATTCACGATAATCGTCCCTTATAAAGGTTTTTTTCAGTGCTGCTTTATAAAACATTAAGTTGGATAAAATTTTTTCATCAGAAATGTGCTTTCTAACAAAATCGATGCATGGTTCAATCTTATTTGAATCGATGTTTTTCCAGTTGTCTCTGATTTTTTTAAAAATTTGTATTTCTGGAGATCCAATACTTTGCTTAATCTTGACTTCAAATACACCTTTAAGCACGAGCTCATAAACATGATGACGACAAGCGAAAAGCACCAAGTCTCTCTCTAAACTTTGCTCCAATAGAGCACAAGCACCATTAAAACGACCAGTATTCGTTGATGTTGTATCACAACAGATTATTTGTACCTTGTCAATGAGATTCCAGTCATATAGGACTGTTCTTATAGCCTTTTCTTGGTCTTTGCCAGATGAACTCTCTAATTTTGGTACTGCAAGGAGTTGTTCCTTCTCGCTATATAAAATTACAATTGGCAGCCGCTCTTCTTTTCGGCTTCTCACATCTAAGCCTGGTAAAAGTTTGCCATCCCAATGGATGGTTACAACATTAGGTACATTGTTCTTAAAGTCAGTTTTAATAGTTTCTGCCCTTGATTTTCTCATTTGTGTACGAATTCGTTGAATTGATGATTTATTTATCGAATATTCATCGCATCTCAGATCCAGTGCCTCTAGGATAGCCTGAATAATATACACTGAATCTCTTATACTTAGCTGGCACCTGTCTAAAACTGCGACTACCTTAGGTGTTATCAGATTTTTTCTTCCTCTTTTAGAACTGTCACGCTGCAAACTTGGGCTTGTCTCTGTCAGGATTTCGTCCTCGTGTGAATATGGTGGATCTTCCGTATCAGAATTGAATATTTCGTCCTCGTCTGAAACTTGCCTGTGTTCAACATTTGATGTAGAAGTCGATGCTACTGTGGATAATTCTTTTTGTCTCAATTTTCTTGTTTCTTCGTGTAATAGTCTTTTTCTGGATCTTTCTTCTTTGTCTGTCATATTTTTGTCTATACCAGCTAAGCAACCCGGTCTACCCGGCTCTCTCTGTAGCTTCAAAAATATTTTATCCTCTTCTATTTTCATAATTACGAATGCATCGGCATGAGCAATATCAAATAGATTATCAAGATCATTTTCAAAATCATTTTCACGGGTTCTATAAATATCGAGACTTTTCTTACAATTTTTTTGCAACTTTTTCCAAAGTGTATATTTATCTAAAAGTTTCTTCACACAGTTCGGAATAGCCTTTATGGGAATTCTTGCTTTCTCCCAAAAGATTACGCACTCCCTAATTGCTAGATTTGCACTTTCTCTAACACTGAGCTTGACTTCGCGAATATTGTAAAAATACACAGCGAGAACTTGTCGATTAGATGGTAGTTTAGCACCATTAATTTGATGACAAGGCATTCCGATGAGAAAAATTGGTTGCTTTCCACTTCGTAATTCGACACATTTTTATAATTAAGATACTGCACTTTATGAAACACACTATTGAAATGACAAATTACCATAGAAAACAACACATTAATTTAGCAGTTGAGTAGAAAGGGGAATCACCTTTTTAGATGGATATATGTGTTGTATATGAAAGCTCGCTTTTTATTTAAAGGTATGTAAACGAAAGCTTTTTATTATTAGAGCTTTTAAGAATGCCACATAAAATTAAAATTCCTATGAATATCAAATATTCATAGCTGCTTTTTTAAGTTTAAAGTTACAGTTTAGTTTAAAAATAGTTGCTGCTAATTTTATTTCGATAATAACTAGAAGATGCACCTTTGATATATATGTGTGTATATTGCTAAGTTACGATATATGGTTTTTTTGTAACCTTAATATAAAAAATAATACTCTCCGACTTAACTAATATAGAAACAATGCAACGTATCCTAAATTTAGTTTATTGTTGTTAACATTATATCATTTAATCGTTGAGCCACAGCTGTTTATGCATATTACTGGCACATATTAATACCATTGAAGTAAATCGCAAGTCGCCACAGGTTAACATTCTTAGATCAAATTAAAATTTTTCATGGTGGCTTTTTAGGTCATTTCGAAACTTTTTAGCGGGTATGCGCAAAAAAAAATGACGTCGAAAAATAAGGGACACCCTAACATACATATACATATATAAATAAATATAAATATATGTATATTAGTTTGTTTGTTTTACAATAACGCCCAAAACCGTTTTTGATTAAACTCGGTAAGAAGATAGAATGTTACAGCGAAATTACTGTAGGCTATATTTTTCCGGAATTTTGGAGCAGGGAGGAATAAAATGGTAAAAAATTAGCAAAAACCGATTTTTTGGAAATAACACTACAATCTAAAATCCAAATTTTTTCGTACGAATTTTTTATCGGAAAACTGGCATTAAAAAGGCAAATTTCAGGTCAATTTTGATCAATTTAGACTGCAAAATTTTTAAAGTTAATTTATTTTTTTTGGTTTAAGCTACCATTAGGGATACAGGTTTGAAAAATTTTTACTTACAGGGTACAAAACAAGGTAAAACCTTGTTTTAGATATTTTGGCGATTTTTAAATGAATTTTACAATGTCGCATAAAAGTACATATGGAAAGTCGTCGCTTTTAAGGTTTACCCCCTTAAATTGGGTAAAATAAGGAATTTTTGGAATACTTTAATTTAGCTCATTTATACTGCAAAATTTGAAAAGTTTACGCCCTATTTCCGATTTGCGAAAGAACTCTTTCGTTCGTACAACTACATCCGTACAAATTCTAAAAAGGTTGTTTTAAATGTAGTTGTTCGAAAGAAAGAATTCTTTCGAACATCGGAAATAGGCTATTAATTATTTCATGCAAAAACTATCACTAGGGACATACATATATAACAAAAACTTAATTAAAGACACATAACGGTAACAATTCGTACCTTTTGTAAACACGTTTTCTTTATTTTCAAAATAATTTTGCACAAACTTGAAACCTATTTTCTTTCACATAAAGGTAGCAAGCAAATAAAGTACATTGTTCCCGGGCAAGGCGAGGATTTAGTAGCACTTTTTACTGATACCCATATAAGTGAGATCAAATTTGTACTTAAAGAGATATTAATAAAGTCTTAAAAAAATTTTAAGGTCCATAACTCCTTAACTAGGTGCAAAAAACTATATCAAAAGTTTCTATATTATAGCATTTTTCAGTGCTGTACATACAAACATATCTGTAAATATACATATGCACATATATTCTTTTCTACTTCTTTTTTAGAAATGCGTCGATATCGTTATATATTGGCGATTTCAAGCAAGAACATTAACAACATGCTTCAAAGTAACACTGAGTGCAAAATCAAAACAAAACATATTTTTATACCCTTCACCGAAGGTAAAAGGGTATATATAATTTTGTCATTCCGTTTGTAATTTCTACAATATTGATTTAAGACCATACAAAGTATATATATTCTGGCTTCTTATGAGAAGGGAAGCTCAAATCCGGTTGTCCGTCTGTCCGTCTGTCCGTCCGTTGAAATGGGTTTTCCGAAGACCCCAGATATGATGAGGGCTAGGTTGTTATACATTTATGTCACATATAGTCCGGATTTGTTTGCTATTAAAATTCAGGAAGATCGGTCCATAAATGGCTGAGATATGAGCAAAAAACCACGACTACCTCTAATTTTTCCCATAAATCCCATGTTGTTGTTGTTTTTTAAATTCTTTTTTCTGCATATCTCGAGCAAGCAACCCGGTCTACCCGGCTCTCTCTGTAGCTTCAAAAATATTTTATCCTCTTCTATTTTCATAATTACGAATGCATCGGCATGAGCAATATCAAATAGATTATCAAGATCATTTTCAAAATCATTTTCACGGGTTCTATAAATATCGAGACTTTTCTTACAATTTTTTTGCAACTTTTTCCAAAGTGTATATTTATCTAAAAGTTTCTTCACACAGTTCGGAATAGCCTTTATGGGAATTCTTGCTTTCTCCCAAAAGATTACGCACTCCCTAATTGCTAGATTTGCACTTTCTCTAACACTGAGCTTGACTTCGCGAATATTGTAAAAATACACAGCGAGAACTTGTCGATTAGATGGTAGTTTAGCACCATTAATTTGATGACAAGGCATTCCGATGAGAAAAATTGGTTGCTTTCCACTTCGTAATTCGACACATTTTTATAATTAAGATACTGCACTTTATGAAACACACTATTGAAATGACAAATTACCATAGAAAACAACACATTAATTTAGCAGTTGAGTAGAAAGGGGAATCACCTTTTTAGATGGATATATGTGTTGTATATGAAAGCTCGCTTTTTATTTAAAGGTATGTAAACGAAAGCTTTTTATTATTAGAGCTTTTAAGAATGCCACATAAAATTAAAATTCCTATGAATATCAAATATTCATAGCTGCTTTTTTAAGTTTAAAGTTACAGTTTAGTTTAAAAATAGTTGCTGCTAATTTTATTTCGATAATAACTAGAAGATGCACCTTTGATATATATGTGTGTATATTGCTAAGTTACGATATATGGTTTTTTTGTAACCTTAATATAAAAAATAATACTCTCCGACTTAACTAATATAGAAACAATGCAACGTATCCTAAATTTAGTTTATTGTTGTTAACATTATATCATTTAATCGTTGAGCCACAGCTGTTTATGCATATTACTGGCACATATTAATACCATTGAAGTAAATCGCAAGTCGCCACAGGTTAACATTCTTAGATCAAATTAAAATTTTTCATGGTGGCTTTTTAGGTCATTTCGAAACTTTTTAGCGGGTATGCGCAAAAAAAAATGACGTCGAAAAATAAGGGACACCCTAACATACATATACATATATAAATAAATATAAATATATGTATATTAGTTTGTTTGTTTTACAATAACGCCCAAAACCGTTTTTGATTAAACTCGGTAAGAAGATAGAATGTTACAGCGAAATTACTGTAGGCTATATTTTTCCGGAATTTTGGAGCAGGGAGGAATAAAATGGTAAAAAATTAGCAAAAACCGATTTTTTGGAAATAACACTACAATCTAAAATCCAAATTTTTTCGTACGAATTTTTTATCGGAAAACTGGCATTAAAAAGGCAAATTTCAGGTCAATTTTGATCAATTTAGACTGCAAAATTTTTAAAGTTAATTTATTTTTTTTGGTTTAAGCTACCATTAGGGATACAGGTTTGAAAAATTTTTACTTACAGGGTACAAAACAAGGTAAAACCTTGTTTTAGATATTTTGGCGATTTTTAAATGAATTTTACAATGTCGCATAAAAGTACATATGGAAAGTCGTCGCTTTTAAGGTTTACCCCCTTAAATTGGGTAAAATAAGGAATTTTTGGAATACTTTAATTTAGCTCATTTATACTGCAAAATTTGAAAAGTTTACGCCCTATTTCCGATTTGCGAAAGAACTCTTTCGTTCGTACAACTACATCCGTACAAATTCTAAAAAGGTTGTTTTAAATGTAGTTGTTCGAAAGAAAGAATTCTTTCGAACATCGGAAATAGGCTATTAATTATTTCATGCAAAAACTATCACTAGGGACATACATATATAACAAAAACTTAATTAAAGACACATAACGGTAACAATTCGTACCTTTTGTAAACACGTTTTCTTTATTTTCAAAATAATTTTGCACAAACTTGAAACCTATTTTCTTTCACATAAAGGTAGCAAGCAAATAAAGTACATTGTTCCCGGGCAAGGCGAGGATTTAGTAGCACTTTTTACTGATACCCATATAAGTGAGATCAAATTTGTACTTAAAGAGATATTAATAAAGTCTTAAAAAAATTTTAAGGTCCATAACTCCTTAACTAGGTGCAAAAAACTATATCAAAAGTTTCTATATTATAGCATTTTTCAGTGCTGTACATACAAACATATCTGTAAATATACATATGCACATATATTCTTTTCTACTTCTTTTTTAGAAATGCGTCGATATCGTTATATATTGGCGATTTCAAGCAAGAACATTAACAACATGCTTCAAAGTAACACTGAGTGCAAAATCAAAACAAAACATATTTTTATACCCTTCACCGAAGGTAAAAGGGTATATATAATTTTGTCATTCCGTTTGTAATTTCTACAATATTGATTTAAGACCATACAAAGTATATATATTCTGGCTTCTTATGAGAAGGGAAGCTCAAATCCGGTTGTCCGTCTGTCCGTCTGTCCGTCCGTTGAAATGGGTTTTCCGAAGACCCCAGATATGATGAGGGCTAGGTTGTTATACATTTATGTCACATATAGTCCGGATTTGTTTGCTATTAAAATTCAGGAAGATCGGTCCATAAATGGCTGAGATATGAGCAAAAAACCACGACTACCTCTAATTTTTCCCATAAATCCCATGTTGTTGTTGTTTTTTAAATTCTTTTTTCTGCATATCTCGAGAACGGCAAGAGCTACGGCTTTGAAATTTGGTACAAACATCTTGCTTGCCAATACACAAACTCTCTAAAAAAATGGGCGGGATTGGATAAGTGGGTGTGGCACTTCCTATACAAAGACGTTATGTATTTCTGTATATCTGGAGAACAAAACGAGCTAAAGTTCCCAAATTAGGTACAAACATATCGGTTATCAATACACAGTATCCCACAAAATATGGGCGCGATTGGAAAAGTGGGCGTGGTACCTCCCGTACAAAGACATTATTGAAAATACTCAAAATTTTAAATTTTAGGGCTCTAGTATGACATATGAACACGTTTTATATACCAAAATGTCAGAAATTTTTAGCAGCATATATTTCCCGAAAACCCTGAAACCTTTCTCCCAAAAATGGAAGAGTAATGCCCAAAATAAAATTTTTTTTTTAAACATACCCATTTTCGGGATCAATAGGTCTTCCCGACTCCAAGTTTTATAATCTAAGTAAATGGTTTTTTCTTCCTTAAAACGTGGGTATATAAATCTGCCAAATCGGTTAAGAAATGGTTAAGTTATTAGCAAAATACTCCAAAAATGGGCTAAAAAGCATCAAAATTTCTATAAAAACTAAAATTTTAGAGCTGTTATATGACCTATGAATACATCTATTAGATCGGAAATTTTTAGTAGACCATATTTGCTGAAACACTCGGAAAAATCGGTTCAGATACAAAAAAGTTATTACCAAAATATTATTTTTTTAAGAAAAATACCTATTTTCGGGAACCGTAGACCTTTTCGAGTCCAAGTTTTATTACCAATGTAAATGGTAAATTTCTTCCCAAAGACGTCGGTATATAAATCTATCAAATCGGTTGAAAAATGCCCAAGTTATGACCAAATTACTGAAATCCAAATATTTACTTTTTTTTATATATATAATCAAGTTGTTTCATTTGATATGAAATTACAATTGGCAGCCGCTCTTCTTTTCGGCTTCTCACATCTAAGCCTGGTAAAAGTTTGCCATCCCAATGGATGGTTACAACATTAGGTACATTGTTCTTAAAGTCAGTTTTAATAGTTTCTGCCCTTGATTTTCTCATTTGTGTACGAATTCATTGAATTGATGATTTATTTATCGAATATTCATCGCATCTCAGATCCAGTGCCTCTAGGATAGCCTGAATAATATACACTGAATCTCTTATACTTAGCTGGCACCTGTCTAAAACTGCGACTACCTTAGGTGTTATCAGATTTTTTCTTCCTCTTTTAGAACTGTCACGCTGCAAACTTGGGCTTGTCTCTGTCAGGATTTCGTCCTCGTGTGAATATGGTGGATCTTCCGTATCAGAATTAAATATTTCGTCCTCGTCTGAAACTTGCCTGTGTTCAACATTTGATGTAGAAGTCGATGCTACTGTGGATAATTCTTTTTGTCTCAATTTTCTTGTTTCTTCGTGTAATAGTCTTTTTCTGGATCTTTCTTCTTTGTCTGTCATATTTTTGTCTATACCAGCTAAGCAACCCGGTCTACCCGGCTCTCTCTGTAGCTTCAAAAATATTTTATCCTCTTCTATTTTCATAATTACGAGGGCATCGGCATGAGCAATATCAAATAGATTATCAAGATCATTTTCAAAATCATTTTCACGGGTTCTATAAATATCGAGACTTTTCTTACAATTTTTTTGCAACTTTTTCCAAAGTGTATATTTATCTAAAAGTTTCTTCACAAAGTTCGGAATAGCCTTTATGGGAATTCTTGCTTTCTCCCAAAAGATTACGCACTCCCTAATTGCTAGATTTGCACTTTCTCTAACACTGAGCTTGACTTCGCGAATATTGTAAAAATACACAGCGAGAACTTGTCGATTAGATGGTAGTTTAGCACCATTAATTTGATGACAAGGCATTCCGATGAGAAAAATTGGTTGCTTTCCACTTCGTAATTCGACACATTTTTATAATTAAGATACTGCACTTTATGAAACACACTATTGAAATGACAAATTACCATAGAAAACAACACATTAATTTAGCAGTTGAGTAGAAAGGGGAATCACCTTTTTAGATGGATATATGTGTTGTATATGAAAGCTCGCTTTTTATTAAAAGGTATGTAAACGAAAGCTTTTTATTATTAGAGCTTTTAAGAATGCCACATAAAATTAAAATTCCTATGAATATCAAATATACAAAGCTGCTTTTTTAAGTTTAAAGTTACAGTTTAGTTTAAAAATAGTTGCTGCTAATTTTATTTCGATAATAACTAGAAGATGCACCTTTGATATATATGTGTGTATATTGCTAAGTTACGATATATTGTTTTTTTGTAACCTTAATATAAAAAATAATACTCTCCGACTTAACTAATATAGAAACAATGCAACGTATCCTAAATTTAGTTTATTGTTGTTAACATTATATCATTTAATCGTTGAGCCACAGCTGTTTATGCATATTACTGGCACATATTAATACCATTGAAGTAAATCGCAAGTCGCCACAGGTTAACATTCTTAGATCAAATTAAAATTTTTCATGGTGGCTTTTTAGGTCATTTCGAAACTTTTTAGCGGGTATGCGCAAAAAAAAAATGACGTCGAAAAATAAAGCAAACAATTTTTTTTTTGGAATTTCGAAACGCATACCCTCTGGTTTTTTTATATATAGAAAATTATATCTTAATATTAAATTTTGTTGCTCTATCATGATTGCAACCCGTGGCGAGTAAGCCAAGAAGTTTCGCAAAATGCAATAAATGAAAAAAAAAAAAAAAATTCATAAAAGAACTTGTTTTATTAAAAATATTTCAATTTTCAAAATTAGATGGGATAACTTCTTTTAAGTGTATTTTTTCTGCAGTCTGGAAACAAATTTCTGTGTTCCTCAACACAGCGCAATAAAAACTGTTTTTGCTCTTCATCTGCAGTAATAAGTCCGTGAAAATCTTGAACTAATTTGACTGCTCTTTCAGCAGTATCATTCACTACTCGCAAAAGACTTATTTTTCTCTTAGCTTCTAGAAATGCAGCGTTATCTATCCAAGATGCCACATTTGTGCGAAGAAAACTATCATCGATCTGTAATCGAGTAAGAAATACTGTGCTCTTATTTGATACAAAACTATCCAGTGTTTTATCTGAAACAAAGAAAAGTTATATTAAAAATTGTTTTATAAATATCCAGTTTTAATTTTTCAAAAATTATAATTTAATACAAAAATAACATTTTTATAAACATAATTGTGACTCACCAAACAACGTTTTTGACATTTCATCGTTCGTTGGAATATAACGTTTGTTAAAATCCGATATTTTTTCCCTGTTTAAGTTGACAATGATATTTGTTTTTGTTTCATTATCAACTACGTCATCAAAAAGTGATAAAATGACTGCCTCTTCACTTAAATACCATAAATGATTACAAAACTTACTTACAGCAGCAATCGAAATTGTTTCGTCTATTTCATTGTAGCCTTTCACTTCTTTTAAAAAACGCAAATCCTGATTAGGTGCTTTTACAGCTTCTGTACATTCGAGCCATGGCTTAACGTAAATTATCGCAACAAATACGCAAATGTCGCGCAGAGCACTTTTATCATTTGCAGCTATGTTGACCTGGGACTGGAGCAAACATATTTTTAATGAATAAATCGCTCTGGCCATCCACCGTGCTTTGTGTAATGCTCCGAGACTTTTCTTACAATTTTTTTGCAACTTTTTCCAAAGTGTATATTTATCTAAAAGTTTCTTCACAAAGTTCGGAATAGCCTTTATGGGAATTCTTGCTTTCTCCCAAAAGATTACGCACTCCCTAATTGCTAGATTTGCACTTTCTCTAACACTGAGCTTGACTTCGCGAATATTGTAAAAATACACAGCGAGAACTTGTCGATTAGATGGTAGTTTAGCACCATTAATTTGATGACAAGGCATTCCGATGAGAAAAATTGGTTGCTTTCCACTTCGTAATTCGACACATTTTTATAATTAAGATACTGCACTTTATGAAACACACTATTGAAATGACAAATTACCATAGAAAACAACACATTAATTTAGCAGTTGAGTAGAAAGGGGAATCACCTTTTTAGATGGATATATGTGTTGTATATGAAAGCTCGCTTTTTATTAAAAGGTATGTAAACGAAAGCTTTTTATTATTAGAGCTTTTAAGAATGCCACATAAAATTAAAATTCCTATGAATATCAAATATACAAAGCTGCTTTTTTAAGTTTAAAGTTACAGTTTAGTTTAAAAATAGTTGCTGCTAATTTTATTTCGATAATAACTAGAAGATGCACCTTTGATATATATGTGTGTATATTGCTAAGTTACGATATATTGTTTTTTTGTAACCTTAATATAAAAAATAATACTCTCCGACTTAACTAATATAGAAACAATGCAACGTATCCTAAATTTAGTTTATTGTTGTTAACATTATATCATTTAATCGTTGAGCCACAGCTGTTTATGCATATTACTGGCACATATTAATACCATTGAAGTAAATCGCAAGTCGCCACAGGTTAACATTCTTAGATCAAATTAAAATTTTTCATGGTGGCTTTTTAGGTCATTTCGAAACTTTTTAGCGGGTATGCGCAAAAAAAAATGACGTCGAAAAATAAGGGACACCCTAACATACATATACATATATAAATAAATATAAATATATGTATATTAGTTTGTTTGTTTTACAATAACGCCCAAAACCGTTTTTGATTAAACTCGGTAAGAAGAAACGCACAGAAAAACATCTGGCAGCGCAAAGTACTGAAATCTGGTAGCGCATAAATATAACATAAAAAGATTGTGTCAGTGGCTCAGTAGAATTGTTACTTTTTATGAAATTTAACAACATGCTTTTTTTTGTCAGCAAAGCATTAGATGTTTTTTAACGTTTTTAACAATTGCTACCACCTTTCATTCGTAACGTACTTTAGTCGTGTTTCAGTTATTGTTTTTGTTTTATGCACAAATTATGCCTGTCGTTTTATGTAAAGTACATTGTTGAGGAAAAAAAAGAATAAAGCTACAAAATAACAAAACATTGATTTGCTTAAAAATGGAAAGGTCAGTATTATATTATTAATAAAATGGATTACATTTAAGTAATTTAAATTACTTTTTACAGGTATTTGAAAAGGGCTGAACCAAATATTGATGTTGAAATATGTAGTAGCAGTGACTCCGAGGAAGATTTATCTTTGCCTACCGCAAGAGGTAAAAAATATACATATTTGTTTATTCAAGTGACAATTATAATTTTTTTTAAACGGTTTACCTATTTTACAGAAAATATGTACAATAAGTGAGAAAACGATGGTTAAAGGATTTTACACTTCGTAAGTGGATTATAGAACTTAACGATCTACAGGTACAATGCAAATACTGCCAATGTATTTTCAAATCAAAATTAAGTATCCTTCTCGCCCATGGGAAAACCAGAAAACATATTGAGGCTTCATCACCATTTCAAAACAACAACCAAAAAACTCTTGAATATCAGCCGGTAAGCGGTAGTTGTAAAACAAAAGAATCTGAATTAAAAGAAGCTTTGTATATAGCAGTCCATACTTCAATTAGGTCCGTAGAGCATTTAGTTCAATTACAAAAGCATGTTTTCTTTGAAAGCAAAGCCGCAGTCGAAATGTCGTTAGGTAGGACAAAGTGCACGGCTTTAATTAAGTCCGTTTTAGCACCTCATTTTCAAAAATTGCTAGCGGAAGATATAAGTGATTGCAATTACAGTCTAATTATAGATGAGTCAACGGATATAACAGTAGACAAATATTTAGGAATCGTAATTCGATATTTTAGCAAGTCTCAACAAAAAATCGTTACTACATTTTTACATTTATGTGTACTGGAAGATACTACAGCTCGTGAAATAACGACAGAGATGTTAAAAGTTTTAAAAGATTTTAAATTGAATATATTGAATATGGTAGGTTTGGGCACAGATAACGCCAAAGTAATGACCGGAGTTAATCGTGGTGTAATTTCCCTCTTAAAAGAAAAAAAACGAAAACATTATTCTTGTTCCTTGCATATGTCATTCTATTCATTGGCCGTGTCTGCTGCATCAAAATGTCTTCCGGACGAAATTGAATATTTGATATCAGAAACATATAACTGGTTTGCTAAGTCAAGTTTACGACAAAAAAATTATAAAAACATTTATGCAGCCATTAATGATGATTTACAGCCATTGAAGCTAGTAAGAGCTTGTGACACTCGATGGTTGTCAGTTGAATTCGCCGTAAATCGTATAGAAAACCAATGGCTGGAATTAAAGACCCATTTTGATATAGCTGCAACCTTAGAATCGTGCCATCAAGCCAAAATTTTGAAACAACAATACAACGATAAAAATTTGTTATATTTGAAATTTTTAAAACCTTTGTTATCGGAGGTACAGAAAACAAATAAAATGTTTGAAAGTAATGATGCAGACCCAACCCTATTGTTTACAGAGCTGAATATTTTGTTAAAGAACCTTTCCAACCAAATTGTTTTGAAACCCGACAACTTTGATGAACTTAACTCAAACTTAGAAAATTTTTATATTGATACACCACATTTTAATTATAATTTTGAAAATTTTATAAATTCAAAAAGACAAACAATTGATAATGAAACCAAAAAAGAAATAAGAATTACTTGTCGAAATTTTGTTGCAAAATTAATCTACCAACTAAGACAACGATTACCAAAAAATGTTGAGACTTTAAAAAATATAAATTTTTTTTCGGTGGAAAATAGTCTAAAACGTAATAAAAGTAAATTATATGATCATTTTAAAGAAGAGATGACTAAATTAACTGTTGATTATATAAAAAATTTAGAAATACAGTGGCAAAATTTAAATTCTTATAAATGGCTTAACCAAAAGACAACTGTTGAGTTTTGGGTAAACGTTAATGAATACAATAATGCAATGAATGAAAACACTTTTCATGAATTGTCTTCCTTTGTTATGAAATTTTTAGTTTTGCCATTTAGTAACTCTGAGGTTGAACGAGTATTCAGTGGAATGAATTTAATAAAAACAAAGATTAGAAATAGACTCGTTCTAAATACAATGAATTCACTTTTATACATCAGATGCGGATTAAAAAGAATTATTCAACAAAAATTTGTTTGAATATATGATACAATTTTCTTTTTTTAATGAACAAACCAAATAGAACTTCCAAAAACAAAAAGCTATCACAACAGCTGTTTTCGAAGTTGACACAAGTAAGAAAAAATGTTTGACTGTGCTGTGGCAATTATTGTGCCCATTTCGCTTTGTACCAACTAGCGGCAATTAAATATGTATAAAACAGGGCAATCGTGTGATTTCAGAATATCTTTTTGGGGCAATTTCATTATTGTGCATCAATAAGATCCCAGCTTTATTTACACGTACTTAAACACACGAATGGATAAAAAAAAAGAAATCAATTCAGTCTTGCACACAGATTACACACAGATATGTCACGAGACGGACGATTTTTTGTCTCTTTCTTAGAAAGCTGCCCTTTTTCATTTCTCTTTGAACCATCTTTTATGCCGCAATACAATGAACACAAATTTATTTAGTTGAGATTTATTTGCAAAACTGTAATAAAAATTAACTTTTAAGTTTATCGCAACACTAGTAAATAATATTTAAGTAAGTAATTAACATTATAAAACAAAACAATATTCTCAAATACCCTAATTAACAACACAAACGGTTTATACAAAAGTACAATTTTGACCTACAATTCTATTTCGTTAATATAATAATATTGTATTTCTTTCTGTATTACTCGTATGCTTAAAATATTAATTACATTTTATACATATTTGGGCTTTTTTATGTGCAGTTTTTTTAAGCTAGAATCAAGTTTTTTTTCATTATATGCTAAATTGGGCATTAAAAATTTTTATTTAGCTGCAATATTTTCATTTAGCATTTTTGCAAAATGTTTTTAGCTTTTATTTTAGCATTATTTATTTTAAAAATTTTGACGAATAGTTTTATTGATTTAAATAAAAAAATTTTAAAAATTATAATAAATTTTGACTAGAAATAGTTGTACCCAAAATGAAATTTCGTATGAAAATGGATGATTCTTATGTTAAGAAACCTGTCTTGTTAAAAAAAAAAATGAGTATTCAGGGAATATTAGAAGTGCCCTTATCATGTCGTTTGTAAATATTATTTGCGCTTTCATATTATGATATAATAGTACAAGGAAATTTAATTTTGTATTTAGATAAAAATTGTTTGGCTCTAGACTGATGAAAAAACAATTACAGTAGTCCCTCGATTTACGTCGCAGTTGGTTCCGGAAAATAACGACGTACATCGAAACAACGTAAATCGAATTTAAACATGTTCATATGTGTTCTATAAAATGTACCTTTATTAAAAACATAAAGAAAGACTAATTTTTTAACAAATTACAAAACAATTATTAAACAAGTAAGAAAGTATATTTAAGAACAAATTTTCAAAAGTGTACCATATTGGGACCCATGGGCAATCATGGACCCGCAAGAAAAAATTATGTTATGAGGTTAAGATTCATGTAAAAGTTCTTTACGCCGAATATTATTTAGATATTTTCATTTATATGAGATTAGTTTAAATGATTTTAGATAAGGGGGTGGAGGTGGATTTTAAAATACCACGTTATGCCATGACATAGAATCTATCGTTAAAGTGTTTTTTTCGCTAAATTTTGTGTCAATACCAACATTTATAAAAAAGATATTTTCTTTGGTCAAATATGGACCAATTCCAATATAATTTTTTAAGATGATTTAAATTGCAGTGAGTTACGTTTGGGGGCAAATTTAAGCTAAATACCAACATAAAAAGTGCGTTTATGGGTAAAAATACTCAATTCCGAAAAAACCTTGTGTGGGGGCTATGTAAAATTAAAATTTTAAAAAACGCAAATCCTGATTAGGTGCTTTTACAGCTTCTGTACATTCGAGCCATGGCTTAACGTAAATTATCGCAACAAATACGCAAATGTCGCGCAGAGTACTTTTATCATTCGCAGCTATGTTGACCTGGGACTGGAGCAAACATATTTTTAATGAATAAATCGCTCTGGCCATCCACCGTGCTTTGTGTAATGCTCCGGGAGGCTTGATTTTTATTATCTTCTCTGGATCGCCATCCAAAAACACAACGCATAGTTCGATTAATTCACGATAATCGTCCCTTATAAAGGTTTTTTTCAGTGCTGCTTTATAAAACATTAAGTTGGATAAAATTTTTTCATCAGAAATGTGCTTTCTAACAAAATCGATGCATGGTTCAATCTTATTTGAATCGATGTTTTTCCAGTTGTCTCTGATTTTTTTAAAAATTTGTATTTCTGGAGATCCAATACTTTGCTTAATCTTGACTTCAAATACACCTTTAAGCACCAGCTCATAAACATGATGACGACAAGCGAAAAGCACCAAGTCTCTCTCTAAACTTTGCTCCAATAGAGCACAAGCACCATTAAAACGACCAGTATTCGTTGATGTTGTATCACAACAGATTATTTGTACCTTGTCAATGAGATTCCAGTCATATAGGACTGTTCTTATAGCCTTTTCTTGGTCTTTGCCAGATGAACTCTCTAATTTTGGTACTGCAAGGAGTTGTTCCTTGTCGCTATATGAAATTACAATTGGCAGCCGCTCTTCTTTTCGGCTTCTCACATCTAAGCCTGGTAAAAGTTTGCCATCCCAATGGATGGTTACAACATTAGGTACATTGTTCTTAAAGTCAGTTTTAATAGTTTCTGCCCTTGATTTTCTCATTTGTGTACGAATTCGTTGAATTGATGATTTATTTATCGAATATTCATCGCATCTCAGATCCAGTGCCTCTAGGATAGCCTGAATAATATACACTGAATCTCTTATACTTAGCTGGCACCTGTCTAAAACTGCGACTACCTTAGGTGTTATCAGATTTTTTCTTCCTCTTTTAGAACTGTCACGCTGCAAACTTGGGCTTGTCTCTGTCAGGATTTCGTCCTCGTGTGAATATGGTGGATCTTCCGTATCAGAATTGAATATTTCGTCCTCGTCTGAAACTTGCCTGTGTTCAACATTTGATGTAGAAGTCGATGCTACTGTGGATAATTCTTTTTGTCTCAATTTTCTTGTTTCTTCGTGTAATAGTCTTTTTCTGGATCTTTCTTCTTTGTCTGTCATATTTTTGTCTATACCAGCTAAGCAACCCGGTCTACCCGGCTCTCTCTGTAGCTTCAAAAATATTTTATCCTCTTCTATTTTCATAATTACGAGGGCATCGGCATGAGCAATATCAAATAGATTATCAAGATCATTTTCAAAATCATTTTCACGGGTTCTATAAATATCGAGACTTTTCTTACAATTTTTTTGCAACTTTTTCCAAAGTGTATATTTATCTAAAAGTTTCTTCACACAGTTCGGAATAGCCTTTATGGGAATTCTTGCTTTCTCCCAAAAGATTACGCACTCCCTAATTGCTAGATTTGCACTTTCTCTAACACTGAGCTTGACTTCGCGAATATTGTAAAAATACACAGCGAGAACTTGTCGATTAGATGGTAGTTTAGCACCATTAATTTGATGACAAGGCATTCCGATGAGAAAAATTGGTTGCTTTCCACTTCGTAATTCGACACATTTTTATAATTAAGATACTGCACTTTATGAAACACACTATTGAAATGACAAATTACCATAGAAAACAACACATTAATTTAGCAGTTGAGTAGAAAGGGGAATCACCTTTTTAGATGGATATATGTGTTGTATATGAAAGCTCGCTTTTTATTAAAAGGTATGTAAACGAAAGCTTTTTATTATTAGAGCTTTTAAGAATGCCACATAAAATTAAAATTCCTATGAATATCAAATATACATAGCTGCTTTTTTAAGTTTAAAGTTACAGTTTAGTTTAAAAATAGTTGCTGCTAATTTTATTTCGATAATAACTAGAAGATGCACCTTTGATATATATGTGTGTATATTGCTAAGTTACGATATATTGTTTTTTTGTAACCTTAATATAAAAAATAATACTCTCCGACTTAACTAATATAGAAACAATGCAACGTATCCTAAATTTAGTTTATT
Organism: Pollenia amentaria; assembly: GCA_943735925.1. NCBI lineage: Eukaryota > Metazoa > Arthropoda > Insecta > Diptera > Polleniidae > Pollenia > Pollenia amentaria. Next base: position 67,621,148 of record OX031009.1, read on the forward strand.
GTTGTTAACATTATATCATTTAATCGTTGAGCCACAGCTGTTTATGCATATTACTGGCACATATTAATACCATTGAAGTAAATCGCAAGTCGCCACAGGTTAACATTCTTAGATCAAATTAAAATTTTTCATGGTGGCTTTTTAGGTCATTTCGAAACTTTTTAGCGGGTATGCGCAAAAAAAAATGACGTCGAAAAATAAGGGACACCCTAACATACATATACATATATAAATAAATATAAATATATGTATATTAGTTTGTTTGTTTTACAATAACGCCCAAAACCGTTTTTGATTAAACTCGGTAAGAAGAAACGCACAGAAAAACATCTGGCAGCGCAAAGTACTGAAATCTGGTAGCGCATAAATATAACATAAAAAGACCCTGCAAGAAGACTACCGGTCATTTTACTAGTAAAATGACCGGTAGTTTTGACCACTATATTGGATAAAGTTTCTATTAGCTTATTAAGAGTAAAATGAAAAAACTAACCGAAACTCTTGTGTACATGTGATTTTGCCTCTCTTTCTAACTAATTAATTCCACTCGACTACGGAACATATATCTGTACTGCTTACTACTATGCTATATATTAGTTAGTAATCGCGGAAATAATGGTTAACACTAACTAGTTAGTCATAACGTAAATAGAGGTTAGCACTAACTAGTTATTAATAGCGTAAAAATTGGTTAGTACTAACCTTTATAAAATAATGTTTTTTTTTTATTTTAGTTTTAAAAAAGTTTTTATTAAAAAAATATAATCAGCAGGCTTCATTAAAGTTTATAATAGTTGTGGGTGTGGGACCACGTAACGTCACTTCTGTGGCTGCTCTATAACGTTCCTTTCTTCCATGGGTCTGTAAAGAAATATTATTTTGTTAACAATTTGTGACTAAAAAGCCGAATACATACATGCATACATACTTGAAAAGTCATCAGGATTTTAAATATTTGGTATAATTTGGTCCTTTATTATCACCACCAAATCTTTAACGAGTATCCCGGCCAAAGCAACCACCCGAATGACCGCTACCTGAGAACGTTTAGGTGTGCTTATGATGTCATCGTCTTTAAATATGCGATTTTCCACAGCACTTGATAATTGAATGCTTCTTTTGCGAGTGCCTTCATCCGCTTTTTTTTAATTATAAATACCCATTATATTGTAAATTAATAACTCCTTTTTGCTTACCCAGTTTTGTGGTTGCTGACTTTAATATACTTTTTCTTCGATTCAAAGGGGTACCTTCGGATGATTCTTTCAGTTTTTTTGTTGGAGTTTGATAAGCTGATGGGCTATGAACTATGTTTTTGTGTGAAATATTTTGTTCTTGCTGCTGTATCGCTAGAGGATCTTCATCCAGTGAAGCTGACCGACGCCCTATAATTAAGGATATTAAGCAATCATATTAAGCAATATGTACCTATAAAATCAAATGTTTCTTTTCTTATTGTTACCTTTCGGATTATCTAAGTTTAATTTTCATATCAATCCGGCGTTCCTTTAACAATTAAATAATTGAGACAATCTAAATCCGTGTAATTATCAGCTTCACTGTTGTCCAAGCTCAAATTAAGGTTTCTTTTAGCTACTGACACTCGTGATCGGGGTGTTGCTTTAATATTTTGTTCACCCAAAGGAGATGCTGGCTCGTTGAATTTGATTTTTTCTTCGCCGACAAACGTACAACACTACGTCCTCCTATAATTTTAATAGGTGACACCTTATTTTCAGCATTAAAGTAATTGAAATCAACATTACCAATAAATTTCTCGTAGATCATATAAAGAAATATTATTTTGTTAATAATTTGTGACTAAAAAGCCGAATAAATACATGCATACATACTTGAAAAGTCAACAGGATTTTAAATATTTGGTATAATTTGGTCCTTAATTATCACCACCAAATCTTTAACCGCTACCTGTTTGAAGACCACTTCTTTTAACACGACTGTTTCGTACATGACCTGTTGTTTCCAGAAAATTTACCACCACGTTTTCTGGAGCCGCCATCAGTATGCCCTCCTTTACTTTAATAAGCAACGTTGTTGCAAAGAAGATAAGCAAATTGATTTTTAAACTTGGCAAATAACTTTTGTAATATTTAATTTAAACCACAGAACTAACATTTAAGCAATTACATTTTTTTACAAGAGTCGACAGGCCACGCGTGTGAAAAAATTATATTTAAAAATTGGCATTATTTAGGTTGTGTTATTTGTTCCACTCTAACATATGTGTTAGAGTGGAGCAACGAATGTAAAATTGTTGCAAGTGTATTAGTAAATTGTTTTTTTTTTTTTGGTTTTGGTTATGCATTTCTTGTAGGGGATTGTGTCAGTGGCTCAGTAGAATTGTTATTTTTTATGAAATTTAACAACATGCTTTTTTTTTGTCAGCAAAGCATTAGATGTTTTTTAACGTTTTTAACAATTGCTACCACCTTTCATTCGTAACGTACTTTAGTCGTGTTTCAGTTATTGTTTTTGTTTTATGCACAAATTATGCCTGTCGTTTTATGTAAAGTACATTGTTGAGGAAAAAAAAGAATAAAGCTACAAAATAACAAAACATTGATTTGCTTAAAAATGGAAAGGTCAGTATTATATTATTAATAAAATGGATTACATTTAAGTAATTTAAATTACTTTTTACAGGTATTTGAAAAGGGCTGAACCAAATATTGATGTTGAAATATGTAGTAGCAGTGACTCCGAGGAAGATTTATCTTTGCCTACCACCAGCAAGAGGTAAAAAATATACATATTTGTTTATTCAAGTGACAATTATAATTTTTTTTAAACGGTTTACCTATTTTACAGAAAATATGTACAATAAGTGAGAAAACGATGGTTAAAGGATTTTACACTTCGTAAGTGGATTATAGAACTTAACGATCTACAGGTACAATGCAAATACTGCCAATGTATTTTAAAATCAAAATTAAGTATCCTTCTCGCCCATGGGAAAACCAGAAAACATATTGAGGCTTCATCACCATTTCAAAACAACAACCAAAAAACTCTTGAATATCAGCCGGTAAGCGGTAGTTGTAAAACAAAAGAATCTGAATTAAAAGAAGCTTTGTATATAGCAGTCCATACTTCAATTAGGTCCGTAGAGCATTTAGTTCAATTACAAAAGCATGTTTTCTTTGAAAGCAAAGCCGCAGTCGAAATGTCGTTAGGTAGGACAAAGTGCACGGCTTTAATTAAGTCCGTTTTAGCACCTCATTTTCAAAAATTGCTAGCGGAAGATATAAGTGATTGCAATTACAGTCTAATTATAGATGAGTCAACGGATATAACAGTAGACAAATATTTAGGAATCGTAATTCGATATTTTAGCAAGTCTCAACAAAAAATCGTTACTACATTTTTACATTTATGTGTACTGGAAGATACTACAGCTCGTGAAATAACGACAGAGATGTTAAAAGTTTTAAAAGATTTTAAATTGAATATATTGAATATGGTAGGTTTGGGCACAGATAACGCCAAAGTAATGACCGGAGTTAATCGTGGTGTAATTTCCCTCTTAAAAGAAAAAAAACGAAAACATTATTCTTGTTCCTTGCATATGTCATTCCATTCATTGGCCGTGTCTGCTGCATCAAAATGTCTTCCGGACGAAATTGAATATTTGATATCAGAAACATATAACTGGTTTGCTAAGTCAAGTTTACGACAAAAAAATTATAAAAACATTTATGCAGCCATTAATGATGATTTACAGCCATTGAAGCTAGTAAGAGCTTGTGACACTCGATGGTTGTCAGTTGAATTCGCCGTAAATCGTATAGAAAACCAATGGCTGGAATTAAAGACCCATTTTGATATAGCTGCAACCTTAGAATCGTGCCATCAAGCCAAAATTTTGAAACAACAATACAACGATAAAAATTTGTTATATTTGAAATTTTTAAAACCTTTGTTATCGGAGGTACAGAAAACAAATAAAATGTTTGAAAGTAATGATGCAGACCCAACCCTATTGTTTACAGAGCTGAATATTTTGTTAAAGAACCTTTCCAACCAAATTGTTTTGAAACCCGACAACTTTGATGAACTTAACTCAAACTTAGAAAATTTTTATATTGATACACCACATTTTAATTATAATTTTGAAAATTTTATAAATTCAAAAAGACAAACAATTGATAATGAAACCAAAAAAGAAATAAGAATTACTTGTCGAAATTTTGTTGCAAAATTAATCTACCAACTAAGACAACGATTACCAAAAAATGTTGAGACTTTAAAAAATATAAATTTTTTTTCGGTGGAAAATAGTCTAAAACGTAATAAAAGTAAATTATATGATCATTTTAAAGAAGAGATGACTAAATTAACTGTTGATTATATAAAAAATTTAGAAATACAGTGGCAAAATTTAAATTCTTATAAATGGCTTAACCAAAAGACAACTGTTGAGTTTTGGGTAAACGTTTATGAATACAATAATGCAATGAATGAAAACACTTTTCATGAATTGTCTTCCTTTGTTATGAAATTTTTAGTTTTGCCATTTAGTAACTCTGAGGTTGAACGAGTATTCAGTGGAATGAATTTAATAAAAACAAAGATTAGAAATAGACTCGTTCTAAATACAATGAATTCACTTTTATACATCAGATGCGGATTAAAAAGAATTATTCAACAAAAATTTGTTTGAATATATGATACAATTTTCTTTTTTTAATGAACAAACCAAATAGAACTTCCAAAAACAAAAAGCTATCACAACAGCTGTTTTCGAAGTTGACACAAGTAAGAAAAAATGTTTGACTGTGCTGTGGCAATTATTGTGCCCATTTCGCTTTGTACCAACTAGCGGCAATTAAATATGTATAAAACAGGGCAATCGTGTGATTTCAGAATATCTTTTTGGGGCAATTTCATTATTGTGCATCAATAAGATCCCAGCTTTATTTACACGTACTTAAACACACGAATGGATAAAAAAAAAGAAATCAATTCAGTCTTGCACACAGATTACACACAGATATGTCACGAGACGGACGATTTTTTGTCTCTTTCTTAGAAAGCTGCCCTTTTTCATTTCTCTTTGAACCATCTTTTATGCCGCAATACAATGAACACAAATTTATTTAGTTGAGATTTATTTGCAAAACTGTAATAAAAATTAACTTTTAAGTTTATCGCAACACTAGTAAATAATATTTAAGTAAGTAATTAACATTATAAAACAAAACAATATTCTCAAATACCCTAATTAACAACACAAACGGTTTATACAAAAGTACAATTTTGACCTACAATTCTATTTCGTTAATATAATAATATTGTATTTCTTTCTGTATTACTCGTATGCTTAAAATATTAATTACATTTTATACATATTTGGGCTTTTTTATGTGCAGTTTTTTTAAGCTAGAATCAAGTTTTTTTTCATTATATGCTAAATTGGGCATTAAAAATTTTTATTTAGCTGCAATATTTTCATTTAGCATTTTTGCAAAATGTTTTTAGCTTTTATTTTAGCATTATTTATTTTAAAAATTTTGACGAATAGTTTTATTGATTTAAATAAAAAAATTTTAAAAATTATAATAAATTTTGACTAGAAATAGTTGTACCCAAAATGAAATTTCGTATGAAAATGGATGATTCTTATGTTAAGAAACCTGTCTTGTTAAAAAAAAAAATGAGTATTCAGGGAATATTAGAAGTGCCCTTATCATGTCGTTTGTAAATATTATTTGCGCTTTCATATTATGATATAATAGTACAAGGAAATTTAATTTTGTATTTAGATAAAAATTGTTTGGCTCTAGACTGATGAAAAAACAATTACAGTAGTCCCTCGATTTACGTCGCAGTTGGTTCCGGAAAATAACGACGTACATCGAAACAACGTAAATCGAATTTAAACATGTTCATATGTGTTCTATAAAATGTACCTTTATTAAAAACATAAAGAAAGACTAATTTTTTAACAAATTACAAAACAATTATTAAACAAGTAAGAAAGTATATTTAAGAACAAATTTTCAAAAGTGTACCATATTGGGACCCATGGGCAATCATGGACCCGCAAGAAAAAATTATGTTATGAGGTTAAGATTCATGTAAAAGTTCTTTACGCCGAATATTATTTAGATATTTTCATTTATATGAGATTAGTTTAAATGATTTTAGATAAGGGGGTGGAGGTGGATTTTAAAATACCACGTTATGCCATGACATAGAATCTATCGTTAAAGTGTTTTTTTCGCTAAATTTTGTGTCAATACCAACATTTATAAAAAAGATATTTTCTTTGGTCAAATATGGACCAATTCCAATATAATTTTTTAAGATGATTTAAATTGCAGTGAGTTACGTTTGGGGGCAAATTTAAGCTAAATACCAACATAAAAAGTGCGTTTATGGGTAAAAATACTCAATTCCGAAAAAACCATTTTCAAATGTATACCAAATTTAATGAAATTATCTCCAAAATTACGAACTGTAATTTGCGTACAATGTTTCCATTCACAGCCTGCAAGCCATCCGAACGAACGGATATTGTTAGATCGATTCAAAAAGTGATTCTTAGTCGATTGGAATACTACAAGTAGGGTCTAGGATCAATTATTTAATTTGTTACAAAATTAGCACAGACGCATAATATTCTTTCCACTACATATTCAGCCCAATCAAAAATAAAAATTCCCGGGGGAGTTTTTTCCTTTCTCCCATTATTCCTATTTTAATTCTTTTGTAAAAATGGGCAAAGGAAAAAATTTCCGGGAAATTTTTATTCATAACTGGGGTGATTGTGTTTTTTTGATCTCATATTTCTGTCCGTTGTGTTTGACAAGAAAAACAAAAATGTATCCATGTATAGATAGGAATGTATCCATGTATAGATAGGAATGTACACACGCATAAAAATCCAAACAAACATTTCAATTAAAAACTGATTTTGATAAGCAAATGAGGCGACGTTAATCGAATGACGACGCAAATCGAGTTAATAAGGCACAAAAATTCTGAAGACGCAAATTAAATTTAGAAGTCACACAAAATTTGGCGACGCAAACCGAAGCATCGTTAATCGAGGCGACGTAAATCAAGGGATTACTGTACTTTAAAGATTCAACTTTAATTAAACTATAAAAAAATAAAATAATCTACTTTTCTTTAACTTTAAAAAATGAAATAATCTAAAAGATGTTGTATATCATAGAAATAAATCGTTAAAATTTTATATATATTAGAGGTTTGCAGGCCACCTTAATTTAAAATTTAATCTCAACTACCTGTGCTACATATTTATATATATGCTTAACCAAAAATATAGCTACTTTACCAAAATCTAGCCACTTGCTTAAATATAACAATTTATTTCAATTTCGTTACAAAATTAGTCACTAAAATGTATTTAGTTTCGAATAAAATTTTATACTGGTAATAAATTTCTAACAAAAATCATTTAAAATTGTGGCATTATTTTAGCATTTTTTTTAAATCATTTTTAGCAATTTTTGGCCTTGTCTAATGCCAGATTTAGCTGTAAAATTTTTTTAGACCTGGCTACACTGGTATGTATGTAGTTTTTTTTAAATTATGGCAACGCTGCAGTAGACTAAGAGCGGGAGAGTCAAATATCACCACCATTACTATAAAATACAAATGTATGTGTTTGCCTATCTATGGTCACTGTTGCCAATTTAGCTATTTTCTTGTCAAATCTAGCGATTTTTTGTCAAACTTTGCGGAAAAAAATGTGTTTTAGCTACTAGCGGGAAATCTAGCGATTTTTTTTTATTATGGGTTTGTTCGTTTTTAATAATTTTTTTGGCACTTTTGCTTTGATATAAACAAAAGGACTAAATAAACCACACAAAATGTTGCAAAAACATATAAAAAGCATGAATCATGCTTGTGTGAATATTACAAATTTGTTATCTTGTTATCCAATTCTTTTATCCAGTTCTTATTTCTCAAAAAATATATTGACTTTAAAGCCTGATTCACAATGGAAGCAGCCACTTCGTTTTCCATATGTCTCATATCTTTCCAAGGTGTTTCATATAAATTAGTTTAATTTCAAGTACAAAAATGTAACTGAAGTTGTGTTAAAGAACTGAAGAACTTTTTTACTACTTTATTCTACTACAGCTAAAATTAATATGAAGTTCTAAAGGACGATTATGATAATTTTCAGAAGTTTTAAATACAATTTAGCATAACTTCGTCAACGAAATCCTAGCAAATCTTTTTTTTTTTTTTAATTGATAATTTTAGACTTAGAGGGTGTATTTGAAATTTTTATTAAAATTTGATCTCAGCAAGGCCTATAGCTTTGGAATTCATTTTGATAAATAATATAAAAAAATATAATCTGGGAATTATTTCTTTTCATAAGCTACTTTATTATATTCAACATTTTTCATTTTTCGAATTTATTCCATGAGCTAAATTTCAGTTATAGTAACAGGAATATACAAGATAATAATCTGGTAGTGTATAAAGTAATTCCTAATAATTTAAGGAATAGAACTATTACAAAAAACTTTATTAAATACATAACTGAAATTTAGCTCATGGAATAAATTTGAAAAATGAAAAATGTTGAATATAAAAATTATTTAACAAAAACAGACTTGCAAAAAAGGAAACACTTGTCAAATGGTAGCGCTGCTTTCAAAATAAATGTCATTTTGTCAGTAATGCCACAACTATAAAAAAAAATTCCCTACAAGAAATTAAAGAGCGAATCCATCATATTTTTCACGTTGGCGTTAAGAAATTATGTAGGAACTTGATTTTCTATCAATACTCTCATCATTTTCTTAGCCCCAACGTGACAAATATGATGGATTCTCTCATTAATTTCTTGTAGGGTTTATTGCCATTTTTCTACTGATGCCACTAAAGTAATCGTAAGATGTAAAATGGAATAGAATGAGATAGGAACATCTTGTTAAGATGTTGATTTTTAGCTCTATTTATTTCTTATGGGGAAATTTCAATATCTTCGTAAATTGGTGGTAGATGTTGATAAGTGTGAAAAGGCTAGAAGCAGTGGAGATAATGGCCAAGTATGTTTGAGAAAATGTTAAGGACAAAACTAATGGAGGTCGATCATAACTTTTATCCCCCTAAGAAAGACACCTAGGCAGTTATGGCACTTTTTCTGTAATATATATAAAATTTAGCGTCCTCGAATTAGATCAACCCGCCAGTTGCCGGGCTTGACAGAAAAGTGTCGATTTCTCGCACTGTGTATTATCATAGCAACATTGACCACATTTAAACAAGATGAAAAATGTCTAAATTGGCAACACTGAAAACAATTAAAAGCGCTATATTCGGCTGTGCTGAATCTTTGATTTCCTCCACATAGAGTAAAAATTATTTAAAAGGCTTACATAAATGTGATCTATGATAAATTAGCCAATTGTAGGGGCATGTAAGAAAGAAAAAATTCACTATTTATTGTTGTGTCTTTGTTGAAGCTTTGATATTGTTACAAGTAAGAGCTGAGTGTTTAAAATTCTTATTCACTTTATGGTCTTACTTGTATAATATTTTTAGCTTTTCTAAAGTATTTGGAAAAAGTTTCCTGACGAGCTGGCCTAAGCAAACAAGCAAAATGCGCATAGAAACTAGCTTTCCCACAACAATAAATTTCAGTGTTTTTTATCATAAATTGGGATTATTAGCACATCATTAATAAATGAATTAATTAATAAAAAGTTTTAGTCTTATTCAGTTAAATTCTGTAATTACGCTTTATCTGAGACCTCTGTTATTACAAAGTTTTATGATTTTAGTCATACATATATGTAAAACTTAATTAGACCTTATATCATGATTATTAAAAATCATGATTCGTTTCGTATTGAAGTGATTACCATCACAAAATTCATGAGTCTAGAATGTATTGCATGAACTGAATTTAACCAAATTTTAATACAGAATTGTAATTTGTTAGCGTTTTGCGCGTTCTAACGCCCTTTAAAAAGGCCACTTTATATGAGGCATATGGTTAATTGTAATTAGAAATTTGTGTTTTCTGGCCTTATGGAACTCTGGCAGATCAAATTTAGCAATATCTACAATAGCTTTAGTAGTTACGTTTGAAGGTATGCATAAGTGTAAAAGTATTTTAGCTCAACGGACACAATCTTCTTTAGCAACTCATCAGAGTGACGACAAAAAAGCTTAATCGCGAAGAAAACCATTACCCTGCTAATATGTGAAAAAATATCTTAATTTCATGCATTGGACAATTCAAAACCTTAATACAAAATTTGGTTGTATTAACTGGATTTAAACAATATATTATAAAAACACGTTCTCGTGTAAAATGTTGTTGTCTGTCGCTTAAGCTCTTTTCGCGGTAAGCGGCCCATATTATATATTCTATTAATTTAAATATTAACGTATGTATTTTTATTTGTTTGTTTGTACCTTATAGTTGCTTAATCGCTGAGCCGATCTTTATAAAGCTTTTACAGGATATTACTGATGTTCTGGAAGGAATATTTTTTTCTTAAATTTGGAGTAGGCGTGGCACCTTCCATACAAAGAAAATATACATTGCTGTATATCTAGAGGCCTAAAGTTTCCAAATTTGGTACAAGCATCTTGGTTATAAATACACAATATATGACAACATTTGGGTGGGATTGGATAAGTGAGCGTAGCACAAAATGGCTTTATTTATATCTAAAGAACGGTAAGAGAAAAGTTTTCCAAATTTGGTACACACAACTGGGTCATCAATACAAATCATCTCTGACAAAATGGGCGGGATTATAATGGTGAGCGTGGCATCTCCCCATACAAAGGCATTATAGATTTATATATATCTGGAGTATGTGAGGCCGGTTGATACCAATTCACTTTAGTTATTGAATTAAATTTTCACAAAGTAGGGTTTGAATTCAAAATATAAAATTTTGAAGGAATTTTTTTTTATTTATTCATAAAATTTAAAAAAAAAAAAGTTTTAGTCAAGGAAAAAAAATTAATTGAATTTTTTTTATTGAAGGAAATATATGAACTTGCATAACGGGGGATTTTCACAATTTCTTGGATTTGGCGAATAAATATAAAAGGCGAGGAAAATATATTCAATTTTTCATTTACCTACCATATTGAGACCAGTTTTGAATTTTAGAAAATATATTGCTAGTAAGGGGAAACAATTTATAAAGATTAAAGACGTAATACCGTTACCCCGGACTAAGATTGTAAAGCTTTCTCAAGATTTCCTGTATGAACATCCGTAACAATTTAACAATTTTAATAACAAACGGAATACATATTCGAAGTGAAAATTTTGGTACCTTTTGCTGAATAAGAAGGGGAAATTTTTTATAAAAAACTATACCATTAAAAATATTGACGTACAATTTTTTTTCGGAATTACTTTACAGTTCAATTTAAATTTTTTTTTTTGACACATTTGGTTGACTTAAATTTAGTTTATTTTCCTTCCTTAGTGTTATTTATATCTAAAATTTTTTTTTTGTACCGTTATAATTTTTACATACTTATAAACATTTACACTTTAACGAAACATACCTATTTACGTATAGTTAATCATAATTTAAAAGAAGTTAAAAAAAAAATAGTATACTATTATTGTTTAATCAAAGAGAGGCTCGCAGAAATCAGGCCTGAATTCAACGAGGGATATCCGGTGAGTTTTTTTTTTATTTTTCAAAACATAAAAAAAAAAAAACAATATAGGTATATCTATATTTATAAATAATTAGAATTTTTCATTTTAAATCTGATTAACTAATACAAGTACACATCAAAGCAAAAACATTTTATAACCTTCATATTTTCGGTAAAATAATAATTCGTTAATAAGTTTTGTTTAAATGATATTTTAAAACGCTCCTCGTATAACAACTTAATTCAAGAAATGTAATAACATTTTTTTTCCACTGTATTTTTTTTTTTATTTGGTTGTTTTACGTTGTATTATAGTACAATTACACTTTTAATCCTTATTTAAATATTTGTTAACTTCTTTGTCTTATATTGTTTTGCCATTTATTTAATAATGACATTTAAATTAAACTTAAATTCAATTCAATACTTTTGTATCCAATAAATTGGTTTTTTTCCGGTATAATTGACGATTCCGAATCATGGAAATTATACGTTCCTTTCAAATTGAGATATAGTATAATATATTCAGCCCACGATATACCCACATCTTCACACTGTGGTATAGCCAAAACGCTGGAGCGTATCAGACGTTATTTCTTTTGGCATAGAATGGTTTTGGACGTAAGGGAATATATTAGAAATTGCGATTTATGTAAGACTTCAAAAACGCCTACTACTATACTGAGACCACCCCTGGGACAAATGGTAAAGACGGACAGACCATTCCAAAGATTTTACATTGATTTGATTGGACCACTACCGAGAACGAAAAAGGGAAACATAGGAATTTTAATTTTACTGGATCATTTTTCGAAGTTTACATTTTTAAGAGCTATGAAAAGGTTTGATTCGAAATTAATAGTGGAATATCTTCGGAACGAAATTTTTCATTGCTACGGTGTTCCAGAAATAATATTATGAGATAATGGGACACAATTTAAAAGTTAATTATTTGAACAGTTTTTACAGAAACATGGTGTACAACACATGCTGACAGCAGTTTATAGCCCACAAGCCAACGCGAGTGAACGCGTGAATAGATCTATTAACGAAGCTCTTCGTTCGTTTGTTAGAAAGGATCAATGAGACTGGGACATTTATTTAAGCAGCGTGAATTGTGCACTGCGGAATTCTATTCATCAAACTATAGGGAGAACGCCGTATCAGATCGTTTTTGGGCAGACTATGATGACACATGTACAGGACTATGACCTTTTGAAGCGACTTAATATTTTAGCGGAAACGGATGATCAGATTGAGAGACAAGATGAGTTTACTATACTCAGAGATTCAATAAAAAAAGACATGGAGAAAGCTTACTCTAAGAATTTAAGAATTTATAATTTACGGAGTAGGGATAAAGACTTTTCAAATGGGCCAGGAAGTAATACGTCGCAACTTTGCTCAAAGCTCAAAAGTTGGCTACTTCAATGCAAAACTAGCACCTGTGGGTGTAAAGGCGAAAGTCATACGCAAATTAGGTCATGTCAATTATGAACTTCAGGATATCGGAACAGACACCAAAAGAGTTTATCACGCTAAAGATATTTGGAATTAGACTACTTCAATTATTTTTCAGCCTTTTACAGATCCAGTTTCTTGAGATAAATCTCGAAAGCTGTATCTGTTTTGTGAGGCCGGTTGATACCAATTCACTTTAGTTATTGAATTAAATTTTCACAAAGTAGGGTTTGAATTCAAAATATAAAATTTTGAAGGAATTTTTTTTTATTTATTCATAAAATTTTAAAAAAAAAAGTTTTAGTCAAGGAAAAAAAAATTAATTGAATTTTTTTTATTGAGGGAAATATATGAACTTGCATAACGGGGGATTTTCACAATTTCTTGGATTTGGCGAATAAATATAAAAGGCGAGGAAAATATATTCAATTTTTCATTTACCTACCATATTGAGACCAGTTTTGAATTTTAGAAAATATATTGCTAGTAAGGGGAAACAATTTATAAAGATTAAAGACGTAATACCGTTACCCCGGACTAAGATTGTAAAGCTTTCTCAAGATTTCCTGTATGAACATCCGTAACAATTTAACAATTTTAATAACAAACGGAATACATATTCGAAGTGAAAATTTTGGTACCTTTTGCTGAATAAGAAGGGGAAATTTTTTATAAAAAACTATACCATTAAAAATATTGACGTACAATTTTTTTCGGAATTACTTTACAGTTCAATTTAAATTTTTTTTTTTTGACACATTTGGTTGACTTAAATTTAGTTTATTTTCCTTCCTTAGTGTTATTTATATCTAAAATTTTTTTTTTGTACCGTTATAATTTTTACATACTTATAAACATTTACACTTTAACGAAACATACCTATTTACCTATTTACGTATAGTTAATCATAATTTAAAAGAAGTTAAAAAAAAAAAAAAAAGTATACTATTATTGTTTAATCAAAGAGAGGCTCGCAGAAATCAGGCCTGAATTCAACGAGGGATATCCGGTAAGTTTTTTTTTTATTTTTCAAAACATAAAAAAAAAAAAAAACAATATAGGTATATCTATATTTATAAATAATTAGAATTTTTCATTTTAAATCTGATTAACTAATACAAGTACACATCAAAGCAAAAACATTTTATAACCTTCATATTTTCGGTAAAATAATAATTCGTTAATAAGTTTTGTTTAAATGATATTTTAAAACGCTCCTCGTATAACAACTTAATTCAAGAAATGTAATAACATTTTTTTTCCACTGTATTTTTTTTTATATTTGGTTGTTTTACGTTGTATTATAGTACAATTACACTTTTAATCCTTATTTAAATATAATTTGTTAACTTCTTTGTCTTATATTGTTTTGCTATTTATTTAATAATGACATTTAAATTAAACCTTAATTCAATTCAATACTTTTGTATCCAATAAATTGGTTTTTTTTTTTTTTCTTCGTGTAATAGTCTTTTTCTGGATCTTTCTTCTTTGTCTGTCATATTTTTGTCTATACCAGCTAAGCAACCCGGTCTACCCGGCTCTCTCTGTAGCTTCAAAAATATTTTATCCTCTTCTATTTTCATAATTACGAGGGCATCGGCATGAGCAATATCAAATAGATTATCAAGATCATTTTCAAAATCATTTTCACGGGTTCTATAAATATCGAGACTTTTCTTACAATTTTTTTGCAACTTTTTCCAAAGTGTATATTTATCTAAAAGTTTCTTCACACAGTTCGGAATAGCCTTTATGGGAATTCTTGCTTTCTCCCAAAAGATTACGCACTCCCTAATTGCTAGATTTGCACTTTCTCTAACACTGAGCTTGACTTCGCGAATATTGTAAAAATACACAGCGAGAACTTGTCGATTAGATGGTAGTTTAGCACCATTAATTTGATGACAAGGCATTCCGATGAGAAAAATTGGTTGCTTTCCACTTCGTAATTCGACACATTTTTATAATTAAGATACTGCACTTTATGAAACACACTATTGAAATGACAAATTACCATAGAAAACAACACATTAATTTAGCAGTTGAGTAGAAAGGGGAATCACCTTTTTAGATGGATATATGTGTTGTATATGAAAGCTCGCTTTTTATTAAAAGGTATGTAAACGAAAGCTTTTTATTATTAGAGCTTTTAAGAATGCCACATAAAATTAAAATTCCTATGAATATCAAATATACATAGCTGCTTTTTTAAGTTTAAAGTTACAGTTTAGTTTAAAAATAGTTGCTGCTAATTTTATTTCGATAATAACTAGAAGATGCACCTTTGATATATATGTGTGTATATTGCTAAGTTACGATATATTGTTTTTTTGTAACCTTAATATAAAAAATAATACTCTCCGACTTAACTAATATAGAAACAATGCAACGTATCCTAAATTTAGTTTATTGTTGTTAACATTATATCATTTAATCGTTGAGCCACAGCTGTTTATGCATATTACTGGCACATATTAATACCATTGAAGTAAATCGCAAGTCGCCACAGGTTAACATTCTTAGATCAAATTAAAATTTTTCATGGTGGCTTTTTAGGTCATTTCGAAACTTTTTAGCGGGTATGCGCAAAAAAAAATGACGTCGAAAAATAAGGGACACCCTAACATACATATACATATATAAATAAATATAAATATATGTATATTAGTTTGTTTGTTTTACAATAACGCCCAAAACCGTTTTTGATTAAACTCGGTAAGAAGAAACGCACAGAAAAACATCTGGCAGCGCAAAGTACTGAAATCTGGTAGCGCATAAATATAACATAAAAAGACCCTGCAAGAAGACTACCGGTCATTTTACTAGTAAAATGACCGGTAGTTTTGACCACTATATTGGATAAAGTTTCTATTAGCTTATTAAGAGTAAAATGAAAAAACTAACCGAAACTCTTGTGTACATGTGATTTTGCCTCTCTTTCTAACTAATTAATTCCACTCGACTACGGAACATATATCTGTACTGCTTACTACTATGCTATATATTAGTTAGTAATCGCGGAAATAATGGTTAACACTAACTAGTTAGTCATAACGTAAATAGAGGTTAGCACTAACTAGTTATTAATAGCGTAAAAATTGGTTAGTACTAACCTTTATAAAATAATGTTTTTTTTTTATTTTAGTTTTAAAAAAGTTTTTATTAAAAAAATATAATCAGCAGGCTTCATTAAAGTTTATAATAGTTGTGGGTGTGGGACCACGTAACGTCACTTCTGTGGCTGCTCTATAACGTTCCTTTCTTCCATGGGTCTGTAAAGAAATATTATTTTGTTAACAATTTGTGACTAAAAAGCCGAATACATACATGCATACATACTTGAAAAGTCATCAGGATTTTAAATATTTGGTATAATTTGGTCCTTTATTATCACCACCAAATCTTTAACGAGTATCCCGGCCAAAGCAACCACCCGAATGACCGCTACCTGAGAACGTTTAGGTGTGCTTATGATGTCATCGTCTTTAAATATGCGATTTTCCACAGCACTTGATAATTGAATGCTTCTTTTGCGAGTGCCTTCATCCGCTTTTTTTTAATTATAAATACCCATTATATTGTAAATTAATAACTCCTTTTTGCTTACCCAGTTTTGTGGTTGCTGACTTTAATATACTTTTTCTTCGATTCAAAGGGGTACCTTCGGATGATTCTTTCAGTTTTTTTGTTGGAGTTTGATAAGCTGATGGGCTATGAACTATGTTTTTGTGTGAAATATTTTGTTCTTGCTGCTGTATCGCTAGAGGATCTTCATCCAGTGAAGCTGACCGACGCCCTATAATTAAGGATATTAAGCAATCATATTAAGCAATATGTACCTATAAAATCAAATGTTTCTTTTCTTATTGTTACCTTTCGGATTATCTAAGTTTAATTTTCATATCAATCCGGCGTTCCTTTAACAATTAAATAATTGAGACAATCTAAATCCGTGTAATTATCAGCTTCACTGTTGTCCAAGCTCAAATTAAGGTTTCTTTTAGCTACTGACACTCGTGATCGGGGTGTTGCTTTAATATTTTGTTCACCCAAAGGAGATGCTGGCTCGTTGAATTTGATTTTTTCTTCGCCGACAAACGTACAACACTACGTCCTCCTATAATTTTAATAGGTGACACCTTATTTTCAGCATTAAAGTAATTGAAATCAACATTACCAATAAATTTCTCGTAGATCATATAAAGAAATATTATTTTGTTAATAATTTGTGACTAAAAAGCCGAATAAATACATGCATACATACTTGAAAAGTCAACAGGATTTTAAATATTTGGTATAATTTGGTCCTTAATTATCACCACCAAATCTTTAACCGCTACCTGTTTGAAGACCACTTCTTTTAACACGACTGTTTCGTACATGACCTGTTGTTTCCAGAAAATTTACCACCACGTTTTCTGGAGCCGCCATCAGTATGCCCTCCTTTACTTTAATAAGCAACGTTGTTGCAAAGAAGATAAGCAAATTGATTTTTAAACTTGGCAAATAACTTTTGTAATATTTAATTTAAACCACAGAACTAACATTTAAGCAATTACATTTTTTTACAAGAGTCGACAGGCCACGCGTGTGAAAAAATTATATTTAAAAATTGGCATTATTTAGGTTGTGTTATTTGTTCCACTCTAACATATGTGTTAGAGTGGAGCAACGAATGTAAAATTGTTGCAAGTGTATTAGTAAATTGTTTTTTTTTTTTTGGTTTTGGTTATGCATTTCTTGTAGGGGATTGTGTCAGTGGCTCAGTAGAATTGTTATTTTTTATGAAATTTAACAACATGCTTTTTTTTTGTCAGCAAAGCATTAGATGTTTTTTAACGTTTTTAACAATTGCTACCACCTTTCATTCGTAACGTACTTTAGTCGTGTTTCAGTTATTGTTTTTGTTTTATGCACAAATTATGCCTGTCGTTTTATGTAAAGTACATTGTTGAGGAAAAAAAAGAATAAAGCTACAAAATAACAAAACATTGATTTGCTTAAAAATGGAAAGGTCAGTATTATATTATTAATAAAATGGATTACATTTAAGTAATTTAAATTACTTTTTACAGGTATTTGAAAAGGGCTGAACCAAATATTGATGTTGAAATATGTAGTAGCAGTGACTCCGAGGAAGATTTATCTTTGCCTACCACCAGCAAGAGGTAAAAAATATACATATTTGTTTATTCAAGTGACAATTATAATTTTTTTTAAACGGTTTACCTATTTTACAGAAAATATGTACAATAAGTGAGAAAACGATGGTTAAAGGATTTTACACTTCGTAAGTGGATTATAGAACTTAACGATCTACAGGTACAATGCAAATACTGCCAATGTATTTTAAAATCAAAATTAAGTATCCTTCTCGCCCATGGGAAAACCAGAAAACATATTGAGGCTTCATCACCATTTCAAAACAACAACCAAAAAACTCTTGAATATCAGCCGGTAAGCGGTAGTTGTAAAACAAAAGAATCTGAATTAAAAGAAGCTTTGTATATAGCAGTCCATACTTCAATTAGGTCCGTAGAGCATTTAGTTCAATTACAAAAGCATGTTTTCTTTGAAAGCAAAGCCGCAGTCGAAATGTCGTTAGGTAGGACAAAGTGCACGGCTTTAATTAAGTCCGTTTTAGCACCTCATTTTCAAAAATTGCTAGCGGAAGATATAAGTGATTGCAATTACAGTCTAATTATAGATGAGTCAACGGATATAACAGTAGACAAATATTTAGGAATCGTAATTCGATATTTTAGCAAGTCTCAACAAAAAATCGTTACTACATTTTTACATTTATGTGTACTGGAAGATACTACAGCTCGTGAAATAACGACAGAGATGTTAAAAGTTTTAAAAGATTTTAAATTGAATATATTGAATATGGTAGGTTTGGGCACAGATAACGCCAAAGTAATGACCGGAGTTAATCGTGGTGTAATTTCCCTCTTAAAAGAAAAAAAACGAAAACATTATTCTTGTTCCTTGCATATGTCATTCCATTCATTGGCCGTGTCTGCTGCATCAAAATGTCTTCCGGACGAAATTGAATATTTGATATCAGAAACATATAACTGGTTTGCTAAGTCAAGTTTACGACAAAAAAATTATAAAAACATTTATGCAGCCATTAATGATGATTTACAGCCATTGAAGCTAGTAAGAGCTTGTGACACTCGATGGTTGTCAGTTGAATTCGCCGTAAATCGTATAGAAAACCAATGGCTGGAATTAAAGACCCATTTTGATATAGCTGCAACCTTAGAATCGTGCCATCAAGCCAAAATTTTGAAACAACAATACAACGATAAAAATTTGTTATATTTGAAATTTTTAAAACCTTTGTTATCGGAGGTACAGAAAACAAATAAAATGTTTGAAAGTAATGATGCAGACCCAACCCTATTGTTTACAGAGCTGAATATTTTGTTAAAGAACCTTTCCAACCAAATTGTTTTGAAACCCGACAACTTTGATGAACTTAACTCAAACTTAGAAAATTTTTATATTGATACACCACATTTTAATTATAATTTTGAAAATTTTATAAATTCAAAAAGACAAACAATTGATAATGAAACCAAAAAAGAAATAAGAATTACTTGTCGAAATTTTGTTGCAAAATTAATCTACCAACTAAGACAACGATTACCAAAAAATGTTGAGACTTTAAAAAATATAAATTTTTTTTCGGTGGAAAATAGTCTAAAACGTAATAAAAGTAAATTATATGATCATTTTAAAGAAGAGATGACTAAATTAACTGTTGATTATATAAAAAATTTAGAAATACAGTGGCAAAATTTAAATTCTTATAAATGGCTTAACCAAAAGACAACTGTTGAGTTTTGGGTAAACGTTTATGAATACAATAATGCAATGAATGAAAACACTTTTCATGAATTGTCTTCCTTTGTTATGAAATTTTTAGTTTTGCCATTTAGTAACTCTGAGGTTGAACGAGTATTCAGTGGAATGAATTTAATAAAAACAAAGATTAGAAATAGACTCGTTCTAAATACAATGAATTCACTTTTATACATCAGATGCGGATTAAAAAGAATTATTCAACAAAAATTTGTTTGAATATATGATACAATTTTCTTTTTTTAATGAACAAACCAAATAGAACTTCCAAAAACAAAAAGCTATCACAACAGCTGTTTTCGAAGTTGACACAAGTAAGAAAAAATGTTTGACTGTGCTGTGGCAATTATTGTGCCCATTTCGCTTTGTACCAACTAGCGGCAATTAAATATGTATAAAACAGGGCAATCGTGTGATTTCAGAATATCTTTTTGGGGCAATTTCATTATTGTGCATCAATAAGATCCCAGCTTTATTTACACGTACTTAAACACACGAATGGATAAAAAAAAAGAAATCAATTCAGTCTTGCACACAGATTACACACAGATATGTCACGAGACGGACGATTTTTTGTCTCTTTCTTAGAAAGCTGCCCTTTTTCATTTCTCTTTGAACCATCTTTTATGCCGCAATACAATGAACACAAATTTATTTAGTTGAGATTTATTTGCAAAACTGTAATAAAAATTAACTTTTAAGTTTATCGCAACACTAGTAAATAATATTTAAGTAAGTAATTAACATTATAAAACAAAACAATATTCTCAAATACCCTAATTAACAACACAAACGGTTTATACAAAAGTACAATTTTGACCTACAATTCTATTTCGTTAATATAATAATATTGTATTTCTTTCTGTATTACTCGTATGCTTAAAATATTAATTACATTTTATACATATTTGGGCTTTTTTATGTGCAGTTTTTTTAAGCTAGAATCAAGTTTTTTTTCATTATATGCTAAATTGGGCATTAAAAATTTTTATTTAGCTGCAATATTTTCATTTAGCATTTTTGCAAAATGTTTTTAGCTTTTATTTTAGCATTATTTATTTTAAAAATTTTGACGAATAGTTTTATTGATTTAAATAAAAAAATTTTAAAAATTATAATAAATTTTGACTAGAAATAGTTGTACCCAAAATGAAATTTCGTATGAAAATGGATGATTCTTATGTTAAGAAACCTGTCTTGTTAAAAAAAAAAATGAGTATTCAGGGAATATTAGAAGTGCCCTTATCATGTCGTTTGTAAATATTATTTGCGCTTTCATATTATGATATAATAGTACAAGGAAATTTAATTTTGTATTTAGATAAAAATTGTTTGGCTCTAGACTGATGAAAAAACAATTACAGTAGTCCCTCGATTTACGTCGCAGTTGGTTCCGGAAAATAACGACGTACATCGAAACAACGTAAATCGAATTTAAACATGTTCATATGTGTTCTATAAAATGTACCTTTATTAAAAACATAAAGAAAGACTAATTTTTTAACAAATTACAAAACAATTATTAAACAAGTAAGAAAGTATATTTAAGAACAAATTTTCAAAAGTGTACCATATTGGGACCCATGGGCAATCATGGACCCGCAAGAAAAAATTATGTTATGAGGTTAAGATTCATGTAAAAGTTCTTTACGCCGAATATTATTTAGATATTTTCATTTATATGAGATTAGTTTAAATGATTTTAGATAAGGGGGTGGAGGTGGATTTTAAAATACCACGTTATGCCATGACATAGAATCTATCGTTAAAGTGTTTTTTTCGCTAAATTTTGTGTCAATACCAACATTTATAAAAAAGATATTTTCTTTGGTCAAATATGGACCAATTCCAATATAATTTTTTAAGATGATTTAAATTGCAGTGAGTTACGTTTGGGGGCAAATTTAAGCTAAATACCAACATAAAAAGTGCGTTTATGGGTAAAAATACTCAATTCCGAAAAAACCATTTTCAAATGTATACCAAATTTAATGAAATTATCTCCAAAATTACGAACTGTAATTTGCGTACAATGTTTCCATTCACAGCCTGCAAGCCATCCGAACGAACGGATATTGTTAGATCGATTCAAAAAGTGATTCTTAGTCGATTGGAATACTACAAGTAGGGTCTAGGATCAATTATTTAATTTGTTACAAAATTAGCACAGACGCATAATATTCTTTCCACTACATATTCAGCCCAATCAAAAATAAAAATTCCCGGGGGAGTTTTTTCCTTTCTCCCATTATTCCTATTTTAATTCTTTTGTAAAAATGGGCAAAGGAAAAAATTTCCGGGAAATTTTTATTCATAACTGGGGTGATTGTGTTTTTTTGATCTCATATTTCTGTCCGTTGTGTTTGACAAGAAAAACAAAAATGTATCCATGTATAGATAGGAATGTATCCATGTATAGATAGGAATGTACACACGCATAAAAATCCAAACAAACATTTCAATTAAAAACTGATTTTGATAAGCAAATGAGGCGACGTTAATCGAATGACGACGCAAATCGAGTTAATAAGGCACAAAAATTCTGAAGACGCAAATTAAATTTAGAAGTCACACAAAATTTGGCGACGCAAACCGAAGCATCGTTAATCGAGGCGACGTAAATCAAGGGATTACTGTACTTTAAAGATTCAACTTTAATTAAACTATAAAAAAATAAAATAATCTACTTTTCTTTAACTTTAAAAAATTAAATAATCTAAAAGATGTTGTATATCATAGAAATAAATCGTTAAAATTTTATATATATTAGAGGTTTGCAGGCCACCTTAATTTAAAATTTAATCTCAACTACCTGTGCTACATATTTATATATATGCTTAACCAAAAATATAGCTACTTTACCAAAATCTAGCCACTTGCTTAAATATAACAATTTATTTCAATTTCGTTACAAAATTAGTCACTAAAATGTATTTAGTTTCGAATAAAATTTTATACTGGTAATAAATTTCTAACAAAAATCATTTAAAATTGTGGCATTATTTTAGCATTTTTTTTAAATCATTTTTAGCAATTTTTGGCCTTGTCTAATGCCAGATTTAGCTGTAAAATTTTTTTAGACCTGGCTACACTGGTATGTATGTAGTTTTTTTTAAATTATGGCAACGCTGCAGTAGACTAAGAGCGGGAGAGTCAAATATCACCACCATTACTATAAAATACAAATGTATGTGTTTGCCTATCTATGGTCACTGTTGCCAATTTAGCTATTTTCTTGTCAAATCTAGCGATTTTTTGTCAAACTTTGCGGAAAAAAATGTGTTTTAGCTACTAGCGGGAAATCTAGCGATTTTTTTTTATTATGGGTTTGTTCGTTTTTAATAATTTTTTTGGCACTTTTGCTTTGATATAAACAAAAGGACTAAATAAACCACACAAAATGTTGCAAAAACATATAAAAAGCATGAATCATGCTTGTGTGAATATTACAAATTTGTTATCTTGTTATCCAATTCTTTTATCCAGTTCTTATTTCTCAAAAAATATATTGACTTTAAAGCCTGATTCACAATGGAAGCAGCCACTTCGTTTTCCATATGTCTCATATCTTTCCAAGGTGTTTCATATAAATTAGTTTAATTTCAAGTACAAAAATGTAACTGAAGTTGTGTTAAAGAACTGAAGAACTTTTTTACTACTTTATTCTACTACAGCTAAAATTAATATGAAGTTCTAAAGGACGATTATGATAATTTTCAGAAGTTTTAAATACAATTTAGCATAACTTCGTCAACGAAATCCTAGCAAATCTTTTTTTTTTTTTTAATTGATAATTTTAGACTTAGAGGGTGTATTTGAAATTTTTATTAAAATTTGATCTCAGCAAGGCCTATAGCTTTGGAATTCATTTTGATAAATAATATAAAAAAATATAATCTGGGAATTATTTCTTTTCATAAGCTACTTTATTATATTCAACATTTTTCATTTTTCGAATTTATTCCATGAGCTAAATTTCAGTTATAGTAACAGGAATATACAAGATAATAATCTGGTAGTGTATAAAGTAATTCCTAATAATTTAAGGAATAGAACTATTACAAAAAACTTTATTAAATACATAACTGAAATTTAGCTCATGGAATAAATTTGAAAAATGAAAAATGTTGAATATAAAAATTATTTAACAAAAACAGACTTGCAAAAAAGGAAACACTTGTCAAATGGTAGCGCTGCTTTCAAAATAAATGTCATTTTGTCAGTAATGCCACAACTATAAAAAAAAATTCCCTACAAGAAATTAAAGAGCGAATCCATCATATTTTTCACGTTGGCGTTAAGAAATTATGTAGGAACTTGATTTTCTATCAATACTCTCATCATTTTCTTAGCCCCAACGTGACAAATATGATGGATTCTCTCATTAATTTCTTGTAGGGTTTATTGCCATTTTTCTACTGATGCCACTAAAGTAATCGTAAGATGTAAAATGGAATAGAATGAGATAGGAACATCTTGTTAAGATGTTGATTTTTAGCTCTATTTATTTCTTATGGGGAAATTTCAATATCTTCGTAAATTGGTGGTAGATGTTGATAAGTGTGAAAAGGCTAGAAGCAGTGGAGATAATGGCCAAGTATGTTTGAGAAAATGTTAAGGACAAAACTAATGGAGGTCGATCATAACTTTTATCCCCCTAAGAAAGACACCTAGGCAGTTATGGCACTTTTTCTGTAATATATATAAAATTTAGCGTCCTCGAATTAGATCAACCCGCCAGTTGCCGGGCTTGACAGAAAAGTGTCGATTTCTCGCACTGTGTATTATCATAGCAACATTGACCACATTTAAACAAGATGAAAAATGTCTAAATTGGCAACACTGAAAACAATTAAAAGCGCTATATTCGGCTGTGCTGAATCTTTGATTTCCTCCACATAGAGTAAAAATTATTTAAAAGGCTTACATAAATGTGATCTATGATAAATTAGCCAATTGTAGGGGCATGTAAGAAAGAAAAAATTCACTATTTATTGTTGTGTCTTTGTTGAAGCTTTGATATTGTTACAAGTAAGAGCTGAGTGTTTAAAATTCTTATTCACTTTATGGTCTTACTTGTATAATATTTTTAGCTTTTCTAAAGTATTTGGAAAAAGTTTCCTGACGAGCTGGCCTAAGCAAACAAGCAAAATGCGCATAGAAACTAGCTTTCCCACAACAATAAATTTCAGTGTTTTTTATCATAAATTGGGATTATTAGCACATCATTAATAAATGAATTAATTAATAAAAAGTTTTAGTCTTATTCAGTTAAATTCTGTAATTACGCTTTATCTGAGACCTCTGTTATTACAAAGTTTTATGATTTTAGTCATACATATATGTAAAACTTAATTAGACCTTATATCATGATTATTAAAAATCATGATTCGTTTCGTATTGAAGTGATTACCATCACAAAATTCATGAGTCTAGAATGTATTGCATGAACTGAATTTAACCAAATTTTAATACAGAATTGTAATTTGTTAGCGTTTTGCGCGTTCTAACGCCCTTTAAAAAGGCCACTTTATATGAGGCATATGGTTAATTGTAATTAGAAATTTGTGTTTTCTGGCCTTATGGAACTCTGGCAGATCAAATTTAGCAATATCTACAATAGCTTTAGTAGTTACGTTTGAAGGTATGCATAAGTGTAAAAGTATTTTAGCTCAACGGACACAATCTTCTTTAGCAACTCATCAGAGTGACGACAAAAAAGCTTAATCGCGAAGAAAACCATTACCCTGCTAATATGTGAAAAAATATCTTAATTTCATGCATTGGACAATTCAAAACCTTAATACAAAATTTGGTTGTATTAACTGGATTTAAACAATATATTATAAAAACACGTTCTCGTGTAAAATGTTGTTGTCTGTCGCTTAAGCTCTTTTCGCGGTAAGCGGCCCATATTATATATTCTATTAATTTAAATATTAACGTATGTATTTTTATTTGTTTGTTTGTACCTTATAGTTGCTTAATCGCTGAGCCGATCTTTATAAAGCTTTTACAGGATATTACTGATGTTCTGGAAGGAATATTTTTTTCTTAAATTTGGAGTAGGCGTGGCACCTTCCATACAAAGAAAATATACATTGCTGTATATCTAGAGGCCTAAAGTTTCCAAATTTGGTACAAGCATCTTGGTTATAAATACACAATATATGACAACATTTGGGTGGGATTGGATAAGTGAGCGTAGCACAAAATGGCTTTATTTATATCTAAAGAACGGTAAGAGAAAAGTTTTCCAAATTTGGTACACACAACTGGGTCATCAATACAAATCATCTCTGACAAAATGGGCGGGATTATAATGGTGAGCGTGGCATCTCCCCATACAAAGGCATTATAGATTTATATATATCTGGAGTATGTGAGGCCGGTTGATACCAATTCACTTTAGTTATTGAATTAAATTTTCACAAAGTAGGGTTTGAATTCAAAATATAAAATTTTGAAGGAATTTTTTTTTATTTATTCATAAAATTTAAAAAAAAAAAAGTTTTAGTCAAGGAAAAAAAATTAATTGAATTTTTTTTATTGAAGGAAATATATGAACTTGCATAACGGGGGATTTTCACAATTTCTTGGATTTGGCGAATAAATATAAAAGGCGAGGAAAATATATTCAATTTTTCATTTACCTACCATATTGAGACCAGTTTTGAATTTTAGAAAATATATTGCTAGTAAGGGGAAACAATTTATAAAGATTAAAGACGTAATACCGTTACCCCGGACTAAGATTGTAAAGCTTTCTCAAGATTTCCTGTATGAACATCCGTAACAATTTAACAATTTTAATAACAAACGGAATACATATTCGAAGTGAAAATTTTGGTACCTTTTGCTGAATAAGAAGGGGAAATTTTTTATAAAAAACTATACCATTAAAAATATTGACGTACAATTTTTTTTCGGAATTACTTTACAGTTCAATTTAAATTTTTTTTTTTGACACATTTGGTTGACTTAAATTTAGTTTATTTTCCTTCCTTAGTGTTATTTATATCTAAAATTTTTTTTTTGTACCGTTATAATTTTTACATACTTATAAACATTTACACTTTAACGAAACATACCTATTTACGTATAGTTAATCATAATTTAAAAGAAGTTAAAAAAAAAATAGTATACTATTATTGTTTAATCAAAGAGAGGCTCGCAGAAATCAGGCCTGAATTCAACGAGGGATATCCGGTGAGTTTTTTTTTTATTTTTCAAAACATAAAAAAAAAAAAACAATATAGGTATATCTATATTTATAAATAATTAGAATTTTTCATTTTAAATCTGATTAACTAATACAAGTACACATCAAAGCAAAAACATTTTATAACCTTCATATTTTCGGTAAAATAATAATTCGTTAATAAGTTTTGTTTAAATGATATTTTAAAACGCTCCTCGTATAACAACTTAATTCAAGAAATGTAATAACATTTTTTTTCCACTGTATTTTTTTTTTTATTTGGTTGTTTTACGTTGTATTATAGTACAATTACACTTTTAATCCTTATTTAAATATTTGTTAACTTCTTTGTCTTATATTGTTTTGCCATTTATTTAATAATGACATTTAAATTAAACTTAAATTCAATTCAATACTTTTGTATCCAATAAATTGGTTTTTTTCCGGTATAATTGACGATTCCGAATCATGGAAATTATACGTTCCTTTCAAATTGAGATATAGTATAATATATTCAGCCCACGATATACCCACATCTTCACACTGTGGTATAGCCAAAACGCTGGAGCGTATCAGACGTTATTTCTTTTGGCATAGAATGGTTTTGGACGTAAGGGAATATATTAGAAATTGCGATTTATGTAAGACTTCAAAAACGCCTACTACTATACTGAGACCACCCCTGGGACAAATGGTAAAGACGGACAGACCATTCCAAAGATTTTACATTGATTTGATTGGACCACTACCGAGAACGAAAAAGGGAAACATAGGAATTTTAATTTTACTGGATCATTTTTCGAAGTTTACATTTTTAAGAGCTATGAAAAGGTTTGATTCGAAATTAATAGTGGAATATCTTCGGAACGAAATTTTTCATTGCTACGGTGTTCCAGAAATAATATTATGAGATAATGGGACACAATTTAAAAGTTAATTATTTGAACAGTTTTTACAGAAACATGGTGTACAACACATGCTGACAGCAGTTTATAGCCCACAAGCCAACGCGAGTGAACGCGTGAATAGATCTATTAACGAAGCTCTTCGTTCGTTTGTTAGAAAGGATCAATGAGACTGGGACATTTATTTAAGCAGCGTGAATTGTGCACTGCGGAATTCTATTCATCAAACTATAGGGAGAACGCCGTATCAGATCGTTTTTGGGCAGACTATGATGACACATGTACAGGACTATGACCTTTTGAAGCGACTTAATATTTTAGCGGAAACGGATGATCAGATTGAGAGACAAGATGAGTTTACTATACTCAGAGATTCAATAAAAAAAGACATGGAGAAAGCTTACTCTAAGAATTTAAGAATTTATAATTTACGGAGTAGGGATAAAGACTTTTCAAATGGGCCAGGAAGTAATACGTCGCAACTTTGCTCAAAGCTCAAAAGTTGGCTACTTCAATGCAAAACTAGCACCTGTGGGTGTAAAGGCGAAAGTCATACGCAAATTAGGTCATGTCAATTATGAACTTCAGGATATCGGAACAGACACCAAAAGAGTTTATCACGCTAAAGATATTTGGAATTAGACTACTTCAATTATTTTTCAGCCTTTTACAGATCCAGTTTCTTGAGATAAATCTCGAAAGCTGTATCTGTTTTGTGAGGCCGGTTGATACCAATTCACTTTAGTTATTGAATTAAATTTTCACAAAGTAGGGTTTGAATTCAAAATATAAAATTTTGAAGGAATTTTTTTTTATTTATTCATAAAATTTTAAAAAAAAAAGTTTTAGTCAAGGAAAAAAAAATTAATTGAATTTTTTTTATTGAGGGAAATATATGAACTTGCATAACGGGGGATTTTCACAATTTCTTGGATTTGGCGAATAAATATAAAAGGCGAGGAAAATATATTCAATTTTTCATTTACCTACCATATTGAGACCAGTTTTGAATTTTAGAAAATATATTGCTAGTAAGGGGAAACAATTTATAAAGATTAAAGACGTAATACCGTTACCCCGGACTAAGATTGTAAAGCTTTCTCAAGATTTCCTGTATGAACATCCGTAACAATTTAACAATTTTAATAACAAACGGAATACATATTCGAAGTGAAAATTTTGGTACCTTTTGCTGAATAAGAAGGGGAAATTTTTTATAAAAAACTATACCATTAAAAATATTGACGTACAATTTTTTTCGGAATTACTTTACAGTTCAATTTAAATTTTTTTTTTTTGACACATTTGGTTGACTTAAATTTAGTTTATTTTCCTTCCTTAGTGTTATTTATATCTAAAATTTTTTTTTTGTACCGTTATAATTTTTACATACTTATAAACATTTACACTTTAACGAAACATACCTATTTACCTATTTACGTATAGTTAATCATAATTTAAAAGAAGTTAAAAAAAAAAAAAAAAGTATACTATTATTGTTTAATCAAAGAGAGGCTCGCAGAAATCAGGCCTGAATTCAACGAGGGATATCCGGTAAGTTTTTTTTTTATTTTTCAAAACATAAAAAAAAAAAAAAAAAAAATATAGGTATATCTATATTTATAAATAATTAGAATTTTTCATTTTAAATCTGATTAACTAATACAAGTACACATCAAAGCAAAAACATTTTATAACCTTCATATTTTCGGTAAAATAATAATTCGTTAATAAGTTTTGTTTAAATGATATTTTAAAACGCTCCTCGTATAACAACTTAATTCAAGAAATGTAATAACATTTTTTTTCCACTGTATTTTTTTTTATATTTGGTTGTTTTACGTTGTATTATAGTACAATTACACTTTTAATCCTTATTTAAATATAATTTGTTAACTTCTTTGTCTTATATTGTTTTGCTATTTATTTAATAATGACATTTAAATTAAACCTTAATTCAATTCAATACTTTTGTATCCAATAAATTGGTTTTTTTTTTTTTTTTTTTTTTTGTTCCTAAAGATGAAATATTTATAAAAAAAAAAAAAATATAACACTCAATTTAAAAATAAAAAAAAAAAAAAACCAACCCTTAAAAATATATTTACATTTACTCAAAAGTTCAGATACTTGTTTTTGTTTCTACTCAAAATATGGCATTTGAGTTAAACATCAAGTATTTTATTTCGTTCCATTATTTTAATTTTGTGCCATGATTTTGAGTAAATGTATTTGTATATCAACATTATTCAGTAAAATACATTAAACACTTTTATTACGCTTTCATTTTAATAAGTTGCTAATATTAATAAAATTTTGTTGAAATTAATTAAGATGCTTTATTGAGTTATTTAACTTGTTCATGAAAGGTTAAGGGTGTAAACTAGGTAGTACATTTCGGGCTATTTATAATAAAATGTATCAGAATAGCATTGGTAAGGGTGGGTGTAGAACGATGAAGAGATAACAACATCTTAATTTCTTCACCTTGTTTCAATTCAAGTTTATTTGGTTTTTTTTTTTTTTTCCAACCCCGCGCGGAATTTAATTTATTCTGTCGGTTGGAAAGCTACCTACACTTAAATTGTAATAGATCTTCATTCGAATTGTAAGGGACAAGAACCTATCCCAATATCCCTGAGCACGGCCGGAAAATCAGGTAGCAGTCTCTTCCATTCGGAACTATAATGGTTGGTCCGTTACAAGAACGACAGGAGCCAACGAACAAGCATTTTGGTTATCAATACACAACATTCGACAAAATATGGACAGTATTGGATAAGTAAGCGTGGTACCTCCCATAGAAAGACATTATAGATTTCTGGTTATAAATGAAAAATATCTGGAAAAGTCCCACTGCCTTATTGTAGGCATTTGCAGGACAACTTCAATACAAATACCATGTAGATTTCTGCGCAACTGGTGGATGACAACAGTAAGAGTATTCAAACTTGGTACAAATAACTTTATATCCAATGCACGAGACCTGTATTGAAACAAATTAGATATTTTGTTTTAATGGGTTAAGCCAGTGTACATATATAAAATGCAAGGGCATATCATCATTTTTAAACATTTTTCAGAAGCGATAAACAACTTTTTTCAGGAAAGTATCATTAATTCATACACTATTAATGATACTGACCAGAAAAAATCGTTGTTATAATCACAATTGTTGGCTTTTTAAGTTTTATATCTCTCATGAAATCTTTTTCAAAATAATGATAAGACCTTTTCCATTTAATAGGACGATATGTACATACATAGGGTGTGTGTGAAACGGTAGCAAAGTACTCATGGAAGTAAAATTTTGACACAGTTGAGGCGAATAAAATTCAACTAGCAATGGGTCTAGTATAAATATTTACATAAGCTTAGAGTTTTTTGACAACTTTGATTCACCATAGAACTGTGCTACCGTAGACCCATAGTGCAAGGAATTCCATTTTATTGATTTCACGCCTTAATCTTCGTATGTATATCATATCTTCTTTATACAAAATTAAAACTCATTTTATCGTTAATAAAAAACAAAAAAATAAACATTAATATTCACATTTTCACATCTTATCTTATCAGAATATACATGTATACATATATTATTCATCAAAAAGATAAGAAGCTTTAACATTAATCTTATTGCCTTTGTTTCGTTAACAGACAGTGTGTTCCTCGGTTCGGTTTAGTTAGTAAAAGTTTTCATTTAGCGGAATGTAATATTAATAATGAGTTACACATAAAAACAAATTACTTACTATACATATAACGTTTTTTGACTAAATCTTTGCAAAGGTGAAGCAAAATTATTTTGTGCTGAAATTAATATACGCACATACATATTTTTTGTGGACTATTAACTTTAAAAAACTCTAAATTGAAGTGTTCTGTTAAATTTGACTGGTTTGTTCTAAGATTGTTCATTTACTGTTGCTGGTGATTTTAACTTTTGAAAATGACACATTTGTTCGGTCTTATAACCAGCATATATTTTATATTATCATTTTGCCGAACTGGTCTGATTGCTGTTGCTAATGTGAGGACTACTAACGGTTCAAACTCTTCTGCAGTACTAATAAATCCAAATTATGAAAAAGAGTACGTAAGTGTATAAATAATAAGAGTTAAATTTTACTACACCAGAATTAAATAAATAATGTTCCCAGTATTTACAAAATCAGCAAGACTTCTAAATTTTTAAATAACCACAAAAATTTTGTGTACACGAAATTTTGAACAAAATGTTTATATTTTAACATAACGCAATATATATATATATATATATATATTGCAAAACCTATATTAATTATGACTTTTTGCTTCCAGCAGACTGTCATTATTTTTATGATATGATTTTTCCATCACTGGTTTCGTTTCCAACCTTATGAGTTAATATATGTACATATATCCATTTTAATAAATTTTAAAACAGTCGAATTTTCCTATAAAGAATCTATTACTATTGGACCAGAATATTTCTTCATTATTAATATAGAATGTTTATAATACAATAGAAATATTTTTTCCACATTTATTTAAAATAATCTGGTATTTTTGTTAGGATTGCATTCTTCCAAGTCGTCCTTCATCAATATCCTCAACAAGACTGTTATAAAGCCTTTTGTGTTAAATAATAAATTACTTGTCTTCTACACCTTAAGAGCTGGAATATAAATTGTTTAGCTATATTTTTTGTTAATCCTATTAAATACTAATAGTATTTTTTTAGGATAATTGCTTCTTTGTACAACATTTTCGTTCACTGAATACGGGGGTTGCAATCAATACTACTCTTAATTGAAAAACTCTTTCATTCTTCTTATTTACATTTTGCAGAAATTAACTAATTAAAATTTACTTTTTGCTCCGTATATAGCGTTATAAGTATGGGCTACAGAAGTTTTTTTTTTTTTGAAATAATTCCTTATATGGAGACAAATATACATGTTTGTATATGAATTCAAATTTTTGTTTACAAAATTTGTTTATTTTAAAGAAAAATTCAATTGAGAAAATTCATTATAAGGAGATCAAAATAGACGAAAATAGGCTTTTTAAAATAAATTTATAGTTAAATTTAATGAAGTACATTTTTGATCCGCTATAGTCATCTAACTACAAAAATCACCATTATTTCAAGGTTTTTTTTTTTAAAATTTTTTTTTCTAAAAATTTAGATTTTGGAAAAGGCTGCTCCTTACATCTTATCGTAACTTTGGAACGACGTACCCGATTTTGGCATGCAATACGTCAAAACATTTTAAATTACGCCAGATTTAAGTTTTTCTAATATCATATTTTAGCTTAGCCATTATTTTTGGAGTTATTGAGGCCGAAGTGGCAAAAAAAATATTTTTTTTTGTTTTTTTGTAAAATTTTTGAATTCATAAAATTGAAATCAACAAATACTTACCAGTTTTAGTACTTATGCTAAAAGCTGCATGTATTAAAAGTAAAATAAATTTTATTTCATGAAAATCCATGGATAAATTCCTGTTTTATTCCCGATAAAGTGAAAGTACCTAGTTTTGACATTTGTTATAGCAAATTTGTGTAGAGCTAAAAATGTTGGGATTTTTTAACGGTTTAATCCTATTTATTACACAATATTTTTTAATCCTTTTTTATTGCGTTGTCTTTATATAATTTATTTACATGCGTCCTATTTGAGACTATCGGTATACCATGTTCTAGTTGTGACTACCTGTGAGTATGCCTATTTTATTTTCATTTTTATTGGAATAATGGAAATCAGGTACATACTTGTTTTATTAGTTTTTCTTAAAGCTACGTGAAAATCGATGGGTTATTAATTATTTTATGATCGATAAAGTAAAAGTACCTACTTGTAAAATTTTTAATCGTAAATTTGTGTAAAGCCAAAAATTTCGTTATTTTAAAAATTTATATAAAGGCAAAACCTTGCAGAATCTGCATTACTCAACAAGTGATTGTAGAAAAGACAAGTATTAATATGAAATAAAAAATTAGCAAAAAACTTAGAAAAATATCGTGTAAAAATGAGCCGGATGTATTTTGTTATGTGTGCGGCAAACTTATGACCAAAAATAAACGGCGCAATTTCTCAATTGTGTAGAAAAAGCGGTTTTGGAAAACATATGCAATGGTCCACCCCACCATTTCTGCAGGTGGATTTACACTTCCCGTTTTACATCAAGATAGAAAGTCACTTCTTGAAGATCAGTGTGATATACCATGTACTTACCTTTTATCACCCCCCAAAATCACTATAGAAAAAAAGGATTGGAAAATAAGAGCCATAAGCATCTTAGGCCTACATAATGTAAGGTACCCTGCGTTTATTAAAAAGGACAATGTAATTTAACCATCACTACATATAAAGCTCGACTTAGTTAACAATTTTTTGAAAGCACTAGACAAGAAGGGTATAGCCTTTGTTTATTTGAAAACAATATTTCCAAACCTTTCATGTACAAAAATTGGCGAAGGGGTTTTCGATGGCCCTTAAATTCGAAAATTGCTTCTAAGCTCTAACTTTGAAAAGTTATTATCAGCAAATGAGAAATCTGCGTGGAATTCATTTCGACAAATTGTTTCTAACTTTCTAGAAAATATCAGGAGTCCAAATTACAAAGAAATCGTCCGTGATTTGCTTGAAAACTATTCAAAAATCGGTAAATAATCATTTAAGGTGTAAATATGTCACTAAGAAAACATTTCTTGCACTCGCATCTGGACTGTTTTCCGGAAATTCTTGGTGATTTCATCAACAACTTAAGACTATGGACCAACGTTATCAGGGCCTATGAAATAAAAATATGATAGAAGATTTTATTTGATTTCTAAAACCAAAAGTCGAAATTATTTTTAGATTATGCTTTGTAAATCTTGTTGATAAAAATATAACAACTTGATAAGTTTGTTTGCACTTTCACTTTATCGGGAATTAAACAGGAACTTATCCATGGATTTTTATGAAAAAAAATTTATTTTTTTTCTAATATATACAGCTTTATGAAAAAATAATAAAAATAGCGGATTAAACAAAATACTGTGCAATAAACAGGGTAAACCCGTTAAAAAATCACAAAACTTTTAGCTCTACACAAATTTGCGATAAAAAATGTCAAAGTAGGTACTTTCACTTTATCGGGAATAAAACAGGAAGTTATCCATGGATTTTCATGAAATAAAATTTATTTTACATCTAATACATGCAGCTTTGAGCATAAGTACTAGAACTGGTAAGTATTTGTTGATTTAAATTTTTTATGAATTTTTTGAATTCAAAAATTTTACAAAAAAACAAAAAAAAATATTTTTTTTGCCACTTCGGCCTCAATAACTCTGGCGTAATTTAAAATGTTTTGGCGTATTGCATGTCAACATCGGGTACGTCGTTCCAAAGTTAAGATAAGATGTAAGGAGCAGCCTTTTCAAAAATCTCAATTTTTAGTAAATATTTTTTTAAAAAAAACCTTACCATAGAATTTGAAATAATGATGTTAGAGTTAGATGACTATAGCGGATCAAAAAAATATAGTGGTTATTCAAGGAAAAAAAAAACTTCCCATTTGTTGCATAGTGTAATATAACATCTCTACGCTCTTCTCAAATGCAGTACTGCCTGCGCTGAATCAGAAAATCAAACTTGTTTCACCATGTCAACGCAAACCTAATTATGCTACATATAATTTGTGTGATTTTCATTTTTATATGTACATATGTGCATTTTACTATCTGGGGTGTTCTGGAAATCGAAAACGCAAAATGCAAGATTTTAAAACTCGTTTTTTTTTAATAATATTTTTGTAGTAAAAAATATACAAAAAAATGCAATACAAGTATTTCTCTATTAAACAGAATTCTATAAGAAAATTATAAAAAATTGGATTAATAGTACATATATATAAAATATGTATGTAGTATGTAACTTCAAATTCTTGCGTTTTCGATTTCCAGAACCCCCTGCTTATTTAAATTTATTGTTTAAACGCAGTATTTCATTTATAACCAAGTGCATTATCTTTATATTCTATTATACCTGTAATTTAGCAGAAATATTTAATTATTTAACATTTTAAATGATTGTTTAACTTAATACTATCATACTTTCGTTGATGATTCGTCGTTTTGTTTCAGAGAATTACAAATCTAATATCTCATATACTTTCCATTTTACAACGTTTTTTGCTTCTCATGTAAACTTATGAAATTTGGTGTTACAATATTCTGCACTTAATATGACGATATGTGCAGTTCTCTTAGTTTTTTTTATTTCAATAATATTTGCCTACAAAAAAAAAAAAACTACACACACATTTTGGTTCACCAGTCAAGAAATAATTTTACAAAAAAAAAAAATACACACAGGCTAAATTTTTACTTATTCCACTTTGCCTTCTTTGAATAGGTCTTTTAGAAAGGTTTTTATTAAATATTTTACAAATTCAAATTTTTCTATTCTAAGATAAGGCCTATCGCAAGTTTAGTTATTAATTTACTCACTTCGTATTATTAGCCACAACAATTAAACTTGGTTAAAGGGGCTTTTACCCTTCCAGAAGTGTTTAAAATAGATGCAAAAGTTCCAGGTGTTGGTCTACAATGACACACCTTGTTAACTGGTAATAAAGTTGGAATGCGGCTGGGAGATCTTATGTCTGCAAAAAGGCCTTCCATAAGGCCTCTTTACTACTTGATTTTCCCGCTGAAAATGGTTGCGCTATTCGCATTTTTTTTCCTTGTGAAGAATTTTAACGTGAATTTTTTCAAATTTTTAATATCTGAAAAATCACATATGAATTTTTTGTTTTTGCTCACTCCTTATCAGTGAGGAAATTAAAAATATTTTTTTTCCTTACCCTCATGAGGATGAATTTGCAGAACAATTTTTAAATTTTCACGCTCACTCATGAATGAAGAATGAGCGAGCATTTCGGTACTCTGGAAAATAGTTTTCTTTATTTTATCTACATACATATATCTTAATAAATAGAATTAATTGCCATACACAAATTGTTTCTTGATTTCAGGTACTCTAAGAACTCAACATCAATAACAAAGTTAGAAAGTTTTCCAGATGACTGCTCTCAACGGGAAAAACACAAATTAATTTATAAACAAAATAATTCACGTTTAAAAAAATGTTGTCCAATCGGTGAGACTTTAATTATGAATGAACATTTTCAAAGTGGAGAAGTGTGCGGCTCAGCAAAAATGCCATTTGCACCCCGTCTAATAAATGTGACGCTTTACGACAATTGCATTGAAGATATGGAAATAGAATTTACACTACCATTAGAAATCGGAAACCCTTGTAATACGTATGTATATTATTTTTATAAATATTTTAGAAGAACTCAAAGTCTTAATTTCGGGTTGCTTGTTTATTTACAGATCTATTTTATACAATGATATAGAGGACTTATTTTTTATTGTCCAAGATGGGTCGTTGATCGTAATGGATTTGTATGCAAATGACACATACGCATTGTATAAAAATTACTGCGTAGACATAAACAATAATTCTGGCATTACGTATGCTATTGTTTGCATAACTTCTGTAGAAGAACATATAAGCCGAAGTCAGATAGTCGTTGTTGCTATACTCATGTTGATATCTATACCTTGTCTTCTTTTCGTTACTTTCTTACATTTACAAATAAAAGAGCTCAGATCTTTGCACGGAATGACCCTGAGTTTTATGTCAACTTGTTTAGCGGCTGGCTATTTTTTGTACTCTCTTGTTCACATATTAAAATTAGATGAACACAATACAGGGTATGCAGTTCAGTTTTTTGTGCTCTCCTATTACTTTTGGTTTTTTTCTTTATGCTGCAATGTAACATTTAATATATGGTAAGTAAAAACAGTTAGTAAGCTTAAGTCATGCCTATGCTACACATTGAGTTCAATTGCAAAAAAGTGGTAATAAATCTGAATTTCCAAATTACTTGTCGGATTGCGAAATGATACATGAACGAGTCGTAGAGGAGGACCACCTTGTAAGAATACAAGGTGAACTGCAGGGTGTCAAAGTTGACCACCTCGGGCTATGTAAACTTTGTAAAGCTCTTGTGCAAACAACAAAGTTGTCACAAGCTCCCCTTTAATGAAGCTTATGTCCTCCTCTAAGACTCGTTCATACATCAGTTTGCAATTTAACCAGTAGCTTAAGAGATTGGGAAATCTTATAATTTTTTTTTCCTTTGCGCTAGTCGGTTGGTTTGCTACATTGTTCGTTTTTGAGCCATGTTTATTTGGCTCATGTTTACGCATCGTCGCACAGTGTCTCGTTTTATATTTTTCCATCTCAAAATCATAATTTTTGATGTAAAGAATATATTTTAAAGATTTAAGATATTGAAAGAAGACATTTTTGTCTTTAAAACCATGTATCGCATTTGTTGCCACTGCGACAGGGTGTTCCAAAAATGGCGGTCAAATTTGAAAAAATATGTTCGGCTCAAATTTCATATTTTTAACATATGTACATAAATTTTTTATTTCTTATTGATCTAAGAGTCCTTATAGCATATAAACTGCCGACCCACGATGTCGATCGCAGTTTAAGCGAGCGACAACAAGTCAGTCATTATCGTTCTCTTACTTGGAGCCACATGATCAAGTTTTGTCTTTCAATTCCTTTTAATTTGCTCTCACTCTCACTTTTTTACTAACACACTCACACTTTTTAAATTGACCACGAAATTGTTCTCCATTTTACCTTTCCATTTGCTTGGCAATTTTACGTTCAATTTAACAACTGATTAGAAGTTTAGTGAGCATATTTTTCGTTTGTCTTTATAAATTGTTTTCTTGGTGACATCTTGAAAGTAAATTGCTTAAAAATTGCGTGCATCCTACGTCACAATTTTCAAATTATAAAAAATGTTGACAGGCAGTGTATGTAAAAGTCTATCAACAAAATCTTAATCTTGTGGCTGCAAAGTTAAGGCCCAATCATAATAAGCATGAGGCCGCTTAAGTTAACTTAAGCAACTGTGCGAATACATATAAAACATATGTGGCCAACTATAATGGACTTAATGTACCAATTTTTTTCTTTTTAAAACGTTGCTGGCAAATTAAATAAAAAATAAAATAAACAAAAACAGGGCTGTAATTTTTGGTACTTCTCTATTTGAAGTACTCGCAAGACAACCAAATATGCAACATGGATCTTCAGTTTATGTAAGTACATTATGGCCACTTTAAAGTCTCTTTTAATTTTCTCATGCATTTGACAGACTTTTCGTTAATTTTTGACAGTACTTTAAGCTAACTGATTCATATTATGGTTGGGCCTTTACTATAGACTTGTTGGTCAATTGATTATATTGCCACATCAGAAACTCCACAAATAAAACGCTAGTTTGAAAATACAAATCGGCAAAACATAAGAATTAATCCATGAAAATACAACTCTAAAAACAAAACAAAAATAAAACAAAGCAGTAAACAAAAAATATGGAATAGAATTTTGTGAAATTTTTTTTAAAAAATTACATAATTTTATAAGCGATAGTGTTGTAAAAAAGATATAGTTATAAACAAAATATTTAGTGGTGGTGTGTAAAGAAAAATTTCGTTAAATATTTAAAAAAGCCTCTGTCGACAACCACAACACAAGTGATTGATTTTTGACATTTGTGGTTACATCATATTGCTTAGTAAGCCGCAAATTTGTATGAAAACTGTTAAGTTATCGTTCGCTTGCACTGTCGTGATTAAAATTGTTAGTGGACCGCAAATCAGCTGTTTGTCGTAGAAAATACAAGCGAACGATAGTGTTCGGCGTCATGGGCCAGGCTGATACTCTAGGTTTTTATGAAAATAGAAGTTCAATTCACGATTGCAATATGTCTGTCTGTCTGTTGGAATTACGTTTGTGGAGCCTCTATCCAACGCCAATATATGATGTATCTATCGATCGGTTCTGCGTTCGAGACTTAAATTAGTAGTTCAAAGTTCGTCGCGTAAAGATCAAAACAACAACGTATTAATAAAGAAAAATAAATAGAAAAACATACATATATACACACAAACTTAAAAACAATGATGCCCAAAATGTAAACTGTGGTTGTATTGCTTCATATTAGTATTAGTGAATTAAGAGACAAGTATTCTTTAAAAAAATATAAAAAATATGTAAGCATCCACCGCATGCGCACTCGTCACTTGTAACTTGACAACTGAATTGTGTACTCTCGTGGACTAAATGAAAGAGTGTATGAATGCGTGTGAAGAATGTGTGTGAAATAATTTCCACAATTGTGGAATGGGCTGGATATCAATGGTTTAAATCTGCGATAAGCCAATTCAGCGCGCCGCATTTTCTCTTTTCTCTTTTATTACATACGTGTGCACACACATTGAAGAGAATTAAACAACATTAACAACAACATATGTAAAATGCATACAGCGCATACAATCGCAAAATATAATAGTATAGGTTGCCTATCGCAGGTTTAAATAAAATAATTAAAAAAAAGTTTAAGAGAGCGAAAAAGAGTTTTTCACCTCTATATAGGTCATACGACAAAAGAAAAGCAATCGATTATAGCAGTAAACAGTAGAGGTCATACAACAAAAGAAAAGCCATCGATTATAGCAGTAAACAGTAACATGGTTAACAATAACAACATTTTACTTGCGACTGAAAGTATGTTGACCCACTACAGGATGCAACTGGTAGTTCCGCCTAGCAATTAAATTGTAAAAAGGAAATTACATTAAGGCAGGAAAAGTTGCCTTGGTATCGAAATTATCAAAAGATGGGGAAGCCGCTCCCTAAACAGATTTGCAATTTTGCAGGATGAATTACAAGAACAACAAGAGGTCACTTAATGCTTTTAACCACCCCAATATATCTGAGAAAGCAAAACTTTAACGAACTTACAGAGTTTGATCTCCTTAATAGGCGAAAACTCTTTTAATGTAACTACAATTAAGCGCGGCAATATCAACAAAAAAATTTAGGTCAACCATTAAATGGATTTTCGCAATGTTGCCATTTCATTTGAAACTCTTAGAAAAAGTTTTTATACTTATATAATGAAGATTAGTAAAAGTCTGCAGGTAGTAATTAAGGGCATTGACTCATGCGTGGACCTAGATAAAAAACCTTAGAATGGAAAAGCTAAAAAAAGATAAAAATTTAAATAATATTAAGAGTATAGAAAACATTCCCAAACCACTCCGGCGGCATAAGCCTCAAGAAAAATTGAATGCAGCCCAATTATAAGAAATGATATATTCTACACAGAAAAATTACGATGGACGAGCCGCACAAAAGAAATGGTCTCATTCAATGCTTGAATTGTCATGATTGGCCACACCGAGGCATACTGTTTGTGGAGAACTACACCGCACAGTTCAATGTGATAAGTCTAAAAATGATTTCAACGTAAAGAAATTCAGCAATTGTGGCGGAAATCACACTACAAACTATAGAGGATGCCCTGTATAATCCATCGCGTAGCGATCGGCAGGACAGAAATACGTTATATATTATATGATACCAAGGACCCTCGATAGGTTCTGCTATTTTGATAAAAGCCCGAATCTAACACTAATTAATGTGTGATCATTGTGAAGATTCTCAATTCTACCTTCTAAGGGTCACGACTTTTAACACCAAATGGTCGTATTTTGTTTAATACAATAGACCAGTTATCTCTAAGCCACCATTAAGAAACTTGAATGGAAATTTGGCAAGAAATTATATTGAAAAAGGAAATCTGTTTGTTAATCATCTGAAATATGTATTTATCTCACGATATAGCAGCCGAGTTACCGCCTGTGAATGTTAGAGCTATTCCCCTAAGATTTGAGTTAAGAGAAATCGAAAAGGCTATTTGTAATTTAAATACCAAGAAGTCACCCGGTATTGAAAATATCAGTACTAAAATGCTTTTGGAGCTACCTCGTATAGCAAAGAAAGTTATTATTTTTATTTTTAATGCTATTTTTCGCCTTGAATACTACCTCAAGAATGTAAGTTTTCCTTAGTAACCATTATAC
Source organism: Pollenia amentaria (assembly GCA_943735925.1). NCBI lineage: Eukaryota > Metazoa > Arthropoda > Insecta > Diptera > Polleniidae > Pollenia > Pollenia amentaria. Next base: position 67,663,250 of record OX031009.1, read on the forward strand.
CAAAGCCATGAAATGATTACACAAAAGTGGAGTCATATAGGCCTATTAGCTTATTATTTAATATCAAAGCTGTTCGAGAAACAACTAGTATCAACATTAACACTGATTTTAAATGAAAATAGATGTATTCCAAGCCATCAATTCGGGTTTAGAAGAAAGCACAGCACAATTCAACAAACTCATCGTATAGTTAATGTCATAAGAAAAGCCTTTGAAGAAAAAAATATTGCTCTGCACTCTTCATCGATGTCTCGCAAGCTTTTGATAAAGTCAGGGGGCTAATTCTGGCAGTCGTGATCGAATATGTTTTCGATTCAAAAGCGATTTTATTTCTAATTCTTTTAGTCGATACGGAACGATTCGAAATTATTTTTTAGTGTTGTGAAAACTAAACTAAATGCCTACAACACTGAAAAAATAATTTCGATTCTTTCAGTATCGACTGAAAAAATTAGAAATAAAATTCCTTACGAATTGAAAAAGTATTCGATCACGACTGGTAGAATTAGACCCCAGGCATGAACGCTTATTACATAAATTGCGGCAAAACTTACCAGTAAACACACACAAGCTATCAGAAAGCTATTAGTCGGTCGTAAAGTTATTATTAAAGAAGGCGATTTTTTAAGTAATCCGCTGGAGTCCCGCAAGGCAGCATCCTGGGCCCTCTATTACACATAATTTATACTTCGGATATGCCAGAAAACAACTACACCCAATCTTCAACATTTACGGATAATACATCTTTGCTATATCATATATATTATATATTTGAACTGGAAAAGTGGTTGAAACAATGGAGGATAAAGGTCAACGAGCAAAAATTGCGTACATATAACATTCACATTGCGTCGGGAAACATGCCCCCTACTAAAATCCATAACTCTATGCTAGTTGAAAAAACAGACAAGGCGTTTTAACATAATTCGGGTACGCTGAATCCAGTGGTGCCCGCGGTTTTTTAAGATATACCGTTTTCGAGATATACCGTTATTTCGAAAATGGAGGAGGTTGCACAACATATATTCGCGTAACTCAAAAACGGTTTAGTTTATTGAGATTACTAAAAAAAAAACCGAAATTCCGCAATGAAATTTCATTTAAGAAAAGAAAAACTTTTTTCTAATACGAGTAGGCGTTATTGAATCATAATATTTTTTTAAAAATTCATAAAAAATGCACCTAATGATTAAAATCCGTTAGCAACTTTTGATTTTATTCACAAAAGTCGACAAATTTTAATTAATTTAAGAATTTCATAAAACTCAATATTTGTCTGGGAGCCCCCCTAAGAAGTGGAGTATGTCTCGAGAAAATGTTAAGGACAAAAAATTATTTGAGATCATTCATACATTATATACCACTAGGAGCGACTTCTGGGAATTTATGGGACTTTTTCTTCAATATATATGAAGAATATAATTTAAATGGAGCATTTCATATGATTTTTTTTAATTATTAAATTCTTTATTGAAAACGAATATGTTATACGCTCTTCATTGATGTTTCTCAAGCTTTTTGTAAAGTGTGGCAGGAAGTCTTAATACATAAACTGAAGCTAAGCTTGCCCATTAATACTCACAAGCTGCTATAGAGCTATTGGATTGGTCAAAAATGTATTATTTTTAAGCGTCCATGAAAACAACTATAAAGAATCTCGATACCTACAGGTCGTGCTCGTAGAGAACGGACGTGTTTATTTAACTCCGGATACGATTCTTTTTTTTTTTATTTGACATAAATTTGTTAATAATATCATTTAACAAGCGAATTTAGACGCTCAAATAGAACAACGATCAACAAAAAAATAAAAAAAAACGGTGAAAAAAAAACAAAAACAACTCTCTATGTGAGTAATAACAAAGAAAAAACACTATAATAAATTATATTGATGCTAGCGAAAGCAATGTAGAAATAAACATAACAACAGAAAACAATGGTAGCTACCTAACGGAATAACCAATGCCTGCAAGTGTTACCACTGATGCTACATACGCAATGGAAGACACACAAGTAAAAAGTTGCCAAAAACCACAAGTGCAAGTTTATATGGACAGGTATATAATACTGCTTAAACGGGGTTGCAGCCCTACCTCTTCAGCTGTAGCCTCGGCCTCGAAAGTTCCATCTTTTGATAGAATAAATTCATAAAATCGTTTTGCAATTCTGGAGAATGAATCTTCTGAAGCACCTAACGTCATAAAATCGTCGAAGTCCCCCCGATATATCTTAGGTAGCAAAACTCAAGTGAGCTAATAAAAAGTTTAATATCGGTGATAGGTAAAAATTCGTTTTACGTAGCTGCAATCAAGCGTGGTTATATAAACGAAACAAAAATACAGATTAATAATGAGAATGATTTTCGTAAAATAATTAATAAGTTTGAAGCACTTAAAAAATACAACTACATACCAACAGAAAAGCAGTAAAGGTCTTGAGGTTGTGATTAAGGGCATTGACTCGTGCGTGGACCCAGACGAAATAACAACATTTTTAGAAGAAAATTACCCTTATGTAAAATTTTTTGCAACTGTGGTGGTAATCACACTGCCAACTATAGAGGATGCTCGGTTTATCGATTGTCAAGCGATCTGTTGAACTGAAACTTAAGGCCCCTCGAACGCAACTACTCAAGAAAACACAAACGGTGTCCACATACCGCAGTCAAATAATAACAGAACCTCGTACGCTAATGTCTTAAAATCTAATCCTATGCCACTGCAAGGTGATTTACCAAATAATGACGAAATTCCCATTTCTAATTTAACTCGGCTAGAAAAAACCATGGAAACATTAGTGCAAACAGTTAACAATTTTACTAACACAATGGGTAACATGATGCAAGAAATGTTAAGAATGCAATCGATGTTATTGCAAGCTGTACTAAACAAGCCATGAACTGTTTAAAAATTTGCTTTTGGAACACAAACGGCACCGCCAACATAAAAATTAACTAGAATACTTTCTTAAAAATAAACAAACTGATGTTACGATGGTTTCTGAAACTTATCTGACCTCAAGAAATACGTTTAAAATCAATGGTTATATATAATATGATACCAAAGACCCACGAGGTAGAGCTTGTGGAGGCTCTGCCATTCTAATAAAAAACCGATTAAAACACTAATTAAAGTGTGAACATTATATCCAAGCAACGAACATTTCCGTTGAGGAACTAAATCGAAACGTAGTAATTTCATAATTATATTCCCCACCTAGATTTTCCATATCAAAAAGCCAATATAGTAAATATTTCAAATCATTAGGACCCTGCTTCCTGGCTACTGGCGATTATAACGCTAAACACACTTTCTGGCGGTCACGAATTGTTACGCCTAAGGGTCGTGTTTTGTTTAACACAATTTGTACAACCAACATATTGGCCTACTAATCAGCAAAAAGTTGCAGATGTCATAGATTTTGGAGTGGTTAAAAACATCCCCGCAGATACGATTTATGTTGAAGTTTCCTTAGAATTATTTTCTGATCACACACCTAAAATTCTTACTATAACAAAACCTAATAGAATTGTATCTCCGTCTGGTTACTTAGTGGCGTCAGCCACACAAATAAATTGGTTAAAATAAAAAATATATCGCTCATTTCGTGCAAGACCGTCACAACTCAAAATTTGAAACTTTACAGGAGAGCCTTTTTAAGATTCCAACCTATTATTATTTATTTTATTATTTATTTTATATACAGTTATAAAATCAAATGTTTCTTTTTTGCTACAAAGAAAACCACATGTACAAGAGGAATGCCAACAAAAAAACTGAAATGTGACCTTGTTGATGTTAATTGCTCAAGTTTGTTACAAGAGGTCATAGCGTCAAAAGCATCTGTATTACCGTTATTTTTTCGATAATTCTCTCCGTTCTTAGATCAATTTGTAGAGATTTAATAGGAGAACATTTCTGCATTACTAACTCGAAAATGCCAAATTTTGAGTTGTGACGGTCTTGCACGAAATGAGCGATATCTCAGTAACCACTACACTGAAAATATTCCGCTTAGAACACCGAAAAAGTGAATCTTTCTATTCTAAATTTTGACAATTATCTTAAACTAGCTGTTCAACATTCTAGCATCACCCTCAAAAAAATCAAATATATTAAAATAAATTCTACAGATGTCGAGAGTGGCAATTGCACAGATCCCCTCAACTTAAGAATTTACTAAAAGAGTGCACAAAAAATCTAAGAAGGTTACTGCAGTCCCAAAAAACAGCATCCTTTGAAAAATATCTGAAGGAACTTAATGCAACTCCTCAATCAGACTACTCATTATGGCGTGCAGCTAGACATCTTAAAAGACCAGTTATCACTAAACCACCATTAAGAAACTTAAATGGAAGTTGGGAACGAAATGATATTGAAAAAGGAAAACTTTTTGTTAATCATTTGAAACCCGTATACATCTTTCGATACTGCAGTCGAGTTACCACATGTTGCTGTTCCACTAAGATTTGAGATAAGAGAAATCGAAAAGGCTATTCATGATTTAAACCCCAAGAAAGCCCCTGGTTTTGATAACAAAATGCTTTTGGAGCTACCCAGCATAGCAAAGAAAATTACAATTAGCCCCAATTTAAAATGTAAATAGATGTATTCCTAACCATCAATTTGGCTTTAGAAGAGAACATAGCACAATTGAAGAAATCCATCGTAGAGTAAAAGCCATAGGAAGAGCCTTTGAAGAAAAAACTATTGTTCCGCCCTCTTCATCAATGTTTCTCAAGCTTTTGATATAGTCTGGCATGAAGGCTTATTACATAAATTGAAGCTAAACTTACCAGTAAACACACACAAGCTGTTAGAAAGCTACTTAGTCGGTCGAAAGTTTATTATTAAAGAAGGTGTTTTTTTAAGTTCTCCTCAGCCAGTTGACGCTGGAGTCCCTTAGGGAAGCATCATGGACCCACTGTGTACTTAATATAAACCTCAGATATGCCAACAGACAACCACACCCTTACTTCAACATTTGCTGATACAGCTTTTTTAAGCATACACGAAAGCTGTCATGAAGCATCTCGTTACTTGCAGGATCATATATTTGAACTGGAAAAGTGGTTAAAACAATAGAGGATAAAGGTCAATGAGCACAAATGCGTACATATAACATTCACCTTACGTCGGGAGTCACGTCCCCCTATTAAAATTAATAATCAATCTCGGTATTCAGCTAGATCAGCGTTTAACATGGAAATGCCATATAGAAGCAAAACTAACACAAATGAAACTAAAAGCAATTCAAATTTATTGGCTTAGCCTCGATTGCAAACTTCTACTTTACAACTCTATATTAAAGCCAATCTAGTGCTACGGTATTCAGCTTTGGTGCACTGCCTTGGTCTCAAATATCGAAAAAATTCAAAGGCGCTAAAATGCAGTCAAATATTTAAAAAGAGTCGTACCCAGATCAACTAGCTCGAAATATTTTAAATGACAGCGCCACTCTAGATTAAGGAGATAAGATACTGCAGAACTCATCCGACGAGAAGACCGCTAAACATCTACATATGTGAACAGAAACCGTGAGGAAAAAATTTTCGTGTGGCATTGGCAGGACAAAAATAAAGTATTAGTATAAGATTTGATTAATTATTGTTAGTTCATATTTAATATATGAAGATTCAATAAATAAATAAGGAAAAAAACCTACAGGACCATAGATTTAAATTGGAGAATGGTAAAAGCAATGTAAAATAAAGGCCAACGAACGAACAAAAATAGTTGCTTATAACATTTACTTTTCTGCAAATTTTATAACGTAGGCAAATAGAATTGATAAAATGTAGCTACGATCGTAATGCAGAATACGAGTACATACAATCGAAAGAAAACAATTTAAACGGAACGCAGAATACCAATATTGCCAAACGGGAAAATTTCGATCTGATTCGAAACGCAGAATAAGGGTGTTTAATTGTTTTTATTTTAATAAATTTTTATTTCCATATTTTTCAGGATACACATTCCACGCAACAAAAAGAAATCCAGGCTAACATCAAGTATGCACTTCGGAATTTATTTCATTACGTCATTAACTGGACCTGTTATTTTGGTTCTTTTGACAATTAAAAAGGGACTTCCAGGAATGCCATCATATTTTAGACAGGGATATACAGAATGTACGTATTATCAATATAATAATAATAAGCAAAATATAACCAATATTAATATTACAAAATCATATTTACATATGTATGTTTGTTTTTGACGAAATCACCGCTGGGTCAATTTGACTTAATTCCCAATTACATATTTTAATTGTGTATGAATTAAATAAATGCGGCGCTTCCGAAACATTATTAAAGTATGGCCTTTTTAAGGAATATTTTTGGTAACATAAATAGAAGCTTCGCGTGCACAATGTCAAGTCATGAAGGAATAGTTTAGGGAAATTCAAGCAAAGCAATTTATTATTTTTAAACAAACTAATTTATGTTTAAGCATTTGTTACTACAAAAACAAGTAGGGTTTTTGAATTTCTTAGAACTGAATTCAGTACATCATTTTCATCTTGATTCCTCGATTCACAAGGTCTATTGCAACCAAGCCAAGTACGTGTAAATCAAATTCGCTTAAAATAAAGTTAAGGATTAGCACAAAAACACTTTTGTGACCAAGACTATATATATAGCATATAGCATAAATCGAAACATGACCCTGTCGGAAAATGAGTTAGCTTAAAGTTAACTCATGGTTAATCAGAAGTTAGTCACGGGTGACTCCCAACCTAACTCATTTACATGGTTAAAGCTTTTCAGTTTTTACACGCAATGTCCGCAGTACGAGTCAGTACTCACTCACACTGCATAACTTTCAGGTAACCATAAGTTAGCTCATTTTTGGTTAGTTTATGGGCGATAAAATTCGAGTGCACTTTAAGTTAGCCGCGAACTGGCTATGAGTTAGCTTGTGGTGCATATAATATGTTGACTTTAATAAAAGATAAAAAAAAATTACGTATATTTGCTTTATTTATTTTTTAAAGAGAATATTAATATTATTAAATTACCCGCCGTTACACATATGTTTTCTTTCACTTTTGTTGTATTTCCCCATTGTCTACAGAAAAACTCTGAATTATAAGAGAGCAGCAGCATACCCGATATGGTTTTCATAATAATTCTACTTTGAAAATGAGATGTATTTAACTAAATAATATTAACAAATAGAATAAAGGAAATTTTGCTTATTATTTAACTTTGAAAAAATACACAAGACAAGCAAAACGTTTTTTACCAAAGTCCACTGCATCAGCTTTGAGTTAGCCAAACGCTAGTTCAATACTTATCGAGAAGAAGTTAGTTGTACAGAACACAACTGACTCAAATCTGTACCAATTATGAGTTAGTTTACAAGTCAGTTGTAAATCAGTTAGCTAAAAGTCAACTAAATGTTGAAATAGCTAATAAAAATCCGACAGGGGAAATACGTACAAAAATTAAGTTTGGGACCTTAAAATCGCGTTAAATCAAAAATACATACAATTATAATATTTTCATATTATGGTTGTGCTTTTAAAAAATTGTAGGATATTTGAACACATATTCATTCAATCGGGCTTTTACTTTAATCGGTTAATCGCTCGATTAATTAACCGAGGTTTTGGCTTAATGGGTTAATCTTTTTATTGATCAACCTATAATATATTGAGGAGAAAAACAAAATGTAGGAGAGTTTAGCTTTTAATATAGGCAATCAAAGAGGAATGTTTGATTTGCCTATATCTAAAGAAACCAATTTTGTTATCGCAAAATGTACGTCAAGGTACTGTAAGTCCCAGCCATTATGTTATAATACAATTTTGGTATTGTATATAAATTAATCTAGCAACTGTAGTTCTATTTGAAAACGTGCTGATAAGAACCCAGCAGAATCAGTACTATAGGAGAGGTTGCTAAGATTAATTTAAGGAGATATTAGGCTGAATTTCACAATTCGATTATAGCAGGAACGTTCTGCTCTTGAGATTTTATTTAAGGAAAAAAGAAAATAATTTTCAAATAATATTCATTCTGTCATTTGTAGTGAATATAAAATTATTTTAAATAAAAATTATAGAGTATTGAGCTAAGCTTTTGGAACTGTTGCGTCCGTTAGTAGATTGACCGTTTACATTTACAAAGCCAAGTTTACAATAAGTTTTACTTATATAAGGTTTACACGGCCAGCGACTTGTTAGTTTGTTTTTTATTCGTCTTAGAACGTGTTAATACTTATATTTAAAGGTACCTATGTCATTACGACCGTCACCATTGTTGCAGGGTGTGTAGTGGTAATGGCATACGTCGCACAGTGGTTGCAAACGAGGTTGCAAAAATCAAAATTTTCATGAGCGCCGACGAAGTTTTGAATAAACCGATGTTATAGGAAACTAATAATATCACATTTTTAGTTTAGAAGATATAACCGTTCAAAGTTGACCGACTTTCGGTTTTCATAAAAACACACAATTTTTAGTCAATTTGTTGCGATTTCAGGTGTAATATCACGAAAAATAGGTAACGAATCGCCTTATTTTTTGTTTGTATTGATTGATGTATTTATTAAATGTATAATGATAAAAAAAATAACTGTTTGCTTTGTGTTTCTCCTAGTAAATCACTATTTAAAAACTGTCCGTTTTTTCACTATTTTTCAACTTTGACGGAAAATAAAAAAAATCTATATTTTTCTATATTTGCCATATTTGCAAAACCTGTTTTTTGATTATTTCTTTACATAATTCAAAAGGTTTTATCTGCCCGTACGTGCCCGTTTGGCTTCTAGAGGTAAAAGAGATTAAAAAGACATGGTTGCAGAAATTGTATGGCGTCCATCCCTTATTTTGACTGACAGTAGTTTGATCTAAAAGTTTGAAAAAAACTACTCATTGAAATTAGCAGGTACGTACCTCACTTAAACAATACTTTGGGTACAAATGGCCAAGAACAATATTGACTTATGGTCCCTACAGGTAGGCACAAATCTTATTTGGACACGGGCATAATATCAAAATTGCATTATTCAGCCTAAATCCATATGTATGCAGGGAACAGGTAAATTTTTCGGCATGGTAGCATAAGCCTATATTGCAAAATAAGCATAATGCCTGGATTAGTCTACGACTGAAAGTTGGCGCAACAATTACTGAAACCATTAAACAATTTAAGTACTGAAAACATGGCGTTGAACAATTTAAAATTATTTGAACTGTTTAGAAAGTCAACCACACCAAAGTTTTTCACGGAAGCTGCTTTAGAAGAACTTGATAGCTTATACGGAAATATTGAGAGAAGCGAAATTATAAAAAATAATTTTTATCTGATATATGCAAATATTAAGGCAAAATGGGTGAAATCTAATCGAACCATTCAGAGCTTCAAATCCAAATACGAGGACTGGCTTAATGAAGACACCATCCTGAATATATTGGCAGTAGATAAACCCACCACATCAACCAGAGGAGCAAAAGGAAGGCCAAAAAAAGTATTGAGGAGTGTTCAATTTTCAGAAGAAAGAGGAAACTTGCCGATGCCACCAATGACTTGACCACGAAGCATTTATCGGCCGCGCTGTCTATTAAATATACAAAGGATAGTGAAAGAGTTAGGTCGCAGATAACCAAATCTGTTGCTGATGCAAGCCCACTGCGACTAAAAAGGATTAAGGAAAGCATTCCCACGCCCACAAACGCACACATTAAAAAGTATGGTTCCGAAGAAGCCTTGGCCTTGTTTATGGACTTAGAACTTTCCAAAGAGAAATATGAGAAACTGCGGGCATCTTTAACGCGACACGGCGCTGACATTTTACCCGGATACAAGCATATTACACAAGCCAAAATAAATTCACGACCACTGCATACGGAGTTTACCGAAGTCTCTGCGAAAGCCAATCTGCAGGATCTCATGGGCCATACAGCAAAACGGTTGTTGGAGAGTCTTCTACAAATGAGGAGAATTACGAATATGGAATGTCACCATTGCACGCAAGGATAAGGTGTATGGAATTCTTGCTAAAACTGGAATATACCCTACCACAAGAGGAGGAAAACTTCGATGAAAATACATCAATAAAGGATAAGGAAAAGATCAGAAAGAAGCAAATACAGGATGCTTTTTTTAAACAAGTTGGACTTAAAGTAGACTGTCCCAAGCACGGATACGGTAACTCAAACGATGGAAACACTTCTAGGAGATTTTTTGAAAATAATGAGGCAGTAACTAGAATCACCGGAATTGACAATCAAATCGTGAAAAGATTGGATGTTGTAAACTGCAAAGAAAATGTAAATTCTACAAAATATGGAGAATATGCGTCGAAAACTGCATCTCTTTTAGCAGAAATGTATCCACAGAAGAAATTGACCCCGACCGTCCATAAAATATTGGCGCATGGCAAAGATATAATTGAGTACCAGTCTTTGCCAATTGGAGAGGTTTCTGAAGAAGCACAGGAGTCTCTTAACAAATATTATAAAAAATATAGATTGCAGAACACATTCAAAGCATCAAGGGTAAGGCAAAATGAGGTCCTCTTCAACATGTTGGCAGCATCTTCCGATCCACTTATTTCTTCCCTGCGGCATGTGAAGTCACGAATAGAGTTACAAAATAATTATAGTTTAGAAATGGTTAGTCTTTTAGATATACATTCTCTTACGAATTGTGATGAATATTTTACAGAAAATTGAAAAAATAAATTTAAAAAAAAAATTATTTATTTTTTTAATTTGTTGGGTAATAATTTAAAACATAAAACCCTAAAGAAAAAAAAGAAAAACAATCTAAAAATGTAAAAATAATTTTTTTTAGTTACCATAAAATTGATTTTTCTACTAATTTTAACTTTGATAACCCATAAGTAGGCCCCTACAAAGCGTAGCACCCTTTCCAAACGCTCATTTCATAGGCTGAACAGTTATCTATCATATGCTGTTTAAACTGTTCAACTATCTTATGATTTCTGCAACGAAAAAACTCAAATGGCGCCACTGTGCGTCGGTCATCACCAATTGATGATCGAGAACGATTCAATCCTTTTTGTAGTATACCTCTGCAGGTACACGTACATATGTATAAAGCGGTGTTTTAGTTTTTAGTAAAATATTATTTGGTTATTATATCGTTTATTTTTCACGTTAGGGTTAGTTGTTAATAACAAAATTTTGGAATATTCAAAAATAAAAATAGTAATTTTGGTTAATATTATTTCATAGTGTTAGATATAATTTTATATATTGTGTTGTTTTTGTGTTTGGTGGTGTCTGATTATTAAACTTATTTTAAGCTTTAATTAATTAATTTTATTTTAATATTCGTAGTTAAAAGAATCTGGAAAACATTTATTTTATAAACTTTCATACTAATTAGAAGTATTAGTGTATTCTAAGGAAAATTAAAATTTTAAAAGCTTTTGTACTCTAATAGTCTCATCCCTTCAATATTTTCCAGGAATGTTTTCAATGAAGTAAATTGTGAATTTAAGTAAATTGTACAGAAACTTTATACAATAGTGTGGTACAGTGATGGAAAACTAAAAATTGAGATGGTTCTGACCACCAAGCAAAAGAGTACTTTTTCAATATTTTGGTACTTTTTCAAACATATTTTTTATTGCATACATATGTATTTGCTTATGATTTAATATAAGGTACACACGTTTAGATGTCTAAGACTAGGATGGGCAATAAATATCGATATATCAAAATATCGATATTTAAACAAATTATAATCGATATATATATATATATCGCCGATATTAAAAATACCCATATATCGATAAATCGATATATATCTACGACTATCGAATTCGATATTTTTAAGATCTCTTTACAATAAAATTCAAAATTTTAACCGTTGCCCAACTGCTTACAATACTCTTGTTTTTTAAGAATTGCATCAAATGTTTTTAACTAATATTAAGAAAAAAATAGCCCCTTTCTATTGTACATTTTCATAGATTACACAGTTCAGTTTTGTCTCGATTTTTTAAGAGATGACAACAAAAAATAAGCGCGGAAAAAATATTCTGGAAAGGGTTGCTAGAATTATGCAAATAATCGCCCTAATTATGGCGTATTAGCAACAATGGACTCATGAAAGTTGGAATGTTAATAATAATAAAAAAAATATATATATATTATGTTTTTTATTTACTTGTATAGTACGTGTCACAAGTTTCGTTTACCGGCAGAATATAATCCAACATTATATAATCCAATTTTTTTTAGATTTCATATGGCGAATAAATAAAATTTTTTGGATTCTTTACTTTCTTTTTATTGTAGAATTAACCCTCCCGGTCCCTCGATTTCATACGAAAACTTCGTTCGCATAACTTACCTTAAAAACTAAATTTTAAAATTGGTTTTTGTTTTAAATAAAAGTTAAGCGAATGAAAATTTCGTTTGAAATCGAGGGACAGGCAGTAATTTAGAAATAAATAGAAACAAAAAAAGTTAGAATGTAAATTAATGTAATATGTTTGTCCATATGTATTGACATAGGTATATTAAGTTTTAAGATTTTGTAATAATTTCAGCTTAATACATTCGATACTTCGATTTATCGATACTTTTAATTAATAAATATCGATACGATATATATTGATATATTTTTTCAATTTGCCCATCCCTATCTAAAACTGTTATGCCATGTTTCCACGACGATTTGAATCACCTGCTTCGTTCTCTGAATCGTGTTAATGAATCATGGTGTTTACACGACTAATCTACTTGCTTCGATTTGACAGTTGTATTTAATAAACATATTTATTAAAATTTTCATTTGTAGCGCGAATTTTTTTTTAAATAAAGTGAAAATAAGTAAGCTTTTGGAAAAAAACATACAAATTTATTTTCTTTACTTCTAGCAATAAGTTGTATTTCATAAACAAACATATTAAAGTTTTAATTTGTCTCGTGAAAAAAATTTTTAAATGGACAAAAAAAGTAAGTGAAAATTAGTCAAATTTTTGAAAAAATACCAAAAAATTTATTTTCTTTTCTTCCAGCAATAAGAAAAAGTGCGAGCAAAAGGGACTAGATACGTGAGCGGGCTTTAGTAGAACTTTAGGCAGAGAAGATGCCCCAGTTGCGTGGCTGCCGGAAGAACAGCCACATTCATATGGAAATTAGAGTTGTGTCGGTCATGAACGACCTCGTTCAATTGAACGGATCAGTCAGACGAAAGATGAACGGCCGTTCAGTTTCATCGTTCAATTTCGTTCAATCGTTCACTTGGGTCTTCTTGTCAGACGTTCACTTGTGTAAAGAAAAACTGGTTGAAAAGAAACAACAATACGATTGTGGTTTAAATGTTATACTTTATTGTTTTATATTCTTGTATACATATGTATTTATTATACGAATATGCTATATCTTTATATGTATACTTGTTTCTTTTAACACGTTGCCGTATTCAATCAATTGTGAATGACTGAACGAAAATCACAAAAGACAAACTGACCCAAAAGACCCACTGACACAAAAGACAAAGTGACCTAAAATGAACGATTGAACGAAAAGAACGAGATCGTTCACTGATTCGAATCGAACGATAATGACCGGTAACTTAAACGAACGATTAAGCCCAAGACTAATGGAAATGGCTTCGGAGTTGGCAATGCAGGGCTTTAAATATACGCCGGAAGAATTGAGGACTAAGATGCACAACATGACTTGTAGATATCGGTGAGCATGTTAAAAAATATGCATGCAAAATGCATGTACATTAGTGTGTCCCATTAAAAAAAAAATTTTGGGGATCATTCTTAACTTGAATACTCATAAGGCTAAGAATTTTTGAGATTTTTTTCCGATTTTTCGGAGGTGGTTTAGAGGTCGCGCAAATTGATTTTGTACCAAAAATCGACCTTTTTGGGTTTTTTTTAATTTTGGTTGAAAATTGGTAAAAAAATAGATATTTCTTCAGCTTCTGAGTCAATAATCTTAAAGAAAATTTTCCGATCTTTAATTTTATGTGCATAAATAATAAGTTTCGTCAGGGATTTTCCACATTTTGATACATTATATAGAAAAACCAAACTCGAAATTAAAAAAAAAAAAAAAACATCAGATTAACAAAATATTTTAATTAAAAAGTCGGGCCTTCTTGTAATAATTACACATGTTATTGTTATGTATGACTGGTAAGTAACTATTATTTTATTTGTAAAACATTTTCTAAATCCAATTATTTAAAGTTTAAAGCAATGCAAACCTAGTTCACACCTTATAGTATTATACATTTCATACAATGTGTACAAAGCTTTAAAAGGGTATAACTCGAGAGCGGTGAGAGAAAATTCATTTTTTTTTGCTAATATATTTAAAACTTCATAATCTTTTAAATTGCATCATTAGTTTTTTTAGTCTTAATACAAATTTTAAAAGTTATAAAGCATTTTTTTTCATATTTGCTGAAAATTTACGAAAAACTGTTATATAATGTATCAAAATGTGGAAAATCCCTGACGAAAATTATTATTTATGCACATAAAATTAAAGATCGGAAAATTTTCTTTAAGAATATTTACTCAGAAGCCGAAAAATACCGATTTTTTAGCAATTTTCAATAATAATTCAATAAAAGTCAAAAACGCTAGATTTTTGGTACAAAATCAGTTTGCGCGACCTCTAAAGCACTTCCGAAAAATCTGATAAAATTCTCAAAAATACTTTACCTTATGAGTATCCAAATTAGGAAAGATCTTCCGAGAAAATCCAAATTTTTATTTTTTTTGGGACAACCTAATGTACATATGTATGTATTGGTCGAGTTCCTACACGCAGGTTGCAAGGTTTAATGCGAAATGTTCCTAATTGGTTGGCAGATAGGTTCTCAAAGTAGGATTGGATTAAGAGCCCTCTTGCATTGCACACAGTTTTAAATGAAGTTTTGCAACAATTCGTTTAGGAATTCGGTGGTATTTTCAGTGCATTTTTGGATTCCTAATAAATGCTAGCATGTGATGTGGCCAACAATTTTATCAAATAGGTACGCCTTTTGAAGAATAATATATCAGGTGTACATATCCCTTCTTAAGTGCTTCGTAGTCATATCTCAAAAAAATGAAACTTGGCAAAATGAGTTTAAATTTTAAAAAAATTTCCACCTACATGTACATATGTATATATATATATATATAATAAATTATAGTTTTTATTTAAAAAAAAATTTTTTTTTTTTCGAGTTTTATTATATAAAGGGATAGTTTTAACATTTCTCCATTATTATATACTTGACTTTGGTGAAGACTACATCTCGAAAAAAAAGTTTCTTCTAATGGAATTTTCTATTCTCATCTTTTACATTATTACTTTTTTAACATTCAATACATTATTTGTTAATACATTACCAATTAATGTTAATAATAGTAATAATGATCTCAGTCCTGACATTCTCAATTAAAAAAGTATAGAATTAAATTTTACACTTCCCAATCATCAAATTTTAAAAGTTAATATATCGTTTCTAATGTTAAAAGAGAGTATACAATTAGAAACAAGGGATGAAGATTCTTTAAATACGAGAATTATTGATTATATAGATGATGATGAAAATAGAATTGAAACAACAACAACAACAACTACAACTTCTTCAACCTCATCTACTCCAACGATTTCTGCAGATAGTCCTGCACTTCAATATTTTACGGTTGATGATGCTATTGAAGCATTTCGTAAAGATTTAATAAAACAAGAAATAAATATTGGTGGTATACTAGAATCTAATCAGCCATTTTATCGACATTTTAATCTCAAATATGAAAATGTTGTACATATGATAACGTATTCGATAAACATAAACTAAAAATAAGCTGTTTTGAATACAGAGAATTTGAGCAAGAAAGAATTTTAAGTAATGGTGAAATTGAAAAAGTTCGCATTCCAGATTTAAGCGCTAAATTACATAATATACAAATTGTTAATCTTAAAAACTATACACAAACATATAAAATGGATATTGAATAAGAATATTATACTCATTCCGTAGACGATTATTAAACTAAAAACAACATGAACTTCCTGAATACAATATCATATATATTTTTAATTAATTTCATTTATATACTACAATTGAGCAATCAGCAGAATTATAACTCCTTTTCCACTGTAAGTGGTGACACGAGTAAATATATAAATTTTCAAATAAAAGTTTTGAATAACACGTTTAATGTAAGAGTTCACTTATCAATTCAATTGGAAAATCATAACTTTAATAAAACATCCTTAACATCATCGACAACAACAACAACAACACCAACATCCAAACCTTATGTTCGACAATATAGGAGCTATGATGAAATTGAAAAGCATTTTACCATAGATGATGCAATTGAAGCATTTAGAAAAGATTTGATTGAAAAAGAAACTAATATCGGTGGTATAATTGAAAGTTCTCATGTGTTTTTTCGCCATTTGAATCTAAAATATGATAATTGTGAAATACGTATACGATGTAGTTATTATAGTAACTTCTCATATCGTAAATTGAATATATATTGTTTTGAATACGATACTGAAATAAAAAAGGATTTAGTATATTTGAACGCATACAGACGAATGGATGAACAAATTGCTCGTGAAAGAAAGGTAGGCGAAATCGAAACGAGTCCTCTATTTGAACGAAGTAGAAATAGTATAAATATAAGAACTATTAATGTTAACGATTATTTACAAACGTTGCATATGAGTATACAGTAATAAGACAAACATAGTAATTAAAGAAATAATAAATTTTTTAAAAACGTTTTACAACGTCATTTCGGAAGAACACAAATTGCAACTCTTAACCATTCAATCACAGCTCGATTATGTCAACAGTTTAAAGACAAAAATAAACAAACATGGTAAACATTTTGAAGACTGTATATGGTCTAATGAAGATGCAACATGCGGCCCAGACACCTGCCATTGTAGTTATCTCCAAAATAAAAAGGAACAAGTTGAAGAAGAAGCAAAAAAAAATAATAGATTTCTACTATGTATTAAAATGTAAAAACTGTACTTTTAATAAAATTTAATCATATCGATTGTATTAAAATGTATTTAGTATAAGTTTAGAATTACTACAATTTTTTTTCTAATAAAACATTAATCTTAAAATAAAACAAAACCACAAAAAAATACTTTATTTTCTTACATTGAAATTTCCACGCGTCAACAATTAAAAAAATATAAAACTAATTTCCTTATCACAGAACAAATGAACAAAAACTACAACTCACTTAGTACAACAAACCACAAACAAATATTTTTTCACAAAACAAATTATGCCGGCTGGACAAAAACTAAACCTCACTTAGTACAATAAACCAAAAACAAATATTTTTATTTCACACCCACGGACGGACACACTCTTAAATGTTTCAATAATTTTTATATGATTTAAATTACTTCATATTTATACCACTTTTACTTCAAATTAATACATATTCCCAGCTATGCATGATCCAAAATTTGTATGGAAAAAATGCCGCTCAAAAGTGATCCAACATTGTGATCCAAAATTTGTATGGAAAAAGTGATACCGAACCGGTATAAACATACTACTCACGCTTTATTGCGGCTACATAAAAAGAATTTTCACCTATTATTGAGATGAAACTATTTACCAATTCACTTGAGTTTTGCTCTCTAAGATATACCGGGGGTGGCTTATAAGATTTGGTAACGTTTTGTGCTTCCGAGGATTCCTCGTACAAAATTGCAAACCGATTACGTGAACATATTCTTTCAGATGTACCCTCTTTTAAAACTTTTGGGACCGAGGCAACTGCAGAAGAGGTTGAGCTGCGACCCCGTTTAAGCACTGTTATATACCTATCAATACCAACTGGTTTGGGGGTAATCTTTTCATCACTTATGAAAATCGATTTTGCCGATGAGGCAACGCTTGCAGATTTTATATTTTTTATTGTATTAAAATCAGCCGTATTATTATTAAAATTGTTTTTGCCGTTGAGGCAACGCTTGCAGGTTAATGTATCAACCGTATTATTAAATACAGAGGGTGGTAGGGATCGCGTGCGAGTAATAGGTTTAGCCGTTAGGTATTTGATATCATCGATTTTTTTTTTATTTCTGCATTTGTTTCGTTAACACTCACTTTGATATATGCGTTTCTATCATTCTGTTTTATTGTTTTTGCATTATTTGCATTATTTTACTTTGCTGTTTGCAGTTGTGCTCTTCTTATTTATGGTTTAACAACACCGAGAAAAAAAAAAATAATTTTTGCTCAAAATGTGTATGTTTATGTATGTACATACATATATTTTTATTCTTATATTTTCTTTTTTTAATTTATTATAAAAAATAAACCGTATGCCGAGCTTAGAGAACACGTCTATCTTCAACGAGAGCGACCGCCGCATTCTGCTGGTGTCTAATAATTGTAAATTTTTCTGTGCATACAATATACTTCATTGCTATTGCGGATAGCTAAGGTAAAATGTAACAGAAGATACAAGATAATAGTCTGGTAGTGTATAAAGTCATTCCTAAAAAAAATTAAGGAATAGAACTATTAAAAAAAGCTTTATAAAATACATAACTGAAATTTAGCTCATAGAATATATTCGAAACAAAAAAAAAAAAAATTTTGAATATTTGGGCAATTTTTAAATTCATTTGGAAAATTTTAAAATACATTTGGAAATTTTAAAATACAATTGGAAATGGTGCAATTTTTTATACCAATAATCAAATATGGATAAAAATAAGATTTTTATGTTTTTTGTTACGTTTTTTAATACATGATCTTTATGAATTAGGATCAATTAATAAATTAATTTGTTTTTATAATTTTTTTTTTTTTTAATGTCATACAAAGTTCATGAAATATGTATTTTTACTAGTAAATTATGTTGTTTTTCAAACTGTTTTATATATTAGGTAAAAATAAAAAATAATTTAAAAAAAATCCCGAAAAAATTAAAAAAATCCCGAGAGTCCCGGGATTCAAAATATCCCGAAAAAGTAATCCCGAATTATTTTCTTCAGTCCCGAATCCCCGGAATTAGAAAACCAGTGCCGACTGGAAACCCTAGTATATATCGAGCCTTTTCTGCAAGAGTCATAACTGAACTTTGAATTTTCAAGCACCTTCAAATTTAATTTTTTCTACAGTTGAGTATAGAAGAAATATGATATGGCGATTATCTCTTCATGATTGGGTAGCAGGCGCCCTGTGATCCACTGGCAATTAAATAATTAAATATATTAGCTCAAAAATCAAGTTTTTAGAGTTATAACTCTATTGCAGCAAAGGCTCGATATGTATTACAAAATTTTTTGTTTCGGCAAAACCACGAAATTTTATGTACAAAAGTTTTTTTTATTTAACTCATGAAATATTTTCAGTGTTCATATTTTATATATGAATATTCAATAAATAAATAATGAATAAAATAAAAATAAAAAGCGCACTCCTCAAATCTTTCGGTGGCGGTTAGCAAAGAGTCGGCAGAGGACTCTTATATGTATATGGTTCACGGGGATATAATGTACAATACTTACATGTGTATATACTGCCACATTCATGAAACACAATTTACATTTCAAACGTATCTTAAATTTAAATCTCCATAAAAATTTTTCTTAAAATATATTTGAAATCCAATTTAGTTTTTTTATGAATACCGCAGAAAAAAATTAAGTACCACGACTTCTTTACCATTGTTATCTTCCGTATTTTAGCGATTCGTGAATCCCAGCGATATTTTATTCCCCCTGTATCGACTTTGCTTTTGTTAAGTTTTATCGTAATGACAGCAACATTCTTTGGTTATCAAAAGCTAAAAGCAAGAGGAGTTATTGTGGCTTCAAATGGCGGAACAATCAACAACTATTTCTTTGACGAAACCATTTTTGAGGAAGTTAAGAAAGAGTAAGTTAAACTTCTTTAAAATACTTATATAAAAACATGTATATTTTAATACGTCTTTGCATATTTTAGCGCAAAATGTATTAGCTTACTAGGAATAATGCTCTTATCCACGTGGCTTTTGGAAATTGTTACATTCTATTCTCCGGGACCTCAGATATACCTGATATTAATGGATATGATAAATGGACTTCAAGGAGTCTTTGTGTTACTTATATTCTTAGTTGTGCGAAAAAGGCGTACAATAATTTTTAGATGGTGGAACGATAGAGGATCCCACACTATTGAAAAGATTGAATTAAATTCTATTTAAATACGTTCGTGATTTATTTCGGTTTAAGTTTTTTTTTTTTTTTTTTGGACAGTCGTGATCGAATACTTTTTCGATATGAAAGCAATTTTATTCCTTATTCTTTTAGTCGATACTGAACGAATCGAAATTATTTTTTCAGGGTTGTGAAAACTCGGTTCGTTGAGTATCGACTGAAGAAATTAGAAATAAATTTGTGTCGAATCGAACAAGTATTTGATCACGACTGCCAGAATTAACCCCCTGGACTCTCTGAAATCCCCTCTCAGCAGAACTGGTACTTAACTCAAATATGTGTTAGTAAATAAATTACTTGTTTTTAAGCGTTTTTAGTTTTCACCAGGCTATAGAGTTTTATAAAAATGACTAAAATTTCATTTTCTCTTAATATACTACAGAAAAAAGTGCGTTAAACGCAAGTATTATTTGCATTGATAATACCAGTCTGTCTAAATCTTCGACATCCTTATATTTATAAATTTATATCCAAAAAAGTTTTCTATTGTTTAATATTTATATATCAAATAAATCTTTTTATTTAACAAACGACAGTTTTCTGCATTTTTTATAAATTTATCTTGAAACATTGATATTTATAACTGGTAAAAGTATTTTCTTAGTTAAGCTGAAAATTGGTTGTCCCAATGGGTTACAGCTAGAGATGAGCGATATTTCTGTACCTGTAACTTAATCACTGTTATTGAAAAATCACGAATCACAGTTGTGACCAAATCTGCCAAGTAACAGGTGCCTGCTTAGTTGTTATTTTCTCATTTTGTTTCACCCAGAGAAAAGATATGTTTAAATATGGTCACCTCCAACAAAACTATTTTTAAATAAAATTGTAAACATACTATGCTTATTTTAACCATATTATTGTCATCGACAACCATATTATGGTTTAATTAGTCCTCCATCTAGAAGACACAACCAGTTCTAGTAGATATGAATAAGTGTGCGAAATATTTTTTTCCATGATGTTTATTTGTCGAGTTAAGGGGTGGTAAAATATTGCCGTTTTTAAAAAAAAATTTTTTTAAATTATTTTTTAGAACCAAAAAGAAATCAAACAAAAAAAAATTTAAGTGATTCTTATAGAAAATCGATTGATCTTTAAATAAAAACAAATTAATTTGAAATAAAAATTTTTTTTCATCTGCAAAAACCGAAATGACCAATTTAAATCAAAATTTTTCTACTTAGTCCTAATTTTTTTGTCCTTACTATATTGTAAAAGTTTTATTTTAGGACATCTATCAGTTTAAAAATTATGCAAATTTCTTTACGCTCGTCTATGTGGTTCTTACAATGTTGTACGGTAAAAGACAGGAAAGAACGAGCTTAAATTTATAATTTAGAGAAGATTTTGTCCAGTCATATAATTCTATTGGAGAAATGATTGATTTACTTGCAGGTAACTGCAGACTGGTGATCTTCGCATGGCCCTTTCCGTGAGAAGTTGTGTGAAAGTGTATCACGGCATCCGTATTAAAATCATGTTTGTAATAAAATAGATTCGCAAAATTGAAATTATTTTTAAAATGTTGTGGGACCCCATCAGTTATATATATATTACTTTCGACGCATATATACATTTTTTCAATAGATGCTTGTGAAGTATTTTTTGGTAAGAATAAAAGCTAGATGTCTTATGCTTTAGGTCATCTGAAATCATAACAATGCTTCCGTGTTTTACTTCACTACCGTCTCTTTAATAAAAAACCGAAGTCAGAAGTGTTGCTTGATCGTTGTTCCAATGAAAAGATTGGTCACTATCTTAAACTACAAAACTATAGTTTGTCCCAATTTACATTATACGATTTTTGTCGTTGCGATTCTTACCTTATTGGCGAGGGGGGAGAGAGGAATTAAATAGGGTACACAAGCGAGTGTACTCTACGATTCGTTTTGTTCTTTCATTCGTAGTGTCAAATTATATGTATACACAAGAAGTTGTAACAACAAAAATCGTACAATGTAAACATAAGACCGACTTCAAAGAAGAAACGACAATAATCGCAACGACAGAAATCGTATAAGGTAAATTGGGACTTTGCTGTTCGATTATTTCACCTTCAACGATAACGAAAATGCTGGTGTCCATATAATTTGTGTCTCTGAGACTTGGTTTGGCAGACATATTACTGATACCCTGGTTTCACTATCCGGTTACAATCTATTTAGAAATGATAAAAAAGGGAGTAAACTGTACGGTAAAGAGGAAAAGCATTGATATAATAGATAATACCAACAAAGTTGAATATTTTTTTATTGAGGCAGCTGGTATGGGAAGGAAATTTCTTGTTGGTTGCGTCTACCGACCCAGGAATAACATTGTTTTCACTCAATTCTACGAAACTCTAGCTGATGTTACACCCCTTTATGGGGACGTCATAATTGCAGGCGATTTCAACTCCAATCTGCTTGTCGAATCAAACTTAGTGCAGAATAAAAAATTATTCAACCTTGTTTCAGCAAATATTAGCAGCGCTACACACTTCACATCAAATAGTAACACTTTGATCGATTTATTTTTTGTCTCCGATAAGGATAACATTTTAAAATATGACCAATAATCTGCCTCCTGCTTTTCTAGACATGATTTAATTTTCATGATATTTGACATTCCTTGGCAAACCTGTATAAGCACAATTCAGTTTCGTGATTTCAAACGTAAAAACTGTCACCTAAGAAGAAGAGTTTCTAAATATTAATTGGGAGTGCATTTACTACATGCAATCAGTAAATGATCAGATTGGCTTCTTGGAGGAAAAAATCTTATCTCTGTATATCACTACAGTACCTTTTCAATCGAAAAAAATTAGAAACCGTAACAGACCGTGGTTTAATGAAGAAATAAAACAACTGATACCAGATCGAAACTATGCGCTCTCCAGGTGGAAGCGCTTTAAAACATCTGATCTGCATAAAACATTTCGTGGGGCTAGAAAATCTGTAACAAGAGCAATGAGAATGGCAAAATCTAATTATTATGCTGAGAAATTCACAAATTCAGTATCTACAAAGACTACTTGGGGTGCAATTAAAGAAATTGGCATTGTGAATAATAGAAACAACCAACATAACGCTAGTATACCAGATCCAAATGAAATTAATCAAAGTTTTGCTAATATACCCATGAAACAAGCAAATCATGCATATTATGTCAGCCACCGTTATGAAGATATGCCACAAATAAAGTTTAATTTCGAGTGCGTAAACCAGTTCGACGTTTTCAAAAGCTGTTGTTCCATCAAGTCAAATGCAACAGGAATTGATGGCATTCATCCAAATTTCATAAAAATTATTCTTCAGCCACTATTACCATTTATAACGCACATTTTCAACACACTAATTACAACGAGCACTTATCCACTGAGATGGAAACAAGCCAAAATTCTACCAATACCAAAATCTTCCACTGAATACAGGCCAATTGCTATTTTGCCATACCTGTCAAAGGCATTCAAAAAATGTTGACGTATACAGATAGTTGAATATATACGTAATAACAATCTACTAACTGACAAGCAATCTGGGTTCCGAACTAAGCATAGCTGCATTACTGCTCTGACTGATGTATCGGAGGATATTAGAAAGGAAGTGGATGATGGCTGCTTAGTAATGCTCGTATTGTTAGACCATTCTAAGACATTTGATACAGTGGACCATACAATATTAGCTCAAAAACTTGAAAAAATTATGAATTTTTCTGTAAATTCGGTTAAATTGATTTCATCATACCTTGAAGCTCGAATGCAATATGTTGAAACTAAAGGTTTGACATCTTCAGAGTTTCTGCCCATTATCAGAGGTGTTCCCCAGGGTTCCATTCTCGGACCCTTACTGTTCTCAATTTATGCTAACGATTTACCTGATAAGTTACACCATTGCCGTATTAGATTATATGCTGACGACGTCCAATTATATATAAGTACAAGAAAACAAAATATTGAAGCATGTACTGCCAAGTTGAATGAAGATCTCAAACTTGTTGCGCATTGGACAGATATAAACGGTTTAAGTATAAATCCTTCAAAATCGAAATGTATTATAATACGTAGGCGAACACAGAAAATACAACAGCTTCCTAAAATCTGTATCAACGACCAACAAATTGAAATAGTTGATAAGGCAAAAAATCTTGGTCTCATTTTTAACAACACGCTCAGATTGTCAGATCATGTAACAGCTGCTTGTGGCAGAACTTACTCAATGCTTAGAACACTATGGCAAACACAATGTGTTACACCAATGAAGATTAGAGTACTTTTTGCGAAAACATATTTGATACCAGTTCTAACCTACGGCTGTGTGATCTTTGCACGTTGTGATTCAAACAGCAAACATAAGTTGAAGGTAGCTTTTAAGGCAATTATACTCATATCAATATAACTCCGCTTTCGAAAAAATTATCGGATTGTGCTATTTGAATACCAAAATCTAATACCAAAAACTAAGGACGATTTTCGTCCAATAGCTATTCTCCCATATTTGTCGAAAATACTTGAACGTATAATGCACTCCCAAATAAGTAAATTTATACATGATAATAACATGCTTACTGCAAGGCAGTCCGGTTTCCGTCCTCAGCATAGTTGTGTCTCCGCACTAATTGATGTAACCGAGGAAATTAGGTCAAAAATTGATACTAATCAAATAACTTTTTTAATTCTTCTTGATCACTCGAAGGCATTCGATTCCGTCAATACTGATATTCTTACATTTAAATTAAGAAATAGCTTCCAATTTTCCTCCTCGGCAACGAAATTAATGCGATCATATCTAACTGGTAGATCTCAATCTGTTTTTTATGGGAATTTGATTTCGAATAAAATTGAGTTAACTAGAGGAGTACCGCAAGGTTCCATCTTAGGTCCTTTGTTGTACTCAATCTACTCAAACGACCTTCCAGAACAACTAGGATATTGCAATGTACATATGTATGCTGACGATGTTCAACTATACATTAGTTGCAAAGCAACGGAAATTGACGATTGCACCCGCAAAATAAATATTGATCTAAAGCGAATATATGACTGGGCTATAGGGAGATCGATTATTCGACTTTTTTCAATAACCGGTTTTCGATTATTACGAATAATTGCTATTTTAAAAAACCCGGTTTTCGGTTAAGCAATTTTTAAATAACCGGTTAACCGGTTTTAATTCGAATACTTAAAAACACAAAAATCAAATAAGTTTTTAAAATAAAACGTTAATTTGAATAAAAACAAAACAATTTGCAAAGGTAAGGAACCAACAAAATACATAGATATGACTTAGATCAGACCAGTAAATTGATCAATTTTAGCTAAGTTTTCAACAATTTTGTTGAATGATATTTGAACTAGACAACCGTTTTGCAAAAGCAAATAAATTATAGGAATTTTATAAAGTTATTATTTGAAATATTCTCTAAAATTTATTTTGAATAAGTTTTAATTTGTTGGTGGTTAAGCATGTCTATATAAATCAACCATATTTTTCAAAAGTTGCAAACAAAACCTCTTAGCCAGGATTATCCATTTTAAATTATTTTGTTTCAGCAATATATATATATTTATATATATATTTCAATAGAAACGAATAGTGAACTGTAAAAAATTTGTCAATTCGTCGACTACAATTTAATTTTTTTTTGATTTTTGATATCTTCATTTTTGTTTTTTAGTTTTTGGAATTTTAATAAATAAAACTGGTAGAAATTTTTCCCATATGGTTGATTCCACCGAAATCTTGTAGTTTTAAGCATGACGATGTGCTAGAACTACTTAAGAGTTTTTAGTGCGTTAAAGGGCATTCCGTCCTCGGCAACAAAACGGGCTAATATTTCACCCAATGATTCATTTTTTTGCAGCGTATTTTAGTAAATTATTGGGGGGATTCACAAGGTGTGCTATCAAGTCATATCGTCATAATGTCCTAAATAATATTTTACAATTGTTAAAAAAAAAAAAATATTGTTGTGTTTCAAACAACATAAAAAAATATTTTTTTTTTTAAACAATTGTAAAATATTATTTAGGACATTATGACGATATGACTTGATAGCACACCTTGTGAATCCCCCCATTATTTGTTGACTCCTTAGAACTACTTCGAGTTAAGTTTCATTTGGATCACATTAATGTCAAGCATGTATACTAATTAAAGGTGATTAATAAGTCGTGACATGGAAGCACATTGGTAACTTATCATTTTAGGGCACTTTAAGAACCTAACTTTGTCTTTTTAATCGAGTTCGGAAAAGATCTAGAGATAACCTTTATATAAAAATATATTGAATATTTAGAATACTCTCGCACAAATTACTATTTACTTTTTAACTGCACACGTTTTTGTAATATTTTGAATAGTTTTTGGTTTTTTTCTACAAGAACACACACTTTTATAAGCGATTTGTATTTACAGTGTTCATAATGTTTTTTGATCTTTGTTACATTTTGTTTTGACATTTTTCATAAAAAGTTCAAGTTTGGCCAATATTCAATTAGAAAATATTTAAATTACGGGTACATCTACAACAAGAGTAAGGAAAATGTATATAAATTACACATTACTCAAATAACAGGTTTATTATACCAAAATAACCGGTTTATTCGATATTCGAAAAATGGTCATTTTAAAATAACCGACTTGGGCAAAGCTAAAATAACCGGTTAAAACCGGTCGAATAATAACCGTTCGATCTCCCTACTGGGCTACAACTAACGGTTTATGTCTTAATCCGAAAAAGTCGAAATGTCTACTTATTACCAAGAAGACTCAGAATAATGTTTGTTTTCCTGATTTGGTTCTGGGAGACTCAAAAATTACCGTAGTCGAATCGGTTAAAAACCTTGGTATTACCTTTAACAATCATCTTGATTGGAGTGATCATATTAATGTAATTACGGGAAGGTTGTATGCGATGTTAAGAAATTTATGGTGTACGCAATGGTTCATACCACAGAATATTCGAATGCTGCTTGCGAAAACATATTTAATTCCGACTTTGCTATATGGATGCGAACTTTTTATAAATTGTGATTCTACCAGCTTGAAAAAACTCAAAGTAGCATACAATAACATAGCCAGATACGTATTTGGCTTAAGACGATTCGATAGAATATCTTTTTATACACAGCAAATATTTGCTGTATCTTTTGAGAATCTCTTGAAATGTAAATTGTTATTTTACTTACACAAGATTATATATTTGCAAAGTCCGCAATATCTTTTTAACAAAATCACTTTTCTTAGATCAAATAGAGGAAACCGTATTAAGCAACTTAGACACAGAACTCATATATCTGATCAACATTTCTATATAAATGCCATTAAAATTTGGAATAAATTACCCTTTCGTTTGCAAAAAATAAACAATGCAACGCAATTCAAAACTGAAATATTTAAACATTTAAGGCAAGTGTAAAATGTTTAAATAACAAAATTCTTTTATTTTCTTTTATTTTTATTTTTTTAATAGTTTTTTAAAAGTTTTTCAAAGTTTTATGTTTAACTCAAAAATTGTATTTTTTATAAATTAATTTTTTATTGTTTTATGTGTAACCACTTTTTGTATACCCAGTATATTATCCAGTACTTAATATAAGATTTAATCTTTGTATTGGATTGTAAAACTTAAAATTAAATAAAATAAATAAATAAAAACAGCTGTTGACAGCAAACACATGTTTAAATGAAATGAAATGAATACTTGTTGAAAATAAGAACCCATGTTTATTTGCATAAAATTATAACCACTCGTGAACCAAACTATCTCTACAACCGTTTAAACTTTAGTCGCCTCGGAAGGAACAAGAATATAATTCAATTTTGGCACCACACTTTAGTTTCGGAATGTCAATTTTTTATAACTGCAATAAGTCTCTGGAACAAGCAGCGCCTTACATTTCAAAAAACAGCTTTAACAATATCAGGAGATATGTTTATGGCATAAAAAATTATGCTAGTAATGGCAATTATACTCATATCAATATAACTCCGCTTTCGAAAAAATTATCGGATTGTGCTATTTGAACACTTGTTGAAAATAAGAACCCATGTTTATTTGCATAAAATTATAACCACTCGTGAACCAAACTATCTCTACAACCGTTTAAACTTTAGTCGCCTCGGAAGGAACAAGAATATAATTCAATTTAGGCACCACACTTTAGTTTCGGAATGGCAATTTTTTATAACTGCAATACGTCTCTGGAACAAGCAGCGCTTTACATTTCAAACAACAGCTTTTTAGATTTTATTCATAAATAGCTAACTTTTTTTTATTTAAATATGTATGTTACTATTCTTTTTTTTCATATTTGTTATATTTTATTATACCATATTAATTGTTATAATAATACACATTTTTATGCTTTTATTATATTTTTATGTTATTGATAAATATTTTTGATTATAACGTCATTAAATTTCTACTCACTAAAACCTATGTTTTGTTGTAGAAGTTCCAATTAAAGTAAATAAATAAATAAATACTCTCCTTAAGTTTTTTAAAATAAACTGCCAGTTCTTATGCAATATAAGCATGATGTTTTAATATATCCAAGGCATCATATATATCCAAGGGTTTTAATATATCCAAGGATTTTGCAGTCATTAAATAACACGTCTGAGTTGGATTAGGGTACATCATCATGCAAGGCAATCCCTATAACATACAAGTTCTATGGCAGTTTATGCTGCTAGGTTGGCAATATTTCCACCATTCAACACTTTTTTTCCAGAGTTTCTTTATTGAATATTCATATATTAAATATGAACTAATAATAAGTAATCAAATATTATCCTAATACTTTAATTCATGTCCTGCCAGTGTCCGACAAAAAATTTTCTTATCACGGTTTCTTTTCACATATTTAGGTGTTTCTGATGGGTTGAGTGCTACAGTGTGTATTCTCCTTAAGCGAGTAGGCCCCCATCATTTAAAATATTTCGAGCTAGTGGATTTGGATGTAGTTCAAGTGTTTTTAAATATTTTACTGCGTATTTTGTAATCATAGTTTGTACCAATGGCACGTTGAGATCCTTGTGGATATTCGAGTTTTTGACATACCAGGGAGCGGCGAAGAAGATTATTTTGACGCCTTTCAATTTTTCAATATTAGACGCTGAGGCAATGCCCCATAATTGAATACCGTATCACCAGATTGGTTTTAAGAAAGAGTTGTAAAGTAGAAGTTTGCAATCGGGACTAAGGACAGAATTTCTTCCAATAAGCCAATGAATGTGAATGACTTTTAGTTTCATTTGAGTTAATTTTGCATCTATATGGTATTTCCACGTAAAACGGCGATCTAGATGTATACCCAGATATTTTACATGCGCATGCTGAGGTATTTTTTGATTATTGATTTTAATAAGGGGGGGGGGGGGCATGAATCCCGACGCAAGGTGAATGTTATATGTACGCATTTTTCCTCGTTGACTATTATCCTCTATTGCTTTAACCATATTTCTAGTTGAAATATGTATATGCTCCTGTAAGTAACGAGATGCTTCATGATGGCTTTCATGCTCGCTTTCGTCCGCAAATGTTGAAGTTTTGGTGTAGTTGCTAGTTGGTATGTCCGAAGTATATATAAGGTATAATAGTGGACCCAGGATGCTGCCTTGTGGGACTCCAACGGCAATTGGCTGAGAAGAACTTAAAAAGTCGCCTTCTTTAATAATGAATTTATGACCGACTAAGTATCTAGCTTTCTAACAGCTTGTGTGTGTTAACTGGTAAGTTTAGCTCCAATTAATGTAATAAGCCCTCCTGCCAGCCTTTATCTAATGCTTGAGACACATCGATGAAGAAAGCGGAACAATATTTTTTTTCTTTAAAGGCCTTTCTTATGGCGTTTACTATCCGATGGGTTTTTTCAATTGTGCTGTGTTCTTTTCTAAAACCGAACTGATGGTTAGGAATACATCTATTTTCATTTAAAATTGGGGTTAAATTTTACACTAAGTGTTTCTCAAACAGCTTTGATATATTACATAATAAACTTATAGGCCTATATGACTCAACTTTTGTGTGATCTTTTCCTGGTTTAGGTATCATGGTAACTAAGAAAACTTTCCATTCTTGAGGGTAGTATTCAAGGCGTAAAATAGCATTAAAAATAAAAAGAATAATTTTCTTTGCTATGCAAGGTAGTTCCAAAAGCATTTGTTACGGATTTTGTCAAAACCAGGAGCTTTCTTGGGGTTTTAGTCACAAAAAGCCTTTTCGATCATTACATCAATTTGTTTACTTTTAAGAAAGTACTCTAGTTCATTTTTGTATTGGCGGATGCCGTTTGCGTTCCAAAAATAAATTTCAGACAGTTCGTGGCTTGTTAAGTACAGCTTGCAATAACATCGACTGCATTCTTAACATTTCCTGCATCATATTACCCATTTTGTTCGTAAAATTATATAGAGCTTGCAATAATGTTTCCATTGTTTTTTCTAGTCGACTTAAATTAGAAACGGCAGTTTCATCATGATTGGGAAAAGCACCTTGCATTGGCATATGGTTTGATTTTAGAACGTTAGCGTAGAAGATTCTGTTAGTACCAGGCTGCGGTACCTGAACGGCATTACTGTTTTCTTTGTCTTTTATCTGAATTTGAGTGGGATTAGGTTTCGGTCCCACCGAACGCTTGACGATGGAGTATACGGAACATCCTCTATAATTGACAGTGAGATTACCGCCACAGTTGCTACATTTTTTTACGTTGGGATCGTTTTTAGACTCATCGCATTGAACTGTACCATGTGATTCTCCACATACGACGCAAACAGAGGGTAAATTGCAGAATGCTTTAGTATGACCAAATGCTTGGCAGCTTAAATATTGAACGGGACCATTTCTTTTGTGCGGCTCCTCTATCGTGATTCGTCTGTACAGAATGTATTTAATTCTACTCGAAATAGTGATTGGGGATTTTTATCCTTGTTTTTAAGATATATCGGGGGTGGCTTAGACAATTTCATGACGTTTGGTGCTTCAGAGGATTCATCCTACAGAATCGCAAAACGATTTTGTGAATTTATTCTATTAAAATGGAACTTTTGAGGCCGATGCATAACACATACTAAGCGTGCTCAAGGGGCGTCAGCGAGAATGCGTTGTGTGGGTCTTAAATTAAAAAACTTTGAAACGCCAACTTTATTTAACGTTCGGATATTCCTCTTTGAAATGCTGATAAAGTTCATAAATGTTGCACATCAGAAGCTGTTTTGTACAGGCATTCTCTCCCCTCGTCTGATTTAACAGATATAAAATCTTTCATACCGGGCATCATGCAGCTTATGATGATTTATTTGCTTATGATGATAAAGGTTTTATTTTACAATTTTACAAAGAGTGTATTATAGAACAAGTGCTTTTAAATTTGAGTTCCTGGAATTGTGATTGCGGAATCAAACCTAGGTTGCAGAAAAATTCTTTCACGTCCAATATCCTTTTTGGAGCAGTAGTAAATTGTAGTTTTTATTCAGAGAAGATTTTGCCCAGTATAATTGTATTGGAGAAATTATTGCTTTACTTGCAGGTAACTGCAAATTGGTGCGCTTCGCTAAACGCTTGAGGTTACCTCCAATAACGTCACATGGCCCTTTCCGTGAGAAGTTGCGTGAAAGTATATCTCGGCATCCGTATTAAAATAATGTTTGTAATAAAATAGATTCGCAAAATTGAAATTATTTTTAAAATGTTGTGAGACCCCATCAGTTATATATATATTACTTTCGACGCATATATACATTTTTTCAATAGATGCTTGTGAAGTATTTTTTGGTAAGAATAAAAGCTAGATGTCTTACGCTTCAGGTCATCTGAGATCATAACAATGCTTCCGTGTTTTACTTCACTACCGTCTCTTTAATAAAAAGCCGAAGTCAGAAGTGTTGCTTGGTCGTTGTTCCAATGAAAAGATTGGTCACTATCTTAAACTACAAAACTATAGTTTGTCCCAATTTACATTATACGATTTTTGTCGTTGCGATTCTTACCTTATTGGCGAGGGGGAGAGAGGAATTAAATAGGGTACACAAGCGAGTGTACTCTACGATTCGTTTTGTTCTTTCATTCGCAGTGTCAAATTATATGTATACACAAGAAGTTGTAACAACAAAAATCGTACAATGTAAACATAAGACCGACTTCAAAGAAGAAACGACAATAATCGCAACGACAGAAATCGTATAATGTAAATTGGGACATTTCAGCAAATTCTCACAGTACGATTATTTCACCTTCAACGATAACGAAAATGCTGGTGTCCATATAATTTGTGTCTCTGAGACGTGGTTTGGCAGACATATTACTGATACCCTGGTTTCACTATCCGGTTACAATCTATTTAGAAATGATAGATCGGATGGCTATGGTGGAGTAGCGATCTATGTAAAAAAGGGAGTAAACTGTACGGTAAAGAGGAAAAGCAATGATATAATAGATAATACCAACAAAGTTGAATATTTTTTTATTGAGGCAGCTGGTATGGGAAGGAAATTTCTTGTTGGTTGCGTCTACCGACCCAGGAATAACATTGTTTTCACTCAATTCTACGAAACTCTAGCTGATGTTACACCCCTTTATGGGGACGTCATAATTGCAGGCGATTTCAACTCCAATCTGCTTGTCGAATCAAACTTAGTGCAGAATATAAAATTATTGAACCTTGTTTCCGCAAATATTAGCAGTGCTACACACTTCACATCAAATAGTAACACTTTGATCGATTTATTTTTTGTCTCCGATAAGGATAACATTTTAAAATATGACCAATAATCTGACTCCTGCAAAGCTGTATTAACACAATTCAGTTTCGTGATTTCAAACGTAAAAACTATATCACCTTAAAAGAAGAGTTTCTAAATATTAATTGGGAGTGCATTTACTACATGCAATCAGTAAAGGATCAGATTGGCTTCTTGGAGGAAAACATCTTATCTCTGTATAACGCTACAGTACCTTTTCAATCGAAAAAAATTAGTAACCGTAACTAGGGATGCAAACGATACATGGATGTTTAGAAAACATCGATCTATTGGTCATAAGCCCCGATGTTAACATCGATGTTTTGATGGACGATAGATCGGCGATACATCGCCGTCAAAACTAAAAAACATCGACATCGTCTATTTAATATTTTCATTTATTTAAATGTTTTTCATAATATTTTTACCATTTAAAATTTTTTTTTCAATTAAATTCTTTATTTAAAAATATGAAAAAGTGTATTTCAAAGTATAGCCGTACACCTAGAGAAAAAACATGTTTAAACATGGTCACCTTTAACAAAACTATTTTTAAATAAAATTGTAAACATATGGTTTATTTAACCAAATTATTGTCATCGACAACCAATACACAACGAAGCACAACCATAATATGGTTGTGGCTTCTTGATGGAGGACTAATTTAACAATAATATGGTTGTCGGTAACAATAATATGGTAAAATTAAACATAATAATTAGTATTGTGGTTATTTTATTGAACTGTTAATGGTTTTTAATCCAAATTTAGATATTTTTAATTAGGCTTAAGTTCATTGAATTTAATTTTCATTAAATTATTTTTATGAAGACAGGAATTTTACAACATGAAATTAATTAAAATTTTTATTGATAATTTTTCATTCTTGACTGCGCTGAAATTTGAACCCAGGCGTTCACGGTCAGGTTGCCCAGACTAGTTTCGATTGTAACCACACAATCTCTTCAGTGGGGTTTGCCGTCTTACTCACTCGGCTATTGCAGCCGGATGACGTCAATAGTCGAACATCAATCTTTAAACCAAATGGTATTTCACCTTGTTGGATCGAAATTTGCTTTTGAATGAATGATTATCTATTTTAATTGATTTACATGTTCTTCCTAACTTCTGTTTTTTCGTACTTTTTGTCAAGAATTCTTCTTGAAGTCCAAAGTACATTTTTGTTTTTGATGTTTTTGTCTTTCTTTTTTCTTGTTGACCTTTTTCAGCACAACTTGAAGGACAAATGTAAACATAGCTCGTGCCTTAGCTGTTAACAATAATTAGTATTGTGGTTATTTTATTGAACTGTTAATGGTTTTTAATCCAAATTTAGATATTTTTAATTAGGCTTAAGTTCATTGAATTTAATTTTCATTAAATTATTTTTATTAAGACAGAAATTTTACAACATGAAATTAATTAAAACTTTTATTGATAATTTTTCATTCTTGATAATTTAATGAAAATTAAATTCAATGAACTTAAGCCTAATTAAAAATATATAAATTTGGATTAAACATAATATGTTCAAAATTTTCTTTAAAATAGTTTTTTTGGAGGTGACCATATTTAAACATGTTTTTTCTAGGCGTGTACAAAGTACATACATATGTATGTACATACCTGCATAATATGCATTGCATAACTACATATACATATGTGGTTCCCATATTGTAAACTAAAGAAATGTTAAAACAATTTTGGAGACTGTGTAATAGGGTTATAAGTTTTTTAATTTTTTGAAAATATCAGTTCTCCCAAGGTAAAATCGTATAGGGCATGGAAAAATATTAAGAACTGCATTTTTAGCTTTTTGCTATTGTTAAAAAAGTGCACGCGCTAAGTGTCATGAAGTTTTTAATTAAAATGTTTTTTTATTACTGAAATTATATAATATTTATTTTAAAATACTTTGGATTTCATGTCATTTTGTCAAGAAAATTCCTCAAAAGTTTACTTTACTGACTTCTTTGTTGGGTACATATTAAGGCCCTAATCATGTACAACGCAGCGCAACCCCAAACAATAACATTGAAAGCACAAACAATGTCATAAATATTTTGTTGTTGCTTTCAACAGAAATTCATGTACCTTTTTAAAATTTTCAACGACACAAGCAATGGAGCGTTTGAAATTTTAACACGCAATGTGAATTTCTGTAGAAAGCAACAACAAAATTACAAAATAATTATGCCATTGTTTGTGCTTTCAATGTTATTCTTTGGCGTTGCGTTAGTTCTGTGGCGTTGCGCTGCGTTGTACATGATTAGGGCCTAAATCTTTCCATAATAATAAGAAAAAAAATTAAAACATCGATGTATCATCCCTAACCGTAACATACCGTGGTTTAATGAAGAAATAAAACAACTGATAGCAGCTCGAGACTATGCGTTCTCCAGGTGGAAGCGCTTTAAAACATCTGATCTGCATAAAACATTTCGTGGGGCTAGAAAATCTGTAACAAGAGCAATGAGAATGGCAAAATCTAATTATTATGCTGAGAAATTCACAAATTCAGTATCTACAAAGACTACTTGGGGTGCAATTAAAGAAATTGGCATTGTGAATAATAGAAACAACCAACATAACGCTAGTATACCAGATCCAAATGAAATTAATCAAAGTTATGCTAATATACCCATGAAACAAGCAAATCATGCATATTATGTCAGCCACCGTTATGAAGATATGCCACAAATAAAGTTTAATTTCGAGTGCGTAAACCAGTTCGACGTTTTCAAAAGCTGTTGTTCCATCAAGTCAAATGCAACAGGAATTGATGGCATTCATCCAAATTTCATAAAAATTATTCTTCAGTCACTATTACCATTTATAACGCACATTTTCAACACAATAATTACAACGAGCACTTATCCACTGAGATGGAAACAAGCCAAAATTCTACCAATACCAAAATCTTCCACTGAACACAGGCCAATTGCTATTTTGCCATACCTGTCAAAGGCATTCAAAAAATGTTTACGTATACGGATAGTTGAATATATACGTAATAACAATCTACTAACTGACAAGCAATCTGGGTTCTGAGCTAAGCATAGCTGCATTACTGCTCTGACTGATGTATCGGAGGATATTAGAAAGGAAGTGGATGATGGCTGCTTAGTAAGGCATTTGATACAGTGGACCATACAATATTAGCTTAAAAACTTGAAAAAATTATGAATTTTTCTGTAAATTCGGTTAAATTGATTTCATCATACCTTGAAGATCGAATGCAATATGTTGAAACTAAAGGTTTCTGCCCATTATCAGAGGTGTTCCCCAGGGTTCCATTCTCGGACCCTTACTGTTCTCAATTTATGCTAACGATTTACCTGATATTGCCGTATTAGATTATATGCTGACGACGTCCAATTATATATAAATACAAGAAAACAAAATATTGAAGCATGTACTGCCAAGTTGAATGAAGATCTCAAACTTGTTGCGCATTGGACAGATATAAAAGGTTAAAGTATAAATCCTTCCAAATCGAAATGTATTATAATACGTAGGCGAACACAGAAAATACAACAGCTTCCTAAAATCTGTATCAACGACCAACAAAGTGAAATAGTTGATAAGGCAAAAAATCTTGGTCTCATTTTTAACAACACGCTCACATTGTCAGATCATGTAACAGTTGCCTGTGGCAGAACTTACTCAATGCTTAGAACACTATGGCAAACACAATGTGTTACACCAATGAAGATTAGAGTACTTTTTGCGAAAACATATTTGATACCAGTTCTAACCTACGGCTGTGTGATCTTTGCACGTTGTGATTCAAACAGCAAACATAAGTTGAAGGTAGCTTTTAACAATATCAGGAGATATGTTTATGACATAAAAATTATGCTAGTAATGGCAATTATACTCATATCAATATAACTCCGCTTTCGAAAAAATTATTGGATTGTGCTATTTGAATACTTGTTGAATATAAGAACCCTTGTTTATTTGCATAAAATTATAACCACTCGTGAACCAAACTATCTCTACAACCGTTTAAACTTTAGTCGCCTCGGAAGGAACAAGAATATAATTCAATTTAGGCACCACACTTTAGTTTCGGAATGGCAATTTTTTATAACTGCAATACGTCTCTGGAACAAGCAGCGCCTTACATTTTAAACAACAGCTTTTTAGATTTTATTCATAAACTAGCGGACCCCGATGCACTTCGTTGCAACCAACCAAAAAAAGAAATGAAATATTCTAGATTTTTTTTATGAAATGAATGCATTGTATTTAAAAATTATTAATGTTAATCCAAAACATTTGGATATACAATATTTTTCGTTTGTCCATTTGAAGCGAGCACAAACAAACAATTTGGAGTTCCAACTCTTGAGCAGGCCACGTATAGCTGTCCATGTGAAAAGCACGGCTCCCTCAAATTTAATCCGCATATTTGAAGCATTTGTCCTTGCGCCTTATTGATGGACATGGCAAATGATAGACGCACTGGGAAATCATGTCTTCTTGTTTTGAAATAAATACATATTAAATTGAATTCATATATATTTTACCGGTTTGTGGATCTATCATTCGTATATTGATATGATAGCCGTCGTCACCTTTCCAGTACAATAATGGATATTGTAATGCATCATAGCTGCGGTGAAGCTCTGAAACACGCAGTAATTCTTCATTTCTTCGATGTAGCACAATATCGCGAGATTGAAACTGGTCTCCAACAATTACAATGGCCACTTCATCAATTGTTGGTGCATTAAATCGTCTCGCATGCTCTCCAAAGGGCGTTTTGTCTGCCCTGATAACGATTCTGTGATCATCAGTTGGCATACGATCGAGAGCGGTTTTAAACAATTGAATTAATTCATTGTGCTGATGTAAGAATGTTTGAAGTTCAGAAACAATTTGTCGCCTTGCACGCGCAGCAATTGTACAACGCCGATCCAATTCACGATTTGCATCTCCGATAAAATAGATTTGCAAAAATTGATGATCAGCATCAGGATATGGCAATAAGGAACCAGCTCGATGATAAATCTGACCTTGAATCTGTAATATTTGTGAAATGTAATTAGATGTTGGGTCAGAATTCTTGAACACATCAAAAAAATTGCTGCTCAGATCACATTTTTCATATGATATTCCGCATGAAGTAATCACCTTAAAAGTCGGCATGAAATTGTCTCTTACAATTTTGGTCGCACCAAAAGAAGTCATTTGAAATGCCGCATTGTATTCTTGAATGTGAGCCAAAAAATGCTTAGATGTTTGGCACGTTCCAAAAATGAATGAATGAAGTGGATCGGGGGGAGATTCAAATGCTGGCAGTCTCACTTTGCCATTAGCACAACACATGCAGGCGTTTCACCTTGAAATTTGGCTGCATCACAATGTGGACATCTCACCGTCATTCCACCAATATTGGCATGTTCACTATAAACATTTTCGCTATTGTAAGCGAAAGCAGCATATTCCATCTCTTGCACAGCACGACGTGAAAGTCGTGTCGTTCGTCTCGATGCTGGATTTAATGGATTTGGATCTGCCGATCTTTGACGACGTGCGTTTCGTAATTGTTGTACTTGATTTTGTTGTGAGTGTTGCTCTAAACTTTGCGATCTCCTTTGATTAAATCTATAGGTAGAATTACGCGTACGTCGACCTATAGTTGATCGTCTGATTGGCGGCATTTTTTTTCTAAATCAATGAAATTAATTCAATATGAATTAAGTATTGTTTATTTAGGAATAACTCAAAAAAGTATTGTTGTTGTGTGAGTGCTGTTATGCGTTGCATTTAATTAAACTTTCTCAAAAAATCAGTAAAGTAAAACAAAATTGTTTTGTTTATTTGGAAAGTATGTAAAAAAAAAAATGGTTTATTATTTAAAAAATATGGTGTTTTTGAATGATTAATTGAGATGATTCAATTTTATTAGCTTAAGATCATAAGAAATATTTATTTGGTTTCGCGTATTCATTTATTTATTTGTTGTAAAAGAATGAAGAAATAGTGTTTTCCAAAATTCAATTATATTCCATTTTTTTCCATAATTTCATCGTATTGGATCATCCATTATTGAAATGGGATATAAAAAAGCACCGTACGCAGTAACAACAATGTCCACATTACGAATGAATTCGATATTGAGTACACGCTAAATGGATGATGCAATAAGATGAAATTATGGAAAAAAATCACTTTTCACTATGTTTTCTGGAATCCGACCACATTTTTTGCACTGAACACACTTAAAATCACCTTTTAAATTTTCAATACTTACCAATATTTATGAAACTCAAAAAAAAAAAAAATCATTTGTAATAAAATTCCAATTGGAAAGCAGCGAATGTATGACCGGCTGTATCAGAATCCAAGAGTGAAAGAAAGTGATTTGCAAACATGTGCATTTCAACAGGTTCATCTGTTTGACATTTGTATGCTGTCAATCAAATGAATGTGTGTATGTATGAGTTTGTGTATTAGGTTGGATAGATTTTTTTCGTTAGGTCGAACCGAAATTTAAACTTTTTTTTTCAAATGTTGAATTTTTTCAGGAAAAAAATCATAACTGGAGAATGGCTAGACCGATTTTGGATTTCAAAATCAACTAACCATCATCACTCCTCCCTGTACCTTCCCTAAAAATTTTATGGCAATCGGTCGAGCCGTTCTCGAGTTATGGAGTGACAATCAAAATGTACACTTCTTTTTATATATATAGATAGCTAACTTTTTTTATTTAAATATGTATGTTACTATTCTTTTTTTTTCATATATGTTATATTTTATTATACCATATTAATTATTATAATAATACACATTTTTATGCTTTTATTATATTTTTATGTTGTTGATAAATATTTTTTATTATAACGTCATTAAATTTCTACTCACTAAAACCTATGTTTTAATATATCCAAGGCATCATATATATCCAAGGGTTTTAATATATCCAAGGATTTTGCAGTCATTAAATAACACGTCTGAGTTGGATTAGGGTACATCATCATGCAAGGCAATCCCTATAACATACAAGTTCAATGGCAGTTTATGCTGCTAGGTTGGCAATATTTCCACCATTCAACACTTTTTTTCCAGAGTTTCTTTATTGAATATTCATATATTAAATATGAACTAATAATAAGTAATCAAATCTTATCCTAATACTTTAATTCATGTCCTGCCAGTGTCCGACAAAAATTTTTCTTATCACGGTTTCTTTTCACATATTTAGGTGTTTCTGATGGGTTGAGTGCTACAGTGTGTATTCTCCTTAAGCGAGTAGGCCCCCATCATTTAAAATATTACGAGCTAGTGGATTTGGGTGTAGTTCAAGTGTTTTTAAATATTTTACTGCGTTTTTTGTAATCATAGTTTGTACCAATGGCACGTTGAGATCCTTGTGGATATTCGAGTTTTTGACATACCAGGGAGCGGCTGTGATTATACGAAGAAGATTATTTTGACGCCTTTCAATTTTTCGATATTAGATGCTGAGGCAATGCCCCATAATTGAATACCGTATCACCAGATTGGTTTTAAGAAAGAGTTGTAAAGTAGAAGTTTGCAATCGAGACTAAGGACAGAATTTCTTCCAATGAATGTGAATGACTTTTAGTTTCATTTGAGTTAATTTTGCATCTATATGGTATTTCCACGTAAAACGGCGATCTAGATGTGTACCCAGATATTTTACATGCGAATGCTGAGGTATTTTTTGATTATTGAAGGTGAATGTTATATGTACGCATTTTTCCTCGTTGACTATATATTTCTACCATATTTCTAGTTGAAATATGTATACGCTCCTGTAAGTAACGAGATGCTTCATGCTCGCTTAGGAAAGCTGTATCGTCCGCAAATGTTGAAGTTTTGGTGTAGTTGTTAGTTGGCATGTCCGAAGTATATATAAGGTATAATGGTGGACCCAGGATGCTGCCTTGTGGGACTCCAACGGCAATTGCCTGAGGAGAACTTAAAAAGTCGCCTTCTTTTATAATGAATTTACGACCGACTAAGTAGCTTTCTAACAGCTTGTGTGTATTTACTGGTAAGTTTAGCTCCAATTTATGTAATAAGCCCTTGTGCCAGACTTTATCAAATGCTTGAGACACATCGATGAAGAGAGCGGAACAATATTTTTTTTCTTTAAAGGCCTTTCTTATGGCGTTTACCATCCGATGGGTTTGTTCAATTTTGCTGTGTTCTGTTCTGAAACCGAGGTAATAAAGGTTATTAATGTTGCACATCAGAAGCTGCTTTTGTACAGGTATTCTTCTCCCATCGTCTGATTTAACAGATATAAAATCTTTCATACCGGGCATCATTCTGATAATTGTCTCTCCGTAGATAAAAGCATTTAACTAAACTTTATGTTTCAATAGGTAATTTACGCCCACCTCGTGGGTTAGGAGATGACATGATCTACAAGTTCCTTTGCGTTTCTCGCTTGTCGCCTTGATGTTCCAAACTCATTAGCCAGCTTATTTTCACAACATGACTTAGGTGCTATGGTAAGTATCATGGTTTTCATAGAAGTAGAAGGGTCACCAAATTTCTCCTTTAATTTTTTTAAAATTTCTTGGTCCTCTTTTTGCATGTCTTGAATCACTGGATTTTCGTTAATTAAAGGTGTGTATTCGCTTCTTGTCGAACTTACACTTGCTATTTCAAAACTTTCACTGCGATCCACAGTAACTTTCTTAGTTCGTAAAGGCTTTTCAGCGAAAAGATCACGTACGTATCTTTGTTTTGTATAGTCCCACTTTTAAGCTAAATATTGAGAAATTTTCATTCCATGATTTAATAAGCCAAAAGGATTGAACATTTGTTACTAAATGTAGCCATTATAATTTGCCAATCAGTACAACACGCTGAGCAGCAGAAAACCTCTCTCCAGTGGGCGAAAACCCATATTGAGGGTTTAAAACGTGTACCTTCCTCTGCAGAGGAAGGCAATCCTGAACGGAAGTCAACCGAAGCAGCGCCTAAGCGGCAACGGTCTGGGGAGGACACCCTTCTTGGGACTAAAAGGTCCAAACATACGCCTCAACGGCCGCAAAACAGGTCGTACAAAGATGTGGCTAAAGACCACCTCATCTGGGCGATCATTGACCGCAACGCGAGTGACGGCACCATTTCCTCCAAGAACTGAAAGCTGGTTGTCGTCGCACTTAGTAGGGCGTTCTTGAGTGTTCTAAGGGGTAACGCTGGACCACCACCACAGCGTGAAGATGCCGGCTGGTATCATCGACACATAAAATTGATAGCGTGTGCAGATGAGCGTTCAGCGCTGCTGTACATGGATGCCGTGGAGTCCCTTGGGGAAGTTTGGCAGGGCGCTAAGATTGAGGCAATACCTCTGGCCGATGTACCGCAAAGGCCCAGATCTATTGCCAAGATCCCCGCTGAGACATCCGACCCCAAGGAGATCCTGGAAATAATACAGATCAGTAACCCCCAGGACTGGAAAGTAGTGGGGGCTTCTGAATCTGTTCAAGAGTCCAGGAAGGCCACTGGTGTAATAAACAGTGACTCTCTGCCATCACTTCGGAAGACACAGGGGAAGATATTCTATGGATTTGGAACTATCTTCCTCCAAGTCTACAAAGGTGATGACAAAGGGAAGCCTCAAGCTCCGGTGACTACCACCACCAGTCAGTTGACTTGTGGGTGACTTCTTTGGTAATATGGAAGTGGCGGACGATGAGGACATCCTTCTGGAATCGACCCAGAGGATGCCAACGTCACAGTCGTCCATAGCAATGAGCTATGATGAAGGTTACACAAATCAACCTTCATCACTCTAAGGCGGCGTCAGCTGCCCTTCTGCTCCGATTGGCTTCAGGCACAGAGGAGCTTATATGTATCCAAGAACCATTGTTGTATAGAGACAGGGTTTGCGGACTCAGTTTAGACGGCTATAGTACTCTGTACGCAGCCGACCAAGGTAAGACCAGGGCTTGTGTTATGGTCAAAAACATCCTTAAAGCTTTCATTCTTTCTGATTTTAGCGATAAGGACACATGCACTGTCGCAGTAGAATGCAAAACCAGTACGGTTTGGTTTATGAGCTGCTACATGGCACACGATCAAGGTGATAATCCTTCTAACTCCACAACCAGGAAGGCGATGTCGTATGCTAATAGGCGCAACATCCCCCTAATAATATGTGCTGATGCTAATGCACATCATACCGTCTGGGGAAGCTCGGATGTCAATCCACGAGGTGAGTCGCTTTTGGACTTCATAGTAGAAAACGAACTAACAGTAGTTAATAGGGGTAGTGAGCCCACTTTTATTGTGACTAACAGAAGGGAGGTTCTTGATATTACGCTTATTAGTGATAAGTTCGCGGATATGATTAGCGATTGGAACGTGTCAAAGGACTGTTCCTTCTCTGATCACATGTATGTTGATTTCAATTATTCATTTAAAGTTGATTCAGTTAAACCCTACACGAACAGAAGAAGGACCAGAAGGGGACCAGCTGCCTTTGTGCCCGGTTTTTATAGACAGTATGTCCGTGCTCGACTCCGCAGTTGAGTCATTGACTGGTGTCTTAATGGAGGCAACAAACAAATCCTGTAAAAGAATCGACAGGAGGGGCAAAGCTTAGTCCATATGGTGGAATGCGGAAATTGCTGAAAACGCAAGGAAAGCAGGAAACTCTTTAATGAGGCAAAACGTAATGGTGTTTGGAACAATTACAAGTCCTCAGTAAATGGATTCAAAAATCTTTTTAGGAAGGCCAAGAGACAGTCATGGAGGAAATTCTGCAGTGACGTGGAAAACTCCTCGGAGACAATTCGGCTACGTAAGATTTTATCCTCTAAACCAGCTATTCCATCATATATACGAAAGATGGATAGATCCTGGACCACAAACAGTCGGGACACCCTTGAGGTCCTGATGACCTAGGAGGAAACATTTAGTGGCGCTCGGGATATCTCTAATATTAGAGCTTGCCTGAGTCTCTCACATGTCCCATCAACTTGGGAAACATATAAAATCTTCTTCATCCCCAAGAGTGGGAAGACATCTCATAAAGGCTAAAGACTTTAGACCAATTAGTCTATCCTCCTTTCTACTGAAAACACTGGAGAGGATTTTGGATATTCATATAAGATCATCGTTAGGACACAATTTCCTGTCACCGGCTCAGCACGCCTACACGAAGGGAAGGTCCACTGAAACTGCGCTTCACTCATTGGTGGGCCACATAGAGAGATCCCTGCATTACAAGGAATTTGCTTTAGTTGCATTCCTAGATATTGAGGGCGCTTTCAACAACGTTAGACATGAATCGGTTATTAACGCTATGAGACATTTGGAAATCAACCCAGCGATCATTCAATTTGTCAGCAGTATCTTGCACTTTAGGCGTATCGAATCCAACTTGGGCGGAAGGAAATTTCTTGTTGGTTGCGTCTACCGACCCAGGAATAACATTGTTTTCACTCAATTCTACGAAACTCTAGCTGATGTTACATCCCTTTATGGGGACGTCATAATTGCAGGCGATTTCAACTCCAATCTGCTTGTCGAATCAAACTTAGAGCAGAATATAAAATTATTCAACCTTGTTTCCGCAAATATTAGCAGCGCTACACACTTCACATCAAATAGTAACACTTTGATCGATTTATTTTTTGTCTCCGATAAGGATAACATTTTAAAATATGACCAATAATCTGCCTCCTGCAAACCTGTATTAACACAATTCAGTTTCGTGATTTCAAACGTAAAAACTATATCACCTTAGAAGAAGGTTTCTAAATATTAATTGGGAGTGCATTTACTACATGCAATCAGTAAAGGATCAGAT
Source organism: Pollenia amentaria (assembly GCA_943735925.1). Lineage (NCBI taxonomy): Eukaryota > Metazoa > Arthropoda > Insecta > Diptera > Polleniidae > Pollenia > Pollenia amentaria. The sequence goes on from OX031009.1 coordinate 67,708,001, forward strand.
TGGCTTCTTGGAGGAAAGAAATCTTATCTCTGTATAACACTACAGTACCTTTAAAACATCTGATCTGCATAAAACATTTCGTGAGGTTAGAAAATCTGTAACAAGAGCAATGAGAATGGCAAAATCTAATTATTATGCTGAGAAATTCACAAATTCAGTATCTACAAAGACTACTTGGGGTGCAATTAAAGAAATTGGCATTGTGAATAATAGAAACAACCAACATAACGCTAGTATACCAGATCCAAATGAAATTAATCAAAGTTTTGCTAATATACCCATGAAACAAGCAAATCATGCATATTATGTCAGCTACCGTTATGAAGATATGCCACAAATAAAGTTTAATTTCGAGTGCGTGAACTAGTTCGACGTTTTCAAAAGCTGTTGTTCCATCAAGTCAAATGCAACAGGAATTGATGGCATTCATCCAAATTTCATAAAAATTATTCTTCAGCCACTATTACCATTTATAACGCACATTTTCAACACAATAATTACAACGAGCACTTATCCACTGAGATGGAAACAAGCCAAAATTCTACCAATACCAAAATCTTCCACTGAATACAGGCCAATTGCTATTTTGCCATACCTGTCAAAGGCATTCAAAAAATGTTTACGTATACAGATAGTTGAATATATACTTAATAACAATCTACAACTGACAAGCAATCTGGGTTCTGAGCTAAGCATAGCTGCATTACTGCTCTGACTGATGTATCGGAGGATATTAGAAAGGAAGTGGATGATGGCTGCCTAGTAATGCTCGTATTGTTAGACCATTCTAAGGCATTTGATACAGTGGACCATACAATATTAGCTCAAAAACTTGAAAAAATTATGAATTTTTCTGTAAATTCGGTTAAATTGATTTCATCATACCTTGAAGTTCGAATGCAATATGTTGAAACTAAAGGTTTGACATCTTCAGAGTTTCTGCCCATTATCAGAGGTGTTCCCCAGGGTTCCATTCTCGGACCCTTACTGTTCTCAATTTATGCTAACGATTTACCTGATATTGCCGTATTAGATTATATGCTGACGACGCACAGTGGCGCCATTTGAGTTTTTTCGTTGCAAAAATCATATCTTTTGAACAGAATAAGATAATTGAACACTTTAAACAGCATATGATAGATAACTGTTCAGCCTATGAAATGAGCGTTTGGAAAGGGTGCTACGCTTTGTAGGGGTCTACTTATGGGTTATCAAAGTTAAAATTAGTAGAAAAATCAATTTTATGGTAACTAAAAAAAATAATTTTTACATTTTTAGATTGTTTTTATTTTTTTTTCTTAAGGGTTTTATGTTTTAAATTATTACCCAACAAATTAAAAAAAAAATAATTTTTTTTTTTAAATTTATTTTTTAAATTTTCTGTAAAATATTCATCACAATTCGTAAGAGAAGGTATATCTAAAAGACTAACCATTTCTAAACTATAATTATTTTGTAACTCTATTTGTGACTTCACATGCCGCAGGGAAGAAATAAGTGGATCGGAAGATGCTGCCAACATGTTGAAGAGGTCCTTATTTTGCCTTACCCTTGATGCTTTGAATGTGTTGTGCAATATATATATTTTATAAAATTTGTTAAGAGACTCCTGTGCTTCTTCAGAAAGCTCTCCAATTGGCAAAGACTGGTACTCAATTATATCTTTGCCATGCGCCAATATTTTATGGACGGTCGGGGTCAACTTCTTCTGTGGATACATTTCTGCTAAAAGAGATGCAGTTTTCGACGCATATTCTCCATATTTTGTAGAATTGACATTTTCTTTGCAGTTTAAAACATCCAAGATCGTTCCCAATCTTTTCACGATTTGATTGTCAATTCCAATGATTCTAGTTACTGCCTCATCATTTTCAAAAAATCTCCTAGAAGTGTTTCCATCGTTAGAGTTACCGTATCCGTGCTTGGGACAGTCTACTTTTAGTCCAACTTGTTTCAAAAAAACCATCCTGTATTTGCTTCTTTCTGATCTTTTCCTTATCCTTTATTGATGTATTTTCATCGAAGTTTTCCTCCTCTTGTGGTAGGGTATATGCCAGTTTTAGCAAGAATTCCATACACCTTATCCTTGCGTGCAATGGTGACATTCCATATTCGTAATTCTCCTCATTTGTAGAATCGTTTAAATTACCAAAGTTCTTCTGACAAATAATAATATAAAATCGATAAAAAAAATATAAAAATAATACGAAAAAGGGGTTTAGATAGGTTTTTGCTAAATTTTTACCTCCAATATAATTCTGTCTATGAAAACTAATTGAAATATATTATAATTAAGCAGAAAAAGATACTAATCTTAAACTCTTTACAACTAATTATATAAAATTGAGATGTAACATATTATATATGAAATAAATTGAATTGAATTGAAAAAAGTTCTTCTGACTCTTTTTGCAAATCGGGCATGACATTGTTGAGGTTGTTCCTGTCAGTTCGTTTACGACTTTTCCGTCAACCATGGTCAGGTGGAACTCGTAATTGCATTCAATATATTTTCCTTCTCCAATTTGCAGCTTTGTAGGCTTAATCTGGCTTATTTGTTCTTCAATGTCCTTCACCGTAGTCCTTATGAGTTCTGCCGATTCCCTTGCAAACTAAACCATTATTGGTCGGCAATAATGCACTGATGACGGACGTGGATTTTTCCAGTGTAGGGAATCATCCGATTTTAGCCGCAAAGGAACAACAGATGCCATAAACATATTTCCGTCCGATATTGTAGCGTCATCGAAAGATATCCTTTGCTTATAAACGCTTTGTCCGGATGATCCATCGCAGCCCCATTTGCTGATCAATGTCAACTTCTCAGGAAGAATTTTCACTTCCGTGAAAAACTTTGGTGTGGTTGACTTTCTAAACAGTTCAAATAATTTTAAATTGTTCAACGCCATGTTTTCAGTACTTAAATTGTTTAATGGTTTCAGTAATTGTTGCGCCAACTTTCAGGCGTAGACTAACCCAGGCATTATGCTTATTTTGCAATATATAGGCTTATGCTACCATGCCTAAAAATTTATCTGTTCCCTGCATACATATGGATTTAGGCTGAATAATGCAATTTTGATATTATGCACGTGTCCAAATAAGATTTGTGCCTACCTGTAGGGACCATAAGTCAATATTGTTCCTGACCATTTGTACGACAAAGTATTGTTTATGTGAGGTACATACCTGCTAATTTCAATGAGTAGTTTTTTTCAAACTATTAGATCAAACTACTGTCAGTCAAAACATATAAGGGATGGACGCCATACAATTTCTGCAACCATGTCTTTTTAAACTTTTTTACCTCTAGAAGCCAAACGGGCACGTACGGGCAGATAAAAATTTTGAATTATGTAAAGAACTAATCAAAGAACAGGTTTTTCAAATATGGCAAATATAGAAAAATATAGTTTTTTTTTATTTTCCGTCAAAGTTGAAAAATAGTGAAAAAACGGATAGTTTTTAAATAGTGATTTACCAGGAGAAACACAGAGCAAACAGTTAATTTTTTTTTTATCATTATACATTTAATAAATACATCAATCAATACAAACAAAAAATAAGGCGATTCGTTACCTATTTTTCGTGATATTACACCTGAAATCGCAACAAATTGACTAAAAATTGTGTGTTTTTTTGAAAACCGAAAGTCGGTCAACTTTGAACGGTTATATCTTCTAAACTAAAAATGTGATATTATTAAGAGTGGCATATTTGAAATCGTTGAAAAGTTTCCTATAACATGGGTTTATTCAAAACTTCGTCGGCACTCATGAAAACTTTGATTTTTGCAACCTCGCTTGCTCTACGGGCGCCACTGTGCGACGTCCAATTATATATACATAAGTACAAGAAAACAAAATATTGAAGCATGTACTGCCAAGTTGAATGAAGATCTCAAACTTGTTGCGCATTGACAGATATAAACGGTTTAAGTATAAATCCTTCAAAATCAAAATGTATTATAATACGTAGGCGAACACAGAAAATACAACAGCTTCCTAAAATCTGTATCAACGACCAACAAATTGAAATAGTTGATAAGGCAAAAAATCTTGGTCTCATTTTTAACAACACGCTCACATGGTCAGATCATGTAACAGTTGCTTGTGGCAGAACTTACTCAATGCTTAGAACACTATGGCAAACACCAATTGAAGATTAGAGTACTTATTGCGAAAACATATTTGATACCAGTTCTAACCTACGGCTGTGTGATCTTTGCACGTTGTGACTCAAACAGCAAACATAAGTTGAAGGTAGCTTTTAACAATATCAGGAGATATGTTTATGACATAAAAAATTATGCTAGTAATGGCAATTATACTCATATCAATATAACTCCGCTTTCGAAAAAATTATCGGATTGTGCTATTTGAATACTTGTTGAAAATAAGAACCCTTGTTTATTTGCATAAAATTATAACCAATCGTGAACCAAACTATCTCTACAACCGTTTAAACTTTAGTCGCCTCGGAAGGAACAAGAATATAATTCAATTTAGGCACCACACTTTAGTTTCGGAATGGCAATTTTTTATAACTGCAATACGTCTCTGGAACAAGCAGAGCCTTACATTTTAAACAACAGCTTTTTAGATTTTATTCATAAATAGCTATTTTTTTTTTATTTAAATATGTATGTTACTATTCTTTTTTTTCATATTTGTTATATTTTATTAATTGTTATAATAATACACATTTTTATGCTTTTATTATATTTTAATGTTATTGATAAATATTTTTGATTATAACGTCATTAAATTTCTACTCACTAAAACCTATGTTTTGTTGTAGAAGTTCCAAATAAAGTAAATAAATAAATAAATACTCTCCTTAAGTTTTTTAAAATAAACTGCCAGTTCTTCTGCAATATAAGCATGATGTTTTAATATATCCAAGGCATCATATATATCCAAGGGTTTTAATATATCCAAGGATTTTGCAGTCATTAAATAACACGTCTGAGTTGGATAAGGGTACATCATCATGCAAGGCAATCCCTATAACATACAAGTTCTATGGCAGTTTATGCTGCTTGGTTGGCAATATTTCCACCACTCAACACTTTTTTTCCAGAGTTTCTTTATTGAATATTCATATATTAAATATGAACTAATAATAAGTAATCAAATCTTATCCTAATACTTTAATTCATGTCCTGCCAGTGTCCGACAAAAAATTTTCTTATCACGGTTTCTTTTCACATATTTAGGTGTTTCTGATGGGTTGAGTGCTACAGTGTGTATTCTCCTTAAGCGAGTAGGCCCCCATCATTTAAAATATTTCGAGCTAGTGGATTTGGATGTAGTTCAAGTGTTTTTAAATATTTTACTGCGTTTTTTGTAATCATAGTTTGTACCAATGGCACGTTGAGATCCTTGTGGATATTCGAGTTTTTGACATACCAGGAAGCGGCTGTGATTATACGAAGAAGATTATTTTGACGCCTTTCAATTTTTCGATATTAGACGCTGAGGCAATGCCCCATAATTGAATACCGTATCACCAGATTGGTTTTAAGAAAGAGTTGTAAAGTAGAAGTTTGCAATCGAGACTAAGGACAGAATTTCTTCCAATAAGCCAATGAATGTGAATGACTTTTAGTTTCATTTGAGTTAATTTTGCATCTATATGGTATTTCCACGTAAAACGGCGATCTAAATGTATACCCAGATATTTTACATGCGAATGCTGAGGTATTTTTTGATTATTGATTTTAATAAGGGGGGGGGGGGGGCATGAATCCCGACGCAAGGTGAATGTTATATGTACGCATTTTTCCTCGTTGACTATTATCCTCTATTGCTTTAACCATATTTATAGTTGAAATATGTATATGCTCCTGTAAGTAACGAGATGCTTCATGATGGCTTTCATGCTCGCTTTCGTCCGCAAATGTTGAAGTTTTGGTGTAGTTGCTAGTTGGCATGTCCGAAGTATATATAAGGTATAATAGTGGACCCAGGATGCTGCCTTGTGGGACTCCAACGGCAATTGGCTGAGAAGAACTTAAAAAGTCGCCTTCTTTAATAATGAATTTATGACCGACTAAGTATCTAGCTTTCTAACAGCTTGTGTGTGTTAACTGGTAAGTTTAGCTCCAATTAATGTAATAAGCCCTCCTGCCAGCCTTTATCTAATGCTTGAGACACATCGATGAAGAAAGCGGAACAATATTTTTTTTCTTTAAAGGCCTTTCTTATGGCGTTTACTATCCGATGGGTTTGTTCCATTGTGCTGTGTTCTTTTCTCAAACCGAACTGATGGTTTTTTACACTAAGTGTTTCTCAAACAGCTTTGATATATTACATAATAAACTTACAGGCCTATATGACTCAACTTTTGTGTGATCTTTTCCTGGTTTAGGTATCATGGTAACTAAGAAAACTTTCCATTCTTGAGGGTAGTATTCAAGGCGTAAAATAGCATTAAAAATAAAAAGAATAATTTTCTTTGTTATGCAAGGTAGTTCCAAAAGCATTTGTTACGGATTTTGTCAAAACCAGGAGCTTTCTTGGGGTTTTAGTCACAAAAAGCCTTTTCGATCATTACATCAATTTGTTTACTTTTAAGAAAGTACTCTAGTTCATTTTTGTATTGGCGGATGCCGTTTGCGTTCCAAAAATAAATTTCAGACAGTTCGTGGCTTGTTAAGTACAGCTTGCAATAACATCGACTGCATTCTTAACATTCCCTGCATCATATTACCCATTTTGTTCGTAAAATTATTTACAGCTTGCAATAATGTTTCCATTGCTTTTTCTAGTCGACTTAAATTAGAAACGGCAGTTTCATCATGATTGGGAAAAGCACCTTGCATTGGCATATGGTTTGATTTTAGAACGTTAGCGTAGAAGATTCTGTTAGTACCAGGCTGCGGTACCTGAACGGCATTACTGTTTTTTTGTCTTTTATCTGAATTTGAGTGGGATTAGGTTTCGGTCCCACCGAACGCTTGACGATGGAGTATACGGAACATCCTCTAGAGTTGACAGTGAGATTACCGCCACAGTTGCTACATTTTTTTACGTTGGGATCGTTTTTAGACTCATCGCATTGAACTGTACCATGTAATTCTTCACATACGACGCAAACAGAAAGTAAATTGCAGAATGCTTTAGTATGACCAAATGCTTGGCAGCTTAAACATTGAACGGGACCATTTCTTTTGTGCGGCTCCTCTATCGTGATTCGTCTGTACAGAATGTATTTTAAATTGTAAATGGGATGCGTTTCATTTTTTAAGCTTTATATCGCCTGGTCCTAATTCTACTCGAAGTAGTGATTGGGGATTTTTGTCCTTGTTTTTAAGATATATCGGGGGTGGCTTAGACAATTTCATGACGTTTGGTGCTTCAGAGGATTCATCCTACAGAATCGCAAAACGATTTTGTGAATTTATTCTATTAAAATTGAACTTTTGAGGCCGATGCATAACACATACTAAGCGTGCTCAAGGGGCGTCAGCGAGAATGCATTGTTTGGGTCTTAAATTAAAAAACTTTGAAACGCCAACTTTATTTAACGTTCGGATATTCCTCTTTGAAATGCTGATAAAGTTCATAAATGTTGCACATCAGAAGCTGTTTTGTACAGGCATTCTCTCCCATCGTCTGATTTAACTGATATAAAATCTTTCATTCCGGGCATCATTCAGCTTATGATGATTTATTTGTCTATGATGATAAAGGTTTTATTTTACAATTTTACAAAGAGTGTATTATAGAACTAGTGCTTTTAAATTTGAGTTCCTGGAATTGTGATTGCGGAATCAAACCTAGGTTGCAGAAAAATTCTTTCACGTCCAATATCCTTTTTGGAGCAGTAGTAAATTGCAGTTTTTATTTAGAGAAGATTTTGCCCAGTCATATAATTGTATTGAAGAAATTATTGCTTTACTTGCAGGTAACTGCAGATTGGTGCGCTTCGCTAAACGCTTGAGGTTACCTCCAATAACGTCACATGGCCCTTTCCGTGAGAAGTTGCGTGAAAGTATATCTCGGCATCCGTATTAAAATAATGTTTGTAATAAAATAGATTCGCAGAATTTAAATTATTTTTAAAATGTTGTGGGACCCCATCAGTTATATATATATTACTATCGACGCATATATACATTTTTTCAATAGATGCTTGTGAAGTATTTTTTGGTAAGAATAAAAGCTAGATGTCTTATGCTTTAGGTCATCTGAGATCATAACAATGCTTCCGTGTTTTACTTCACTACCGTCTCTTTAATAAAAAACCGAAGTCAGAAGTGTTGCTTGGTCGTTGTTCCAATGAAAAGATTGGTCACTATCTTAAACTACAAAACTATAGTTTGTCCCAATTTACATTATACGATTTTTGTCGTTGCGCTTCTTACCTTATTGGCGACGAGTGCGTAAACCAGTTCGACGTTTTCAAAAGCTGTTGTTCCATCAAGTCAAATGCAACAGGAATTAATGGCATTCATCCAAATTTCATAAAAATTATTCTTCAGCCACTATTACCATTTATAACGCACATTTTCAACACAATAATTACAAAGAGCACTTATCCACTGAGATGGAAACAAGCCAAAATTCTACCAATACCAAAATCTTCCACTGAATACAGGCCAATTGCTATTTTGCCATACCTGTCAAAGGCATTCAAAAAATGTTTACGTATACGGATAGTTGAATATATACGTAATAACAATCTACTAACTGACAAGCAATCTGGGTTCTGAGCTAAGCATAGCTGCATTACTGCTCTGACTGATGTATCGGAGGATATTAGAAAGGAAGTGGATGATGGCTGCTTAGTAATGCTCGTATTGTTAGACCATTCTAAGGCATTTGATACAGTGGACCATACAATATTAGCTCAAAATACCTTGAAGATCGAATGCAAAATGTTGAAACTAAAGGTTTGACATCTTCAGAGTTTCTGCCCATTATCAGAGGTGTTCCCCAGGGTTCCATTCTCGGACCCTTACTGTTCTCAATTTATGCTAACGATTTACCTGATATTGCCGTATTAGATTATATGCTGACGACGTCCAATTATATATAAGTACAAGAAAACAAAATATTGAAGCATGTACTGCCAAGTTGAATGAAGATCTCAAACTTGTTGCGCATTGGACAGATATAATCGGTTTAAGTATAAATCCTTCCAAATCGAAATGTATTATAATACGTAGGCGAACACAGAAAATACAACAGCTTCCTAAAATCTGTATCAACGACCAACAAATCGAAATAGTTGATAAGGCAAAAAATCTTGGTCTCATCTTTAACAACACGCTCACATTGTCAGATCATGTAACAGTAGCTTGTGGCAGAACTTACTCAATGCTTAGAACACTATGGCAAACACAATGTGTTACACCTGTAACGACACGTTCCCCGCTGGTTGCTGGGGTAGACTCAGCGGTGTCCAGGTTCATCCGAGATACCCAATAAAACTCCTTTAGTTTCACACCACGTTACAAACTACTTTTATTTACAACAATACACAATTACAAACAGCTTAACGGTCGCCACTCAAGGTGTCAGTTGCTCAAAGTTCGCAACACAGGTCACCCTACGGCGGTGGTTCGGACGGAGACTCAAGATCACCCGCGGTGTACCCACACACGGGCAGACTCAATTCCCAATCGCTACGATGGAAAGCACAGACAACACGAGGTGTACCCACACACGTGCTGTCCAAGATCCCCAGTGTACCAAGAAGCCAACGAGTGGATCAAAATAGTTTAAGCGTAATTAGGATGTGTATCCACTGTCCTAAGTAGGTCTTACCCTATTGCGATCCCACGACCGACTGTCTCGCATTCAATGATGTTTGCCCTTTTATACCATTTCCCTTGTGTATGCACAATACACACACACACTAAATAACAACTGTCGTAGCACACAGATGATCTCAAAGCAGGGTTGCTATGTTATAAATAACTACATTACTGACACCCAGGTGGCGTCCTACCGACCGTTAAATTCAAACTTACTATAACTATAATTATATCTTTAATTACTTATGACTAAAAATAAACAAATGTGTGGACACAAAATAGAATATATACAAAAAATAAAATAAAATAAATTCATGTGTGGAACAAAACGAACTTTTTGGCTTTGTTCGTCACACTGCCTCCGTTTTCTCCAAAAGCTTAGGGGTTCATCCCGGTCGTCCGCACTCTACCGTCCTGGGTGATGGCCACTCGGTATCGCTGCCCTGTATGGCTCAGCAGCAACCGTCTTCTTGCCCCCGTCCCCTGGTTATTCCTGGCCTCCCGTATTTGTTGTTGAAGCTGCGCTGGCAGCTGTTCGACCTGCAGCTCCCTAGGACTGGTGGGTATCGGAGGTGTCCTGGCCCGTTGGCGGTCGGGAGTGCGGCATGAAGATGTGGTGGATGACGCTGAGGCGTATTCTTCCCTTGGGGTTGGTGATGAGGGCACCGACGAGGGCGGTGATGATGCCGAAGATGCGGATGGTGATGATGTCGTAGTGGATGATGATGATCTCGTGGTTGGTGATGAGGATGATGATGATGTCGTGGTTGGTGATGAGGATGATGATGATGTCATGGTTGGTGATGAGGATGATGATGATGTCGTGGTTGGTGATGGGGATGATGTCGTGGTTGGTGATGCGGATGATGATGATACCGGGGCTAAGGCCGGCGGTTTTTTCGCTGAGGGTGATAATGCCCGCCGTGTTGGCGACGAGGGTGGTGCCGAGGAGGGGGAGATAACTTCCCGGGATGTTGCGACAGCCCCTACTGGAGATACAGCTGTAGCGCCTGCGATCCAAGGGGTGTTAAAATACTCCGCGTAGTCTATGCTCCTACCGGGAGTTCTAGGTAGAGATATAGCCGGTGAGGACGGAGGGCTCCCCTCATAACCCCTGGTTTCTGCCTGATCGGGACCTCTGCTCGTAATACCTTGCGGCACGGTGTCCTCAATTTCCAAATGCGTCCTCGTTTCGGGGATTAACACTCGCATCCGCCAGACCCTTTCGTAACAACGCAGACCCAAATGCCGGAATTGGCGATCTTCTACTTCCACCGATCCCACGCCACGTCTACGAGGTGGGGTGGGTGGACGATAATTTTCGCTTTCCCAGTCCAACGATGATGTGGAGTATATTGGCGACGGGGGTGTGTTCGGGCGGAATACAAGACTGGTATCATCTTGGCCAAATAAAGCCCGTTGTAACTCCTCTAGGAGTGCGGCATCGCTGTCGTAGTGGAACTCCTCGGTTGGCCGTTCCTCCTCCCATTCTTCTTCGGGTACCCAGCGCGGGGGTGTGGGTGCGAGGTCTGAGTCCGAATCTAGTATGATGACCTCGGCGGGTGTTTTCTTTGGCGGCGGGGGGTGTTTAGGGCGTGACTGCATCCGGGCGTACTTGAAGTGTACCTCTTCTCTTTCTTTCTTACGCGCCTGCCTCTTGGTCTGCCACTTTTCCTGCGTTTGTGCGCGGCCTCGCCCCTGGCTCGTACTGGGGAGGTCGTCGTCATCCAGGAAAATTGTTCTTCTCCCCTTGGCTGCCTCCCGTTCCATATTTTGGCGAAACCGTTTTCTTGCCTCTTCAAATTTCTTCTCGTTGCGTCCCATGCCCAAATGAATCTTGGAAACCAAAGAAAAGGACACCACTATTAATTATCTTGCTCTCGTAACTGCTTTAAATCGCTAAGATGTGCCGTTCGCACTTCACTACTATCTACTCTACATATATCTACTATTACAGGGGAGACATATCCCCTAACAATATATGGCCCCGCATATTTTGGTGCCAGCTTGGCCGCAAAACCATCTGCCGCTTTTGATAATGGATGCTGTCGGACCAGAACCCTATCGCCCACTTTCGGGTACCACCTCCGCCGTCGCAAATCATAATGTTTTTTCTGTTTTGCCGATGCTCGTTTTAGATTTTCCCGCACCTGGCGGAAGACTTCTTTTAACTCTCCTCCTCGTTCGTCGGGCGACAACTTTCGAGCTCCCGTGCCGACCGTTACTTCGTCAAACAACATACTTGGTAGGCGAGGTTCTCGGCCTTGGGTTACATAGGCGGGGGCAAGAGTTCATCCCATTTATTGTGTCGTTGTTTCGCAAATTTGGCGATTACCGTTTTTATAGTACGGTTGGCCCTCTCTGTGGGATTCTCTTGTGGGTTGTATGGCGCGGTAAATTGTTGTTTCACTCCCCAGTCACGCAAAAATTTCTTTAGCACGTTGGCTGTAAATTGTGACCCATTGTCCGTGATCAGAACCTTTGGTACCCCATAACGTGCGAGAATACGTTCTCGAAATGACTTGACCACCCCGTCGGCCGTGGCTCTCCGTAGGGGAATCAATTCTACCCATTTTGAAAAATTGTCGAAAAATACCAGTAGCATAGTATTTCCGTGCTTACTTCTTGGTAGTGGGCCCACAAAATCGGCACATACTTGTGCCGCCCATGGCTCCTCTTGTATGCGAGTGAGCATCTCTCCTGCTGGAGCCTGTTGCGAAACATTGTATCGTTGGCACGTCGTACAACCCCGTACATACCTCTTAACGTCCCTGGTCATTCCGGGCCAATAATACCGGCTTGCTATCTTCTGCATGGTTTTTCTGATACCCAAGTGGCCCCCGGTCGGTTGGTCATGATTCTCTTGCATGACTTGTTGTCTTCGGTGACCATCGACGCAAAGCTTCCATGGAACGTCGTCTCTTTCGTTGCTTGACGTGATGAAATGCCTATAAAGTTGACCATCGATGCAGGCAAAATCGGGGTGCCCCTCGGGGTCTGTTTGCACCTGTTTCAAGCGCTCCTCCAGCCATTTACCACGGCTTGGCGTCGTAGTCTGCATCCGTCGGCATTCTTCTGTGGGTAGTCGTGAAAGCGCATCGGCCACCGTATTATGCTTGCCCTTCCTGTAAGAAATCGTAAAATTATATTGTTGAAGCTCGAGGGCCCACCTGGCCAGTCGCCCGGTCGGATTTTCGATCGAGTTTAACCATTTTAGTGCTAAATGGTCGGTCATAATGGAGAATTCATAACCCTCAAGGTAAGGCCGCATTTTCCGGACACCCCATACAATAGCCAGGCATTCTTTTTCGGTAGCCGAGTAATTCTTCTCTGCCTGGTTAAGATGTCGGCTCGCGTACGCAATAACATGCTCAGCACCATCAATCTCTTGGGTAAGTACAGCGCCTACACCATAATCGCTGGCGTCCGTTTGAAGGGTAAAGGGGATAGTAAAGTCTGGACACGCTAATACAGGTGCATTGGTGAGTTTGCTCTTCAAAGTATCAAATGCTTTTTGTTGCTCTTCCCCCCACCTCCAATGTTTACCCTTCTTCAATAGGGTTGTCAACGGCTGGGACGTTTCTGCGAAATTTTGGATGAATCGCCGGTACCATGAGGTTATGCCTAGAAATCGTCGCACCTCCTTCATATTTCTGGGTACGGGCATATTCTGGATAGCCCCGACTTTGTCTGGATCCGTTCTGATCCCGTCTCTCGTTACAAGATGACCTAGGTATTTTGTCTCGGTTTTAAAGAATTCGCACTTGTCCAGATTAATTTTTAGATTGGCGGCCCGCAATCGCCTCAAAACTTCCTTTAGGTTATCTACGTGGTCTTTGAACGTTTTTCCTATCACAATGATGTCGTCCAAGTAGGCGAACGCGTGCGGCTCCATATCTGGCCCAATTACATTATCCAGGGCGCGCTGGAAGGTGGCCGGGGCCGAGTGTAAGCCGAAAGGCATGACCCGCCATTGGTATAATCCCTTACCGGCAACGGCAAAGGCGGTATACTTTTTACTATGCTCCTCCATCGGAATCTGCCAGTAGCCATCTTTTAAGTCAATACTGCTCATGTAGTTGGCGTTTCGTAATCGATTAAGGATGGTCTCAATTCTAGGCAGTGGGTAGGCATCAGGTACGGACCTAGCATTTAGTTGCCTGAAGTCCATGCAAGTACGCCAGGTCCCGTTTTTCTTCTTTACAAGCGTGATTGGGAAGCTGTAAGGACTGCGCGAAGGTTCGATACACCCTTTTTCCAACAGTTTATCCACTTCCTCGTTAATGATTGCTTGCATGGCTGGATTACGTTGCGTATACCGAATTTTTATCGGTCGCTCGTCTCTCATCACGATCCGATGAGTGGTTATATTAGACAGGCCCACACTGTTATTGCATTTGTTCAATTCCACTTCTAGAAACCGATCTATTTGTGGTTGAAGCTCACCTGTAGTGTCGTTGGGGAGAGATATTATACCTACCTTGTGATAGGTATTGCGTTCCCATAAGCCAGGGTTTTCTGCGCTGCTGGTTGATACGGACAATCCTGCACACTGAATGGTTGCCGTGAAGGAATGTAGAAAATCTAGCCCAAGGACTATATTTTCTGTTGCTTCCGCCATAATCAAGAAGTCCTTCTGCCTGGTTTGGTTCCCGAACGTCACTTGAAATGAAATGGCTTGTGTGACTACTTTCCTGGAACCATCGGCTAAAAACACATCAATGTCGACCTCGAACCCCCGGGGTTTTGTAGATAGCTGCCGTACTAGTGCTGGGGTAACAAAGCTTCTGGTGGCTCCCGTGTCGATAATGCCGGTTACACGTTTTCCCTCTATAATTAATTCGGCTCCCAGCTGCTTCTCGTTCACACAGAGGTAGGTTTGATTAGTTACCACGGCCTGTTCAGTTTGATCTTGTTCTGACATATTAGTCTCCATGGTTCGGTGGTGTTCGCCCCGTGTCGGCCGGTGATCAGTTGGAATAGCCTCCAAGTCAGCGGCTAATAGAATAAGGTCTTCCAGCGTCGCAAAATCTCGTCTACGTATATACCATTTGTATTCAGGTAGTGCATTTTGAAATATTCGCTCCAACTTCTGCTCTCCCGTGCGGTTAGTATGCCGCATCAAATCTTGTAAGATGAGCACGTAGTCTCGGAATTTTTCACGGGGCCGCTGGACGCGTTTCCGTATATCCTCATTGAGGTTTTCAAAATACCTTGGAGGCAGAAAGAAGTCACACAGACCTTTCTTAAATTCGGCCCACCGTAGCCACGCTTTATTGTTGTTACGTAACCATATCAGCGCCTTATCTTTCATCAGCTCGGTCATGACGGGAATAATTTCGTCTACAGAAATGTCATATGCGACCGCCAGTTGTTCCACTCGTTCAAAAAAACAGAGCGGGTTATCACCTCCTGTGTAGGTCACTCCCCATTTGCGGATGACCTCAATAATCATTCCTCGGTTGAGTGTTGTGTACGTACTGCAGTGCGGCTGTTGGGGCGTTATGTCTGGCTTGATAGGGCCCAATGGACCCCTCACTTCCCCTTCGGGTACTCGTAACATGGTACGAGGAGTTATAGGCAGGTTAATTTCGTGCTGGGCCTGTAGTTGTAAGAGCTTTGCCTTCGCGACTTCATCGTGTTCGATAGCTACGAACAGGGCCAAACGCTTCCTCATCTCGTCAACGGTGCCTGTCTGATTTTGCTTGAATTTTTGCAAATAGTTGACCAATTCATCCTTCTTCAGGTAATAGATCCATTTAGTTCTCATCGTCTTGTTTGGGGAGTCTCCGACTGGTATTGCTGTCGTTGTTGTTTTTGGACCATCATGTCCCTGCTCGGGCGCCATTGTAACGACACGTTCCCCGCTGGTTGCTGGGGTAGACTCAGCGGTGTCCAGGTTCATCCGAGATACCCAATAAAACTCCTTTAGTTTCACACCACGTTACAAACTACTTTTATTTACAACAATACACAATTACAAACAGCTTAACGGTCGCCACTCAAGGTGTCAGTTGCTCAAAGTTCGCAACACAGGTCACCCTACGGCGGTGGTTCGGACGGAGACTCAAGATCACCCGCGGTGTACCCACACACGGGCAGACTCAATTCCCAATCGCTACGATGGAAAGCACAGACAACACGAGGTGTACCCACACACGTGCTGTCCAAGATCCCCAGTGTACCAAGAAGCCAACGAGTGGATCAAAATAGTTTAAGCGTAATTAGGATGTGTATCCACTGTCCTAAGTAGGTCTTACCCTATTGCGATCCCACGACCGACTGTCTCGCATTCAATGATGTTTGCCCTTTTATACCATTTCCCTTGTGTATGCACAATACACACACACACTAAATAACAACTGTCGTAGCACACAGATGATCTCAAAGCAAGTTCGTTTTGTTCCACACATGAATTTATTTTATTTTATTTTTTGTATATATTCTATTTTGTGTCCACACATTTGTTTATTTTTAATCATAAGTAATTAAAGATATAATTATAGTTATAGTAAGTTTGAATTTAACGGTCGGTAGGACGCCACCTGGGTGTCAGTAATGTAGTTATTTATAACATAGCAACCCTGCTTTGAGATCATCTGTGTGCTACGACAGTTGTTATTTAGTGTGTGTGTGTATTGTGCATACACAAGGGAAATGGTATAAAAGGGCAAACATCATTGAATGCGAGACAGTCGGTCGTGGGATCGCAATAGGGTAAGACCTACTTAGGACAGTGGATACACATCCTAATTACGCTTAAACTATTTTGATCCACTCGTTGGCTTCTTGGTACACTGGGGATCTTGGACAGCACGTGTGTGGGTACACCTCGTGTTGTCTGTGCTTTCCATCGTAGCGATTGGGAATTGAGTCTGCCCGTGTGTGGGTACACCGCGGGTGATCTTGAGTCTCCGTCCGAACCACCGCCGTAGGGTGACCTGTGTTGCGAACTTTGAGCAACTGACACCTTGAGTGGCGACCGTTAAGCTGTTTGTAATTGTGTATTGTTGTAAATAAAAGTAGTTTGTAACGTGGTGTGAAACTAAAGGAGTTTTATTTGGTATCCCGGATGAACCTGGACACCGCTGAGTCTACCCCAGCAATCAGCGGGGAACGTGTCGTTACACACCAATGAAGATTAGAGTACTTATTGCGAAAACATATTTGATACCAGTTCTAACCTACGGCTGTGTGATCTTTGCACGTTGTGATTCAAACAGCAAACATAAGTTGAAGGTAGCTTTTAACAATATCAGGAGATATGTTTATGGCATAAAAAATTATGCTAGTAATGGCAATTATACTCATATCAATATAACTCCGCTTTCGAAAAAATTATTGGATTGTGCTATTTGAATACTTGTTGAATATAAGAACCCTTGTTTATTTGCATAAAATTATAACCACTCGTGAACCAAACTATCTCTACAACCGTTTAAACTTTAGTCGCCTCGGAAGGAACAAGAATATAATTCAATTTAGGCACCACACTTTAGTTTCGGAATGGCAATTTGTTATAACTGCAATACGTCTCTGGAACAAGCAGCGCCTTACATTTTAAACAACAGCTTTTTAGATTTTATTCATAAATAGCTAACTTTTTTTTATTTAAATATGTATGTTACTATTCTTTTTTTTCATATTTGTTATATTTTATTATACCATATTAATTGTTATAATAATAAACATTTTTATGCTGTTATTATATTTTTATGTTGTTGATAAATATTTTTGATTATAACGTCATTAAATTTCTACTCACTAAAACCTATGTTTTGTTGTAGAAGTTCCAAATAAAGTAAATAAATAAATAAATACTCTCCTTAAGTTTTTTAAAATAAACTGCCAGTTCTTCTGCAATATAAGCATGATGTTTAAATATATCCAAGGCATCATATATATCCAAGGGTTTTAATATATCCAAGGATTTTGAAGTCATTAAATAACACGTCTGAGTTGGATTAGGGTACATCATCATGCAAGGCAATCCCTATAACATACAAGTTCTATTGCAGTTTATGCTGCTAGGTTGGCAATATTTCCACCATTCAACACTTTTTTCCAGAGTTTCTTTATTGAATATTCATATATTAAATATGAACTAAGAATAAGTAATCAAATCTTATCCTAATACTTTAATTCATGTCCTGCCAGTGTCCGACAAAAATTTTTCTTATCACGGTTTCTTTTCACATATTTAGGTGTTTCTGATGGGTTGAGTGCTAAAGTGTGTATTCTCCTTAAGCGAGTAGGCCCCCATCATTTAAAATATTTCGAGCTAGTGGATTTGGGTGTAGTTCAAGTGTTTTTAAATATTTTACTGCGTTTTTTGTTATCATAGTTTGTACCAATGGCACGTTGAGATCCTTGTGGATATTCGAGTTTTTGACATACCAGGGAGCGGCTGTGATTATACGAAGAAGATTATTTTGACGTCTTTCAATTTTTCGATATTAGATGCTGAGGCAATGCCCCATAATTGAATACCGTAGCACCAGATTGGTTTTAAGAAAGAGTTGTAAAGTAGAAGTTTGCAATCGAGACTAAGGACAGAATTTCTTCCAATAAGCCAATGAATGTGAATGACTTTTAGTTTCATTTGAGTTAATTTTGCATCTATATGGTATTTCCACGTAAAACGGCGATCTAGATGTGTACCCATTTATTTTACATGCAAATGCTGAGGTATTTTTTGATTATTGAAGGTGAATGTTATATGTACCTCTATTGCTTTAACCATATTTCTAGTTGAAATAAGTATATGCTCCTGTAAGTAACGAGATGCTTCATGCTCGCTTAGGAAAGCTGTATCGTCCGCAAATGTTGAAGTTTTGGTGTAGTTGTTAGTTGGCATGTCCGAAGTATATATAAGGTATAATAGTGGACCCAGGATGCTGCCTTGTGGGACTCCAACGGCAATTGCCTGAGGAGAACTTAAAAAGTCGCCTTCTTTTATAATGAATTTACGACCGACTAAGTACCTTTCTAACAGCTTGTGTGTATTTACTGGTAAGTTAAGCTCCAATTTATGTAATAAGCCCTTGTGCCAGACTTTATCAAATGCTTGAGACACATCGATGAAGGGAGCGGAACAATATTTTTTTTTCTTTAAAGGCCTTTCTTATGGCGTTTACCATCCGATGGGTTTGTTCAATTTTGCTGTGTTCTGTTCTAAAACCGAGGTAATAAAGGTTATTAATGTTGCACATCAGAAGCTGCTTTTGTACAGGCATTCTTCTCCCATCGTCTGATTTAACAGATAAAAAATCTTTCATACCGGGCATCATTTCTCGCTTGTCGCCTTGATGTTCCAAACTCCTTAGCCAGCTTATTTTCACTACATGACTTAGGTGCTATGGTAAGTATCATGGTTTTCATAGAAGTAGAAGGGTCACCAAATTTCTCCTTTAATTATTTTAAAATTTCTTGGTCTTCTTTTTGTATGTCTTGAATCACTGGATTTTCGTTAATTAAAGGTGTGTATTCGCTTCTTGTCGAACTTACACTTGCTATTTCAAAACTTTCACTGCGATCCACAGTAACTTTCTTAGTTCATAAAGGCTTTTCAGCGAAAAGATCACGTACGTATCTTTGTTTTGTATAGTCCCAATTTTAAGCTAAATATTGAGAAATTTTCATTCCATGATTTAATAAGCCAAAAGGATTGAACATTTGTTACTAAATGTAGGCATTATAATTTGCCAATCAGTACAACACGCTGAGCAGCAGAAAACCTCTCTCCAGTGGGCGAAAACCCATATTGAGGGTTTAAAACGTGTACCTTCCTCTGCAGAGGAAGGCAATCCTGAACGGAAGTCAACCGAAGCAGCGCCTAAGCGGCAACGATCTGGGGAGGACACCCTTCTTGGGACTAAAAGGTCCAAACATACGCCTCAACGGCCGCAAAACAGGTCGTACAAAGATGTGGCTAAAGACCACCTCATCTGGGCGATCATTGACCGCAACGCGAGTGACGGCACCATTTCCTCCAAGAACTGGAAGCTAGTTGTCGTCGCACTTAGTAGGGCGTTCTTGAGAGTTCTAAGGGGTAACGCTGGACCACCACCACAGCGTGAAGATGCCGGCTGGTATCATGGACACATAAAATTGATAGCGTGTGCAGATGAGCGTTCAGCGCTGCTGTACATGGATGCCGTGGAGTCCCTTGGGGAAGTTTGGCAGGGCGCTAAGATTGAGGCAATACCTCTGGCCGATGTACCGCAAAGGCCCAGATCTATTGCCAAGATCCCCGCTGAGCCATCCGACCCCAAGGAGATCCTGGAAATAATACAGATCAGTAACCCCCAGGACTGGAAAGTAGTGGGGGTTTCTGAATCTGTTGAAGAGTCCAGGAAGGCCACTGGTGTAATAAACAGTGACTCTCTGCCATCACTTCGGAAGACACAGGGGAAGATACTCTATGGATTTGGAACTATCTTCCTCCAAGTCTACAAAGGTGATGACAAAGGGAAGCCTCAAGCTCCGGTGACTACCACCACCAGTCAGTGGACTTGTGGGTAACTTCTTTGGTAATATGGAAGTGGCGGACGATGAGGACATCCTTCTGGAATCGGTCGACGACCCAGAGGATGCCAACGTCACAGTCGTCCATAGCAATGAGCTATGATGAAGGTTACACAAATCAACCTTCATCACTCTAAGGCGGCGTCAGCTGCCCTTCTGCTCCGATTGGCTTCAGGCACAGAGGAGCTTATATGTATCCAAGAACCATTGTTGTATAGAGACAGGGTTTGCGGACTCAGCTTAGACGGCTATAGTACTCTGTACGCAGCCGACCAAGGTAAGACCAGGGCTTGTGTTATGGTCAAAAACATCCTTAAAGCTTTCATTCTTTCTGATTTTAGCGATAAGGACACATGCACTGTCGCAGTAGAATGCAAAACCAGTACGGTTTGGTTTATGAGCTGCTACATGGCACACGATCAGGGTGATAATCCTTCTAACTCCACAACCAGGAAGGCGATGTCGTATGCTAATAGGCGCAACATCCCCCTAATAATATGTGCTGATGCTAATGCACATCATACCGTCTGGGGAAGCTCGGATGTCAATCCACGAGGTGAGTCGCTTTTGGACTTCATAGTAGAAAACGAACTAACAGTAGTTAATAGGGGTAGTGAGCCCACTTTTATTGTGACTAACAGAAGGGAGGTTCTTGATATTACGCTTATTAGTGATAAGTTCGCGGATATGATTAGCGATTGGAACGTGTCAAAGGACTGTTCCTTCTTTGATCACATGTATGTTGATTTCAATTATTCCTTTAAAGTTGATTCAGTTAAACCCTACACGAACAGAAGAAGGACCAGAAGGGGACCAGCTGCCTTTGTGCCCGGTTTTTATAGACAGTATGTCCGTGCTCGACTCCGCAGTTGAGTCATTGACTGGTGTCTTAATGGAGGCAACAAACAAATCCTGTAAAAGAATCGACAGGAGGGGCAAAGCTTAGTCCATATGGTGGAATGCGGAAATTGCTGAAAACGCAAGGAAAGCAGGAAACTCTTTAATGAGGCAAAACGTAATGGTGTTTGGAACAATTACAAGTCCTCAGTAAATGGATTCAAAAATCTTTTTAGGAAGGCCAAGAGACAGTCATGGAGGAAATTCTGCAGTGACGTGGAAAACTCCTCGGAGACAATTCGGCTACGTAAGATTTTATCCTCTAAACCAGCTATTCCATCATATATACGAAAGATGGATAGATCCTGGACCACAAACAGTCGGGACACCCTTGAGGTCCTGATGACCTAGGGAGGAAACCTTTAGTGGCGCTCGGGATATCTCTAATATTAGAGCTTGCCTGAGTCTCTCACATGTCCCATCAACTTGGGCAACATATAAAATCTTCTTCATCCCCAAGAGTGGGAAGACATCTCATAAAGGCTAAAGACTTTAGACCAATTAGTCTATCCTCCTTTCTACTGAAAACACTGGAGAGGATTTTGGATATTCATATAAGATCAGCACGCCTACACGAAGGGAAGGTCCGCTGAAACTGCGCTTCACTCATTGGTGGGCCACATAGAGAGATCCCTGCATTACAAGGAATTTTCTTTAGTTGCATTCCTAGATATTGAGGGCGCTTTCAACAACGTTAGACATAAATCGGTTATTAACGCTATGAGACATTTAGAAATCGACCCAGCGATCATTCAATTTGTCAGCAGTATCTTGCACTTTAGGCGTATCGAATCCAACTTGGGCGGAAGGAAATTTCTTGTTGGTTGCGTCTTCCGACCCAGAAATAACATTGTTTTCACTCAATTCTACGAAACTCTAGCTGATGTTACATCCCTTTATGGGGACGTCATAATTGCAGGCGATTTCAACAGCAGAATATAAAATTATTCAACCTTGTTTCCGCAAATATTAGCAGCGCTACACACTTCACATCAAATAGTAACACTTTGATCGATTTATTTTTTGTCTCCGATAAGGATAACATTTTAAAATATGACCAATAATCTGCCTCCTGCAAACCTGTATTAACACAATTCAGTTTCGTGATTTCAAACGTAAAAACTATATCACCTTAGAAGAAGAGTTTCTAAATATTAATTGGGAGTGCATTTACTACATGCAATCAGTAAAGGATCAGATTGGCTTCTTGGAGGAAAGAAATCTTATCTCTGTATAACACTACAGTACCTTTAAAACATCTGATCTGCATAAAACATTTCGTGAGGTTAGAAAATCTGTAACAAGAGCAATGAAAATGGCAAAATCTAATTATTATGCTGAGAAATTCACAAATTCAGTATCTACAAAGACTACTTGGGGTGCAATTAAAGAAATTGGCATTGTGAATAATAGAAACAACCAACATAACGCTAGTATACCAGATCCAAATGAAATTAATCAAAGTTTTGCTAATATACCCATGAAACAAGCAAATCATGCATATTATGTCAGCTACCGTTATGAAGATATGCCACAAATAAAGTTTAATTTCGAGTGCGTAAACTAGTTCGACGTTTTCAAAAGCTGTTGTTCCATCAAGTCAAATGCAACAGGAATTGATGGCATTCATCCAAATT
This sequence comes from Pollenia amentaria, assembly GCA_943735925.1. Lineage (NCBI taxonomy): Eukaryota > Metazoa > Arthropoda > Insecta > Diptera > Polleniidae > Pollenia > Pollenia amentaria. The sequence continues at coordinate 67,730,828 of OX031009.1, forward strand.
TCATAAAAATTATTCTTCAGCCACTATTACCATTTATAACTCACATTTTCAACACAATAATTACAACGAGCACTTATCCACTGAGATGGAAACAAGCCAAAATTCTACCAATACCAAAATCTTCCACTGAATACAGGCCAATTGCTATTTTGCCATACCTGTCAAAGGCATTCAAAAAATGTTTACGTATACAGATAGTTGAATATATACGTAATAACAATCTACTAACTGACAAGCAATCTGGGTTCTGAGCTAAGCATAGCTGCATTACTGCTCTGACTGATGTATCGGAGGATATAAGAAAGGAAGTGGATGATGGCTGCCTAGTAATGCTCGTATTGGTAGACCATTCTAAGGCATTTGATACAGTGGACCATACAATATTAGCTCAAAAACTTGAAAAAATGATGAATTTTTCTGTAAATTCGGTTAAATTGATTTCATCATACCTTGAAGTTCGAATGCAATATGTTGAAACTAAAGGTTTGACATCTTCAGAGTTTCTGCCCATTATCAGAGGTGTTCCCCAGGGTTCCATTCTCGGACCCTTACTGTTCTCAATTTATGCTAACGATTTACCTGATATTGCCGTATTAGATTATATGCTGACGACGTCCAATTATATATACATAAGTACAAGAAAACAAAATATTGAAGCATGTACTGCCAAGTTGAATAAAGATCTCAAACTTGTTGCGCATTGGACAGATATAAACGGTTTAAGTATAAATCCTTCAAAATCAAAATGTATTATAATACGTAGGCGAACACAGAAAATACAACAGCTTCCTAAAATCTGTATCAACGACCAACAAATTGAAATAGTTGATAAGGCAAAAAATCTTGGTCTCATTTTTAACAACACGCTCACATGGTCAGATCATGTAACAGTTGCTTGTGGCAGAACTTACTCAATGCTTAGAACACTATGGCAAACACCAATTGAAGATTAGAGTACTTATTGCGAAAACATATTTGATACCAGTTCTAACCTACGGCTGTGTGATCTTTGCACGTTGTGACTCAAACAGCAAACATAAGTTGAAGGTAGCTTTTAACAATATCAGGAGATATGTTTATGACATAAAAATTTATGCTAGTAATGGCAATTATACTCATATCAATATAACTCCGCTTTCGAAAAAAATTATCGGATTGTGCTATTTGAATACTTGTTGAAAATAAGAACCCTTGTTTATTTGCATAAAATTATAACCAATCGTGAACCAAACTATCTCTACAACCGTTTAAACTTTAGTCGCCTCGGAAGGAACAAGAATATAATTCAATTTAGGCACCACACTTTAGTTTCGGAATGGCAATTTTTTATAACTGCAATACGTCTCTGGAACAAGCAGCGCCTTACATTTTAAACAACAGCTTTTTAGATTTTATTCATATATAGCTAACTTTTTTTTATTTAAATATGTATGTTACTATTCTTTTTTTTTCATATTTGTTATATTTTATTATACCATATTAATTGTTATAATAATACACATTTTTATGCTTTTATTATATTTTTATGTTGTTGATAAATATTTTTTATTATAACGTCATTAAATTTCTACTCACTAAAACCTATGTTTTAATATATCCAAGGCATCATATATATCCAAGGGTTTTAATATATCCAAGGATTTTGCAGTCATTAAATAACACGTCTGAGTTGGATTAGGGTACATCATCATGCAAGGCAATCCCTATAACATACAAGTTCTATGGCAGTTTATGCTGCTAGGTTGGCAATATTTCCACCATTCAACACTTTTTTTCCAGAGTTTCTTTATTGAATATTCATATATTAAATATGAACTAATAATAAGTAATCAAATCTTATCCTAATACTTTAATTCATGTCCTGCCAGTGTCCGACAAAAATTTTTCTTATCACGGTTTCTTTTCACATATTTAGGTGTTTCTGATGGGTTGAGTGCTACAGTGTGTATTCTCCTTAAGCGAGTAGGCCCCCATTATATAAAATATTACGAGCTAGTGGATTTGGGTGTAGTTCAAGTGTTTTTAAATATTTTACTGCGTTTTTTGTAATCATAGTTTGTACCAATGGCACGTTGAGAACCTTGTGGATATTCGAGTTTTTGACATACCAGGGAGCGGCTGTGATTATACGAAGAAGATTATTTTGACGCCTTTCAATTTTTCGATATTAGATGCTGAGGCAATGCCCCATAATTGAATACCGTATCACCAGATTGGTTTTAAGAAAGAGTTGTAAAGTAGAAGTTTGCAATCGAGACTAAGGACAGAATTTCTTCCAATGAATGTGAATGACTTTTAGTTTCATTTGAGTTAATTTTGCATCTATATGGTATTTCCACGTAAAACGGCGATCTAGATGTGTACCCAGATATTTTACATGCGAATGCTGAGGTATTTTTTGATTATTGAAGGTGAATGTTATATGTACGCATTTTTCCTCGTTGACTATATATTTCTACCATATTTCTAGTTGAAATATGTATATGCTCCTGTAAGTAACGAGATGCTTCATGCTCGCTTAGGAAAGCTGTATCGTCCGCAAATGTTGAAGTTTTGGTGTAGTTGTTAGTTGGCATGTCCGAAGTATATATAAGGTATAATGGTGGACCCAGGATGCTGCCTTGTGGAACTCCAACGGCAATTGCCTGAGGAGAACTTAAAAAGTCGCCTTCTTTTATAATGAATTTACGACCGACTAAGTAGCTTTCTAACAGCTTGTGTGTATTTACTGGTAAGTTTAGCTCCAATTTATGTAATAAGCCCTTGTGCCAGACTTTATCAAATGCTTGAGACACATCGATGAAGAGAGCGGAACAATATTTTTTTTCTTTAAAGGCCTTTCTTATGGCGTTTACCATCCGATGGGTTTGTTCAATTTTGCTGTGTTCTGTTCTGAAACCGGGGTAATAAAGGTTATTAATGTTGCACATCAGAAGCTGCTTTTGTACAGGCATTCTTCTCCCATCGTCTGATTTAACAGATATAAAATCTTTCATACCGGGCATCATTCTGATAATTGTCTCTCCGTAGATAAAAGCATTTAACTAAACTTTATGTTTCAATAGGTAATTTACGCCCACCTCGTGGGTTAGGAGATGACATGATCTACAAGTTCCTTTGCGTTTCTCGCTTGTCGCCTTGATGTTCCAAACTCATTAGCCAGCTTATTTTCACAACATGACTTAGGTGCTATGGTAAGTATCATGGTTTTCATAGAAGTAGAAGGGTCACCAAATTTCTCCTTTAATTTTTTTAAAATTTCTTGGTCCTCTTTTTGCATGTCTTGAATCACTGGATTTTCGTTAATTAAAGGTGTGTATTCGCTTCTTGTCGAACTTACACTTGCTATTTCAAAACTTTCACTGCGATCCACAGTAACTTTCTTAGTTCGTAAAGGCTTTTCAGCGAAAAGATCACGTACGTATCTTTGTTTTGTATAGTCCCACTTTTAAGCTAAATATTGCGAAATTTTCATTCCATGATTTAATAAGCCAAAAGGATTGAACATTTGTTACTAAATGTAGCCATTATAATTTGCCAATCAGTACAACACGCTGAGCAGCAGAAAACCTCTCTCCAGTGGGCGAAAACCCTCAAGCTCCGGTGACTACCACCACCAGTCAGTGGACTTGTGGGTGACTTCTTTGGTAATATGGAAGTGGCGGACGATGAGGACATCCTTCTGGAATCGGTCGACGACCCAGAGGATGCCAACGTCACAGTCGTCCATAGCAATGAGCTATGATGAAGGTTACACAAATCAACCTTCATCACTCTAAGGCGGCGTCAGCTGCCCTTCTACTCCGATTGGCTTCAGGCACAGAGGAGCTTATATGTATCCAAGAACCATTGATGTATAGAGACAGGGTTTGCGGACTCAGTTTAGACGGCTATAGTACTCTGTACGCAGCCGACCAAGGTAAGACCAGGGCTAGTGTTATGGTCAAAAACATCCTTAAAGCTTTCATTCTTTCTGATTTTAGCGATAAGGACACATGCACTGTCGCAGTAGAATGCAAAACCAGTACGGTTTGGTTTATGAGCTGCTACATGGCACACGACCAGGGTGATAATCCTCCTAACTCCACAACCAGGAAGGCGATGTCGTATGCTAACAGGCGCAACATCCCCCTAATAATATGTGCTGATGCTAATGCACATCATACCGTCTGGGGAAGCTCGGATGTCAATCCACGAGGTGAGTCGCTTTTGGACTTCATAGTAGAAAACGAACTAACAGTAGTTAATAGGGGTAGTGAGCCCACTTTTATTGTGACTAACAGAAGGGAGGTTACTAGTGATAAGTTCGTGGATATGATTAGCGATTGGAACGTGTCAAAGGACTGTTCCATCTCTGATCACATGTATGTTGATTTCAATTTTGCCTTTAAAGTTGATTCAGTTAAACCCTACACGAACAGAACAAGGACCAGAAGGGGACGAGCTGCCTTTGTGCCCGGTTCTTATAGACAGTATGTCCGTGCTCGACTCCGCAGTTGAGTCATTGACTGGTGTCTTAATGGAGGCAACAAACAAATCCTGTAAAAGAATCGACAGGAGGGGCAAAGCTTAGTCCATATGGTGGAATGCGGAAATTGCTGAAAACGCAAGGAAAGCAGGAAACTCTTTAATGAGGCAAAACGTAATGGTGTTTGGAACAATTACAAGTCCTCAGTAAATGGATTCAAAAATCTTATTAGGAAGGCCAAGAGACAGTCATAGAGGAAATTCTGCAGTGACGTGGAAAACTCCTCGGAGACAAGTCGGCTACGTAAGATTTTATCCTCTAAACCAGCTATTCCATCATATATACGAAAGATGGATGGATCCTGGACCACAAACAGTCGGGACACCCTTGAGGTCCTGATGACCTAGGGAGGAAACATTTAGTGGCGCTCGGGATATCTCTAATATTAGAGCTTGCCTGAGTCTCTCACATGTCCCATCAACTTGGGCAACATATAAAATCTTCTTCATCCCCAAGAGTGAGAAGACATCTCACACTATGGCTAAAGACTTTAGACCAATTAGTCTATCCTCCTTTCTACTGAAAACACTGGAGAGGATTTTGGATATTCATATAAGATCATCGTTAGGACACAATTTCCTGCCACCGGCTCAGCACGCCTACACGAAGGGAAGGTCCGCTGAAACTGCGCTTCACTCATTGGTGGGCCACATAGAGAGATCCCTGCATTACAAGGAATTTTCTTTAGTTGCATTCCTAGATATTGAGGGCGCTTTCAACAACGTTAGACATAAATCGGTTATTAACGCTATGAGACATTTAGAAATCGACCCAGCGATCATTCAATTTGTCAGCAGTATCTTGCACTTTAGGCGTATCGAATCCAACTTGGGCGAAAGGAAATTTCTTGTTGGTTGCGTCTTCCGACCCAGAAATAACATTGTTTTCACTCAATTCTACGAAACTCTAGCTGATGTTACATCCCTTTATGGGGACGTCATAATTGCAGGCGATTTCAACTCCAATCTGCTTGTCGAATCAAACTTAGTGCAGAATATAAAATTATTCAACCTTGTTTCCGCAAATATTAGCAGCGCTGCACACTTCACATCAAATAGTAACACTTTGATCGATTTATTTTTTGTCTCCGATAAGGATAACATTTTAAAATATGACCAATAATCTGACTCCTGCAAACCTGTATTAACACAATTCAGTTTCGTGATTTCAAACGTAAAAACTATATCACCTTAGAAGAAGAGTTTCTAAATATTTATTGGGAGTGCATTTACTACATGCAATCAGTAAAGGATCAGATTGGCTTCTTGGAGGAAAAAATCTTATCTCTGTATAACGCTACAGTACCTTTTCAATCGAAAAAAATTAGTAACCGTAACAGACCGTGGTTTAATGAAGAAATAAAACAACTGATAGCAGCTCGAGACTATGCGTTCTCCAGGTGGAAGCGCTTTAAAACATCTGATCTGCATAAAACATTTCGTGGGGCTAGAAAATCTGTAACAAGAGCAATGAGAATGGCAAAATCTAATTATTATGCTGAGAAATTCACAAATTCAGTATCTACAAAGACTACTTGGGGTGCAATTAAAGAAATTGGCATTGTGAATAATAGAAACAACCAACATAACGCTAGTATACCAGATCCAAATGAAATTAATCAAAGTTTTGCTAATATACCCATGAAACAAGCAAATCATGCATATTATGTCAGCTACCGTTATGAAGATATGCCACAAATAAAGTTTAATTTCGAGTGCGTAAACCAGTTCGACGTTTTCAAAAGCTGTTGTTCCATCAAGTCAAATGCAACAGGAATTGATGGCATTCATCCAAATTTCATAAAAATTATTCTTCAGCCACTATTACCATTTATAACGCACATTTTCAACACAATAATTACAACGAGCACTTATCCACTGAGATGGAAACAAGCCAAAATTCTACCAATACCAAAATCTTCTACTGAATACAGGCCAATTGCTATTTTGCCATACCTGTCAAAGGCATTCAAAAAATGTTTACGTATACAGATAGTTGAATATATACGTAATAACAATCTACTAACTGACAAGCAATCTGGGTTCTGAGCTAAGCATAGCTGCACTACTGCTCTGACTGATGTATCGGAGGATATAAGAAAGGAAGTGGATGATGGCTGCCTAGTAATGCTCGTATTGTTAGACCATTCTAAGGCATTTGATACAGTGGACCATACAATATTAGCTCAAAAACTTGAAAAAATGATGAATTTTTCTGTAAATTCGGTTAAATTGATTTCATCATAACTTGAAGTTCGAATGCAATATGTTGAAACTAAAGGTTTGACATCTTCAGAGTTTCTGCCCATTATCAGAGGTGTTCCCCAGGGTTCCATTCTCGGACCCTTACTGTTCTCAATTTATGCTAACGATTTACCTGATATTGCCGTATTAGATTATATGCTGACGACGTCCAATTATATATACATAAGTACAAGAAAACAAAATATTGAAGCATGTACTGCCAAGTTGAATGAAGATCTCAAACTTGTTGCGCATTGGACAGATATAAACGGTTTAAGTATAAATCCTTCAAAATCAAAATGTATTATAATACGTAGGCGAACACAGAAAATACAACAGCTTCCTAAAATCTGTATCAACGACCAACAAATTGAAATAGTGGATAAGGCAAAAAATCTTGGTCTCATTTTTAACAACACGCTCACATGGTCAGATCATGTAACAGTTGCTTGTGGCAGAACTTACTCAATGCTTAGAACACTATGGCAAACACAATTAGTCAATTCACAAGGTATCCTAACATGTCATATTGTCAAAATGTCCTAATATTTCACAATGGTTTAAAAATATTGTTGTACGGCTCAGCCGCTCAGCGCTGGACTTTTCTGATTAATTACGACAGCACAATAAACACAGCAAGCAACGTTCTATTTATTTAAGACACTTTTTGTTAACAAACCAACAACAATATTTTTAAACCATTGTGAAATATTAGGACATTTTGACAATATGACATGTTAGGATACCTTGTGAATTGACTAAATGTGTTACACCAATGAAGATTAGAGTACTTATTGCGAAAACATATTTGATACCAGTTCTAACCTACGGCTGTGTGATCTTTGCACGTTGTGATTCAAACAGCAAACATAAGTTGATGGTAGCTTTTAACAATATCAGGAGATATGTTTATGGCATAAAAAATTATGCTAGTAATGGCAATTATACTCATATCCATATAACTCCGCTTTCGAAAAAATTATCGGATTGTGCTATTTGAATACTTGTTGAATATAAGAACCCTTGTTTATTTGCATAAAATTATAACCACTCGTGAACCAAACTATCTCTACAACCGTTTAAACTTTAGTCGCCTCGGAAGGAACAAGAATATAATTCAATTTAGGCACCACACTTTAGTTTCGGAATGGCAATTTTTTATAACTGCAATACGTCTCTGGAACAAGCAGCGCCTTACATTTTAAACAACAGCTTTTTAGATTTTATTCATAAATAGCTAACTTTTTTTATTTAAATATGTATGTTACTATTCTTTTTTTTTCATATATGTTATATTTTATTATACCATATTAATTGTTATAATAATACACATTTTTATGCTTTTATTATATTTTTATGTTGTTGATAAATATTTTTGATTATAACGTCATTAAATTTCTACTCACTAAAACCTATGTTTTGTTGTAGAAGTTCCAAATAAAGTAAATAAATAAATAAATACTCTCCTTAAGTTTTTTAAAATAAACTGCCAGTTCTTCTGCAATATAAGCTGCGTTCGAGAACACAAAAGTTTTTAATATTTTTTACTGAACTTTACTGCATTTTACTAAATTGCGTTCGCGTACACAAAATACAGTAAATGAGAACACAAATTGAGAGCGTAAATTGACACTTCTTGACTGAGTACTTACAAATTTTTACTGCAGAAATTTTTGCAGTAAAATTTAGTAAAACAAAAAAACATATGTTTCAAAAGGTAAATAAACAAAAGTAGCAAGAAAAAGGCATACAAATTTTGAAAAAATTGTTTAAAAAAAGAAAAGTTGAAATAAAACTAAAATAAAAACAAAAAATGAATAAATATTAATTAATTAAACTTGCTTGTGAAGAATTTATATGGCTAAATACCAACTTTTGAAACTTTGTTTTGCTATGTTAATTTTTTGGAGTTGTAAAAGTGTCAAGTACTCGGGTACTTAGAACAGCCCTTGTTTTTAAAGTTATCAATAGTAAAAAAAAGTATTCGTGTGCTATTGATCAAATTATGCCGGACACAATTTAGCAAATTCAAATAAAATAAAAAACAAACAAATATGAAAGATTACATAAAATAATTTGTTTGTATTTTCCAAAAATATTCGTGTTATAAAAAGTATTTAATCGAGTACCGATAAGAAAACGAGTTAAGTAGTCAAAAGTGTAAACATTTTTCAACACTTTAATTATTTGCCATCAGCTGTTGCCTTTATTTTACGAATTTTTACAAATTTTGCGTTCGCGTACTTTTTTGGACAACAGCTTTTTGTGAGAGCAAATTTTTAAGCTTACTCATTTACTGCATTTTACTGTAAAAGTACTCAAACGCACCTATAAGCATGATGTTTTAATATATCCAAGGCATCATATATATCCAAGGGTTTTAATATATCCAAGGATTTTGCAGTCATTAAATAACACGTTTGAGTTGGATAAGGGTACATCATCATGCAAGGCAATCCCTATAACATACAAGTTCTATGGCAGTTTATGCTGCTAGGTTGGCAATATTTCCACCATTCAACACTTTTTTTCCAGAGTTTCTTTATTGAATATTCATATATTAAATAATAAGTAATCAAATCTTATCCTAATACTTTAATTCATGTCCTGCCAGTGTCCGACAAAAAATTTTCTTATCACGGTTTCTTTTCACATATTTAGGTGTTTCTGATTGGTTGAGTGCTACAGTGTGTATTCTCCTTAAGCGAGTAGGCCCCCATCATTTAAAATATTTCGAGCTAGTGGATTTGGGTGTAGTTCAAGTGTTTTTAAATATTTTACTGCGTTTTTTGTAATCATAGTTTGTACCAATGGCACGTTGAGATCCTTGTGGATATTCGAGTTTTTGACATACCAGGAAGCGGCTGTGATTATACGAAGAAGATTATTTTGACGCCTTTCAATTTTTCGATATTAGACGCTGAGGCAATGCCCCATAATTGAATACCGTATCACCAGATTGGTTTTAAGAAAGAGTTGTAAAGTAGAAGTTTGCAATCGAGACTAAGGACAGAATTTCTTCCAATAAGCCAATGAATGTGAATGACTTTTAGTTTCATTTGAGTTAATTTTGCATCTATATGGTATTTCCACGTAAAACGGCGATCTAGATGTATACCCAGATATTTTACATGCGAATGCTGAGGTATTTTTTGATTCTTGATTTTAATAGGGGGGGGGGGGGGGCATGAACCCCGACGCAAGGTGAATGTTATATGTACGCATTTTTCCTCGTTGACTATTATCCTCTATTGCTTTAACCATATTTCTAGTTGAAATATGTATATGCTCCTGTAAGTAACGAGATGCTTCATGCTCGCTTAGGAAAGCTGCATCGTCCGCAAATGTTGAAGTTTTGGTGTAGTTGTTAGTTGGCATGTCCGAAGTATATATAAGGTATAATAGTGGACCCAGGATGCTGCCTTGTGGGACTCCAACGGCAATTGCCTGAGGAGAACTTAAAAAGTCGCCTTCTTTTATAATGAATTTACGACCGACTAAGTAGCTTTCTAACAGCTTGTGTGTATTTACTGATAAGTTAAGCTCCAATTTATGTAATAAGCCCTTGTGCCAGACTTTATCAAATGCTTGAGACACATCGATGAAGGGAGCGGAACAATATTTTTTTTTCTTTAAAGGCCTTTCTTATGGCGTTTACCATCCGATGGGTTTGTTCAATTTTGCTGTGTTCTGTTCTAAAACCGAGGTAATAAAGGTTATTAATGTTGCACATCAGAAGCTGCTTTTGTACAGGCATTCTTCTCCCATCGTCTGATTTAACAGATATAAAATCTTTCATACCGGGCATCATTCTGATAATTGTCTCTCCGTAGATAAAAGAATTTAACTAAACTTTATGTTTCAATAGGTAATTTACGCCCACCTCGTGGGTTAGGTGATGACATGATCTACAAGTTTCTTTGCGTTTCTCGCTTGTCGCCTTGATGTTCCAAACTCATTAGCCAGCTTATTTTCTCTCCATGACTTAGGTGTTATGGTAAGTATCATGGTTTTCCTAGAAGTAGAAGGGTCACCAAATTTCTCCTTTAATTTTTTTAAAATTTCTTGGTCTTCTTTTTGTATGTCTTGAATCACTGGATTTTCGTTAATTAAAGGTGTGTATTCGCTTCTTGTCGAATTTACACTTGCTATTTCAAAACTTTCACTGCGATCCACAGTAACTTTCTTAGTTCGTGAAGGCTTTTCAGCGAAAAGACAACGTACGTATCTTTGTTTTGTATAGCCCCACTTTTAAGCTAAATTTTTTTTTTCTCGTTATTTATTTATTGAATCTTCATATATTTAATATGAACTAACAATAATTTATCAAATCTTAACCTAATACTTTATTTATGTCCTGCCAGTGCCAGACAAAAATTTTCTTCATCACGGGTTCTGTTCACTTATATAGGTGTTTATCTCTCATCTAGTTGGGTAAGTGCTGCAGTGTCTCTTCTCCTTAAGCGAGTGTGGCCGCCATGATTTAAAATATTTCGAGCTAAAGGATTTTTGTGTTGTTCAAGTCTTTTTAAATATTTTACTGCATATTTTGTAATCATAGTTTTTACTAATGGCACGTTGAGATCCTTATGAATGTTTGAGTTTTTAACATACCAGGGGTCGGCTGTGATTATACGAAGAAGTTTATTTTGGCGCCTTTGAATTTTTTCGATATTAGAGGCCGAGGCAGTGCCCCATAGTTGAATACCGTAGCACCAGATAGGCTTTAAGATAGAGTTGTAAAGTAGAAGCTTGCAATCGAGTCTAAGAACAGAATTTCTTCCAATAAGCCAATGAATTTGGATGGCTTTTAGTTTCATTCGAGTTAATTTTGCCTCTATATGGCATTTCCACGTTAATCGCCGATCCAGATGTATACCGAGATATTTTACATGCGAATGTTGAGGAATAATTTGATTATTGATTGTAATAGGGGGGCAAGATTCCCGGCGCAGGGTGAATGTTATATGTACGCATTTTTGCTCATTGACCATTATCCTCCATTGTCTTAGCCATATTTCTAGTTGAAATATATGATGCTGTAGGTAACGAGATGCTTCATAACGGTTTTCGTGGACGCTTAGAAAAGCTGTGTCGTCTGCAAATGTTGAAGGTTGGGTGTAGTTGTTTGTTGGCATGTCCGAAGTATAAATTAAGTATAATAGAGGGCCCAGGATGCTGCCCTGTGGGACTCCAGCGCCAATCGGCTGAGGTGAACTTAAGAAATTTCCTTCTTTAATAATAAATTGACGACCGACTAAGTAGCTTTCTAACAGTTTGTGTATGTTTGCTGGTAAATTTTGCTTCAATTTGTGTAATAAGCCTTCATGCCAGACTTTGTCAAAAGCTTGCGAAACATCGATGAAGAGTGCTGAGCAATATTTTTTTTCTTCAAATGTTTTTCTTATGACATTTACTATTCGATGAGTTTGTTCAATTGTGCTGTGTTTTCTTCTAAATTCGAATTGATGGTTTGGAATACATCTATTTTCACTTAAAATCGGTGTTAATTTTGAAACTAATAATTTCTCAAATAGCTTTGACATATTTGATAATAAGCTAATAGGCCTATAAGACTCAACTTTCGTATGATCTTTACCTGGCTTTGGTATCATGGTAACTAAGGAAACCTTCCATTTTTGAGGAAAGTATTCAAGGCGTAAAATAGCATTAAAAATAAAAAGAATAATTTTCTTTGCTACGCGAGGTAGCTCTAATAGCATTTTATTGCTGATCTTATCAATGCCAGGTGCCTTCTTAGTGTTTAAGTCACATATAACCTTTTCGATTTCTCTCATCTCAAATCTTAGGGGAATAGCTGCTCTAGCAGCAACAGGTGGTAAATCGACCGCAATATTGTGAGATATATTAGGTGTAAATACGTTTTTCAAGTGACTTACAAACAGATTTCTTTTTTCAACATCATTTCTTGCCCAACTTCCATTCAAGTTTCTTAATGGTGGTTTAGAGACAACTGGCCTTTTGAGGTTTCTAGCTGCACGCCATAATGAGTAGTCCGATTGTGGAGTTGCATCAAGTTCCTTAAGATATTTTTCCAGAGAAGCCGTTTTCTGAGTCTGCAATAACTTTCTTAATCTTTTTGTACACTCTTTTAGCAAGTTCTTAAGTTGAGGAGATCTGTGCAATTGCCACTCTCTTCGTGCCCTCCTTTTTTCAGACAAGAGACGCTCGACATCTGTGGAATATATTTTAATAGTTTTTGTTTTTTTGGGGGCAATATTGGAATGTTGAACAGCTAGTTTCAGAAAACTGTCAAAATTATCAATAGAGCGATCTACATGCTCCGGTGTACTGAGTGGAATATTTTCTTTGCAATGGGCACTGAGATATTTTTTATATTTTAACCAATTTATTTGTGTGGCTGACGTCGCTAGGTAACCAGTCGGAGATACAATTCTATTGGGGTTCATTATAGTAACAATTGTAGGTGTGTGGTCGGAAGATAATTCTAGGGAAGCTTCAACGTGAATCGTTTCTGTGGGGATGTTTTTAACCACGCCAAAATCGATGACATCTGGAATTTTTTGCGGGTCAGCAGGCCAATATGTTGGTTGGCCGCTCGCGACAACATTTAAATTCATTTTAGAGATTGTATTAAACAAAACACGACCCTTTGGTGTTATTAGTCGAGACCCCCAGAAGGTATGTTTAGCGTTATAATCGCCAGCGGCCAGGAAACAGGGTCCTAGTGATTTATAATATTCACAATATTGGCTTTCTGATATTGAAAATCTAGGTGGAGAGTATAAAGATGAGATTACAATGCTACGATTCAGCTCTTCAACACAAATGTTCGTTGCTTGGAGATAATCCTCACGATGATCACACATTAGGTAGTGTTTGACTCGATTTTTTATCAAAATGGCAGAACCACCACAAGCTCTATCTCGAGGGTCCTGGGTATCATATAGTATATAACCATTGATGTTAAACGTATTTATTGAGGTCAAAAAAAAAAAAGCTAAATATTGAGAAATTTTCATTCCACGATTTAATAAGCCAAAAGGATTGAACATTTGTTACTAAATGTAGCCATTATAATTTGCCAATCAGTACAACACGCTGAGCAGGAGAAAACCTCTCTCCAGTGGGCGAAAACCCATATTGAGGGTTTAAAACGTGTACCTTCCTCTGCAGAGGAAGCCAATCCTGAACGGAAGCCAACCGAAGCAGCGCCTAAACGGCAACTGTCTGGGGAGGACACCCTTCTTGGTACTAAAAGGTCCAAACATACGCCTCAACGGCCGCAAAACAGGTCGTACTCAGAGAACCAAGCCGATCGGCGCAAGCCGAACGGCTCACCGCCGCCGCTTGATTTCTCCAAGCCGCGCCGCCGCCGATTTACACGGCTTAGACGGCTCAATTAAAGCCGCCGATGACAGCAGCTGGAAATTGTTCGTTTGTCTTTATAAATTGTGCTCTTGATAAGCTTCAAAATTGCGTGCAGCCTACGTCGCAGCTTCCAATTATTGGAAATCTTGACAAACTGTATATATATGTAAAATACTATCAAGAAAAAGTAGATCCTGTGGCTGCAGTGTTACAGATTTGCGTTTGTATTAATTTCTTTGTCAAAAATTGTATACATATATTAGCATCAATGTGCAACATTCAAGTGCCGTTATATTTTCTTAAAATTTTTCAAAGCGTCATTGTACTTAACAACATGCAAAAATCTCTGCAGGAATATTTATTTATTTATTTAGGTACAAATTTATTATAATTAAATTACAATAAATCTCTGATAGTGAAGTTTTTAATGTGGCAGAAGAAACTATAAAATATTACCAGCAATTGTTAAATAAAAAACAAAAAATTAAACAAGTGTCTCACATTAAGACACTGTATTGAAGTGCAGAGTGTTGGCAATATTTTGGTCATTTGGTTCAGGTTAAGGAAATTGTATATTTTAATTTTTTTCACCTTAAAGCTTACATTTTTATTAATAATGTATTGCAGAAAGCTTTACTTTTTTGAAATGGATATGGGTATGTGGTCCTAGAGATAACATCAGTTTAAAACAGTATTGAGGAAAAAACGAAATTGCACTATACCTTTATAATTATTTAATGTTTTGTACTTTAACATAAAAATAAATAGATATAGACCTGATTAATAGTTTTTCTTAAATAACAATTTTAAACATTTCAAGCCGACATTTAAGCCGCCGCCGCTGATTAATTATACCCGCGCCGCCGCCGCCGTTCAAACGCCCTCGGCTTGGTTCTCTGGTCGAACAAAGATGTGGCTAAAGACCACCTCATCTGGGCGATCATTGACCGCAACGCGAGTGACGGCACCATTTCCTCCAAGAACTGGAAGCTGGTTGTCGTCGCACTTAGTAGGGCGTTCTTGAGTGTTCTAAGGGGTAACCCTGGACCACCACCACAGCGTGAAGATGCCGGCTGGTATCATGGACACATAAAATTGATAGCGTGTGCAGATGAGCGTTCAGCGCTGCTGTACATGGATGCCGTGGAGTCCCTTGGGGAAGTTTGGCAGGGCGCTAAGATTGAGGCAATACCTCTGGCCGATGTAGCGCAAAGGCCCAGATCTATTGCCAAGATCCCCGCTGAGCCATCCGACCCCAAGGAGATCCTGGAAATAATACAGATCAGTAATCCCCAGGACTGGAAAGTATTGGGGGTTTCTGAATCTGTTGAAGAGTCCAGGAAGGCCACTGGTGTAATAAACAGTGACTCTCTGCCATCACTTCGGAAGACACAGGGGAAGATATTCTATGGATTTGGAACTATCTTCCTCCAAGTCTACAAAGGTGATGACAAAGGGAAGCCTCAAGCTCCGGTGACTACCACCACCAGTCAGTGGACTTGTGGGTGACTTCTTTGGTAATATGGAAGTGGCGGACGATGAGGACATCCTTCTGGAATCGGTCGACGACCCAGAGGATGCCAACGTCACAGTCGTCCATAGCAATGAGCTATGATGAAGGTTACACAAATCTACCTTCATCACTCTAAGGCGGCGTCAGCTGCCCTTCTCCTCCGATTGGCTTCAGGCACAGAGGAGCCTTTATGTATCCAAGAACCATTGTTGTATAGAGACAGGGTTTGCGGACTCAGTTTAGACGGCTATAGTACTCTGTACGCAGCCGACCAAGGTAAGACCAGGGCTTGTGTTATGGTCAAAAACATCCTTAAAGCTTTTATTCTTTCTGATTTTAGCGATAAGGACACATGCACTGTCGCAGTAGAATGCAAAACCAGTACGGTTTGGTTTATGAGCTGTTACATGGCATACGACCAGGGTGCTAATCCTCCTAACTCCACAACCAGGAAGGCGATGTCGTATGCTAACAGGCGCAACATCCCCCTAATAATGTGCTGATGCTAATGCACATCATACCGTCTGGGGAAGCTCGGATGTCAATCCACGAGGTGAGTCGCTTTTGGACTTCATAGTAGAAAACGAACTAACAGTAGTTAATAGGGGTAGTGAGCCCACTTTTATTGTGACTAACAGAAGGGATGTTCTTGATATTACGCTTATTAGTGATAAGTTCGCGGATATGATTAGCGATTGGAACGTGTCAAAGGCCTGCTCCTTCTCTGATCACATGTATGTTGATTTCAATTTTTCCTTTAAAGTTGATTCAGTTAAACCCTACACAAACAGAAGAAGGACCAGAAGGGGGCCAGATGCCTTTGTGCCCGGTTCTTATAGACAGTATGTCCGTGCTCGACTCCGCAGTTGAGTCATTGACTGGTGTCTTAATGGAGGCAACAAACAAATCCTGTAAAAGAATCGACAGGAGGGGCAAAGCTTAGTCCATATGGTGGAATGCGGAAATTGCTGAAAACGCAAGGAAAGCAGGAAACTCTTTAATGAGGCAAAACGTAATGGTGTTTGGAACAATTACAAGTCCTCAGTAAATGGATTCAAAAATCTTATTAGGAAGGCCAAGAGACAGTCATAGAGGAAATTCTGCAGTGACGTGGAAAACTCCTCGGAGACAAGTCGGCTACGTAAGATTTTATCCTCTAAACCAGCTATTCCATCATATATACGAAAGATGGATGGATCCTGGACCACAAACAGTCGGGACACCCTTGAGGTCCTGATGACCTAGGGAGGAAACATTTAGTGGCGCTCGGGATATCTTTTATATTCCGATAACTAGCCATCGTGTAGAATGGCTAAATCTCCAGGCCCGGATGGCATTATCCCAGCGGACCTACAAAAGAACCTGGGAATATTAATGCCATGGCTCTTGGCAATATTTAGAGCTTGCCTGAGTCTCTCACATGTCCCATCAACTTGGGCAACATATAAAATCGTCTTCATCCCCAAGAGTGGGAAGACATCTCACACTATGGCTAAAGACTTTAGACCAATTAGTCTATCCTCCTTTCTACTGAAAACACTGGAGAGGATTTTGGATATTCATATAAGATCATCGTTATTACACAATTCCCTGTCACCGGCTCAGCACGCCTACACGAAGGGAAGGTCCACTGAAACTGCGCTTCACTCATTGGTGGGCCACATAGAGAGATCCCTGCATTACAAGAAATTTGCTTTAGTTGCATTCCTAGATATTGAGGGCGCTTTCAACAACGTTAGACATGAATCGGTTATTAACGCTATGATACATTTGGAAATCTACCCAGCGATCATTCAATTTGTCAGCAGTATCTTGCACTTTAGGCGTATCGAATCCAACTTGGGCGCCTCGAACATTTCAAAGGTTGCGACTAGGGGCACCCCGCAAGGTGGTGTACTGTCACCTTTACTTTGGAATCTGAATATAAATACCCTACTCAGAGCCATGGAAAGGACGTGCTGCAGAGCGGTTGCATATGCGGATTACGTTGCAGTTGTGGCTATGGGTAAAGATCCCAGACTATTGTCTGAACTAATGTAGACCGCATTGGACGTCCTAACAAAATGGTGCCAGGGATGTGGACTGGATGTAAATCCTGCCAAAACAGAACTGGTACTTTTCACAAGGAGATACAAAATTCCCAAATTTAATACCCCGAGGATAAAAAAGGTGTCACTGGAACTGTCTGACAGCGCCAAGTATCTTAGGCTAATATTGGACAGCAAACTGAACTGGATGATGAACACCAGCTCCAGAACTAAGAAAGCGGCTACTGCATTATATTGCTGCAAAAGGGCCATTGGCCTAAACTGGGGAATTAACCCGAAGAATGTATACTGGCTATACGAACCCATTCTTTTCTACGGGGCAGCTGTTTGGTGGCCGGCGCTCAAGGTGAATAGTCATAAAACCAGGTTTGAACGTACAATGAGAATGGTGGCGATAGCGGTAACAGGTGCCATTAGGACAACCCTCTCTAAGGCATTGTTTACGATTTTAAACTGGTTACCACCAGACATTTTGGCGAAAAGAATAGCTGCGAACGCGGCGGTAAAACTAAGGGCTACCGGAGCATGGAGGGATTACAATATCGGACATGCTAACATTCTAAACGACATTAATTGGCACATGGATGTTGATTATGTCACACCCGAGCCAATCTTTGATCCTGGCTTCACGGTAAGCATTTTGGATAACGTGGTCCACTATGATGACCTGCAAATTCCCGCGAATGCGATTCGAATCTTCACGGACGGGTCCAAAACACTGTATTGTGTCGGTTCTGGCATATACTCCCAGCAGCTAAACTGGAGCATTCCTATAAGGCTGCCGGACCACTGCAGTGTCACCCAGGCCGAGATAATGGCCATCCACACAGCCGCGAGACGCATCCGGTACGGCGAAAAATCTGGAAGGGATATTCACATTATTACCGATAGCAAGGCGGTCATAAGATCCTGGAGAATGTGTTTATCACATCGAGAATTGTCCGAGAATGCCGTATGTCTCTGGAGGAGATAGCGAGACATTCACTGGTCACCCTTAATTGGATCCCCGGACGACCCCGTGTCCCACGTGTACATGGGAACTGCATGGCGGATTCGTTGGCGTATGCAGGTACCACCTTGAATCGGGACGGTTCCACATATTATGTAGTTGCTTCACTCCCAAGGTGTAAGCAACTTATAGCGCACAAGTTACATCTTATCTCCAGTCAGAGGTAGCACGATGAAACCACCTGTGGGGAAACCAGGAAAATCTGGCCCATCATAGATGGAAAAAGGACACGGTGGGCATTACAGCTGTCCATACACCATCTAAGAAACCTAATTTCGGTTATAACTGGCCACTGGCTCATTGGGAGGCACGTCCAGAGGCTGGGGCTCCTTTATAATGACTTGTGTAGAAGTTGCAGCTTTAAAAACCTTTTTAGATAAAATGGTGCAGAACTGAATTACCAAGTAGAAAGCCCTAAGCAATACCGCCAGTTTTGAAGCTTACATCATGTCTACGCTTTTTTGCAGAAGGAAGTTATCAAAAAGGTGTAGTGAGGTGTTGGTAGAAGTTTTACGAATCTTTTAAAACAACCTTTGTCCGAGGTGGATTGTTTGATCAAATATTGAAGAAAAAAAGCTATTGCCAGAGAATTGTTCAGCCATGTATCCAGATGTAGCTTGTTTGCATTCCAACTCCTTTTAAAACTCAAATTAAACAATTAAAAATAACAAGAAAACTATTAACATTGTGCTTTCTGTGAAAAAAGTCACATCTTTTTTGGGAAAAAACCCACGGGAATAAAAATCTGCGATGGAAAATTTTTTTGGAACATCCGAGTTTTTTCACGTGGAAATAATTCGCGATTGCAACTTTAGGGAAAGGGGGAATATTTCGAGAGAACAAATATTCACGATAGGGGTGATTTATAATTGTTTAAACTAGCATAACGTAATTACATCTTGAATTTAGTATTGGTATTATGCCTCGTAGTATTATATTTACAATTTGTTTTTAACTCTCAATTTGCATTTGAAATCAACCGTTTACATTGTAACTTAAATGAATTAAATAACTATAGTTTGAAAACCATTGTACTGTAAATGAAAATCTAAATGAACTGCTAATGCTATTTCGCGGATAAGTTAACATTTTCACTTGTCAATTTTTCCCGCCATGTTAATAAGCCATCTTTTTATCTGCCAAACCTTCATGGTTGGTAACTAACCTAAACTTATTAAGTTTCTGTTGAGTCATCAAACTGTGAACTACTAAATACCTGATTTTTTCCGTTTTAATACATTTAAGAAAACCAATATAGAATAAAGATAACTTTAAATACTTACGTTTTATTCTACATACCAATATAGAATCAAAGATAACTTTAAATACTTAAGTTCTATTCTACATATTAAAACTGAAAGTCAGTTATTCAATAAAATAAATACTTGTGGATTGAAATCATAAAACCCAGCGTATCTTTTATTCCAACCCACTCTTGGCTAATACGGAATTCCCCCAACGGTTTCCCACAATCGAGTCAACTCCCACTCAAGGGCATTGTAGGTCTTACTTCTTCATCTCTCGCCGGTTCATCCTACCCACCGTACCCGCAGCTAAACACGCAAGTATACAAATTTAAATACCCACCTAACCCTCGTTCAGTTTCCCAGTGCAGTCCATCTCATTGGCATATATTAATTAACATTTACTCTTTTATTCTTTTGTAAACGCTCCCCCACACACTCATTTACTCATGGTAAAAATATATGTACATTTGCATGCTATGGTAATTATTATTCATGGTCCTTCGCCGACGAAAAGCTGGTCACCTCAACAAAACAACCACCAAAATTAAACACAGAGAGAATCACAACATCAACTCAACGAGTTTACAAACAGGTTCTGCAGTTGGAAAGAAGACCGCGAGCAGCAAACAACCAAAATAAAATGGTAAAGGCGAGAAAAAAGTGAGTGAGTAAAGAAAAAAAAAATTCTTAAAACTAAAAAGTGAAAAAAGCAACAAATTAAAAAAGTGAACAAAACTAAAAAGTGAAAATCCTAAAGCTAGCAAACAGCAAAATATACTTTGATATAAATATCATCATATATATACTAAGAATATTTCTTCCACAAAAAAAATCAAACAAACAACAAAACAAAAAAGGGCATACATAGGAGTTTTGTTCTTCTTCTTTTATATTTGAATAAAAAACATTTATTTTATAAAAAAAAGGATTTTGATATTCTTTATTTATTTTTCTTTAGTATTTTTATAAACCGTTTCGATTTGATGGTTTTCTAGAACTAAATTTTTATTCTGTTCTTTACATATTCTTAGCTTAAACTTATGAACTATTTCTGCATGATCAGCACAACGATCATGGATGATGAAATTCCATTGATCGTTGGACTATCAACAAATGTACAGAAAACGAAATCAATACTTCTGTAAACAATTTCATGAATCTTTGTTTACAAAATCATTGGTTCTTCTTGTGCAATTGGTTCTTCTTGGGTGGCATATATAACTCGCCCTCCCTTAGAATTCGAGTCTCTTCGAATTAGTGTAAATAAGAAATCTTTCTTGTAAATCACAAGTAAGATAAAATAAAATGGTAAAGGCGAGAAAAAAGTGAGTGAGTAAAAAAAAAAAAAATTCTTAAAACTAAAAAGTGAAAAAAGCAACAAATTAAAAAAGTGAACAAAACTAAAAAGTGAAAATCCTAAAGCTAGCAAACAGCAAAATATACTTTGATATAAATATCATCATATATATACTAAGAATATTTCTTCCACAAAAAAAATCAAACAAACAACTAAACAAAAAAGGGCATACATAGGAGTTTTGTTCTTCTTCTTTTATATTTGAATAAAAAACATTTATTTTATAAAAAAAAGGATTTTGATATTCTTTATTTATTTTTCTTTAGTATTTTTATAAACCGTTTCGATTTGATGGTTTTCTAGAACTAAATTTTTATTCTTATCTTTACATATTCTTAGCTTAAACTTATGAACTATTTCTGCATGATCAGCACAACGATCATGGATGATGAAATTCCATTGATCGTTGGACTATCAACAAATGTACAGAAAACGAAATCAATACTTCTGTAAACAATTTCATGAATCATTGTTTACAAAATCATTGGTTCTTCTTGTGCAATTGGTTCTTCTTGGGTGACATATATAACTCGCCCTCCCTTAGAGTTCGAGTCTCTTCGAATTAGTGTAAATAAGAAATCTTTCTTGTAAATCACAAGTAAGATCACAATGGAGGTAAGTAACCCATAAATTGCATAAAAGTTGTCATTTATGTTTTGTTTTAAATATACCTCATTACTGGTATCAAGATTAATCATTTGTGGTACATCTAATAGTTCGGTTTCGTTTTCTGGTATTACATTAAAGTTAGGGATTACAATATTCATTTTAGTTTCATATCTTCTTAAAAAATAATCACCTATTTGAATTCCACATTTTTCAGTTCTTACAAAATAACTTCCATTTAAAAAATATGTGAAATTGTTACAAAAATTCGTTAAATTATGTTTAACATTAATTAATATTAAATTTCCTATATCTATCTCTTTTACAACGGTTCCAACAAATTTTCTTCTGGAACAGTTTCTATAATTATCTTTGATTAGGTTTACAATGCAATCATTTGGTTGTAACATTTTTGGTAAAAAATTTTCTTCATTTACAATAAAAGTTGTATTTTCTATTTTAACAATTCTTGTTTCATTAATGTCAATTTGCATGGCCCTTTTATTGGGAACAGGCATAATATAATTAGTTATATACATCTTGTTAAAGAATTCTGGAACCGAAATTACAAATATAATTACATCATTTGACAATGAGCCAATGTTAAATTTTATTTGGAACTATCAATATTATATAAATCAATTTCGTCATTAGTAAGAACAAATCTATTCATTACTTTATATCTTGCCATCAATATGTTTTCCTGTATTCTCTCAATCTTATCCCTGATTTGGTTAATTATCAGCCAATAACTAGTATATTTTATGACTGGTATATTATCTATAATTTCTTTTGACATACTTGCGTTAAACAAGAGCCTATTTGATTCCAACAGCAAATGAACATTTTGCATAAATTTTTGTATGTCTGTATTGATCTTTATTTGTTTGTTTAAGTTCCCTATTAACTGTTGCTGGTTCATGTCAATTTTTGGAAAGTGTGCATCAATCATTACCTTGTCCTCATTGAACGGGAATGATCTACGTTTTTTAAAAAATTTTGCTGATTCAATCTTGGATAAGGCTGATTAAAATTTGAGTTGTTCTAAGCGGAATATTTTCAGTGCAGTGGGTACTGAGATATTTTTTATATTTTAACCAATTTATTTGTGTGGCTGATGTCACTAAGTAACCAGACAGAGATACAATTCTATTAGGGTTTGATATGGTAAGAATTGTAGGTGTGTGATCAGAAGATAGTTCTAAAGAAGCTTCAACATGAATCGTTTCTGCGGGGATGTTTTAAACCACGCCAAAATCGATGACATCTGGAATTATTTGCTGATCAGTAGGCCAATAAGTTGTTTGTCCACTCGCGACCACATTTAAATCCATTTTAGACATTGTATTATACAAAACACGACCCTTTGGTGTAATGAGCCGTGACCCCCAGAAGGTATGTTTAGCGTTGTAATCGCCAGGGGCTAGGAAACAGGGTCCTAATGATTTAAAATATTTATAATATTGGCTTTCTGATATTGAAAATCTAGGTGGAGAGTATAAAGATGAAAGTACTAAGTTTCGATTTAGCTCTTCAACACATATGTTCGTTGCTTGCAGATAATCTTCACGATGATCACACATTAAGTAGTGTTTGACTCGGGCTTTTATCAATATAGCAGAACCTCCACAAGCTCTATCTCGAGGGTCCTTGTTATCATATAATATATAACCATTAATTTTAAACGTATTTCTTGAGGTCAAATGAGTTTCAGAAACCATCATTACATCAATTTGTTTACTTTAAAGAAAGTATTCTAGTTCATTTTTATGTTGGCGAATGCCGTTTGCGTTCCAAAAACAATTTTTTAAACAATTCATTGCTTGTTAAGTACAGCTTGCAATAACATCGATTGCATTCTTAACATTTCCTGCATCATTTGCACTAGTTTTTCCATGGTCTTTTCTAGACGACTTAAATTAGAAACTGGAGTCTCATCATTATTTGGCAAATCACCTTGCATTGGCATATGGTTTGATTTTCGGACGTTAGCGTAGGATGTTCTTTTATTACTAGGCTGCGGTACCTGAATGTCATTAGTGTTAACTTGATGTTATACCTGAATTTGAGGGGGATTAGGATTCGGTCCAACCGAGCGCTTGACGATAGAGTATACAGGGCATCCTCTATAGTTGGTGATTACCACCATAGTTGCTGCATTTTTTTTTACATTAGGATCGTTTTTAGACTTATCGCAGAGAGCTGTACCTTGCAATTCTCTACATACAACGCAAACAGGGGTTAAATGGCAGTATGCCTCAGAGTGACCAAATTCTTGGCAGTTTAAATATTGCACGGGACCGTTCCTTTTGTGCGGCTTCTCTATCGTTATTTTCCTATACAGGATATATTTCAGACTGTAAATGGGATGTGTTTCGTTTTTTTAAGCTTAACGTCGCCGGGTTCTAATTCCACTCGAAATAGTGGCTGGGGATTTTTTTCTCTATTTTTAATATTTATTACGTTTTTTATTTTAAAGCCCTACTCTTTTAAAAACGTTTTTATCTCACCTGGGTCTACGAATGAATCAATGCCCTTTTAAACTACCTGAAGACCTTTACTGCTGTTCAGTTGGTATGTTTAAAAGTTTTTTTAATGCTCCTAATTTAGTTATTACTTTACGAAAATCATCTTCACGATTAACTTGTATTTTTGTTTCATTTATACTACCACGTTTTATTGGAGCTACATAAAAAGAATTTTCACCTATTACCGAGATCAAATTCTTTATTAAATCACTTGAGTTTTGCTCTCTAAGATATATAGGGGGTGGCTTAGAAGATTTAGTAACGTTTTGTGCTTCCGCGTATTCCTCTTCCAAAATGGCTAACCGATTTGGAGAACTTATTCTATCAGATGTACCCTCTTTTATAGCTTTTGGTACCAAAGCAACTGCAGAAGAGGCTGGGCTACGACCCGTTTTAGCACTGTTATGTACCTATCAATTCCAACTTGTACTTGAGGCTTTTGACCACTTTTTACCTGAGTTTTCCATCATGCCTGATTTGGGGGTAATCTTTTCATTGCTTGTTAAAATCGTTTCTGCCACTGAGGCACCGTTTGCAGGTTTTATATTTTTTTATTGTATTAAAATCAACTGTATTATTAGACACCGAAGGTGATACTGAGTTTTTTATTATGCCTGATTGGGGGTTAATATTTGTATCACTTATTAAAATTGTTTTTGCCGTTGAGGCAATGCTTGAAGGTTTTATATTTGTTAGTGTATCAACCGTATTATTAAATTCAGAAGGTGAGAGGGATCGCGTGCGAGTAATAGGTTTAGCCGTTAGGTATTTGCTTTCATCGATTCTTTCTTTTATTTCTGCATTTGTTTCGTTAACACTCACTGTGATATATGAATTTCTAACATTATGTTTAATTGTTTTTGCACTGTTTGCACTCATAAGAGTTTTTTTTTCTGTTTACAGTTGTGCTCTTCTTATTTGTTATTGTTTATCAACACCGAGAATAAAAAATGTGTATGTTTATATATGTATGTACATACATGTATTTTTTTTTTCTTTTATTTACTTATTTTTAATACTTTATTTGTTCACGTTTTTAGAAAAAAATAAACCGTATGCCGAGCTTAGAAAACACGACTATCTTCAACGAGCGCGACAGACAGAATCGATTTAAATTGTGTCTTTATTTTAGTTTAACGATATGCTTAAACCAAAAAAGCTTTTAAAGAAAGCTTCCATATGGATAGCTCAGCATTTTTTGAGATTTATGGTAAAGTAAAAGCTTTACTGATGCTAAAAAGAAATACTCGTCCCAACGATGGTATTTCACCCAAAATTAAATTGGCTATGGTGTTAGAGTAAGTACATATATATTTTACATATGTACATTTGTGAATCACGTATACATACATCCATATGTATGAATATGTATACCAATTATTTTAGATATTTAGCATGCGGAACGTTGCAACGGCATATTGCTAGCTGCTATCGAGTAAGGAAACAGAAATTTGGTGTCATTATTGACGAAGTTTGCAATGCCATTTGTATTGCGTAAAAATACCAGATTCCACCTATGACATAGGAAGAAATAGTTCGTATTGCTTCAACAGTGGCAGTTAAATGCCCCCAAAATTCTGGGAGCCTTTTTATAACTATAAGGTACATAAGTATTTCTAACCACCAATAAAATATTAATAAATATCAATTTCTTTTTTAAAGGGATTATTCAGCACGGTGCTAATTGCAGCAGTCGATGGTGACTACCGATTTATTTAAATAGATATTGGTGCTTACGGAAGTGAAGGAGATTCCAATATATTTGATAAATGTACGCTTGGCACTGCCATTCGCCAAAATCGAAGCCTGGTAAGCGTCTTAATGGCGATGAGAACATCTTTAATTACCGGCTGAGCAGGGCGAGACGTTGCGTAGAAAATGCATTTGGATTGATGTGATCCAAGTTTTTCTGCCTGTCTCGCAAGATGTTTTGCAGGCCTGATCGTGCCAATCTAATTGTCAAACTTGTGCGCACTTACAAAACTTCTTGATACAAGCCAGATAAGTGCAATACTCTCCTGCAAATTACGCAGATTACATTAACGAATCTGGAGATTTTGTCAGTGGAGAACTTAGGAACCAGTTGCCAGCCGATTCTCTCTTTTTCTCCTAGATCCACTGCGCATACTATGGGAGACAAGATGATTCAGGCCGTATTGTTAGAAACAAGATTTCAACATATTTCCACTCAGAAGAATTTTATCTTCCTTCGCAAAGAAAATATGCCTTCTTAGAGTAATTCAATATAATAAAAATCAATCATTTTTCTTGGGACGGGCAACCATCAGCGCAAACCCGTAGTTGTCGTTTCCCTACCAAACAAAACACTTCACCTGTTGTAACCTTACCGCACCCTTATTACCTTCAAAATCACAATAATTTTTCTGGCGATCATACCATCAACGCAAACAAAACATGTTTTCATCCTTACTGGAGTTTTACTACTATTGATTTTTAATACATTCACCATTTTGTTCATGTCTAGATTGTCTTAAATTGTATATTCAGGTATGTGAAGGAAGACGATGATAAATCGAGAATATTCTTTTCAGTAGCTATAAAATTGACTTAAAATACATTTTTCTCTTTCCCCCCTTCTATATTGTTTTGAATTTTATATTATATATGTTAATTGAACTGTACTTAAAAATTAAGACTTTTCATCATGAATTTCCCAAGTTTTCCAAAAATACTAAAAAACCCCAAAATAAAGACATAAACAAAGACTTTATTCACTTATTTAATCAACCCGCTAATTATGGGCCGCAATGTTGATGCATATGTATGTATATTAATTTTATTAATATTTTAATTATAACAAAGAAACTAACTTTAAAATGAAATCGATATTCGAGCCAATTTAATCGATTTTAAAAATTAAAATCGAGCAAAATACTTTGTCTAAAATCGAAAATGCGTTAATAATTATTACAGCCATTACATATTCCTAATAAAATAATTGTTCTAAGTTCTTTCATAGACAAAACATAAAGAGTGGATCTCCAAAAGCAAAACAAGGTGGTTCCCAAAAAAGCATCTAAACTTTGCACATACTCGATAACAATATCAAGAACAGAATAACAGACAATACTTAAACCCAGCATAACGCCAATGTTATTATGCAGACGGTAGCAAATGTATATTCCAAAGTATAAAAATAGCACGATTTGTTTATTACCATGTTAAAATTAATTATATATTAATAATATTTTTATGCTTTGTATATTAACTTTAAACAACAATAATTCTAAATATTGTTATTAATTTAAAAATACAAACATATTGTACATACATATCGTTACCTAAAACGCAAAAGACCCTAACTAACCAGAAATTAAAAATCGAATTTTTCATTGATTCTGATGTTATTGCATTAACAAAAATGTCCACAATAAATTTTGATTTCGTTCGTCCAAACTTAGAGATTTTATTAACAAAAACTCTTAAAGTCATAACTAACAGTTTTCATTATATGCAACTTTCTTATTTGTAAAAACCACTGGTTGGCCTTACAAGAAATAGAAGAATAGAAGAAAAACTAATTTTAAGCAGTTTAAGGTAATTTATCAGTATGTGGGTAATGAGAGTTTAGCGCCAATGTGGAAAAAAGCCATTAAAATGAAGCAAAACCCATTAAAATGGGAGCAAAAGCCATTAAAATGGAGCCATTAAAATTGATTGTTGGGCGCAAAACCCATTAAAAGTGGAGCAAAAGCCATTAATATTTAAATTGAATAAAAAGGTTTCCCTCAACAATAAATTTTATTGTATTTATCAAAAAAAAATTTTCTTTTTGAATTTATCACGTCAAAAAAATCATATTCACCCTAATCGCAAATTTTAAGGGAAGTAATTCTAGGGAATAATTTTTTTTCCTTGGTATCTCCTTTTGTTAGGGAATAAAATAAATATCGTTGGGAAGTCTAACATTCTATTGTGAATTAATCTTATTTTATTTTTTGCGCTTATTTTTGTAATTTTTTTTAATAAATTGTCATTATGCAGTAAACAGTATAGTATTTCGCTCCGATTAATGTTTTAAGAAGGAAAAAATTTATCAAGAAAATAAAAAGAGAAATTTGAGGGATGCATAACCTCCAGTGTGTTTATCGGTATTAATGTACATATGTATGTATGTAAGTGAAAGCATGAACAATTTTTGGCAGTAAATATATAAATAAATTATTTGCAAGTTCCAACAAGTTTTCAGAGTTGACAAAGCAGCTTTAAAAACCTTTTTAGATAAAATGGTGCAGAACTAAATTACCAAATAGAAAGCCGTAAGCAATACCGCCGGTTTTGAAGCTTACATCATGTCTACGCTTTTTTGCAGAAGGAAGTTATCAAAAAGGTGTAGTGAGGTGTTGGTAGAAGTTTTACGAATCTTTTAAAACCTTTGTCCGAGGTGGATTGTTGTATATGTAAATGTTTTCTTGGATACATAATTTTTTGAAATCACGTTTGTAGCCTGGTATTGCAAACCCTAAATATCTAAATCTAAATATTTGAAAAGAATTATTGAAAACTAAGGTAATATAAGAATTAAAATAAAATTTTAAATAAATGAATTAATAAAAAGTTCGCTTTCAGAATTTTAAAGCGACATTCTAGTTTGCTATTAAAACTTAGTTTTTTATTTTACAAATCTTTAAAATTCTTATAAATATGATGCAAGGTGGGAGTTTAAATTCAAGCTGCATATTATGCGCGGAGCCCGATGATGAAAATATGGTTACTTGCTCCAAATGTCTTGGTAGTTATCATCATTCTTGCGGGAACATACATGACAGCGTAGAGATTTTTACCTGGGTCTGTCAAAACTGTTCCGTGCAACAACAAGAAACGTGCGAACCTAACCTTATTCAGCTGGGCTCACGACAAGAGGTGATTGATACTACAATACAGTCAACAGATTCAATACCAAGAGGTCGAGATACCGCCAATGTCAATGCAAACCAACCATCTCCTCTCCATTTAAATATGAGCGCTGAAAAACAACTCCAGCTACAGCAGCTTGAAGAGGAGATGCAACTGAGAAAAGAATATCTACAACGAAAATATGATTTGCTTCGTTCTACTAACAATGATAATCAGTCATTTTCTCACTGCAGGCAAATAACAAATGCATGGCCAATGGAAGGCAATAATTATGATAAAAGTAATAATAATTATAGCAGGTCACAGAGTATGCAAGGTTGTTATCAAACCGTGAGTATGAATAGAACGCAAAATAACTCTCAAAATATCAACACAAATCAAGCAGATGGTATTAATTCACAATCACGCAACGTTTATCAACATGCGAACTTAATTTCATCTTCTAATATAAATAACAATCATTCACGTCGTTGTGAATATTCTACACAAACAATTCACAATATTTCTCCACCACAATGCCAAAGCACAAATATTAACAGAGCTAATATGACATTTGTAAATCATCGCTCACTGAACATACCTCATGCTAACAATCAAAATAACTTTACAGCTGGTTCGCAAAATACAAATTTGGGTACAAATGCAAATAATACGAACAATAATTTCAACAATATTACAACGGCACAACTTGTTGCTCGACAGTCTATCTCTAAAGACTTACCAGCGTTCAATGGTGACCCCAAGGAGTGGGCAATATTCATAAGCGCGTTTGACCAGTGTACACGGGTAGCTGGTTATAGTAATGAGGAAAATCTTATTAGATTACAAAAGTGTTTGTATGGCAAGGCCCGAGAAACTGTCCGAAATTGTCTTATTTTACCTGATATGGTTCCGGATATTATCAGAACACTAAAAATGTATTTTGGTAGACCAGAGTGTGTGTTAACAAATTTAATTGAGAAGTCAGGAAAATTTCGCTTCAAAGGGGTAAACTTGAAGCTTTAGTAGAATTTGCTTTCGCTGTTAAAAATATATGCGCCACCATACGTGCATCAAAATTAGATGACTATTTAATTAACCCAACGTTCTTGCAGGAACTGGTGGACAAATTGCCATCTGATACTTTGCTGCAGTGGGCAATGTTTTCTAAAGACATTGTTCGCCCTAATTTGCTAGACTTTTCTGACTGGCTGTACAACATAGCGGAGGCTACATGCCGTGTCACTATTTCAGTATTTGACAGCACCAATAAATCATCTAAGCAAGGGCGCCTTAATACACACACCGACCCGGCGCCTAAAAAACAGCCATATCAGTGTTAAGTATGCAACGAAGATCACAAAATTGCCGAGTGCTCGAAATTTGCAGACATGAAAGTAACTGAGAGGTGGGAAATTGTTAAATCACAAAATTTATGTCGTATGTGCCTGCGTAAGCACCGACGTAGGTGTTGGTATAAAAAACCATGTGGGGTTAATGGGTGTGCTGTGAACCACAATTCGCTACTGCACAGCGACGAAGAGCCGTCTGGAAGCTCTGAAAGTATACTCAATAGCCACAAATCTCTTAACGAGACCTTTTTCCGTATTGTACCAGTAACTTTATATAATGACAATAAATCTGTAAGCATTTATGCTTTAATGGATGACGGGTCATCTTTAACGCTTTTAGAAAAGAAGGTTGCTGATGGTTTAGAGGTGTGCGGTGTAAGAGATCCCCTTTGTATTCGTTGGACTGGTGACATATCGCGATACGAAAACAATTCACAGCGAGTAAATTTAAAAATTTCATCCACAAAACCCAATTCAAAAATATTTCCCATCAGCAATATTCATACTGTACAAAATTTAAATTTATCAGCCGAAAACATGATTGTAAAAAATATTAAGGAAAGATATCCCTACCTTAAAAATATTCCACTTGAAGGATACCTTAATGTTGTTCCATCAATGATAATTGGTGTAAATAACCCAAATTTGATAACGCCAACGCAGATATGTGAAGGTGGCTGGCAACAGCCAGTAGCTTGTAAAACTAGGTTGGGTTGGACACTGTTTGGAGGTTGCAATTCCAATAGTGGTGGGAAACTTTGTTACCATAAATGTGTTTGTCAAAAGGATGATGAAATTCATGATATGATTAAGCAATTCTTTTCTGATGAAAACTTAGGTATTACGCCACCAGATAAAGATATTTTCTCGCCAGACGATGAACAAGCTCTTGATATTTTAAGAAAAACTTGTACTTTCATAGATGGTCGATACGAAGTGGTCCTTTCGTGGAAACGTGACCAACTAAGCTTACCAAACAGCTTGCCAACAGCTATAAATCGTTTGAAATGCATTCAAAAAAAAGCTAAAAAGGATCCAACACTAGCTGAAAATCTTAAAAATCAAATTCTAAATCTTGAACAAAAAAATTATGCTGTAAGATTACCAATTAGTTCTTTAAAAGAAAGTGGAGGTAAGATTTGGTATTTGCCGACATTTATTGTTAGAAACCCAAACAAACCTGACAAAATTCGCCTTGTATGGGATGCGGCAGCGAAATCTGGAAGTTATGCACTGAACGATTTTTTGATAAAAGGACCTGATTTTCTTATACCACTTATAAACATTTTATTTAAGTTTAGAATGGGAGCTATAGCCATATGTGGAGACATTGCTGAAATGTTCCATAGAATTAAAGTTCGAAAAGAGGATGCTTGTTCACAACGTTTTTTGTGGTGGGATGAAGATGGTTCTACACTCGTTTATCAATTAAATGTCCTTACATTTGGGGCATCCTGCTCCCCCTGTATTTCACATTATGTGCGGAATTTAAATGCAGACAAGTTTGGTACAAATCAAAACGTTATCGATGCAATAAAGAAGCAACACTATGTCGATGATTACATTGATTCAGCAAACACTGTGGAGGAAGCCATTGAGTTGGTCTTGAATGTTCGTGAGGTTCATTCTAAAGGTGGATTTTGTATGCGCAATTGGTTATCGAATTCGGCTGTAGTATTAAATGCCCTGGGAGAAAGTAAGAATTTTGTAAACAGAACATTCGAATGCAATGAAAGGTCGTCTCAGTGGGGAAAGATCCTTGGTCTTAACTGGGACCCAAAAAATGACGTATTTAAGATGAATTTAAAATTTGTCAGACTTAAGCGACCAATACTAAATTCAGAATTAATACCTACTAAAAGAGAAGTACTTCAAGTATTAATGTCTGTTTTTGATCCACTGGGCCTTGTGGTATGTTTTATGTCTAACCTAAAAGTTATCCTTCAAGAGATATGGCGACCTGGAATTGCTTGGGACCAACCTCTTAACGAAGAACTTAATAAGAAGTGGAAAAACTGGCTTAAATATTTACCAACGATTACTGAAGTGTCTATACCCCGGTGCTACTCCCTTGCTTTACAACAAAACTTTATTGCAGAGATGCACACATTCGTGGACGCCAGTGAAGACGCTTATGCAGCAGTGTCCTATTTTAGAATCGAGTATGCTGGTAATGTAGAAATTAAATTTGTAACCGCAAAATCGAAAGTAGCTTCACTTCGACCAATCTCAGTACCACGACTCGAATTGCAAGCTGCAGTCATTGGTACAAGGCTTATGAGAACAGTTAGCTGCCACGATATAAAATTGAAAAGGAAAGTCATGTGGACTGACTCAAAAACTGTTTTAAAATGGTTAAAGGGTGATCCACGAAGGTATAAGCAGTTCGTTATGTTCCGAACAGCTGAAATTTTAAAATACACAAACTCTGCAGATTGGAGGTGGGTTCCTAGTACAAAGAATGTTGCAGACTATGCCACTAAATTTAGGCCACCCAATGATACTTACAAGGCCTGGTTTAATGGCCCGTCTTGGTTAATGGAGTCTGAAAATGAATGGCCCAGAAATTTGGATCCAGTTGATGAAGACACTGTAGATAAATACATATCAGATACATATCCATGTCATTTAAATATTCACGTCCGTAAGGTAAATATTATCGAAATTAATTATGTATACTTTTCAAGTTGGTTTAGACTTTACCGAGCCGTTGGTAATTGGTTTAAATATATAGATCTCTGCTATGGAAAAGCTAAAAAAATACATATTGAAAATCATTCACTTGTATCATATCTTAATCGAGCTAAAAATATAATGTATAAGATAGTGCAGATGATAGCTTTTCCTGACGAATATTCTGCTATTAAATTAGGTAAAGAAATTCCGAAAGGCGGCGCTTGCGACAAACTTAGTCTTTATATTGACAGCAATGGAGTTATAAAAGTTAAAAATCGTGCCCAATATGCAACATCAGCTTGTGGTTTACAACGGGATCTGATCATATTGCCGGGTAATCATCATATTACAAAATTAATAATTAAAAATTATCACCTTTCTTTCCATCACTCAAATCACGAAACCGTTTTGAATGAAATTCGCCAAAGTTTTTTTTATTGTAAAACTAAGAGTAGCCTACAAACGTGTGCGCAACGATTGTCAGTGGTGCAAAAATGAGCTAGCGCAACCCGTACCACCACAAATGGCACCAGTACCTTCAGCACGCCTGGGAGCCTTTCAGCGACCTTTCACATACGTGGGGACGGACTATTTTGGCCCGATAGCAGTCAGATTAGGAAGGAAGTCTCTAAAAAGATGGGGCGTGATATTTACTTGCCTGACGATTAGAGCAATACATATTGAGATAGCTCATAGTCTTTCGACGGACTCTTTCCTTATGTGCTTAAGAAATTTCATTGCTAGGCGTGGATCACCAGCTGAAATATTCAGCGACAATGGAACAAATTTTCGTGGTGCTGATAGGTTTTTAAGAGATGAGTTAGAAAACATCAACTTTAGTGAGGTACAACGTAATTTGGCATATAAAGGAATATCTTGGAGGTTCAATCCTCCAGCGGCCCCTCATATGGGGGGAGCGTGGGAGAGATTAATAAGATCTATAAAAAATATTTTATATAAAATTTCCCCCCCTCAAAGGTTTACTGATGAGAGTTTAAGAAGTTCATTAATGGAAGTGGAAATGATTGTTAACTCACGGCCTCTTACTTACGTATCTATTGATTATGCAGATCAGGAAGCAATTACCCCCAATCATTTTATTTTGGGAAGCTCAAATGGAGCTAAGCCGTTTTGTGAACTAGACAACATAGATTACAAAATGTGCCTACGTCAAAGCGAGATATTTGCAAATACATTCTGGCGACGTTGGGTTAAGGAAATGTTGCCAACCCTTACCAGACGCAGTAGGTGGTCGCAAATTGCAAAGCCAATCGAAGTAGATGACATCGTGCTCATTGTGCATGAAAATTTAAAAAGAAATACCTGGACTAAAGGAAGGATAGTTGAAGTAGTTAAAGCTAGAGACGGACAAGTGCGAAGAGCAAAGATAAAAACTATGAATGGAATTGTCGAGAGGCCTGCTATAAAATTAATAAAGTGGAGTAAAACATCGAAAAGAGCGCTTTACTGGGGGGAGAAATGTTACCGACAAAATTTAAATTTTATGGCAGTTAAAAATATACACCAAATAGGCAAATGTTAATCTATCGATAAATTTATTTGCAACTATGAAGACACACTAAACTTTCTAACACTGCAAAAATATATATGGTTGTATATGTAAATGTTTTATTGGATACATAATTTTTTAAATCACGTTTGTAGCCTGGTATTGCAAACCCTAAATATCTAAATCTAAATATTTGAAAAGAATTATTGAAAACTAAGGTAATATAAGAATTAAAATAAAATTTTAAATAAATGAATTAATAAAAAGTTCGCTTTCAGAATTTTAAAGCGACATTCTAGTTTGCTATTAAAACTTAGTTTTTTATTTTACAAATCTTTAAAATTCTTATAAATATGATGCAAGGTGGGAGTTTAAATTCAAGCTGCATATTATGCGCGGAGCCCGATGATGAAAATATGGTTACTTGCTCCAAATGTCTTGGTAGTTATCATCATTCTTGCGGGAACATACATGACAGCGTAGAGATTTTTACCTGGGTCTGTCAAAACTGTTCCGTGCAACAACAAGAAACGTGCGAACCTAACCTTATTCAGCTGGGCTCACGACAAGAGGTGATTGATACTACAATACAGTCAACAGATTCAATACCAAGAGGTCGAGATACCGCCAATGTCAATGCAAACCAACCATCTCCTCTCCATTTAAATATGAGCGCTGAAAAACAACTCCAGCTACAGCAGCTTGAAGAGGAGATGCAACTGAGAAAAGAATATCTACAACGAAAATATGATTTGCTTCGTTCTACTAACAATGATAATCAGTCATTTTCTCACAGCAGGCAAATAACAAATGCATGGCCAATGGAAGGCAATAATTATGATAATAGT
Source organism: Pollenia amentaria (assembly GCA_943735925.1). NCBI lineage: Eukaryota > Metazoa > Arthropoda > Insecta > Diptera > Polleniidae > Pollenia > Pollenia amentaria. The sequence goes on from OX031009.1 coordinate 67,766,503, forward strand.
AATAATAATTATAGCAGGTCACAGAGTATGCAAGGTTGTTATCAAACCGTGAGTATGAATAGAACGCAAAATAACTCTCAAAATATCAACACAAATCAAGCTGTAGTGTATCCACACAATTCATTCTTTCTTACGAATAAACAAACAGATAATATTATTAAGTTAGGTCAGTAACATAACTGAATTGTTTTCGTTGTCACAATTATAAATTCTTTTTGTGTAATTCGATATCTTAAATAAACAACGGTCAACGTTCGCTTATTTATTTTGACAACAAAATCGACAACAGTAGTTCAATGTACGTTATTACATTTATGCTGATCTAACAAATTCTTTAGTTATGAATGAATTCCTTAATACACTGGACACCGATATGAGTAATAATTAATGAAAATACAATTTGATAAAGTAATTTAAAGATTTCTGTGTGCCTGATACAATACCGTATCATTTGTATGTAAGTTAATGCTAAGTACTAGAATAAGTGATTGAGTGAACTTATTGTAGTCACTCAATATTAGGTTAAGTTTTATTCTCATAAATAGTATTTAAGCAAACAAAATTTGTAAATAAAAATCAATTATTATCCATCAACCTTCGCTTGTGTTTTACTTTTAGTAATAAAACATTACATGGCGATCCTGCCAAATCTCTAATTTAATTAGACATAGCACATCTAAGAGACTTCACAGCAGTCTTGCTTATCTCTTAAGTGCTTAAATTATATTGAGCATAAATCCTTGACAGACACAGCTTAAGCTTAGTCAGGATCTATGGGCGTTTAAAAAAAAAAAAAAAAAAAAAAATTTTATTTTTCTCCCTACATATTACGGAAACCTGGGAGGAGATCCTTCGGAACCTAAAGAAAGCTGAATCACACTGGGCTTAACTGCTAGAAGAAGGAAGTACGGAGCAAAAACCAGCCATACTGGAAAGAGGCCCAAAGACAGTGAAGCCAAGAAAATGAACAGTTGAGAAGGAAGCCAAGCACCCAATTCACGGAAATCAAGAGGTAGAGAAGCCAACAGGCTTAAAAAGCAGCTTGAAGTTTTAAAACACCAACAGACCTACGAACAAGGGGAATGCCTAGAAAAAATGGAAGAGGCGATAAAGAAGAATAAAATTCAAATAAGAAAGTTAAAGAATAAAAAAAAAATAAATAAAAAAAAAATAATTATATGTAAAAGAAAAACTAGAAATATAGGAAAATGATAAAAATTTTAATAACAACAATATTAATTGAAATATGTTTTCTGTTACTATACAAAACAATATTACTAATGTTAGAAACATTATTTAAAAAAAAAAAAATTAAAAACCAATAATAAATATATAAATAAGAACAACTATTAACAAAATCAAATGTATAAACCAAAAAACCTAATAAGCTAGGATTACCAGGAGCCTAAGGAGATCAGTGAAGAAAGAAAAGTAGAATTATTGACAAATATTTGGGGAATTATAGGCAACTCTAACAATAGAAGCATTTTTGAAAAACCACAATGAGGAAATTTTTAATAACAATCATTATAATAGTATTAGTCATAGTACTGATAGGCTTTTGGATTAAAGTTAGCATTGTTAGTGCAATAGAACGAAATGTACAAGGAATTCAAAATTAAAAGAAGAAGCACTCAATTTATTAAAAATACATTTAGATAGGAAATCTTCAATACAGAAAAGACAAGTCGTAGTCATGGCATCCTTAGATTTAAATGAGCTTTCAACTATCACAAAGTTAATACCAAAATTTTCGGGTAAAACTAATGAATTGCAAACATTTTTATCAAATTTAGAAATGGTCTTTGCATCTATTTCGTCAGATAAGCATGTTTCCTTTTTCAATTTCGTTTTTAAATCAAGACTGGAATTATGTGTACAAAACAGAATTAAACAAGTACAAGTACCCACAACCATAGAAGAACTAATATCGATATTAAAAACGACTTACAAATCATTTAAGACATCCAATACTTTGCTGAATGAAATAACACGGATATCACAAAAGGATAACAACATATTGGGTTTTGCTGCAAAAATAGAGAAACTCATTACAGAATTAAACGAGGTGCAGGTATTAGAACAAGGTGAATCTAGTAGGAGCACTATAGTAAACACAAACAATAAAATAGCTTTCAATGCATTTTTGAATGGGTTAACCGACCCACAACTAATATCTACTATCTACGCAAGCCAAGTAACGACATTTTCTGAAGCTTTGAAAATTGCCGAAAGCGCTTCATCTCGTGTAGAACAACAACGGATACTACATTACAACACACAACAGAATCAAAATTCGTTAAACAGAAACTGTAGAAAATGTGGTAGAAACCATAATGGTAGATGCCCCGCAGATGGAAATAAATGCCATAACTGTGGAAAATTCAACCACTTTGCAAAAATGTGTTTGACCAAAACACCAGGCTACAACAACAGAAATCATAACAGCAACAATAACAATGGTAACATAAATTTTAACAACAGCAATAACAGAGGTAATAACAATAACAGAATTCATAATAACAGAGGCAATAACAACAACCAAAGAAGCCGAAACACAAACAACAGAAGTTATAATATAAATCACATGGAAGATCAGGGAAACTTCCAAATCCCGGAGTCAAACCGCACAGAGACTCCATTGGGAATGAACTAGACACGAAAAGAATCTATAGCATATCATCTAACCTCAGAAATTATGTAAATTTACATATCGCTGGCGTTAAGAACAGCCTTACGTTTTTGATCGATACAGGAGCAGATGTCTCGCTGTGCAAAGAACAATTTTTAGAAGGTTATGAGGAAAATCAAGATGATTATTGCAACTTAACAGGAATCACAGAAAATGTAATTAAATCACTGGGTTCTACAAAAATAAAAATTAAAATAAATAACGATGTAATTAGTCAAAAAATACAATTAGTAGAAAATAAATTTCCAATAAAAACGGATGGAATTCTTGGCAGAGATTTTTTAATGAGATATAAATGCAATATTGACTATGACAAATATGTGCTAACATTTAACATCAACAACGAAACAGTAATAATCCCGATACATGACAGTACTTACAAAATAAATGAAATTAGAATACCACAAAGAAGTGAAATAGTTTTACCATTCACAATCGAATTAGAAGAAGATGCCGTTATTACAAACAGAGAAGTTACCAAAGGAGTATTTTTGGCAAATGTAATAGTACCCAAATATGGAAATCAACATATAAAATTATTAAACGTTACCGATAAAATAGTAATCATAGAGAATCTGAAGATAGAAACCGTCCCATTAAAATATTACGATATATGTACCATTAATGAAAGGGAGAATGACGAACAAAGTTCGAACAGTCGTTTTACAAAACTTTTAAATACACTTAATCTGGATGAAGTAAACGATGAGAGCAAAAAGCAACTAATAAATATATTAAAGGAATATCAGTCAATATTCCATATTGAAGACGAATACTTAGGTATCAATAATTTTTATAAACAGACAATAAAATTGAACGACAATAGTCCTATATATATAAAAAAGTATAGATTACCACAAACTCAGACAGCAGAATTAAATTCGCAAGTGAAGAAACTCTTGGAAAGCAACATTATTGAACCATCTTTAAGCCCATATAACGCACCACTGCTGCTAGTTCCAAAAAAAGGACAAACAGATTTAAAGAAATGGAGATTAGTTGTCGATTTTAGAAAACTGAACGACAAAGTTGTGAACGACAAATTTCCTTTATCTCGTCTAGATGACATTTTGGATAAATTAGGAAGAGCAAAATACTTTTCAACATTAGATATGACAAGTTCATTTCACCAAATTGAACTTGATCAAAAATCTCGCCCGTATACAGCTTTTTTAACACCTGATGGGCATTATCAATATACAAGATTACCATTTGGTCTGAAGATATCTTCCAACAGTTTTCAGCGAATGCTAACAATAGCTTTATCTGGGTTGGAATCCGAAGCTTTTATATACGTAGACGATATAATAGTATTCGGATGCAGTCTAAAACATCATAACGAAAGTCTTGTAAAAGTATTTGAAAGGTTAAGAAAATACAATTTGAAACTTAATGCTAAAAAATGTTGTTTTTTGAAACCGGAGGTAATATATCTAGGACATTTAATAACTTCAGAAGGAATTAAGCCAGATCCAGAAAAATTTGATGCTATAACTAAATATCCCGTACCCAAGAATGCTGACGATGTAAGAAGATTTGTGGCATTTTGTAATTATTACAGACGATTTATTGAGAACTTTGCTGATATAGCGAATTGTTTAAACAAATTATTAAAAAAAGGTCAAAAATTCGAATGGACTGAAAGATGTCAAAGAGCATTCGATACTCTAAAAAATAAACTTATTAGTCCACCTATTTTGCAATATCCAAATTTCGAAAAACCGTTCGTCCTAACAACGGATGCATCAGAATTTGCTTTAGGCGCTATATTATCGCAAGGAGAAATTGGTGAGGATAAACCAATATCATTCGCAAGTCGCTCACTTAACAAATACGAAAGGAATAAATCGGTAATCGAAAAAGAATTACTGGGAATCTACTGGGGTATACAATTTTTTAGACCTTATTTATACGGCAGAAAATTTATCGTAGTAACAGACCACCGTCCATTAATTGCGTTATTCTCACACAAAAACCCAAGCTCAAAATTAACCAGAATCCGATTGGAACTATCTGATTATGATTTCCAAATAGTTTATAAAAAAGGAAAAAATAATACTAACGCAGACGCACTGTCAAGAATACAAATAGACCCAGATATATTAAAAACAATGGTACCTCAAACAATTGACGAAAATATAAAGAAAACGCTGGTGATAACAACAAATATGAAAAGAAAAATTACACAAAATGAGGAAATAAAAAATGAAGAGAATATAAAGAAAACGCTGGTGATCACAAGAGATATGAAAAAGAAAATGATACAAAATGAAGAAATACAAAATGAGGAAATAAGAAATGAGGAAAATAGAAAGAAAAACAAACAGAGAAGAGATCGATCCAAAGAAAATGGTAATATAAATCCTGAAGAGTCTGATCAACTCAAAATATGGGATTGTACATCCATAAAAGATATAAAACTTGCAAGAAAGTTAAAATTTATATTAGAAAAGTCGACCAAAGAATTCGTAGTGGAAAACAATCATGCATTAAATCAAACGGCCGTCAGATGTAGCGATAATCCCTATTATTTAGATAATATGTTGGAGAAACTACCTTCTGTTTTAAGCAGATTGAATTGTGTAAAGTTCGCACTAGAAAAAAGTGACGAGATATTTAAGAAAATAAAAATAGAAAGATTGAAAGAAATCATAAATAAAGGTAAAGAAAAAGACGTCAGAATTATACTGTATAAAAATCCTCAAAGAATTAAAAATGAAAATAAAAAACATGAATTAATTAAATTGTATCACAGCACACCATGCGGAGGACATTTCGGAGTTAGAAAAACTTTAATAAAATTAAAACAGAAATACATATGGAAGAATATGTTCAAAATGGTAAAAAATTATGTATTAAAATGTGACCTTTGTCAAAGAAATAAACAGGTGAGACACACCAAGGAACCATTATGTATCACAGACACACCAAAGGATAGTTTTTCTACTATAGTCATAGATACAGTTGGACCTCTACGACCATCAGGAAACTACCGGTATATACTAACTATGCAATGTGAACTAACCAAATACATAATAGCCGCACCAATGGAAACCAAGGAAGCGAAGTCAATAGCAAAATGCTTAACAGAAAACTTGATATTAAAATATGGTATATTTAAAACACTAAAATCAGATCGAGGAACAGAATTTGTAAACGAGTTGCTTAAGGAAATATGTAGTCTGTTGAAAATAGAACAAAAATTATCAACACCATACCATCATGAAACTCTTGGTACTGTGGTAAGAAACCACAGAGTTCTGAATGAATATTTCCTATCATTTGTAAAGGATGATAATTGGGAAGAGTGGATTCCTTACTATGCATTCGCATACAACGTAACACCTCATGTAGACACAGAGTACTCACCTTTTGAGCTAGTTTTCGGAAAATTACCAAGTTTGCCAGGGAATGAAGTCATGAATCATCCAAAGGTTTACAATTTAGAAAACTATGCTAATGAATTAAAGACAAGGTTAAAGCATTCTTTAGAAAATGCTAGAAAGTTAATAGAAATAACAAAAAGAAATAGAAGTATAGAATCGTACAATAAAATGAATAGGATAGATCTTAATATAGGAGATTTAGTGTTAGTAAAATTAGAAAATAGAAGAAAAAATGAAGCACCATACATTGGCCCTTATGAGGTAGTGCATATCGATAATGTTAATGTAGAAATAAAAATAAATGGAAAAACAAAAATCGTACATAAGAATTTAGTAAAGAAATATAAACATTGTAAAATGAAACAAAACCAAAAATATTAGAACATAAGAAAAAAAAAATTTTTTTTTTAGTTATGCCTATTATAAAAAAAAAAAAAAATATAAAACTACAAATACTGAAATATAAGAATTACATAAAAATAAATTTTTTTTTAATACAAACAATATATTTAAAAAAAAAAAAATATTAAACAAAACTTTTGTATACATTTTTATTACAAACTGTAAAATCTATATAAAGCATATGAGTATTGTTCCACGCACACATCACATTACATAATAAATTAAAATTTTAAAATTCCAAACAAAATTATAAAATTTTAACTGAAAGATTGGGGGTGTAGTGTATCCACACAATTCATTCTTTCTTACGAATAAACAAACAGATAATATTATTAAGTTAGGTCAGTAACATAACTGAATTGTTTTCGTTGTCACAATTATAAATTCTTTTTGTGTAATTCGATATCTTAAATAAACAACGGTCAACGTTCGCTTATTTATTTTGACAACAAAATCGACAACAGTAGTTCAATGTACGTTATTACATTTATGCTGATCTAACAAATTCTTTAGTTATGAATGAATTCCTTAATACACTGGACACCGATATGAGTAATAATTAATGAAAATACAATTTGATAAAGTAATTTAAAGATTTCTGTGTGCCTGATACAATACCGTATCATTTGTATGTAAGTTAATGCTAAGTACTAGAATAAGTGATTGAGTGAACTTATTGTAGTCACTCAATATTAGGTTAAGTTTTATTCTCATAAATAGTATTTAAGCAAACAAAATTTGTAAATAAAAATCAATTATTATCCATCAACCTTCGCTTGTGTTTTACTTTTAGTAATAAAACATTACAAAGCAGATGGTATTAATTCACAATCACGCAACGTTTATCAACATGCGAACTTAATTTCATCTTCTAATATAAATAACAATCATTCACGTCGTTGTGAATATTCTACACAAACAATTCACAATATTTCTCCACCACAATGCCAAAGCACAAATATTAACAGAGCTAATATGACATTTGTAAATCATCGCTCACTGAACATACCTCATGCTAACAATCAAAATAACTTTACAGCTGGTTCGCAAAATACAAATTTGGGTACAAATGCAAATAATACGAACAATAATTTCAACAATATTACAACGGCACAACTTGTTGCTCGACAGTCTATCTCTAAAGACTTACCAGCGTTCAATGGTGACCCCAAGGAGTGGGCAATATTCATAAGCGCGTTTGACCAGAGTACACGGGTAGCTGGTTATAGTAATGAGGAAAATCTTATTAGATTACAAAAGTGTTTGTATGGCAAGGCCCGAGAAACTGTCCGAAATTGTCGTATTTTACCTGATATGGTTCCGGATATTATCAGAACACTAAAAATGTATTTTGGTAGACCAGAGTGTGTGTTAACAAATTTAATTGAGAAGTCAGGAAAATTTCGCTTCAAAGGGGTAAACTTGAAGCTTTAGTAGAATTTGCTTTCGCTGTTAAAAATATATGCGCCACCATACGTGCATCAAAATTAGATGACTATTTAATTAACCCAACGTTCTTGCAGGAACTGGTGGACAAATTGCCATCTGATACTTTGCTGCAGTGGGCAATGTTTTCTAAAGACATTGTTCGCCCTAATTTGCAAGACTTTTCTGACTGGCTGTACAACATAGCGGAGGCTACATGCCGTGTCACTATTTCAGTATTTGACAGCACCAATAAATCATCTAAGCAAGGTCGCCTTAATACACACACCGACCCGGCGCCTAAAAAACAGCCATATCAGTGTTAAGTATGCAACGAAGATCACAAAATTGCCGAGTGCTCGAAATTTGCAGACATGAAAGTAACTGAGAGGTGGGAAATTGTTAAATCACAAAATTTATGTCGTATGTGCCTGCGTAAGCACCGACGTAGGTGTTGGTATAAAAAACCATGTGGGGTTAATGGGTGTGCTGTGAACCACAATTCGCTACTGCACAGCGACGAAGAGCCGTCTGGAAGCTCTGAAAGTATACTCAATAGCCACAAATCTCTTAACGAGACCTTTTTCCGTATTGTACCAGTAACTTTATATAATGACAATAAATCTGTAAGCATTTATGCTTTAATGGATGACGGGTCATCTTTAACGCTTTTAGAAAAGAAGGTTGCTGATGGTTTAGAGGTGTGCGGTGTAAGAGATCCCCTTTGTATTCGTTGGACTGGTGACATATCGCGATACGAAAACAATTCACAGCGAGTAAATTTAAAAATTTCATCCACAAAACCCAATTCAAAAATATTTCCCATCAGCAATATTCATACTGTACAAAATTTAAATTTATCAGCCGAAATTATGATTGTAAAAAATATTAAGGAAAGATATCCCTACCTTCAAAATATTCCACTTGAAGGATACCTTAATGTTGTTCCATCAATGATAATTGGTGTAAATAACCCAAATTTGATAACGCCAACGCAGATATGTGAAGGTGGCTGGCAACAGCCAGTAGCTTGTAAAACTAGGTTGGGTTGGACACTGTTTGGAGGTTGCAATTCCAATAGTGGTGGGAAACTTTGTTACCATAAATGTGTTTGTCAAAAGGATGATGAAATTCATGATATGATTAAGCAATTCTTTTCTGATGAAAACTTAGGTATTACGCCACCAGATAAAGATATTTTCTCGCCAGACGATGAACAAGCTCTTGATATTTTAAGAAAAACTTGTACTTTCATAGATGGTCGATACGAAGTGGTCCTTTCGTGGAAACGTGACCAACTAAGCTTACCAAACAGCTTGCCAACAGCTATAAATCGTTTGAAATGCATTCAAAAAAAAGCTAAAAAGGATCCAACACTAGCTGAAAATCTTAAAAATCAAATTCTAAATCTTGAACAAAAAAATTATGCTGTAAGATTACCAATTAGTTCTTTAAAAGAAAGTGGAGGTAAGATTTGGTATTTGCCGACATTTATTGTTAGAAACCCAAACAAACCTGAAAAAATTCGCCTTGTATGGGATGCGGCAGCGAAATCTGGAAGTTATGCACTGAACGATTTTTTGATAAAAGGACCTGATTTTCTTATACCACTTATAAACATTTTATTTAAGTTTAGAATGGGAGCTATAGCCATATGTGGAGACATTGCTGAAATGTTCCATAGAATTAAAGTTCGAAAAGAGGATGCTTGTTAACAACGTTTTTTGTGGTGGGATGAAGATGGTTCTACACTCGTTTATCAATTAAATGTCCTTACATTTGGGGCATCCTGCTCCCCCTGTATTTCACATTATGTGCGGAATTTAAATTTAAACGTTATCGATGCAATAAAGAAGCAACACTATGTCGATGATTACATTGATTCAGCAAACACTGTGGAGGAAGCCATTGAGTTGGCCTTGAATGTTCGTGAGGTTCATTCTAAAGGTGGATTTTGTATGCGCAATTGGTTATCGAATTCGGCTGTAGTATTAAATGCCCTGGGAGAAAGTAAGAATTTTGTAAACATAACATTCGAATGCAATGAAAGGTCGTCTCAGTGGGGAAAGATCCTTGGTCTTAACTGGGACCCAAAAAATGACGTATTTAAGATGAATTTAAAATTTGTCAGACTTAAGCGACCAATACTAAATTCAGAATTAATACCTACTAAAAGAGAAATACTTCAAGTATTAATGTCTGTTTTTGATCCACTGGGCCTTGTGGTATGTTTTATGTCTTACCTAAAAGTTATCCTTCAAGAGATATGGCGACCTGGAATTGCTTGGGACCAACCTCTCAACGAAGAACTTAATAAGAAGTGGAGAAAGTGGCTTAAATATTTACCAACGATTACTGAAGTGTCTATACCCCGGTGCTACTCCCTTGCTTTACAACAAAACTTTATTGCAGAGATGCACACATTCGTGGACGCCAGTGAAGACGCTTATGCAGCAGTGTCCTATTTTAGAATCGAGTATGCTGGTAATGTAGAAATTAAATTTGTAGCCGCAAAATCGAAAGTAGCTTCACTTCGACCAATCTCAGTACCACGACTCGAATTGCAGGCTGCAGTCATTGGTACAAGGCTTATGAGAACAGTTAGCTGCCACGATATAAAATTGAAAAGGAAAGTCATGTGGACTGACTCAAAAACTGTTTTAAAATGGTTAAAGGGTGATCCACGAAGGTATAAGCAGTTCGTTATGTTCCGAACAGCTGAAATTTTAAAATACACAAACTCTGCAGATTGGAGGTGGGTTCCTAGTACAATGAATGTTGCAGACTATGCCACTAAATTTAGGCCACCCAATGATACTTACAAGGCCTGGTTTAATGGCCCGTCTTGGTTAATGGAGTCTGAAAATGAATGGCCCAGAAATTTGGATCCAGTTGATGAAGACACTGTAGATAAATACATATCAGATACATATCCATGTCATTTAAATATTCACGTCCGTAAGGTAAATATTATCGAAATTAATTATGTATACTTTTCAAGTTGGTTTAGACTTTACCGAGCCGTTGGTAATTGGTTTAAATATATAGATCTCTGCTATGGAAAAGCTAAAAAAATACATATTGAAAATCATTCACTTGTATCATATCTTAATCGAGCTAAAAATATAATGTATAAGATAGTGCAGATGATAGCTTTTCCTGACGAATATTCTGCTATTAAATTAGGTAAAGAAATTCCTAAAGGCGGCGCTTGCGACAAACTTAGTCTTTATATTGACAGCAATGGAGTTATAAAAGTTAAAAATCGTGCCCAATATGCAACATCAGCTTGTGGTTTACAACGGGATCTGATCATATTGCCGGGTAATCATCATATTACAAAATTAATAATTAAAAATTATCACCTTTCTTTCCATCACTCAAATCACGAAACCGTTTTGAATGAAATTCGCCAAAGTTTTTTTTATTGTAAAACTAAGAGTAGCCTACAAACGTGTGCGCAACGATTGTCAGTGGTGCAAAAATGAGCTAGCGCAACCCGTACCACCACAAATGGCACCAGTACCTTCAGCACGCCTGGGAGCCTTTCAGCGACCGTTCACATACGTGGGGACGGACTATTTTGGCCCGATAGCAGTCAGATTAGGAAGGAAGTCTCTAAAAAGATGGGGCGTGATATTTACTTGCCTGACGATTAGAGCAATACATATTGAGATAGCTCATAGTCTTTCGACGGACTCTTTCCTTATGTGCTTAAGAAATTTCATTGCTAGGCGTGGATCACCAGCTGAAATATTCAGCGACAATGGAACAAATTTTCGTGGTGCTGATAGGTTTTTAAGAGATGAGTTAGAAAACATCAACTTTAGTGAGGTACAACGTAATTTGGCATATAAAGGAATATCTTGGAGGTTCAATCCTCCAGCGGCCCCTCATATGGGGGGAGCGTGGGAGAGATTAATAAGATCTATAAAAAATATTTTATATAAAATTTCCCCCCCTCAACGGTTTACTGATGAGAGTTTAAGAAGTTCATTAATGGAAGTGGAAATGATTGTTAACTCACGGCCTCTTACTTACGTATCTATTGATTATGCAGATCAGGAAGCAATTACCCCCAATCATTTTATTTTGGGAAGCTCAAATGGAGCTAAGCCGTTTTGTGAACTAGACAACATAGATTACAAAATGTGCCTACGTCAAAGCGAGATATTTGCAAATACATTCTGGCGACGTTGGGTTAAGGAAATGTTGCCAACCCTTACCAGTCGCAGTAGGTGGTCGCAAAATGCAAAGCCAATCGAAGTAGATGACATCGTGCTCATTGTGGATGAAAATTTAAAAAGAAATACCTGGACTAAAGGAAGGATAGTTGAAGTAGTTAAAGCTAGAGACGGACAAGTGCGAAGAGCAAAGATAAAAACTATGAATGGAATTGTCGAGAGGCCTGCTATAAAATTAGCTGTACTAGACGTCGGCAATAAAGTGGAGTAAAACATCGAAAAGAGCGCTTTACTGGGGGGAGAAATGTTACCGACAAAATTTAAATTTTATGGCAGTTAAAAATATACACCAAATAGGCAAATGTTAATCTATCGATAAATTTATTTGCCACTATGAAGACACACTAAACTTTCTAACACTGCAAAAATATATATGGTTGTATATGTAAATGTTTTATCGGATACATAATTTTTTGAAATCACGTTTGTAGCCTGGTATTGTAAAACCTAAATATCTAAATCTAAATATTTGAAAAGAATTATTGAAAACTAAGGTAATATAAGAATTAAAATAAAATTTTAAATAAATGAATTAATAAAAAGTTCGCTTTCAGAATTTAAAAGCGACATTCTAGTTTGCTATTAAAACTTAGTTTTTTATTTTACAATAGTTATGTCAAATATAAAGGAATTCTAAAAAAAATGTGTATTGGGTTTTCCGCTTTAAAAATAATGCCCCATATGCTAAACAAAAATTTCTTATAAAACATCAACTTCCAATCTAAAAAAACATGAACAGCAAACATCCAACAGTAGCCCTGCCTGAAAGCTGGAGGAAGATTCTAAGTATTATTAACATTCAATTAACTGGAATTAAATATGTATGTATAAAAAATATATAGGTTTAAAAACGCGAACCGAAAATTTTAAATGATGATTTAGAAATTGTTACTTCATAGTTGGCATCTTCCTCGCCAAATACAATCCAAAACAAGACTGTCTCAAATTCAGAAAAAAAAATTTCATACATTGCGCATCGAAATTTTTACGTCAACCAAAAGTGTCCACATTGTTTAGGACCTCCCAAAATTACAGAAGAGACAAGAAATTGCTACTTCTTTTTTAAATTTAAATTTGATGTTAAACCATTTATCGTAGTTCAAGATTCTGGAGTTTAATCTTTTGTTGCTGCTTAAAACCCATTTTATTAGCTACCAAGAAGGCACTCAATATGGAAGACCGCTATTTCGGCATTATACGAGGAATGTCTGCTCAAAATTATCGCGTGTACCCTTTAGAGGATTTAAACAAGAAAAGGTTGGCAGCGCCTAAAAGGAACAGAAAGGGACAAACATAAAAAAAATTTCGGGAAGAGGAAGAGAATAAATAAACAAGCAAACAAACTGATGGTTACTAAATGACTGAAAGTTTTTCTTGGAAAGTGATATTGGACGACATTTTGCTAGGTCGAGGTTTCTTGGCCGCTTTTGGTTATGCTCGCGCTCCAACGAGTAAGTATCTTCAAAAAAGGAATAACAAAGTAAGATTTGCTTCAGACGTAAGTTTAATATTTAATTGGCTGTTAAACTGTTTATTTAATTTAAATTGTTTTTTTTTCAGTATTTGTTTATTGAATCTTCATATATTAAATATGAACTAACAATAATTGGCAAAAGTGCACTTTACGGAAAAAAAAGTGGACCCCCTCTGGAATAAAAAAAGAAAAAAACCAAAATTAAAATTTAAGGGGGCTGAGGCCCCTGGGACCCCATGGATCAAAAAAAGCGGCCCGCCCACTTAGTGGTATGTGTGGGTACTCAAATTAAAGATAATTGTGTAAAAAATACGAAATTAATAAAATTTAGGTCGAGTGGGACTTCTGGGTCCCTCTGGGGGTAAAAAATTTGCCCCTCCCACTCTTATAACTATGTGTGGGTACTCGAATGAAAGGTATTTTGCTTACGATTGTAAATATTTTGTTTTTATTTTGCGTAGACAAACAATTTGTTATAAAAATCGCGGGATTTTTTTTATTTTTTTGTAACTAAAGCTTTTTTATATAGCCGGCCTTCGGCCGGGCGAAAGGATTTTCTCCTCTATGGTATAACAAAGACCGGCTTCGCTAACTAAAGCTTTTCTGTATAGCCGGCCTTCGGCCGGGCGCAAGGATTTTCTCCTCTATGGTATAACAAAGACCGGCTTCGCTTACTAAAGCTTATCTGCATAGCCGGCCGTCGGCTGGGCAAAATGATTTTTTCCTCTATGGTGCAACAAAGACCGGCTTCGCTAACTAAAACTTCTCTGCATACCTATAAAAGATACATAAATTAACCTAGAGAGGAAAATATTAAACGAATACAAAAACAAAATACATATTTGCAATCGTGAGCAAATTACCTTTAATTTGAGTACCCACACAGATATACATAAGTGCTATGGGTGGGGACACTTTTTTTGCCCCAGAGGGCCCTAGAAGTGCCGCCCACCCAAAATTTTATTATTTTCGTTTTTGTTGCATAATTACCTTTAATTTGAGTACCCACACATACCATTCAGTGGACGGGGCGGTTTTTTGGACCCAGGGGTCCCCACGGGCCTCAGCCCCCTCAAATATTAATTTTGGTATTTTTTTTTTAATTCTGGATCGGGTGGAATATTTTTTATATTTTTTTTTTCGTACGCCCCGTAAAGTGCACTTCAGCCCAATAATTAATCAAATTTTATCCTAATATTTACTTTGTGTCCTGCCAGTGCTAGACAAAAAAGATTTAGTTATCACGGTTTCTGTTCACTTGTGTAGGTGTTTATCGCTCATCTGATTGGGTGAGTGTCTCTTCGAGTGTGGCCGCCATAATTTAAAATATTTCTAGCTAATGGATTTGGGTGCAGTTCCAGCCTTTTTAAATATTTAACTGCATATTTCGTTATCATAGTTTTTACTAATGGCACATTGAGATCCTTGTGGATATTTGAGTTTTTGACGTACCAGGGGGCGCCTGTGATTATTCGAAGAAGTTTATTTTGGCGCCTTTGAATTTTTTTGATGTAAGAAGCCGAGGCAGTGCCCGTAGCATCAAATTGGCTTTAATATAGAGTTGTAAAGAAGAAGTTTGCAATCGAGACTAAGAACAGAATTTCTTCCAATAAGCCAATTAATTTGGATTGCTTTTAGTTTCATTTGAGTTAATTTAGCTTCTATATGCCATTTCCACGTTAAACGTTGATCTAGATGTATACCGTGGTATTTTAATAGGGGGCATGTTTCCCGACGCAATGTGAATGTTATATGTGAGCATTTTTGCTCATTGATCTTTATCCTCCATTTTTTAACCACCTTTCCAGTTCAAATATATGATTCTGTAAGTAACAAGATGCTTCTTGACAGTTTGCGTGTACGCTTAGAAAAGCTGTATCGTCCGCAAATATTGAGGTATTGGTGTAGCTGTTTGTAGGCAAGTCCGAAGTATAAATTAAGTATAATAGAGGGCCGAGGATGCTGCCTTGTAGGACTCCAGCGTTAATCGGCTGAGGAGAACTTAAAAAATCGCCTTCTTTAATAATAAATTGACGACCGACTAAGTAGCTTTCTAACAGCTTGTGTATGTTAAGTTTTGCTGCAATTTCAGTAGTAAACCCAGACTTTATCAAAAGCTTGAGACACATCGATGAAGAGTGCAGAGCAATATTTTTTTTCTTCAAAGGCTTTTCTTATGACATTTACTATTCGATGAGTTGTTCAATTGTGCTGTGTTTTCTTCTAAAACCGAATTGATGATTGGGAATACATCTGTTTTCATTTAAAATCGGCGTTAATTTTGACACTAGTAGTTTCTCAAATAGCTTTGATATATTAGACAATAAGCTTATATGTCTATATGACTCAACTTTTGTGGGATCCTTTCCTGGTTTAAGGATACTTTCCACTCTTGTGGGTAGTATTCAAGGCGTAAAATAGCATTAAAAATTAGTAGAATAATTTTCTTTGCTATGCTGGGTAGCTCCAAAAGCATTTTGTTACTGATCTTATCAAAACCAGGTACTTTCTTGGGGCTTAAATCATGAATAGCCTTCTCGATTTTTCTTATCTCAAATCTTAGTGTAACAGTTGATCCAACAGCAACAGGTGGTAACTCGACCGCAGTATCGAAAGATGTATGATGGGTAAATACGGATTTCAAATGATTAACAAAAAATATTTCCTTTTCTTATGTAATTTCGTGCTCAACTTCCATTTAAGTTTCTTAATGGCGGTTTAGTGATAACTGGTCTTTTAAGATTTCTAGCTGCACGCCATAATTATTAGTCAGATTGAGGAGTTGCATCAAGTTCCTTAAGATATTTTTCCAGAGAAGCCGTTTTTTGAGACTGCAGTAACTTTCTTAGCCTTTTTGTGCACTCTTTTAGTAAATTTTTAAGTTGAGGGGATCTGTGCAATTGCCACTCTTTCGAACTCTCCTTTTTTCAGTCAAGAGACGCTCGACATCTGTAGAATTTATTTTACTATTTTTGATATTTTTGCGGGCTATGCTAGAATGTTGAACAGCTGGTTTGAGATAATTGTCAAAATTAACCATAGAAAGATTCACATTCTCCGGTGTTCTAAGCGGAATATTTTCAGTGCAGTGGGTACTGAGATATTTTTTATATTTTAACCAATTTATTTGTGTGGCTGATGTCACTAAGTAACCAGACAGAGATACAATTCTATTAGGGTTTGATATGGTAAGAATTGTAGGTGTGTGATTAGAAGATAATTCTAAAGAAGCTTCAACATGAATCGTTTCTGCGGGGATGTTTTAAACCACGCCAAAATCGATGATATCTGGAATTATTTGCTGATCAGTAGGCCAATAAGTTGTTTGTCCACTCGCGACCACATTTAAATCCATTTTAGACATTGTATTATACAAAACACGACCCTTTGGTGTAATGAGACGTGACCCCCAGAAGGTATGTTTAGCGTTGTAATCGCCAGCGGCTAGGAAACAGGGTCCTAATAATAAAATATTTATAATATTGGCTTTCTGATATTGAAAATCTAGGTGCAGAGTATAAAGATGAAAGTACTAAGTTTCGATTTAGCTCTTCAACACATATGTTCGTTGCTTGCAGATAATCTTCACGATGATCACACATTAAGTAGTGTTTGACTCGGGCTTTTATCAAAATAGCAGAACCTCCACAAGCTCCATCTTGAGGGTCCTTGATATCATATAATATATAACCATTAATTTTAAACGTATTTCTTGAGGTCAAATGAGTTTCAGAAACCATCATTACATCAATTTGTTTACTTTAAAGAAAGTATTTTAGTTCATTTTTATGTTGGCGAATGCCGTTTGCGTTCCAAAAACAATTTTTTAAACAATTCATTGCTTGTTAAGTACAGCTTGCAATAACATCGATTGCATTTTTAACATTTCCTGCATCATATTTCCCATAGTGTTCGTAAAGTTAGTTACTGTTTGCACTAGTTTTTCCATGGTCTTTTCTAGACGACTTAAATTAGAAACTGGAGTCTCATCATTATTTGTCAAATCAGCTTGCATTGGCATATGGTTTGATTTTAGGACGTTAGCGTAGGATGTTCTGTTATTACTAGGCTGCGGTACCTGAATGTCATTAGTGTTAACTTGATGTGTTACCTAAATTTGAGGGGGATTAGGTTTCGGGCCAACCGAGCGCTTGACGATAGAGTATACAGAGTATCCCCTATAGTTGGTGATTACCACCACAGTTGCTGCATTTTTTTTACATTAGGATCGTTTTAAGACTTATCGCAGAGAGCTGTACCTTGCAGTTATCCACATACAACGCAAACAGGGGTTAAATGGCAGTATGCCTCAGAGTGACCAAATTCTTAGCAGTTCAAATATTGCACGGGACCGTTCCTTTTGTGCGGCTCCTCTATCGTTATTTTCCTATACAGGATATATTTCAGACTGTAAATGGGATGAGTTTCGTTTTTTTAAGCTTAACGTCGCCGGGTTCTAATTCCACTCGAAATAGTGGGTGGGGATTTTTTTCTCTATTTTTATTATTTACTAGCATTTAACCCGCTACTTCGTAAGCGCCCCTTTTTCTTATGAGGACATAGTTTTACGCCAAAGTTTATGTTTCTAGGTTTAAACCCGCTACTTTGTAAAGGGACGATTTGTACCTCCAAACGTTCGTACTTCGAAAATTTTTATTTGTGTTTTTTAGATACGTTACGAATGTGATATTTTTTTATTTCAATGTTTATTGGTTTAATAGATAGATGGCGTGGCAAAAAGTTTTAAAATACAGGTTTACTCCCCCAAAGGGTCTCATTTCAAAAAAGTACCAGACACCTAACCGCTTATTATTTTAATGAACATCAGGTTAGGGAATTTCCCGTTTTAACCTTTTCTACCCTTTAACCATAAACATTTCCAAAACTCCCATCATAGGTTATCGATTTCACGAGAGGCCAACCTCCCGGGCAAATTTCAGCATTTTACTTCAGGCGTTTAGGTCGTGCGATGATGAATCAGGCAGTAACTTTACAATTTTATATTAAATAGGTAGATGAAGAAAAAGGTTTTGAAAAAATAACAGAATTAGGTACGATTTTCACCCCTTAAACGTTCGAATTTCGAAACGCATCAAATTTGTATTTGTATTTTTTAGATAAGTTACGAATGTGATATATTTTTTATTTTAATGTTTATTGGTTTAAAAGATAGATGGCATAGCAAAAAAGTTTACTCCATATTTCAAAAAAGTGCTAGACACCTGTCCGCTTATTTTTAATAAACAATAATAGGTATTCAATTTTTTTGTATCTCCTTTAGCTTAGCAGATATGAGGTCAGCGTGATCGATTTGGCGAAAGGCCTGCCTCAGGTCCAAATGTCAACTTTTTAACTTTAGGCGTTTAGGCTGTGCGATGAAAATAAATAGATGAAGAAAAAATATCTTGGAAAAAGTAACAAAATTACGTACGATTTTTACCCCTTAAACGTTCGAATTCAGAAAAAGTACAACATTTTCACTTGGCATTTTATAGATAAGTTACGAATTTTATATAATTTTTATTTCTATGTGCATTGATTTAAACGGTAGATGGGGGACAAAAAAGAACCAAAATTCAGTTTTTACACTTTGAGTCCCTAAAAGAGCCGAATTTCGAAATAGTACCAGACACCTCTTCTCTTTTTTATTTAATGAACAACAATAAAAGCAAAAAATAAAGTACAAAAAAGTACCAAAAATTGCCTCTAACAGATGCTCATTCAACGCCTTGCTTGTTTAATTTTATGTTTGTAGCTGCAATACTAACAAAAATTCAATAAGTAACTGTTGGCAAACAATACAGTACGAAAAAGTACCAAAAACCACTCTTACAGATTCTCATTCACTTGGGAACTTGCATGTTTAATTTTATGTTTATAGGTCCAATTTTAACGGAAATTCAAAAAGTAACAAGTAAAGAACAAAAAATACCAAAAAGCCCCTCTTACAGATTCTCATTCACTCAGGGCATTGCATTCTTAATTTTATGTTTGTAGATCCAATATTAACGAAAATAAAAAAGGTACCAGTTAAAAAACGAAAAAGTGCCAAGAAGATCCCTCTTATAGGTTCTTGTCCACTCAGGACATTTAATGTTGAATTTTATGATTTTAGGTCCAATACTAACGGAACTTCAAACATACCGGTTAAAGACCAAAAGGTACCAAGAAGCCCCTCTTGCAGATTTTGATTTACTCAGGAGCATGCATGTTTAATTTTTGTTCATAGGTCCAATATTTACGAAAATTAAAAAAGTACCAGTTAAATAACGAAAAAGTACCAAAACGATCCCTCTAACGAATTCTCATTCACTCAGGACCTTGCATGTTTTATTTTATGTTAATAGGTCTCATTTTAACGAAAATTAAAAAAGTACCAGTTAAAGAATGAAAAAGTACCAAAAAGATCCCTCTAACAAATTCTTACTCACTCAGGACTTTGCATGGTTAGTTTTATGTTTCTAGGTCAAATACTAACGGAAATTAAAAAAGTACCAGTTTAAGATCAAAGAATACCAAAAAGTACCCTCAGAGGTTCTTATCCACTCAGGACATTGCATGTTGAAGTTTATGTTTCTAGGTCCAATATTAACGATAATTAAAAAATATTGTCAGTTGTGGAACCAAAAACCTAAAGTAAGAAATAAAATTTCCCGTATTTCCACTTTTTGGTACTTTTTTTTCCCATAATTAAATACGTATATGTAAATGAATAAAAAAAAATGTTTTGTTAAAAAGTACCAAAAATAGTACCGGTTTTTACCCCCTAAACGTCAAAATTTCGAAAAAGTACCAAATTTGTATTTGGATTTTTTAGATAAGTTTCAAATGTCAAAATTTCGAAAAAGTACCAAATTTGTATTTGGATTTTTTAGATAAGTTTCAAACCCTTATTTCTATGTTTATTAGTTTAAAAGATAGATGGGATGACAAAAAAGTACCAATATACAGATTTGACCTGTTTACTCCGTATTTCCCCTTTTTGGTACTTTTTTTCTCCCTATTGAAGCATGAAAAATTTCAATATTGTAGTGCGAGCCCACAATTTAATACGTTTATGTCAATAAATAAAAAAAATGTTTTATAAAAAAAGTACCAAAAATAGTTACGCTTTTTACCCCTTAAACGTCCGAATTTCGAAAAAGTACCAAATTCGTATTTGGATTTTTAAGATAAGTTTCAAATGTGGTATAACCCTTATTTCTATGTTTATGGATTTAAAAGATAGATGGGGTGACAAAAAAGTACCTAAATGAAGGTTTTACCCGTTTACTCCCTTAAAGGGCTGAATTTCCAAAAAGTACCAGACACCTGTCCGTTTATTTTTCTAAAGAACAACGAAAAGCATTAAATTTTTTTTTGTATCTTTTTTAGTTTTAGAGATATAAGGTTACCGAATTTACCCGTTTTTGCCCTTTTTACCCCCTAAACATTCGAATTTCCAAAAATCCCGTCTTAGTGGATCGATTTGGGGAGAGACCAACCCCTGGTCCAAATTTCAAGTTTTTAGCTTCAGGCGTTTAGGCTGTGCGATGATGAATCAGTCAGTCAGTCAGTCAGTCAGTAACGTTACAATTTTATATATATAGATTACGTTTTTTATTTTGAAGCCCTTCTCTTTTAAAAACATTTTTATCTCACCTGGGTCTTCGCATGAATCAATGCCCTTTAAAACTACCTGAAGACCTTTACTGCTCTTCAGTTGGTATGTATAAAAGTTTTTTTAGTGCTTCTAATTTAGTTATTACTTTACGAAAATCATCTTCACGATTAACTTGTATTTTTGTTTCATTTATACTACCACGTTTTATTGCAGCTACATAAAAAGAATTTTCACCTATTACCGAGATCAAATTCGTTATTAAATCACTTGAGTTTTGCTTAGAAGATTTAGTAACGTTTTGTGCTTCCGAGTATTCCTCTTCCAAAATTGCAAACCGATTTGGAGAACTTATTCTATCAGATGTACCCTCTTTTAAAACGTTTGGTACCAAAGCAACTGCAGAAGAGGTTGGCCTGCGACCCCGTCTTAGCACTGTTATGTACCTATCAATTCCAACTTGTACTTAAGGCTTTTGACCACTTTTTACCTGTGATACTGAGTTTTCCATCATGCCTGATTTGGGGGTAATCTTTTCATAACTTTTTAAAATCGTTTCTGCCACTGAGGCACCGCTTGCAGGTTTTATATTTTTTATTGTATTAAAATCAACTGTATTATAAGACACCGAAGGTGATACTGAGTTTTCTATTATGCCTGATTGGGGGTTAATATTTGTATCACTTATTAAAATTGTTTTTGCCGTTGAGGCAATGCTTGAAGGTTTTATATATGTTAGTGTATCAACGGTATTATTAAATTCAGAAGGTGAGAGGGATCGCGTGCGAGTAATAGGTTTAGCCGTTAGGTATTTGCTATCATCGATTCTTTTTTTCGGTTAAAAAAATAAAAAAAAATTAAACCTAAGTTAGAAAAATTTTGATTTAAATTGGTCATTTCCGGTTTTGCAGATAAAAATTTTTTTTTTTTCAAATTAATTTAAAAATCAATCGATTTTCTATAATAATCAATTAAAATTTTTGTTTGTTTGATTAACTTTTGGTTCAAAAAAATAATTAAAAAAAACTTATTTTGGAACACGGCAGCACTTTACCACCCCGAAACTCGACAAATAAACATCATAGAAATATTCCGCACTCTTATGCATATTTACTAGAACTATAGTTATGTCAAATATAAAGGAATTCCAAAAAAAATGTGTATTGGGTTTTCCGCTTTAAAAATAATGCCCCATATGCTAAACAAAAATTTCTTATAAAACATCAACTTCCAATCTAAAAAAACATGAACAGCAAACATCCAACAGTAGCACTGCCTGAAAGCTGAAGGAAGATTCTAAGTATTATTAACATTCAATTAACTGGAATTAAATATGTATGTATATATGTACCTATATATTTTTTATAGGTTGAAAAACGCGAAACGAAAATTTTAGATGATGATTTAGAAATTGTTACTTCATAGTTGCCATCTTCCTCGCCAAATACAAACCAAAACAAGACTGTCTCAAATTCAGAAAAAAAAATTTCATACATTGCGCATCGAAATTTTTACGTCAACCAAAAGTGTCCATATTGTTTAGGACCTTCCAAAATTACAGAAGAGACTGCATGGGAGACTGACAAGAAATTGCTACTCCTTTTAAAAATTTAAATTTGATGTTAAACCATTTAGCGTAGTTCAAGATTCTGGAGTTAAATCTTTTGTTGCTGCTTAAAACCCATTTTATTAGCTACCAAGAAGGCACTCAATATGGAAGACCGCTATTTCGACATTATACGAGGAATGTCTGCTCAAAATTGTCGCGTGTACCCTTTAGAGGATTTAAACAAGAAAAGGTTGGCAACGCCTAAAAGGAACAGAAAGGGACAAACAAAAAAAAAATTTCGGGAAGAGGAAGAGAATAAATAAACAAGCAAACAAACTGATGGTTACTAAATGACTGAAAGTTTTTCTTGGAAAGTGATATTGGACGACATTTTGCTAGGCCGAGGTTTCTTGGCCGCCAAAGAGCAAAATGTCGGCCCTTTTCCGTGTGAATTCTTCTTGGTTCTGGTTAATGTGGTAAGTGGTAAAAAAAGAAAAAACTGTGAAATAAGTGAATTAAAAGTCAAATGGCAGGAAGGTTAAAATTGAAGTTTTTTTATTGACAACATAATTTGGTTTTGAGGAAATGAAAAAAACAGGAAAATCTAAAATAAAACGAAGACGTTTGAACAAATTACAAAAAACTTAAAGCTTAAGGCTAAAACTTTAAAAACTAGAAACTGAAAACTAAAATTTTGCAACTAAAGCCTAGTTCTCTGTTCAAATTTGTGAAAAATTTTGAGCAATTTTACTTATTTCACCTGAAAAATTTGACATTCAGCTAGTAAACAAAAACATATGATTTAATTGTTCGCGCCATCTAAAATTATAATTTTAAGTCGGGGAAAAATTAAAACTAATTGTAGGAGTGAAAAGCAACGAATATTGTACTTACACATATGTAAATATGGATAATAAAATATTATTAACAGGTTGTGCAGCAGCGCAAGATTTAATTACTGTAACATTTGCTGCAGAAAAACTTTTGGTTATGCTCGCGCTCCAACGAATAAGTATCTTCAGAAAAGGAATAACAAAGTAAGATTTGCTTCAGACGTAAGTATAATATTTAATTGGCTGTTAAACTGTATATTTAATTTAAATTGTTTTTTTTTCAGTATTTGTTTATTGAATCTTCATATATTAAATATGAACTAACAATAATTGGCAAAAGTGCACTTTACGGGGCGTACGGAAAAAAAAAATTGGACCCCCTCTGGAATAAAAAAAGAAAAAAACCAAAATTAAAATTTAAGGGGGCTGAGGCCCCTGGGACCCCATGGATCAAAAAAAGCGTCCCGCCCACTTAGTGGTATGTGTGGGTACTCAAATTAAAGGTAATTGTGTAAAAACTACGAAATTAATAAAATTTAGGTCGAGCGGGACTTCTGGGTCCCTCTGGGGGTAAAAAAATTGCCCCTCCCACCCTTATAACTATGTGTGGGTACTCGAATGAAAGGTATTTTGCTTACAATTGTAAATATTTTGTTTTTATTTTGCGTAGACAAACAATTGGTTTAAAAATCGAGGGATTTTTTTTATTTTTTTGTAACTAAAGCTTTTTTGTATAGCCGGCCTTTGGCCGGGCGCAAGGATTTTCTCCTCTATGGACAAAGACCGGCTTCGCTAACTAAAGCACTTCTGTATAGCCGGCCTTCGGCCGGGCGCAAGGATTTTCTCCTTTATGGTATAACAAAGACCGGCTTCGCTAACTAAAGCTTTTCTGTATA
This sequence comes from Pollenia amentaria, assembly GCA_943735925.1. NCBI lineage: Eukaryota > Metazoa > Arthropoda > Insecta > Diptera > Polleniidae > Pollenia > Pollenia amentaria. The sequence continues at coordinate 67,791,004 of OX031009.1, forward strand.
GCCGGCCTTCGGCCGGGTGCAAGGATTTTCTCCTCTATGGTATAACAAAGACCGGCTTCGCTAACTAAAGCTTCTCTGTATAGCCGGTCTTCGGCCGGGCGCAAGGATTTTCTCCTCTATGGTATAACAAAGACCGGCTTCGCTAACTAAAACTTCTCTGCATACCTATAAAAGATACATAAATTAACCTAGAGAGGAAATTATTAAACGAATACAAAATACATATTTGCAATCGTGAGCACATAACTTTAATTTGAGTACCCACACATACCATTCAGTGGACGGGGCGGTTTTTTGGACCCAGGGGTCCCCACGGGCCTCAGCCCCCTTAAATATTAATTTTGGTATTTTTTTTTTAATTCTGGATCGGGTGGAATATTTTTTATATTTTTTTTCGTACGCCCCGTAAAGTGCACTTCAGCCCAATAATTAATCAAATTTTATCCTAATATTTACTTTGTGTCCTGCCAGTGCTAGACAAAAAAGATTTAGTCATCACGGTTTCTGTTCACATGTGTAGGTGTTTATCGCTCATCTGATTGGGTGAGTGCTGCAGTGTCTCTTCGAGTGTGGCCGCCATAATTTAAAATATTTCTAGCTAATAGATTTGGGTGCAGTTCCAGCCTTTTTAAATATTTTACTGCATATTTCGTTATCATAGTTTTTACTAATGGCACATTGAGATCCTTGTGGATATTTGAGTTTTTGACGTACCAGGGGGCGGCTGTGATTATTCGAAGAAGTTTATTTTGGCGCCTTTGAATTTTTTGATGTTAGAATCTGAGGCAGTGCCCCATAAAGTTTGCAATCGAGACTAAGAACAGAATTTCTTCCAATAAGCCAATTAATTTGGATTGCTTTTAGTTTCATTTGAGTTAATTTAGCTTCTATATGCCATTTCCACGTTAAACGCCGATCTAGATGTATACCGTGGTATTTGAATAGGGGGCATGTTTCCCGACGCAATGTGAATGTTATATGTGCGCATTTTTGCTCATTAATCTTTATCCTCCATTGTTTTAACCACCTTTCCAGTTCAAATATGTGATCCTGTAAGTAACGAGATGCTTCTTGACAGTTTTCATGTACGCTTAGGAAAGCTGTGTCATCCGCAAATGTTGAGGTATGTGTGTAGCTGTTTGTTGGCATGTCCGAAGTATAAATTAAGTACAATAGAGGGCCCAGGATGCTCCCTTGTGGGACTCCAGCGTTAACTGGCTGAGGAGAACTTAAAAAATCGCCTTTTTAATAATAAATTGACGACCGACTAAGTAGCTTTCTAACAGCTTGTGTATGTTTGCTGGCAAGTTTTGCTGCAATTTCAGTAGTAAACCTTCATGCCAGACTTTATCAAAAGCTTGAGACACAATGATGAAGAGTGCTGAACTATTTTTTTTTCTTCAAAGGCTTTTCTTATTACATTTACTATTCGATGAGTTTGTTCAATTGTGCAATGCTTTCTTCTAAACCCAAATTGATGATTGGGAATACATCTGTTTTCATTTAAAATCGGCGTTAATTTTGACACTAGTAGTTTCTCAAATAGCTTTGATATATTAGACAATAAGCTTATAGGTCTATATGACTCAACTTTTGTGGGATCCTTTCCTGGTTTAGGTATCTTGGTAACTAAGGATACTTTCCACTCTTGTGGGTAGTATTCAAGGCGTAAAATAGCATTAAAAATTAGTAGAATAATTTTCTTTGCTATGCTGGGTAGCTCCAAAAGCATTTTGTTACTGATCTTATCAAAACCAGGGGCTTTCTTGGGGCTTAAATCATGAATAGCCTTCTCGATTTCTCTTATCTCAAATCTTAGTGGAACAGTTGATCCAACAGCAACAGGTGAAAGATGTATGATGGGTAAATACGGATTTCAAATGATTAACAAAAAATATTTCCATTTTCTATGTAATTTCGTGCCCAACTTCCATTTAAGTTTCGTAATGGCGGTTTAGTGATAACTGGTCTTTTAAGATTTCTAGCTGCACGCCATAATGAGTAGTCAGATTGAGGAGTTGCATCAAGTTCCTTAAGATATTTTTCCAGAGAAGCCGTTTTTTGAGACTGCAGTAACTTTCTTAGCCTTTTTGTGCACTCTTTTAGTAAATTTTTAGTTGAGGGGATCTGTGCAATTGCCACTCTTTCGAACTCTCCTTTTTTCAGTCAAGAGACGCTCGACATCTGTAGAATTTATTTTACTATTTTTGATATTTTTGCGGGCTATGCTAGAATGTTGAACAGCTGGTTTGAGATAATTGTCAAAATTTACCATAGAAAGATTCACATTCTCCGGTGTTCTAAGCGGAATATTTTCAGTGCAGTGGGTACTGAGATATTTTTTATATTTTAACCAATTTATTTGTGTGGCTGATGTCACTAAGTAACCAGACAGAGATACAATTCTATTAGGGTTTGATATGGTAAGAATTGTAGGTGTGTGATCAGAAGATAATTCAAAAGAAGCTTTAACATGAATCGTTTCTGCGGGGATGTTTTAAACCACGCCAAAATCGATGACATCTGGAATTATTTGCTGATCAGTAGGCCAATAAGTTGTTTGTCCACTCGCGACCACATTTAAATCCATTTTAGACATTGTATTATACAAAACACGACCCTTTGGTGTAATGAGCCGTGACCCCCAGAAGGTATGTTTAGCGTTGTAATCGCCAGCGGCTAGGAAACAGGGTCCTAACGATTTAAAATATTTATAATATTGGCTTTCTGATATTGAAAATCTAGGTGGAGAGTATAAAGATGAAAGTACTAAGTTTCGATTTAGCTCTTCAACACATACGTTCGTTGCTTGCAGATAATCTTCACGATGATCACACATTAAGTAGTGTTTGACTCGGGCTTTTATCAAAATAGCAGAACCTCCACAAGCTCCATCTTGAGGGTCCTTGGTATCATATAATATATAACCATTAATTTTAAACGTATTTCTTGAGGTCAAATGAGTTTCAGAAACCATCATTACATCAATTTGTTTACTTTAAAGAAAGTATTCCAGTTCATTTTTATGTTGGCGAATGCCGTTTGCGTTCCAAAAACAATTTTTTAAATAATTCATTGCTTGTGAAGTACAGCTTGCAATAACATCGATTGCATTCTTAACATTTCCTGCATCATATTACCCATAGTGTTCGTAAAATTAGTTACTGTTTGCACTAGTTTTTCCATGGTCTTTTCTAGACGACTTAAATTAGAAACTGGAGTCTCATCATTATTTGGCAAATCACCTTGCATTGGCATATGGTTTGATTTTAGGACGTCAGCGTACGATGTTCTGTTATTACTAGGCTGCGGTACCTGAATGTCATTAGTGTTAACTTGATGTGTTACCTGAATTTGAGGGGGATTAGGTTTCGGTCCAACCGAGCGCTTGACGATAGAGTATACAGGGCATCCTCTATAGTTGGTGATTACCACCACAGCTGCTGCATTTTTTTTACATTAGGATCGTTTTTAGACTTATCGCAGAGAGCTGTACCATGCAATTATCCACATACAACGCAAACAGGGGTTAAATGGCAGTATGCCTCAGAGTGACCAAATTCTTGGCAGTTTAAATATTGCACGGGACCGTTCCTTTTGTGCGGCTTCTCTATCGTTATTTTCCTATACAGGATATATTTCAGACTGTAAATGGGATGAGTTTCGTTTTTTTAAGCTTAACGTCGCCGGGTTCTAATTCCACTCGAAATAGTGGCTGGGGATTTTTTCTCTATTTTTAATATTTATTACGTTTTTTATTTTAAAGCCCTTCTCTTTTAAAAACATTTTTATCTCACCTGGGTCTACGCATGAATCAATGCCCTTTAAAACTACCTGAAGACCTCTACTGCTCTTCAGTTGGTATGTATAAAAGTTTTTTTTAGTGCTTCTAATTCAGTTATTACTTTACGAAAATCATCTTCACGATTAACTTGTATTTTTGTTTCATTTATACTACCACGTTTTATTGCAGCTACATAAAAAGAATTTTCACCTATTACCGAGATCAAATTCTTTATTAAATCACTTGAGTTTTGTCCTCTAAGATATATCGGGGGTGGCTTAGAAGATTTAGTAACATTTTCTGCTTCCGAGTATTCCTCTTCCGAAATTGCAAACCGATTTGGAGAACTTATTCTATCAGATGTACCCTCTTTTAAAACTTTTGGTACCAAAGCAACTGCAGAAGAGGTTGGCCTGCGACCCCGTTTTAGCACTGTTATGTACCTATAAATTCCAACTTGTACTTGAGGCTTTTGACCACTTTTTACCTGCGATACTGAGTTTTCCATCATGCCTGATTTGGGGGTAATCTTTTCATCACTTGTTAAAATCGTTTCTGCCACTGAGGCACCGCTTGCAGGTTTTATATTTTTTATTGTATTAAAATCAACTGTATTATTAGACACCGAATGTGATACTGAGTTTTCTATTATGCCTGATTGGGGGTTAATATTTTTATCACTTATTAAAATTGTTTTTGCCGTTGAGGCAATGCTTGAAGGTTTTATATTTGTAAGTGTATCAACCGTATTATTAAATTCAGAAGGTGAGAGGGATCGCGTGCGAGTAATAGGTTTAGCCGTTAGGTATTTGCTATCATCGATTCTTTTTTTTATTTCTGCATTTGTTTCGTTAACACTCACTGTGATATATGCATTTCTAACATTATGTTTAATTGTTTTTGCACTGTTTGCACTCATAAGAGTTTTTTTCTGTTTACAGTTGTGCTCTTCTTTTTTGTTATTGTTTATCAACACCGAGAATAAAAAATGTGTATGTGTAGGTACATACATGTATTTTTTTTCTTTTATTTACTTTATTTGTTCACGTTTTTAGAAAAAAATAAACCGTATGCCGAGCTTAGAAAACACGACTATCTTCAACGAGCGCGACAGACAGAATCGATTTAAATTGTGTCTTTATTTTAGTTTAACGATATGCTTAAACCAAAAAAGCTTTTAAAGAAAGCTTCCATATGGATAGCTCATCATTTTTTGAGATTTATGGTAAAGTAAAAGCTTTACTGGTGCCAAAAAGAAATACTCGTCCCAACGATGGTATTTCACCGAAAATTAAATTGGCTATAGTGTTAGAGTAAGTACATATATATTTTACATATGTACATTTGTGAATCACGTATACATACATCCATATGTATGAATATGTATACCAATTATTTTAGATATTTAGCATGCGGAACGTTGCAACGGCATATTGCTAGCTGCTATCGAGTAAGGAAACAGAAATTTGGTGTCATTATTGACGAAGTTTGCAATGCCATTTGTATAGCGTAAAAATACCAGATTCCACCTATGACATAGGAAGAAATAGTTCGTATTGCTTCAACAGTGGCAGTTAAATGCCCCCAAAATTCTGGGAGCCTTTTTATAACTATAAGATATTAATAAATATCAATTTCTTTTTTAAAGGGATTTTTCAGCACGGTGCTAATTGCAGCAGTCGATGGTGACTACCGATTTATTTAAATAGATATTGGTGCTTACGGAAGTGAAGGAGACTCCAATATATTTGATAAATATATGCTTGGCACTGCCATTCGCCAAAATCGTTTAGATTTTCCTGGAGTGCTGGCTAACGAAACTCCATGTGTTTTTGTTGCAGACGACGCATTTCCCTTGCATCGACATATTATGAAACCATTTAAACCGAAGCCTGGTAAGCGTCATAATGGCGATGAGAACATCTTTAATTACCGGATGAGCAGGGCGAGACGTTGCGTAGAAAATGCATTTGGATTGATGTGCTCCAAGTTTTTCTGCCTGTCTCGCAAGATGTTTTGCGTGCCTGATCGTGCTAATCTAATTGTCAAACTTGTGCGCACTTACAAAACTTCTTGATACAAACCAGATTAGTGCAATACTCTCCTGCAAGTTACGCAGATGACATTAATGAATCTGGAGATTTTGTCAGTGGAGAACTTAGGAACCAGTTGCCAGCTGATTCTCTCTTTTTCTCCGAGATCCACTGCGCATACTACGGGAGACAAGATGATTCAGGCCGTATTGTTAGAAACAAGATTTCAACATATTTCCACTCAGAAGAAGGTTATCTTCCTTGGCAAAGAAAATATGCCTTCTTAGAGTAATTCAATATAATAAAAATCAATCATTTTTCTTGGGACGGGCAACCCTCAGCGCAAACCCGTAGTTGTCGTTTCCCTACCAAACAAAACATTTCACCTGTTGTAACCTTACCGCACCCTTATTACCTCCAAAATCACAATAATTTTTCTGGCGATCATACCATCAACGCAAACAAAACATGTTTTCATCCTTACTAGAGTTTTACTACTATTGATTTTTAATACATTCACCATTTTGTTCATGTCTAGATTGTCTTAAATTGTATATTCAGGTATGTGATGGAAGACGATGTTAAATCGAGAATATTCTTTTCAGTAGCTTTAAAAATTGATTTAAAATACATTTTTCTCTTTCCCCCCTTCTATATTGTTTTAAATTTTATATTTTATATGTTAATTGAACTGTACTTAAAAATTTTCATCATGAATTTCCCAAGTTTTCCAAAAATACTAAAAATACCCCAAAATAAAGACATAAACAAAGACTTTATTCACTTATTTAATCAACCCGCTAATTATGGGCCGCAATGTTGATGCATATGTATGTATATTAATTTTATTAATATTTTAATTATAACAAAGAAACTAACTTTAAAATGAAATCGATATTCGAGCCAATTAAATCGATTTTGAAAATTAAAATCGAGCAATATACTTTGTCTAAAATCGAAAATGCGTCAATAATTATTACAGCCATTACATATTCCTAATAAAATAATTGTTCTAAGTTCTTTCATAGACAAAACATAAAGAGTGGATCTCCAAAAGCAAAGCAAGGTGGTTGTTAAGACTTACAGTCAGTGAATACCCATACTAATCACAATACCATTAACTTGAATTATTTTGTTATTTTATTATTTGTAATTGTACCTTAATTTCATTGATTTAAAGTTATTTTATTATTTGTAATTGTACCTCAAGTTCATTGCCTTTTAAGTAATTGTGTCTTATTTTTGTTAATTGGTATTATTTTGCTGACTTAACATTCTCACCTCCAGTTCATTGGTTTAGGTTTATTATTTTGTAGAAATATAAAATTAATGTAACAAATACAGCAATATGCTGACTTAGCATTTTTACCTCCAGTTCACTGCTTTAGGTTTATTATTTTGTAGAAATATAAAATTAATATAACAAATACAGCAATTTAACATTTTTGTCAAATCAACATATTTTAGTTTGTAAGTTAGTATAAATAGCATAATAAAACTTTTAAAAATTGTCATTAAGATCAAATACAATCAAGTGTTTGCATTTTAATTGACCCATCACTCTTCAACTTCCAAGTGCTTGAAGAGAACACAAAACAAAACAAATTAGTGTCAGACCAGATTCATGTGTTTGGTTTGAGCTCCACTAATAATCCAGTTCATTTAACATTTTGGTGACCCCAGTTTTTGGTTTTTTTTGTATAAGATTTTCGAGTTTCCCCCCACCAGCGGTAAGGGACTCTTAAAATACAAAAAGCACATTTCGAACACGCAACCACATTCATCAGGACAGCAGTCCTTTCAGCAATAATTTGGTGACATTGCTAGCATCAAAGGTATTATCATCAGGACTACAGCTCATCAGGCAACAAATTAATTTACAAATTAACTAACAAACAAGTAAATTGAAGGCTTTGCCATGGCCACATCAGCACAACTCTTGGACTCCCTATTGAAGACGGGTGAAATCGTTCAAGGAATTATCCGCAATTTTAAAAAGGACTCTGCAGATAGAAAAACAACAATTAAATATTATGAGGAGCGTTTGCGACGCCTAAGTGATGCCTGGTCGGAATTCTAGACATGCGACTCGAAGTTGCGAATGCATGCAGATGCACAGAAGTTGAGAACGGAGCATGAGTATTTCCAGCAGGACTACTATTCCCAAATAAAAGAGTTGACAGATTCATACATGGAGAAATTCATTACTGAAGTTGAACAATTTAAAAGGTTATCGGAAACTCAACAACAGCTACCAGAAGATAAAAATCAGCTACCAGAAAGTTTAGAAAATGATTTACCGAAACCGACCCACCACACACGACAAAATACTATTACTACGACAAGTAATCAGCTACAGACCTCACATGAAGGCTTGATTCAGGGAATAAAGGCTCGAATGGTAGCATTGGAACGGTTCTTTAATGGGATAAGTTCTATTAAAGAAACTCAACCAGCCCAGTACTATAGCATTAAAATTGCCACAATCAACAAGCTATGGAACCAGATCCAAGAGCTTTACTATGAGACTATGAGATTTTCGATAAGTTTAAAGAACCAACAGAAAGCGGTTTTAATATCCAGGAGTACAATACGTTAGACGACAATGTCCAGCAGCACTTGGTCAAACTTTCCGTGATGGCTGCCACATTACAGAGCATTGTTGCTAATCCCGTTGTTGGTGAACCCCAATCAACAGTCCCAACACACTTTACAGTACGAGGCTCGTTGCCATTACCAAAGGTGATAATCCCACAGTTCAATGGAGATTATCTAAAATGGCGCCAATTACATGACCTATTTTCTGAGATGGCGGATAGGCAGGCAATACCAAGCATACAAAAAATGTGGTATTTAAAGACTAACCTATCCGGAGAAGCCGCGCATTTAATAAGCCAATTTTCCTTAATGGAGGAAAATTACCAAGCTGCTTGGACTTCGTTGAAAAATCGATACGACAATAAAAGAGTCCTCGTATCAAATTTGATTGAAAAAATATTAAACCAGCCAACAGGGACATCAGTTGCTACGGCTTTGAAAAATCTGCATGATACAACAAAGGAGTGTCTATCAGCGTTAAACAATATTGGCATCGAAACTTCTGCTTGGGATCCTCTTCTCATACATCTATTGATGAAAAAACTAGATAGGAATATGCTTGTCAGGTTTATGCAAGTCAGAGATCAGCAATGAATCGCTTTTTCGCTACTCATACTGACTCATGAAATTTTAAGTATAAGTGAGTAGAAATCATTTAAACTCAACTACTCTGATTCACTCACACTCACAAATATGAGTGTGACGTCGACTCATACTCACACATTTAAAAATGACCTCAATTTGATTTGTAATTTCAGGAAAATACTTATAATACTCACATTGATTCAGCTCATTTAACTCATCCAAGTATATATACAAGTTTAGTCATTTAACAGTTTCTAACTAGTATAAAATGTATAAAAATATAAAAAAGCATAAAATTGTAAGTTTATACAGAAACATTTTGGGGAAATTACATTTTTTTTTATTATTATTGATATTTATGAGCAGGTTGTAAAAAATGGATAGAAATAGTGAGATAAAGGAAAAAATAAATAGCGGAGTTTTCCAATTAGTGAAAAAACGTAAGGGTAGAAGCCCATTGTGGAATCACATTTTGCTTCGCTTATACACATTGAGTTCTGTTGAATCTAAATCAACCACTACATAAATGTTCTAAGTATGAGTACGATGAGTAAAATCAAACTTCTGAGTGAATATGAGTTTCGATCGAATTACAATAAGTATGAGTGCGTATAAGTACAAGAAATTATGAGTCATGATTCGGCACTACTCACTTTTTCACTACTCATTGCTGATCTCTGATGCAAGTATCAGCAAAACCTAAGGAAGTACCAACAATTCCCGAATTTCTTTCATTCTTGGAAATTCAATTCCAATCAATGGAAGCAATTGGCCAAAAACCAACAAATAAGGCAGTGTCATCAGTAGTATTATCAGACGGGAACCATAATACCTGTAAATTTTGCAACAATGGTAATCATCAATTGTACCACTGCAGTAAATTCATACGATCACCAGTCCCAGATAGATTAAGGTGGGTCCAACAACAATCACTATGTGTCAATTGCTTTAGAAGCGATTACATATCAAAAACATGCACATTAGGTTGCTGCCGAAAATGTAACAAGAAACACAACACGTTGTTACATTTAGAAACTAAACAGACGTCGAAGCCTAAGCATGCTTCAAAGCTAACATCAGCACATACTTCGGAAGCAAAACCTGTAGGGGAAACGGCAAGCACATCCTCTGCAACAGTTAAATCTACCTCTGCCAAGGATGCTGGGGGGCCCCAGGGTTATGTTCTTCTAGCAACCGCAAAAGTAAGGATAACGGCAAATAACGGCAACGTTGGTGAATTCTGGATCCCAAGTTAACATCGTATCCCAGAGACTTATCAGCCGTCTAGGCATCACCCCAACCGATGCAGTTCTGAACATCGATGGCATTGGGAATGCACAAAAAAGGTCTACTCAACGAGTGAACTTAAAAATGCAGTCCACAATAAACAACTTCTCATCACGGGTAGAAGCATTCATACTCCCACACATCATTCCTTCACAACCAAGCCACCAAATAGATACATCCTCATGGGCCATACCTGAAAACATTCAATTGGCGGATCCAGAATTTCACGAACAAGGAAAAATTTATATTTTAATCTCATGAAAGTCGGTCAAAACAAGCTTTCCCAGCAACTCCCGGTTTTACAGAATACAGCACTTGGATGGATTGTGGGTGGGTCAGTCAGACAAACCACAACATCTAATCCGTCATGTGCACTCACGTGTGCAATATTTACAAATACAACGTCACTAGAGGAAGCTATAGAACGGTATGGAAACTTGACGAGGTTGAAACAGATGAAAAAAGCATTTCGCCATCAGAAAGACAATGTGAATCACACTTCAATCATAATACTAGCACAGACAAAAATGGCCGATTCATAGTAAGCCTTCCTTTCCGTGAAAATCCAGCAGCATTAGGAGAATCATACACGATAGTATATAATAGGTTCATGAGCCTTGAACGTAAACTCCTAAAGAATGAAGAGGTTCGAAAGCAATACATTCAATTTATGCAAGAGTATGAACAACTTGGACACATGCAACAGGTCACCCTCGATAGTTTACTGGGTCCTAAGTACTTCATTCCTCATCTTTGCGTATCGAAACCGGATAGTACCACGACAAAACTCCGGGTAGTGTTCGACGCATCGGCAAAAACTTCTACGGGTTATTCTCTCAATGACTTAATGTTCAACGGTCCAACTGTTCAAAGTGAGTTATTCTCTATTTTGCTGCGTTTCCGGTTGTCAAAATTTGTCTTCACCACCGACATTGAGAAGATGTATAAACAAATATTGGTTAATCCAGACGATCATCAGTATCAACTCATCTGTTGGAGGGAGGATCCAACATTACCCCTCAACTGCTACAAACTGAACACAGTTACTTACGGTACACGAGCAGCACCCTACCTAGCCACAAGGTGCCTGCGAAGAATTGCCGACGAAAATATTGTCAATTATCCATTCGGATCTCAAATGTTGAAAGACAATTTCTACGTGGATGATGGCCTTGGAGGCGCAGGAGCCTTAACATAGCCATTGCAATCCAGAAGGAACTTATGCAGATCTTACAAAAACACGGATTTAACTTAAAAAAATGGTGCGCAAATCACCCACAATTACTTAAAAACATACCAATTGGCAATCAGGAGGTCAATCTTGATTTCAACCATTTGTGTGTCAAGGCAAAACTTGGTCCAGTACAAATAATCTCGAAACGGACAGCGACGTCAGATCTAGCAAAGTTATTCGATCCGCTTGGTTTATTAGCATCTATTGTTGTGAAGGCAAAAATGTTTATTCAACAACTGTGGCAACTAAGGCTGTATTGGGATGAACCACTACCCAAGGACCTTCAAGCAACCTGGAACAGATTCAGAACCGATTTAGATAGCTTGAATGATCTACAAATTTCAAGACATATTTTTAAGGGAGAAATTCCGGTAAAAACGCAACTACATGTATTTGCGGACGCATCTGAAAAAGCATTTGGTGCGGTGGCATACATCCGCGCATCACATAAGGATGGAAGAATCAATCAGTGTACGGTTATTATGTGCAAAAACACGGGTTGCTCCATTAAAGCAACAAACGCTGCCACGATTAGAATTGTGTGCTGCTCAACTAGCACACAGAGTCAAACTCGACATCCAAATAAAGGATCAACCACTATTTTTATGGACTGACTCTGAAATCGTATTGTCCTGGATAAATACACAGTCCTCATTGTATCAAACGTTTGTAGCTAATCGTATCGTCATAATCCAGTCATTAACATCACCCGATCAGTGGCGGCATGTCGGATCGAAACACAATCCAGCTGACATACTGTCCAGAGGCCTATCAGCAACAAAACTTTCTGGATGTAATCTATGGTTCTATGGTCCACTTACGTTTTCACAACAGCTTCAAACTTCTAATGATATCGAGAACAAAAAGGTGTCCCCAATATCAGCAGCCGCAGTATCTAATGATGATATCACTTACAGAATCGAGTGCAGAAATTCCTTCAGAACTTTGCAGAGAATACTGGCATATTGTATAAGATTTAGCGAAAGCTCAAGGGCGAAAAAAGAAGACCGCCCTACACATAAAACTTTAACTCCAATTGAGCTAGATAAGGCATTGTTCGTCATTATACGGAACATTCAAAAGTCGGAATTTTCACTGGAAATCAATCAACTCAGAAAAAACCAAGAAATAGATAGGAAAAGCTTTATCGCTAGCTTGAACCCATTCCTCGATGAAAACAATATCATTCGAGTTGGCGGACGATTAGAAGCCTCGACACTATCATACGATGCGAAACATCCAATGATAACACCATACAATGATCCGCTCATGAAACATTTATTTACAATGGTTCATGAGGAGAACAAACATTGTGGACCACAAGCCTTATTAAACATTATTAGACAACGGTTCTGGCCAGTAAAAGGGAAAATAACGGCACGGTAAACAGTTCAAAAATGTGTAAGATGCACCAGAGCCCGACCACAGTTATGTCAACAGATAATGGGTAACCTTCCACAGTCTCGAGTTACTCCAGCACGCCCGTTTATCAACGCAGGCGTTGATTACTGTGGGCCATTCTGGATCCATTATAAAATCAGAGGGGAAAACCGACAAAAGCATATATAGCTGTTTTCTGTTGCTTTGCGACAAAGGCCGTCCACCTTGAACTAGTGACGGATTTAACAACCGAAGCATTCATCGGTGCATTAAAATGCTTTATTAGTCGTCGGGGTCGCTGCCAGCATATATACTCTGATAACGCCAATTATTTTATAGGAGCTAGGAACCAATTATCGGAATTAACTGATAGTATATATTCCAACAAGGGGCAGGAAACAATCATGTCCACTGCTAGTTCAAAGGGGATACATTTTCATTTCATCCAACCAAGAGCTCCACACTTTGGCGGTCTTTTGGAAGCAGCAGTGAAATCCGCAAAACACCTCCTCTTGCGTAGCGTTGCAACTGCTTCATTAACACAGGAAGAACTGGAGACGGTCATAGTGGAGGTTGAGGCAATACTTAACTCTCGCCCGCTAACCCCCATGTCTAACGATCCGACAGATCTTGAAGCAATAACTCCTGGACATTTCCTTATCAGCGAGGCGCTCACTTCACAAATAGACAGCAGTGCTATAACCAGCAAGACGCCAGTGTTACGTCATTGGGAACTTGTGTCACAGCTGAAACAGAAATTTTGGAACCGATGGTCTGCCGAGTACTTAAACGAGCTTCAGCAGCTGAACAAATGGAAAACAAAAAGTGCCAACCTCAAGCTAGGAGATATGGTAATCATTAAGGAGGACAACGAGCCAGTACTACTGTGGCCCTTAGGTCGAATAATTGACGTACATGAAGGACCTGATGAATCGACACGAGTTGTTGACGTCAAAACCGCCAAGGGAGTTTTCAAACGCACAATACAGCGACTCGCTCTACTACCCATCGACACATATCCAGAAGCAACCCTTACCACTAATGATGACAAATAGGAATCCAACAGCTGCAACCTTGATGCTAATGAAGAACCTAAGCCCAAAAGAAAGAAAATGCTAACAAATCATCTCATGTTGTCAGTCCTCGCAATTTTACTCTGTTTACCATTAGAACTTGGAACTCCAGTAGATATAAAAAAATTTGGAACAATGGCAGGAATACATTTCGAGCATATTGGCACAATCACTCTTTCAACCAGCGAATGGAATATATTAGTATATTACGATTTGAATACATATTGGTCTGAAACAGCAAGTCTAATCAATGGCACAAGATCACTACGGGGACTTTGTAAGATATTAACCCTAAACACATAATGTCTCAACATCATCGATTACTTCGAACATATGGAAGGCGAATTAAAACTGGACAATCGACTCTTACGAAGTAAAAGGGGAGCAATGAACATAGTTGGTAATGTTGCTTACTCCTTATTTGGCATATTGGATTCCGAATATGCCAACCAGATGTCAGATACTATACTAAAAGTAAAAGAAAATGAAGCATATTTGTTGCACTTGTTAAAACACCAAACATCAGTTGTCGATTCAACAATCAATTGGTGACAAAAGCCAGATTTGAACAACTAGAGCAGGAGATTACATTGTATTCTAAGGAAATCACGAATGTCAACAAGGCGTTACTTCAAGTACACCTTTCCCAGCAATTCAATTCTGGAGCTCTTCAATTAGAACTAATAGCAAATAACTTACTGAAGATGCAGTCTTTAATATTCAACACTCTGGATACAGTTACAAAAGGCAGTCGATCAAATTAACCTTCATTCACCATCCTCCTTGAAAATTCCTGTGACAGACAAGAATGACCTGCTGCAACTATTCAAACTGATGAAGGTTAAAGGTAGACTTACGCATCAGCATGTTGTTTTCAAAATAACCTTACCATTGGTCGAAAATGAGGACTTTAAGACGTTCTACATGACTCCAATACCCAACACAAGTAACGGTACCATGGTAGCCATCACACCGTGTTCTGCTGTTTTGGGCATAGCCGCATCGCGCAAACAATATATCGTACTTGCAGAATCAGAGCTTAGCTCTTGCGATGTAGTACAACAAGACGTGTTCCTTTGCTCTAATGTGCAAATGCGTTACAACTATGGATCAGAGAGGTGTGCATGTGAAATTAATCTTTTCAACAACAAAACGACACCAGCATGCATCTTAGAAAAAACTACCACCAAATGGGCACCACTCAATAAAAGGAACCAATGGATATACGCTACCTCATCACCATCACAGGCCACAGCAGTTTGTCACAGGGAAATCATTCCCATCCCTCTGAAGGGCTCCGGGCTGCTTACGCTCAATCCGGAATGCGTACTCAAGCACGAGTTTGTCACGTGCGAATAGGGTCGAATTTAATGCCCGAAAGACCCAATGTTGCGTACTGACGCATAAACGCGCGACGGATCAAGGTGCCTCATCTGTATGTATGGGTGGTAAAAATATTGAGGAAACAGAATCTCTTGATGTTCTGGGCATGAGGATACAATGTGATGTCCGATGGACAGAACATATATTTAAGGTGTCGAAAGAAGCATTCAAGTGCCTCGGTTTTTTGAAACGGTGTAAGATATACTTCACTCCATCTGATCTCCTTATTATTTATACCACCTACATCCGACCGCGAATGGAATACAACTCTCATGTGTGGGCCGGTGCTTCAAAGTCTATTTTGGAGCTTCTCGACCGCGTGCAGGAGAGGGCAAAGGTTCTCATTGGCGACAGTAGGGTATCCAATTCTATTGACTCCCTTGAGCACCGTCGCAATGTGGGTTGTACTTGCCTATTTTATCGTTACTACAACGGGATGTGTTCTGATGAAATTAGGGATTTAGTTCCCGAAACCCATAGCTTTGTTCGTAATACACGTTTTTCCTCAAGAGCCCATCCTTTTGTGGTCGATTGGCCGGTGAATCGTACAACGCATTACAGGGAAAATTCGTTTTTTGGCCGGACTGTTCGTATGTGGAATAATCATCCTGCTGAAGTCTTCCCTCTCACTTACAACATGAATAAGTTCAAGTCGATTGTTCACAAGCACTACTCCTTCTTTCCTCCTTCCCATAACCTATTTTCCTAGTTCCAACACAATGCATTGCATTAAAAGGGGTCATCCCCTGAGTGCTGGTCCTAACAAAAAAAAAAAAAAAAAAAAATCCATGAACAGCAAGCAATCAAATGCAACTAAATTAGACGCTATGTATGCCAATAACATAAGAGACCTTATAACATTACAAAGGTCATTAGAAAAACACGACATCATCGACCTACCGAACAAATTGAGGTCCCATCAGGAGCACAGTTATTCTATTGGTTACCTAGCCTTGTCATTCAGTCTCATCGCGCTAATCATATTGCTACTTAACTACAAGGCAAATAGAAGTGCACGGAAAACACTCATCCATTGAAGCACACACAGAGAATTATGAACTTCAATCATGTCGAAATGAACACAATAGGATAACACTCTTACCAATGCCACGTCAACAACGACATAGTTTCATCATAGATGTTTAGCCTAACATTATTATCCACATCAGGTTGTCCACACACCACAACTCTGTTGAACATCCGTTCAACGCGGGGGAGAATGTTAAGACTTACAGTCAGTGAATACCCATACTAATCACAATACCATTAACTTGAATTATTTTGTTATTTTATTATTTGTAATTGTACCTCAAGTTCATTGATTTAAAGTTATTTTATTATTTGTAATTGTACCTCAAGTTCATTGCCTTTTAAGTAATTGTGTCTTATTTTTGTTAATTGGTATTATGTTGCTGACTTAACATTCTCACCTCCAGTTCATTGCTTTAGGTTTATTATTTTGTAGAAATATAAAATTAATATAACAAATACAGCAATTTGCAGACTTAACATTTTTACCTCCAGTTCACTGCTTTATGTTTATTATTTTGTAGAAATATAAAATTAATATAACAAATACAGCAATTTAACATTTTTGTCAAATCAACATATTTTAGTTTGTAAGTTAGTATAAATAGCATAATAAAACTTTTAAAAATTGTCATTAAGATCAAATACAATCAAGTGTTTGCATTTTAATTGACCCATCACTCTTAAAGTTCCAAGTGCTTGAAGAGAACACAAAACAAAACAAATTAGTGTCAGACCAGATTCACGGGTTTGGTTTGAGCTCCACTAATAATCCAGTTCATTTAGCAGTGGTTCCAAAAAAAGCATCTAAACTTTGCACATACTCGATAACAATATCAAGAACAGAATAACAGACAATACTTAAACCCAGCATAACGTCAATGTTATTATGCAGACGGTAGCAAATGTATATCCCAAAGTATAAAAATAGCACGATTTGTTTATTACCATGTTAAAATTAATATACAGATCCCGCTATTTTTATGCTTTGTATGTTAACTTTAAACAACAATAATTCTAAATATTGTAATTAATTTAAAAATGCAAACATATTGTACATACATATCGTTACCTTAAACGCAAAAGGCCCTAACTAACCAGAAATTAAAAATCGACTTTTTCATTGATTCTGATGTTATTGCATTAACAAAAATTTCCACAATAAATTTTGATTTCGTTCGTCCAAACTTAGCGATTTTATTAACAAAAAGCAAAAAGCCCTATCTGCAAAATATTATACGATAAACGCTTAAAGTCATAACTAACAGTTTTCATTATATGCAACTTTCTTATTTGTAAAAACCACTGGTGGGCCTTACAAGAAAAATAGAAGTTTAAAGTTATTTATCAGTATATGGGTAATGAGAGTTTAGCGCCAATGTGGAAAAAAAGCCATTAAAATGGAGCAAAACCCATTAAAATGGGAGCAAAAGCCATTAAAATGGGAGCTAAAGCCATTAAAATGGGAGCAGAAGCCATTAAAATTGATTGTTGGGAGCAAAACCCATTAAAAGTGGAGCAAAAGCCATTAAAAGTGGAGCAAAAGCCATTAAAATTGGAGCAAAAGCCATTAAAATTGAAATCGAATAAAAAATGTTGGTTGGGAGAAAAAACACACAGCTGATAAACGCTTTTTTGTGTGTTTTTTATTGGGAAATTCATGAGCACGTTTTAAAGTAGGTCAAATTTTTAAAAACATTTCAAAACAAAGTAATAAAAAAGTCGTTAAATTTTAAAGAATAGCAATAAAGCTGAGACTTAGAAAAATGTTGGGGGAGCAATGCACAAGTGTTGGGTGCATTGTTGAAGCCTTTCTTTTGTTTTGATCGATAGACAGACAGCCAGACAGACAGACAGACAGAATAAAAAATGTTGGTTGGGAGAAAAAACACACAGCTGATAAACGCTTTTTTGTGTGTTTTTTATTGGGAAATTCATGAGCACGTTTTAAAGTAGGTCAAATTTTTAAAAACATTTCAAAACAAAGTAATAAAAAAGTCGTTAAATTTTAAAGAATAGCAATAAAGCTGAGACTTAGAAAAATGTTGGGGGAGCAATGCACAAGTGTTTGGTGCATTGTTGAAGCCTTTCTTTTGTTTTGATCGATAGACAGACAGCCAGACAGACAGACAGACAGATAGATAGATAGATAGACATACCTTGTAGAAGCAATTGGAAAATATTGTTGATAAGTCTTTTTTTTATCTATAAATTATGAATTTATTTAGTTATTAAAAATTTTATAGATGCAATTGGTGTTTCTATTTTATTTGGAGCGGATAGGGAAATATGAAACCATTGTTGATAATTCTATCTTTTTATTTTGAATTATGTGAAGAAAAAATTTTGTAGAAGCAATTGGAAAATATTGTTGATAAGGCTTTTTTTCGAATTAGGTGATGAAAAAAAAATTATTGGATGGACAGAAAGAAAGGGGGAAAAATAACTAATTAAATTGTGAATTTATTAAGTTTTTAAAAATGTTGTATGTAGATGTAATTGATGTTTAAAATTCGGTTACTTAATAATAAATAATTTATGACATACATATACCTAAATATTTTCAGATAAGAAAGTGTATGTTATGGAAAGTTAGTCAGACAGACAGACACACCGGTTTTGTAAAAGCAAATGGTTTTTCAATTTTATTTGGGTGGAAGAATAAATTCAAAGTATTTGTTTTTATTGATAAAAGAAAAGAGAAAATGAAAATATTTTTGATTAGCCTTTCTTTTGTTTATTGTTCTGAATTGTGTGTTGAGCAAATTAGTTGAGCGATTGGCATGTATTAAAAACGTTAGTAAATGTAAATTAATATTTGAAAGAGGGCCAAATGTATGTTCAGAAATTATTAAATAATTGTCTGGCTGAGCACATAATTGTGAAATTTAATTTGGAATTAACAGCTCGATATAAGCTACCAGCACATCCTCTTAAGCCCGAAACTGATATGTATCACAATACAGAAATGATACGTTTATCAAGGGCAGATAATATAAACTCAGCTCTCACACTTCAATTTGAAAAGATTAAAGCAAAGATGTCTGAGTTTCAAGAAAGAGATTCTGGTTGGACGCCGATCCAAATTAAATGTCAAGAAATTAATATAAATAAGGCATCTCCATTATCCGGCTTCCAATACATACCAACACCTGTAGAGCTAATACGAAAACGTGCTTACGTGAACGTCCAAAATAATGACGTCTTCTGCTTTAAGTGGAGTATTATAGCAGCATTTTATAATGGTGATGACAGTCATGTACACAGACAGACAATTTATAAAATTAATGATATTTCTGAGCAAATTATTACGCTTGATTCCGGTACAATACTTATCTTCACTTCAATGAAATTTCCAACTGATGTGAAAGATATATAGTATTTTGAAAAAAAAAACAATAAGGAAATAAGTATAAATGTGTTCGGGTTCGACCGAAAATTGAAAACGGTTGTTGGGGCCTACTACATCACAAAAAGTGAGATGGAAGTGCATATAAATTTGTTGCTGTTGGAAAGTGAATGTGGGATTAAAATGCACTATATTTTAATATAGAATATTTCTAGGTAATTAGCATAAATTTATATAAAATTTTTTTAAAAAAAATCAATTCAATTTAAAAAATTTATTTCTTATTTTTTTTTAGACTACTTTCAAGTCAAATATCAGCGCATATTGGAAGAATTATATTTTACAATGCATGCCTTTACCACACAGACATACCGGAACAAATTTTTTTTTTTTTTTTTTTTTTTTTCATTATTTATTTATTGAATCTTCATATATTAAATATGAACTAACAATAATTAATCAAATCTTATACTAATACTTTATTTTTGTCCAGCCAATGCTAGACGAAAATTTTTCTCTTCACGGTTTCTATTCACATATGTAGATTTTTAGCGGTCTTCTCGTCGGATGAGTCCTGCAGTATCTCTTCTCCTTAATCTAGAGTGGCCGCTGTCATTTAAAATATTTCGAGCAAGTGGATTTGGGTGCGACTCAAGCCTTTTTAAATATTTTGCTGCGTACTTCGTAATAATAGTTTTTACTAATGGCACATTGAGATCCTTGTGAATATTAGAGTTTTTAACATACCAGGGAGCGACTGTGATTATTCGAAGAAGTTTATTTTGGCGCCTTTGAATTTTTTCGATATTTGAGGCCGAGGCAGTGCCCCATAGCTGAATACCGTAGCACCAGATTGGCTTTAATATAGAGTTGTAGAGTAGGAGTTTGCAATCAAGGCTAAGAACAGAATTTCTTCCAATAAGCCAATTAATTTGAATTGCTTTTAGTTTCATTTGTGTTAGTTTTGCTTCTATATGGCATTTCCATGTTAAGCGCCGATCTAGATGAATACCAAGATATTTTACATGCGATTGTTGGGGCACTAATTGATTATTGATTTTAATAGGGGGACATGACTCCCGACGCAAGGTGAATGTTACATGTAGGCATTTTTGCTCATTGACCTTTATCCTCCATTGTTTTAACCACTTTTCCAATTCAAATATATGATTCTGCAAGTAGCGAGATGCTTCATGACAGTTTTCGTGTACGCTTAAAAAAGCTGTATCATCAGCAAATGTTGAAGTTAGGGTGTGGTTATTTGTTGGCATGTCTGAGGTATATATTAAGTATAACAGTGGGCCCATGATGCTTCCCTGAGGGACTCCAGCGTCAATTGGCTGAGGAGAACTTATAAAATCACCTTCTTTAATTATAAACCTTCGGCCGATTAAGTAGTTTTCTAACAGCTTGTGTGTGTTTACTGGTAAGTTTAACTTCAATTTATGTAATAACCCTTCATGCCAGACTTTATCAAAAGCTTGAGAAACATCGATAAAGAGGGCGGAACAATATTTTTTTTCTTCAAAGGCTTTTCTTATGGCGTTTACTATACGATAGGTTTGTTCAATTGTGCTATGTTCTCTTCTAAAGCCGAATTGATGGTTAGGAATACATCTATTTACATTTAAAATTGGGGCTAATTTTGACACTAAGAGCTTTTCAAACAGCTTTGATATATTAGACAATAAGCTTATAGGTCTATATGACTCAACTTTTGTAGGATCCTTCCCTGGCTTAGGTATCATTGTAACTAAGGATACTTTCCATTCTTGTGGGTAGTATTCAAGGCGCAAAATAGCATTAAAAATCAAGAGAATAATTTTCTTTGCTATGCTGGGTAGCTCTAAAAGCATTTTGTTGCTGAACAAATGCGGAACAAATGCTTATTAACAAATAAAAAGAATGTGGAGAGTGCATTCCCAAGATGCCGGAGGGAGACAAATCCATCATAAAATACCAACATTATGAAAGGCAGATGGAAGTTCCATTTGTTGTGTATGCGGATTTTGAATGCGTTCTCGAGGAAGTAGATGTAAGTAGTATTAATGAAAATAGTAGATATATAAAAAAACATGTTCCATGTGCATATGGTTTTAATATTAAGTGTAATTTTAATGAAAATTTAGATAAGTTTAAAATGTTTAGTAGTAGTAGTTGTGTTAATGTAGGGCAACATTTTGCAAATAATTTAATAAATGAATGTAGACAAATTTATAAGAATTATGAAAAAATTGTCCCCATGCATTCGTTAACCCCCTTAGAAGAAGAACAATTTTTAAACTCTATTAACTGTCATATTTGCGGTTTAGCACTAGGCGATGAACTAGCTGTGAGAGATCACTGCCACTTATCAGGAAGATAT
The DNA here is from genome assembly GCA_943735925.1 of Pollenia amentaria. Lineage (NCBI taxonomy): Eukaryota > Metazoa > Arthropoda > Insecta > Diptera > Polleniidae > Pollenia > Pollenia amentaria. The sequence goes on from OX031009.1 coordinate 67,813,104, forward strand.
AGAGGGGCTGCACATAATTCGTGTAATTTAAATTTTAAAATTCAAAATTTTATTCCTATATTTTTCCACAATTTTTCGAAATATGACTGTCACTTATTAAAGAATAACTTAGTTTTAAAGGGGAGACAAATGTAATTCCAATAAATAAAGAACTATACATTTCTTTGTCGCATACTATTCGGGTATATACTGATGAAGAAATTGATGATTATATAAATGAGTTGAATATAAGAAAAGTGAAGCAAAATATTCCTCAGCATATTATTTCAAAACAACTTGAAAAAGTGCGAGATTATAAAACTGGAAAAAAAGATTTATGGCATCTGTTTTGGAATCATTAGCTAGTAACCTCAATGATCAAGATTTAAATGCAGTTAGAAAATATTTTCCAGATGCTGAGAAGTTTTCTCTTATGAAGCGAAAGGGTGTTTTTCTTTATGAATACTTAAATTCATTTGAAAAATTAAATGAAAAGAAACTCCCACCAATTGAAGCATTTTATAGTAGGTTAAATGATAAAAAATGTTCAGAAGAAGATTATTTGCTAGCACAAAATATATGGACAAAATTTGATTGTGAGACTATTAAGGATTACATGGAGCTGTATTTAAAAACTGACGTGTTGTTACTTACAGATATATTTGAAAACTTCAGAAAGCTCTGTAAGAAGATCCTCCACATTATTATACCATCCCAGGCCTTTCTTGGGATGCAATTTTAAAATATACAAGAATTGAGCTAGAATTATGAACAGATCTAGAAATGTATAATTTTATTAAACGAGGAATTCGTGGTGGTGTTTCACAATGTAGTAAGAGGTATAGTAAAGCGAATCATAAATATCTTAACGATTATGATCCTACAAAACCGTCCGAATACATTTTATATTTAGACGCAAATAATCTTTATGGTTGGGCAATGTCAGAGTCACTACCATATGGAGGCTTCAGTTGGACAAATGACTTCATTCACCCCAAAAATGTTCCACATAACTTAGATGTTGGTTATATTTATGAAGTCGATTTATCATACCCGTCTAGCTGTCATGATTATCATAATGACCTGCCATTCTGTGTGGAAAACAAAATAATTGGTGGAAATAAATATGAAAAATTAATTGCTGATCTATCTAACAAAAAGAAATATGTCATACATTATAAAAAATTAGAGCAATGTTTAAATAATGGATTGGTTTTGGAAAAAGTTCACCGAATTCTGAAATTTAATCAAAAGCCGTGGTTAAAGACATACATAGATTTAAATACGACACATAGAACAGAAGCTAAGAATCAATTTGAAAAAGATTTCTATAAATTGCTCAATAATGCTGTGTATGGTAAAACCATGGAAAATGTCGATAAGAGAAAAGATGTTCGGTTGGTTAGTGAGTGGGAACGTACCAGGCGTAACCGATTGGGTGTAGGTGAACTTATAGCAAAACCAAATTTTCACAGTATTTCACAGTTTACTGATAAATTATGGGCTGTACAAATGATCTATCAAAATGGAAAATGTATGATTTCCATTATGAGTATATGAAACCTAAATTTGGAGATAATATAAATCTCAATTATATGGACACTGACTCTTTCATTTACTCAATTAGAACTGATGATTTCTATGATGATATAAGAAGAGATTTAAAAACACTCTTTGACACATCAGCATATTCACAAAATAATCCATTTAACTTTCCTCAATTAAATAAAAAAGTACTTGGAATGATGAAAGATGAAACTGAAAGTAAATTCATCACTGAATATGTAGGCTTAGGACCCAAAGTTTATTCTTTCACAGTTGAAGATAATAAAGATGTTAAAAAAGCTAAGGGGGTTAAAAAATGCGTGGTAGACAATTATACTATAGATCATTATAAACATGTCTTATTTAATAAGCAATCAGTAGGGGCATGTATGTACACATTCACGTCTAAGTTACACACAATACTAACAAATAGAGTTAATAAGTATATGGGTAATGAGAGTTTAAGTTCACTTTGCCTAAAAAGCCATTAAAATCCCTCAAAAGCCATTAAAATCCCTCAAAAGCCATTAAAATGAACACGTGTTAAAGTAGGTCAAATGAACTCGTGTTAAAGTAGGTAAAATTTAAAAAAAAAAAAAAATTCAAAAACAAAGTAATAAAAAAAAAGTCGTTAAATTTTATAAGATAGCAATAAAGCTGAGATTTAGAAAAATGTTGGGGGAGCAATGCACAAGTGTTGGGTGCATTGTTGAAGCCTTTCTTTAGTTTTTTTGTTTTGAATTAGGTGATGAAAAAATAAATTATTGGATGGACAGAAAAAAAGGGGGAAAAGGAAAGTTAGTCAGACAGACAGACATACAGACAGACTGGCTTTGTAACAGCAAACGGTTTTTCAATTTTATTTGGGGTAGAAGCATAAATTCAAAATATTTGTTTTGATTGATAAAAGAAAAAGATTTTTCTATCTAAAAATTATGATTTTATTTAGTTATTAAAAATTGTATAGATGCAATTGGTGTTTAAATTTTATTTTGTAGTGGATAGGGAAATATGAAACCATTGTTGATATTTCTATCTTTTTATTTTGAATTATGTGAAGAAAAAATTTTGTAGAACCAATTGGAAAATATTTTTGATAAGGCTTTTTTTCGAATTAGGTGATGAAAAAAAAAATTATTGGATGTACAGAAAAAAAGGGGGAAAAAATAACTAATTAAATTGTGAATTTATTAAGTTATTAAAAAAAAAATTTGTATGTATATGTAATTGATGTTTAAAATTCGGTTACTTAATAATAAATAATTTATGACATACATATACCTAAATATTTTCAGATAAGAAAGTGTATGTTATGGAAAATTAAACAGACAGACAGACAGACAGACAGACATACAGACAGACCGGTTTTGTAAAAGCAAATGGTTTTTCAAGAAAGTGTATGTTATGGAAAGTTAGTCAGACAGACAGATAGAATTTATACTAGTTTGCATGGATTTTCCTATATAAGTATAAAAAGTAAAAAAAAGGCTTAGTGGAGTATACTTCTGAAAACTACTTTTATTTACATTAGAACACTGAAGATTTAAAGAATAAATTCGAGAATTTGTGGACGAAAATTCCGTGGAAGCAGCAGAAGAAGACAATACACAGACGCGTATAAATGCGTTAATCGACGAAGCTATAGCGAATATGCTAAAAAAATAACCCAGGGAATTGAAATCCCCAACAACCAGCTGGCATACTATGATTTTTTGTGGGAAATTGAGGATTTTCTGGACGATGAAGAGGGAGATACCATCATTTTGAAGGCAAATGATGGTTTTTATTTGGACGAAGATGGAGATCGTTATATTAGGGAAGTAGATTTAGGCTTATAGATGTAGTAGTGATTTTTTTTAATTCAAAATACATTTAAGAAATTAATAAATAAATATAAATAATAAAAACTAATAAAACTGAAATTAGAATTTGTTTGTTTTTACAATGGGTGTGTTGGGTAAAATTAAAAAACATTATCGATAATTTTAATGAATTAGAGCAAACAACATATGTTAAAACTAAGTGTAACAAAAAAAAAAAAAATTTTTTTTCTATAAATTGTGAATTTATTTAGTAATTTATTACATTTTATTATAAATTATCAAACGATGAATATTAACGTGGAATTAATTGCTTCATTCAACAAATTAAATATAAAACATATTTTAAGTGTTAAAAATATGATAGATGGAAAGGACTATCTATCTTATTACAGGAGCTAAACGGGTAACTACAAAATATGGAGATGCCATTGTCTTGGAATTGGATGGAGCTATGCTTTATCTTCCTAAAAGGTTTAATGTCTTGACTGAAAACGATGTTGGGAGCCTATCAACTGGCTCATATATAATTTCAAAGATTTCTTTAGATGACGAAAAGGATAGCATTAATTATATGCTAGAAATAAAGACGGCTGCTCCTATGAAAGGATATTACCCTTATACTCATTTTAATACATTTAAATAAAATAATTTTTTCAATAAAAAAAATTATTGAACAATAAAAAAAAATAAATTATTATAAATTCTAGTGTTTTTATTTTATTTTATTAGTATATATATATATATATATATATATATATAATATAGAATTATTAATATTTTTAATAAGTTGTAAATGAAATCTTAATGTGGAAAGATGGAGGTTATTGAAGCTTTTCTACAAGAATTTGGAAGTGTAATCTTTGAAGAACATTTGGAATTATTATGTACATTCAAAAGAGAATATACAAATTTTAATGTATATAATATGCCTTGCTCTCACGAAAGTACAAGTGGAGATGTCGTGGATTTGTGTGGATGCTACTTTTTCTATAAGAGGAAAAAGGAGGTTATAAGAATTATAGAAAATTATAAAAAGATATTAAAATATTTTAGAAGTCTAAATTTATGTACAAGAAAACAAAAATAACAAAAAAAAAAAAAAAAAAAGCATTTTTTTTTTTTTAAATAGAGATTTTCAAAGCAAAAATATTATTAGTTTACATTTAAAATTCATCGAGAATGTTCAATCTTGTAAGAAACCCGAAAATACACGACTGTGTATTTGAGTTGGAATATTTTATAAATTTAAAATTAAAAATATCCTGCGGATTTTCCACAGCAAGTTCTGTCTGTCGCGCTCGTTGAAGATAGACGTGTTTTCTAAGCTCGGCATACGGTTTATTTTTTTTTGAACAAATAAAGTATTAAAAAAAGTAAAAACAAGTAAAGAAAAAAAAAAAATACATGTATGTACATACATACATAAACACACATTTTTTTGTTCTCGGTGTTGATAAACAATAACAAATAAGAAGAGCAAAACTGTAAAAGAAAAAAAAAAAAAAAAAAAAAAAAAAAAAACTTTTATGAGTGCAAACAGTAGAAATGCATATATCACAGTGAGTGTTAACGAAACAAATGCAGAAATAAAAAAAAGAATCGATGATAGCAAATACCTAACGGCTAAACCTATTACTCGCACGCGATCCCTTTCACCGTCTGTATTTAATAACACGGTTGATACAATAACAAATATAAAACCTGCTAGCGTTGCCTCAACAGCAAAAACAATTTTAATAAGTGATGTAAATATTAACCCCCAATTAGTAATAATAGAAAATTCAGTATCACCTTCGGTGTCTAATAATACGGTTGATCTTAATACAATAAAAAATATAAAACCTGCAAGCGGTGCCCCAGCGGCAAAAACGATTTTAATAAGTGATGAAAATATTACCCCTAAATCAGGCATGATGGAAAACTCAGCTCCACAAGTAAAAAGTGCTCAAAAGCCTCCAGTACAAGTAGGTATTGATAGGTACATAACAGTGCTTAAACGGGGTCGCAGCCCAACATCCTCAGCAGTTGCTTCGGTCTCAAAAGTCTCAAAAGATGGTACAGCTGATAGAACAAGTTCACAAAATCGTTTTGCAATTCTGGATGAGGAATCCCCGGAAGCACAAAACGTTATCAAATCTTCTAAGCCACCGCCGATATATCTTAGAGAGCAAAACTCAAATGAATTAATAAAGAATTTGATATCGGTAATAGGTGAAAATTCTTTTTATGTAGTTGCAATTAAGCGGGGAAGTATAAATGAGACAAAAATACAAGTTAATCGTGAAGAAGATTTTCGTAAGGTAATAACTAAATTTGAAGCACTTAATAAGAATTTTTATACATATCAACTGAAGAGCAGTAAAGGTCTTCAGGTAGTGATTAAGGGCATTGACTCATGCGTGGACCCAGGTGAGATAAAAACGTTTTTAGAAGAGAAGGGCTTCAAAATTAAAACTGTAATAAACATTAAAAATAAAGAAAAAAATCCTCAGCCACTATTTCGAGTGGAGTTAGAACCCGGCGACATTAAGCTCAAAAAGAACGAAACGCATCCCATTTATAATCTTAAATATATCCTGTATAGAAAAATAACAATAGAGGAGCCGCACAAAAGGAATGGTCCCGTGCAATGTTTAAACTGCCAAGAATTTGGTCACACTAAGGCATATTGTCATTTAACCCCTGTTTGCGTCGTATGTGGAGAATTACATGGTACAGCTCTCTGCGATAAGTCTAAAAATGACCCCAATGTAAAAAAATGTAGCAACTGCGGTGGTAATCACACGGCCAACTATAGAGGATGCCCTGTATACTCTATCGTCAAGCGCTCGGTTGGACCGAAACCTAATCCCCCTCAAATGCAGGCAACAAATCAAGTTTACATTAATGACGTTCAGGTACCGCAGCCTAGTAATAACAGAACATCCTACGCTAACGTCCTAAAATCAAACCATATGCCAATGCAAGGTGAGTTGCCAAATAATGATGAAACTCCAGTTTCTAACTTAAGTCGTCTAGAGAAAACCATGGAAACATTAGTACAAACAGTAAATAACTTTACAAACACAATGGGTAATATGATGCAGGAAATGTTAAGAATGCAATCGATGTTATTGCAAGCTGTACTAAACAAGCCATGAACTGTTTAAAAATTTGCTTTTGGAACGCAAACGGCATCCGCCAACACAAAAATGAACTAGAATACTTCCTTAAAAATAAACAAATTGATGTTATGATGGTTTCTGAAACCCATCTGACCTCAAGAAACACGTTTCAAGTCAATGGTTATATATTATATGATACCAAGGACCCTCGAGGTAGAGCTTGTGGAGGTTCTGCCATTTTGATAAAAAACCGAGTAAAACACTACCTAATGTGCGATCATCGTGAAGATTATCTCCAAGCAACGAGCATTTGCGTTGAGGAATTATCTCGAAACATAGTAATTTCATCATTATACTCCCCACCTAGATTTTCAATATCAGAAAGCCAATATAATAAATATTTCAAATCATTAGGACCCTGCTTCCTGGCTGCTGGCGATTATAACGCTAAACACACTTTCTGGGGGTCACGACTTATTACACCTAAGGGTCGTGTTTTGTTTAACACAATTTGTAAAATGGACCTAAATGTGGTCGCGAGCGGACAACCAACATATTGGCCTACTGATCAGCAAAAAGTTCCAGATGTCATAGATTTTGGCGTGGTTAATAACATCCCCATAGACACGATTCATGTGGAAGCGTCCCTAGAATTATCTTCAGATCACACACCTACAATTGTTACTATAATGAATCCAAATAGAATCGTATCTCCGTCTGGTTACTTATCGACATCAGCCTCGCAAATAAATTGGTTAAAATATAAAAAATATCTGAGTGCCCATTGCACAGAAAATATTCCGCTTAGCACACCGGAGAACGTAGATCTCGCTATTGTTAATTTTGACAGTTATCTCAAACTAGCTGTTCAACATTCCAGCATAACACTCAAAAAAACCAAAAACAAAATCATATATTCTACAGATGTCGAGCGTCTATTGACTGAAAAAAGGAGAGTTCGTAGAGAGTGGCAATTGCACAGATCCCCCCAACTTAAGACTTTATTAAAAGAGTGCACAAAAAGGCTGAGAAAGTTACTGCAGTCTCAGAAAACGGCTTCCCTGGAAAAATATCTCAAGGGACTTGATGCAACTCCACAATCAGATTACTCATTATGGCGTGCAGCTAGAAGCCTCAATAGACCAGTTATCTCTTAGCCACCATTGAGAAACTTGAATGGAAGTTGGGCAAGAAATGATATTGAAAAAGGAAATCTGTTTGCTAATCATCTGAAAAATGTATTTACCCATAATATATTTCACGATATAGCAGTCGATTTACCGTCTGTAAATGTTAGAGCAGCTATTCCCCTAAGATTCGAGTTTAGAGAAATCGAAAAGGCTATTTGTAATTTAAACACCAAGAAGGCATCCGGTATTGATAAGATCAGTAATAAAATGCTTTTGGAGCTACCAACTACAGCAAAGAAAATTATTCTTTTTATTTTTAATGCTATTTTACGACTTCAATACTACCCTCATAAATGGAAGGTTTCCTTAGTAACCATGATACCAAAGCCAGGAAAGGATCACACAAAAGTTGAGTCATACAGGCCTATTAGCTTATTATCTAATATTTCAAAGCTATTTGAGAAACTACTAGTGGCAAAATTAACGCCGATTTTAAATGAAAATAGATGTATTCCTAATCATCAATTTGGGTTTAGAAGAAAGCATAGCACAATTGAACAAACTCATCGAATAGTAAATGTAATAAGAAAAGCCTTTGAAGAAAAAAAATATTGCTCAGCACTCTTCATCGATGTGTCTCAAGCTTTTGATAAAGTCTGGCATGAAGGTTTACTACTGAAATTGCAGCAAAACTTGCCAGCAAACATACACAAGCTGTTAGAAAGCTACTTAGTCGGTCGTCAATTTATTATTAAAGAAGGCGATTTTTTAAGTTCTCCTCAGCCAGTTAACGCTGGAGTCCCACAAGGCAGCAACCTGGGCCCTCTTTTGTACTTAATTTATACTTCGGACATGCCAACAAACAGCTACACACAAACCTCAACATTTGCGGATGACACAGCTGTCCTAAGCGTACATGAAAACTGTCAAGAAGCATCTCGTTACTTACAGGATCACATATTTGAACTGGAAAGGTGGTTAAAACAATGGAGGATAAAGATTAATGAGCAAAAATGCGCACATATAACATTCACATTGCGTCGGGAAACATGCCCCCCTATTAAAATCAATAATCAAATAATACCCCAACACTCGCGTGTAAAATACCTCGGTATACATCTTGATCGGCGTTTAACGTGGAAATGGCACATAGAAGCAAAATTAACTCAAATGAAACTTAAAGCAATTCAAATTAATTGGCTCATTGGAAGAAATTCTGTTCTTAGTCTCGATTGCAAACTTCTACTTTACAACTCTATCTTAAAGCCAATTTGGTGCTACGGTATTCAGTTATGGGGCACTGCCTCGGCTTCTAATATCGAAAAAATTCAAAGGCGCCAAAATAAACTTCTTCGAATAATAACAGCCGCTCCCTGGTATGTCAAAAACTCAAATATCCACAAGGATCTCAATGTGCCATTGGTAAAAACTATGATAACGAAATATGCAGTAAAATATTTAAAAAGGCTGGAACTGCACCCAAATCCCTTAGCTCGAAATATTTTAAATTATGGCGGCCACACTCGATTAAGGAGAAGAGACACTGCAGCACTCACCCAATCAGATGAGCGATAAACACCTTCATATGTGAACAGAAACCGTGATGACTAAATCTTTTTGTCTGGCACTGGCAGGACATTAAGTAAATATTAGGATAAGATTTGATTAATTATTGTTAGTTCATATTTAATATATGAAGATTCAATAAATAAATACTGCAAAAAAAAAAAAAAAAAAAAATTTTCCACAGCTCTTGGTTTTAAGCCTATTTTCTGGTTGCATTATAAGGATAGGAACTTCATTGGATTGGACCGGGATGAATGGATAAACCTTATGAGCTATAAGGAATATATTAAGGCAACACTAAATCAATGTGAATTCCTAGATTGTATGAATCTAATTTATAAGGATGATAAGAGGGATGTTCAATATACATTTCAGTATAATAATAGTATTTTCTATCTCATCCTACAACAGGGAAACCATAAAATTAAAATTGATCCTGAGACTTGGAAATCGCTAACCCAAGTCGGAATATTCTTGACGACATTTTTAAGCTGGAATACAATTCTTCGCAAGCAAATTTTATATTTTTATTATGAACATTATATTTCAAATTGCTCTATTTTAAATAAAACAAATGTACAATATTATGAAATTAAAGGTATAAATGAAAGAGATATAGAAATTGATTTAACCAGACTTTGTTATGAGTTTGGAAAAAAATGCAAAATAAGATTAAAACAGATGTGAAAATCTATAGATTATTATTAAGAATGGATAATAATTAAAACAAACAAACAAAATATAATAATAATAAAAAAAATATAAAAACAAAAAAAAAAACAAAATATTTGAGTTTTTTTTTTAATTCTATTAGTCTAAATGACCATAAATGACCATAAATAAAAGTATTAAATTTTTGATATCTTAAATAGTTATATTTAATGTTTTTACCCAAGTATCTTAAAACTTATATAGGTGGTTGGAGATTACCAAAACTATCAAAGTATTCTACATTATCATTATTTTTATAAAATTCTACCCAATGTGTATCATATCCTCTATTTGAGTCAAAGTTTATAATTCCATTCTCTATTCGGTGTGGAGTTTTAGGAAGTTTATCCCTCATATATACTCCTCTAAAATAAGGAATATACTTCTTCCCAAATGTTCTCAAGTCCACATCTGTTAGCGGTCTATTAGGTAGCTGCTTTAATAGTTTTTTGATGAGGTATAAAATATTCCATAGCCTTTTTTATAGGGTTTAAGATATAGACCTTTACCCATAGCTATTGCCTCTAATGTTTTGTTATGACGCTTACTTTCTTCGAGCTGTTGTCTACCATTTTTAGCTAAAGTAATAGTTTTAGCGATTGCTGACCCACCAGAAGCTATTGCTCCCAATGCTCCAAGTGCTGTTAGAATAGGGACAAGTGGTAGAAAACCGCCAAGTTTAGGTATGTTGATAATTCTAGGAATTTTTACTATAGATTTTTTTCCAAGAAATGAATGTCGGATAGCTTTTCGTGCAGTTTTAATAGCGGTTTTGATGTCATTTGGTTTTTCCTTTTTTAAAATATCGGTTGCTGATTTAACGGCATTCTTAAAAATATTTCGTCTACACTTTTTCTTTTGGTTGTCAGTTTTTACTCCCAAGCCCAATTTAACTTTTGACTTCATTGCGTTAGTGACAAGGTATGCGTTGAGTTTTTCTCCAAATGTACTATCTTTAGCTTTAACTCTACTCCAAGCTTTTTCTGCTAGTTCTTTATCTGCGTAATGTCGTTTATAAATATCAGTGTTCTGGGCATAAGCAATATCATGAATTTTACAAGCTGCATCCAACGGATTGATACCTTTATCACCCCTTTGTAATCGTTTTTCCAATTTAGTTCCTGCTCCACAAAATTGATAACCCGGTAAATGAAGTTCAAGTGGTAGTGAATTAATTAAGCTATTTACAAGTCCTTTTCCAAGGACGAAATGTTTTCTACTAAATTATTTATTTTTATACACAATCATTTATATATAAAAAATTGCTTTTCTGAAAATAAAAAAAATCTGAAAGTAAATAAAACGCAATATTAACCAAACGTGTGCTTTCAGTTATAAAGATGCGTTTGGTAAAACAACAAACGAATATTTCAGTGAGAAACTTGGATTAAACGGAAAACAGAAATGGTTTTAAACAAAGCTGTCTTTTACCTAATTTTATCAGAGCACTAATAGTTGGTCCCTCAAACTGTGGCAAAACAAATATAATGCTTAGTTTAATTGAAAGTCCGAATGGTTTAAAATTTAAAAATATTTATACATACTCAAAATCATTCAATCAACCGAAATATAAATATCTGTCAAGATTAATTTCATCAGTAAAGGGTATGGGACTTTATACATTTTTAGATAATGAACATGTCATACCACCCGAAAAAGCTAAAGTAAATTCTATTATGATATTTGACGATGTCGCTTGTGAAAAACAAAATAATATAAGATCATATTTCTGTATGGGGAGACATAAGGATATTGATTCTTTTTATTTATGTCAGACTTATACACATATTCCAAAACATTTAGTACGTGATAATGCAAATATGATTATTTTATTCAAGCAAGATGAATTAAATTTAAAACACATCTACAATGATCATGTTGGCAGTGACATGAGTTTAAATATGTTTCGTTACATTTGCGGAGAATGTTGGAAGGATAAATATGGATTTCTTTTAATAAGTAAAGATGATGAAATGAAGCAAGGGCGTTATAGAAAAGGCTTTGATCTATTCATTCAGATTTAGTCATATAAATACTACTAACTACATCAGACGTATACCTATTAATTTTAAATAGGTTTTTTTATATTTGGAGAACTGTCAAAATTATTCCACGAAGCTGTTTAGCTGTTTAAAGAAGCTGTTTAGCTGTTTTAAGAAGCTGTTTAGCTGTTTTAAGAAGCTGTTTAGCTCTTTTAAAAAGCTGTTTAGCTGTTTTTAATTACCTGTTTAGCTGTTTTAAAAAGCTTTTTAGCTGTTTTAATTACCTGTTTAGCTGTTTTTAAAACGCTGTTTAGCTGTTTTTAAAAAGCTGTTTAGCTGTTTTAAGAAGCTGTTTAGCTGTTAAAAGTATACTACGAGTTATTCCAGGATCTAAAGTTGGTGACGACACTAGTTTAAAGTTATAATCAAGGAAGAAAATATTTTGAAAGAGTTGGTGAAATCCAAAAAAATTTTAAAGAAAAAATTTCAAAGCATAAGACTGGGAGAATTGGAAAAATTAAATAATTTAGAAAGAACATTTAAACCTTTAACAGAACCTCTAAAGAAACTAGTCAAATTGTCAGATTCGTCAAATCTAACAATACCCACAGACGAAAAATATAAATGTAAGCACAATACTAAAATAAAAACGGAAAATAATACTATATTCACCAGCACTCCTAAGAAAAAATTATTGAACGAGAAAAACATTAATTCAGCACCTAATAAAATAAAAAGGGATTAAGAAGAAGACTATAATAGTAATAGTGAAGATGAAGTAAATGATAAATCGAAAAATGAATAATTTTATTCTCAATCATCCGGTTGGGAGTTTGATTTATCAACCCTAAATGGAAATAAAAAGCTTGACACTATATTTGGACCTCATAAAATGGAAAATGGAGACTGGAAATTTGGAAATTCTATTTTAAAGCTTACTGATGATAAAATAATTATAGGTCAAAAATCTTGGGCACTAACCCCAGGGTTGTACTCATTGCTTTTTCATAAAAACCCAAAACAATTTGATTCGTCAGAGTTAGCAATATATAAACATATTTTACTTGATACAAACGCACATCGAAGGAACTATGATCCTAATAATCAAATTAATGGAAACAGAGGTTATAAATATAAAAAAATAATAAATAAATTGTTTACTACAACTACTCACGTTGGCAAGGGTTTAATGGTTGTTGCGGTTGGTTTTTTGTTAGCGGCAAGAGTTTTTTTGTTTTGGTGTGGTTCGTCACTTTTGTTTGCCAGAAATTTGGATTTTTTTTGTTTTGATTATTTGTAACACGAACACCATCTGTAGGGGATTGCGAGGTTGTTTTTTTATTGTCTCACTTAGAATTGTTTTATTTTTTTTAAATGTTTAATTTTTATTTAATTATTTTTTTTAGCTCGTCATGGTTTTTTGATTTTTAGTTTTTAATTGTCTGTTTTGTTTTGATTTGTTCATTTACACATTTTACAGCGTAGTCAAATCATAGTAGTAGACGTAAGGGGAGTATGGCAATGCTCATATATTTAAAGACAGGGATGGCATTTTCATTCAAGTTGAAGGGAAACGCTGTGAGAAAAAGTGTTAATTTTGAATTTGAAAATTTATGAATGGGCAAATTATACTTTCTGTTTACGCATGCGAGCCTGGTAGAGGAAAAACCTGTAGCGTGGAAATTTAACCAGGGAATGTATAGATAGATGGAGGTCAGTCAGCAAGACAGGCATATTGAAAGGAAAATGTGAAGGAAAATTAATGAGGATGAAAATCTAGATAAGAGATTATATAGGAATTTAATATGTATATTGAAATAAAAAAAGATGGACATTTGGCGGTAACTATAAATTCTAGAAAATTCGGTGAGAAAAGAAAATTGAAAAAGAAAATATGGCGATGTGATGGAAAACTTTGGAAGGCTAAGGAAAAATGGAAATTATGGAAAAATCTGTAGGGAAAAGATTTAAAGAAAATTGCAGTACAGATCAAACGTAAAATCTCAGTCAAAGTGATCACACCTACAAAGTTTGTGAAGTTCTATTTTAAATAAAGTCTAAATTTTTTTTTATTTAAACAAGTGTTTTAAATCAGTTGGTTTTAAATAAAGTTTTTGCATTTTGAGTTTAAGGACAAATTTAAAAATTGGATCAAGGGTCCTTGTGAAGTTTATCCTGGGAGAAAGTCTAAAGTGATAATATTTGAGAATTAAAATAAAACGTAAGGTATTTGTGGAAATATGTGTAGAATTAAAATAAAGAAAATGGTTTTTTTTATTTAGCTGGCTGGGGGAGAGAAAGAATAAATTACCTGTGCAAATAAGGGCAGGAATGTTAAGTTTTCCCTGGAGTTAAGAATAATGTTCTTGTGTGTGATAACGAAGGGTAATTACTGCCACCACAGCCAGGTAACAAATAATTTTTGAAGGTATAAAAAAGTCTTCTGAAGGATTGTGGTTATTACCAGTTTATTAGGTTTACAAATGGAAAAAGAAATTTGGTTTTAATTTTTTTTAAAAAAAAAAAAAGAAAAGCACGAATCCTCATTAAAAAGCAAATTAAAAATATAAAAAATTAGTGTTATTGGAATTGTAAAAAACAAATTAAACGGAATTAATAGTCATAAAAAAAAAAGGTACAAAAAAAAAAATATAAGAAAATAATATAAAATGTATTTAAGTGAAAAGAATTATTGAATTTAATATTCATAGTGTAGAGCGTAGTTGTATTAATTTAATTTATATAATTATCAATTTTTAACGTTTAGTGCTATAATTTTAGACAGTACAGTGAACGGTTTTGTTTAATATTAATTAAGATTTAGTACCGCCTAAAAATATGTGATTTTTTTTGTTTGTTTTAAATATTCTTTTATTTATAATTACGCCGGAAGTAAAATTGTTCAGTTGAGAAGTTAAATCTTTTTGTTTAGTTTTTTTTATTTTGGGTATTGGTCCTGAGAGTTTTTAAGGACAAAGTGGTAGCCTTAGGGAGCTCCTTCAGGTTAGGTATATATCATTTATTAGAAAGTTGTCAGAAAAAAAGAAAAGGTTTAACTGGAAAGGAAGAATTTTATTTGTAGGTGAAGATAAAGTTTTAATTGTTTGCATACTTAGTTTATGAATCTTTTGCTGTACTTTAAATATAAGTATTTAAAATTGTCAAATAGGTTTAATTTTATTTAAATTTTGTTATTTTTTGGAAACTGAATATATTAGTATAGGGTATATAAGAAATTATATTAAGGAAATTAGATTTGTTTTTTTTTAATAAAATATGTAATTGGTTAATATTAAATAGAAATTCAAAATGAATTGTTTGGCTTAAATTTAAAGGGTAATGGCATGAAGGTAAAGTAAGTTGGAGAAGTCGGGTGGTTTAATGGGTCACAAATAAATGTATGGTGGATATTCTTGTGACATGGCAGGGTGGGCAATCTGGGGGCATAACAACCGCTTCCTAAAAATATAAAAAAAAGAAGGAATAAAGTAGCATTTAGAGGGTGCATGTGTGTTTGTGTAGTGAGTAGGTTAGATAGTACCTGATTATTTTCTTTATGTGCAGCGTACCCAGTGAGAAGGGTTGGAACCTTCTGGGATTTGTTCACCGTGGCTAGTCGGAAACCTCACTGGTCCCTACGGCTGTAACATAAATGGCGCCCAATATTAGTGAAGCAAACGATTTGAAAGAATACTGCTTTTAGGTAATGTTCTCTGAAATCGTGTTTAATAGCATGTAGGACATCTAGACATGTAGAAATAGAACATTAGATATTTTTACAATAGCCCAACGAAAATTTTGATTTTTCTAAAATAGTTAGTAAAGTTTGTTTTTATAGCCCCTATGGAAAAGGTCTATTAGCGGAAGTATGAAAGAAGATTTAAGACTGCTAGATTAGAAAAATTGGAAATTCGACAAATACATTAGGGAAGATTACTAATAGCTTGGAAAATTGATTTTTTTTAAATATTTTCCAATTGTATTGTGATTCCTTGCCTATTTTTAGTTTTTTTTAGTTTCAGCTTATTTTTATTAAGGGTTGACTATTCGATAGCCACCTGTAGCCAGTTTTAGGGAGAACAGGGTTTGTAGTATCGAGTGTCATTCCGTTTACCTACACCGCTCATAATCTCAGGTTCATTAGAAATATGAAATCATGATTGTATGAGTTGGTAGGCCCATTAGTATTTGTAGATTTGCTTAATGTACCAATAAATGATGCTTTATTGATATTCTTTATAATTTTTTTTTGAAAATAACCACTTCGACAACGCTACTTATCTTCATGCCAAATCCGAAAAAAATAAACACATAGATAAATATTTTTTTTTTTAACAATTGTTCAAAAATAATAGTATATATAGCTTAGAAAAAGTAAACGTATAGATATATATTTTGTTGAAAAATTTGTTCGAAAATAACATTATATAAAACTTAGAAAAATTTTGTTTTTTTGATCACTTTACTTTTAAACGTTTGATCTGAAAGTGCGGAAATCAAACATTTTTTTTTATAGTTTTTTTTCCAAAATTTAAGAAGGTTTCTAGTTTGAAGTATAAGAAACCAAATACTTTAGTGAATGTGTCATAGGATATGCCTCAAACTCCTAAGGATAAAGAGAGTAGAAAAAGAACGAGACAAGTACAATTTGATTTGAATAGGTCCACACCTCGTGCATTTGAAAAAGCGTATAAATCAAATACCCCTAACAGAAAGCTTAGCTCAAACAGAAACATAGAAATATAAATGAGTCAGGGTACGGAAAACAGTGTGCCTCAAATTTATGATATGTCCCAAACAATAAACGCTAATGTCCCTAGTACAAGTGCTTATGCTCAACATATGCAAAATATGGAAGAGCCTATTAAAAGGGCTGTAGAACAAGGTGTTTTGTCACAGGTAGGTGACATGAGAAGACAGATGGCTGAATTAACAGCTGCTGTAGGAAAGATAAGCCTAGTTTTACAACATACACAGCAGGAGAACAAAAAACTTAGGGATGAAATAGCAAAAACCGGTAATAGTATCAATACAGAACCTATGAATATTTCACCTAGGGATTCAGTCCATTCGTCAAGGTCATCGATAAATAATAATAATAATATTGAGAGCTCTAGTAGAACTTACCATAAGATGAAAATCGATAAATGGGGACTTGAGTTTGATGGTAACACAAACAAGTTAGCAGTTGAAGATTTTGTCTTTCGTGTTGAGCGTTTGCAGCAAAAAAATGGTGTTTCGTGGGATGAGGTTTTAGACAATTTTCATTTGTTTGTCAAAGGTGTGGCCGAAAAATGGTATTGGCTATATATTAAAACGAATTATGTCTCAGAATGGAACACTTTGAAAGAGGCTCTGTTAAAGCAATACCAATCAACCAGATCCAGTTTCGAGCTGATGAGCGATATGGTCGAAAGGAAACAGCAGCCTGGTGAAGGAATTGATGCCTTCTTCTTCACGATGACACAAATGCGATCTAGGTTAGATATGTCCATGCCTGAAAGGGAAATGATAAAAATAATTAAGAAGAATTTAAGGGAAGATCTTAGAAATAGAGTTTACCCTATTGCCGTTAGCTCAGTAGAGGAACTTAGGCAAGAATGTGTAGAGGCAGAAAAAATATTTTGTCGAAAGGAAAGTAAAAATTTGCATCCACCTGTTCCGACACAGCGATATAGGCAGGTAAATGAAATTTTTGACCAAGAATCCCGACAAGTAGATATGCCTGAATTGTATGAAGAAGTGGCAGAACTCCAGGTTGACAGAAATAGAGCAGCCAGAAATCCTCTGATTTGCTGGAATTGCAGACAAGCTGGTCATATGTTCATGGACTGTCCATCTTCTGAAAGAGCCTTATTTTGCTACAGGTGTGGAAAACCAAATACAATATCTCCCAATTGTAGCAATTGTAAAGAAAGGAATTTTTCGAGGAACGAGGTAGCAGCGGGGAACCATCGTTCCAAGGAAAACCCGCCTGTGACCCAGCTGTAAAAGAAAACAAAATTAATTTAGTCTATAGCGTAGAAAAGTTTAATAAGTTTATCCCTCAAATGCGTCATACTTATTCACTTGAGAAACGCCAAGATAATTATGAAAAAGTTAGAAATAGAATTTTTAATGAAGAAATATTTATACCTAGAGTAATTTCCAATAGAATTAGAAAATTAAGAAATAAGTTTAAGGAGAAAAGAAAAATTAGAAAACTAGTGATAGAAACCATTAAAACAGTAGATAGTAAGCATGATCCTCGCGCTTTTGCCGAAATTTCCATAGGAAATTATGTTATTAGAGGCTTATTAGACACAGGTGCTTCGATTAGTTTACTAGGTAACGGATGTAGAGAGCTGATGGAAAAATTGCAAATTAACTTTAAGCCAATATATTCCGTTGTTTCAACCGCAGCAGGAAGGAAACACAGACTGCTTGGTAAAGTAAGTCTGGAAGTTATGTTTAGGGATAAAACATTGCCGATAATTTTTTATTTATGTCCAGATTTAGAACAGGATGCCTATTTAGGTGTAGATTTTTGGAAAGCTTTTCATCTGGCGCCGGAAATTTTCGAAATATCTGAAATAAATCACGAAAAGGAACCAGATGAGTTTGGCACGAATGAGTATTATTCTAATCCTCATATTTT
Source organism: Pollenia amentaria (assembly GCA_943735925.1). NCBI lineage: Eukaryota > Metazoa > Arthropoda > Insecta > Diptera > Polleniidae > Pollenia > Pollenia amentaria. The sequence continues at coordinate 67,831,581 of OX031009.1, forward strand.
GAGCGAAGATCAACGAAAAAAATTAAATGAAGCCATTGAGTTGTTTCCTTCATTCGAAAAACATGGATTAGGGTGTACAAGTTTAGAAAAGCATTCCATAAAATTAGTAGAGGGCGCAGAGTCTTTTAAGGACAGACATTACCCCTTATCGCCAGCTGTTCAAGAAATAGTATATAGGGAAATAGATACAATGTTATCCTTGAATGTAATAGAAGAAAGCGAAAGTCCATGGTCAAATAGGACAACTGTTGTAAGAAAACCGGGGAAAAATAGATTTTGCTTAGATGCGCGAAAATTAAATAAAATCACTGTAAAGGACGCCTATCCACTTCAAAATATTGATGGCATTCTGAGCCGGATTGACGAAACTTATTATATAAGTAGCGTAGATTTGAAATTCGCTTTCTGGCAGATTGAATTAGACGTAGAGAGTAGACCGTATACCGCGTTTACCGTAGCTGGTCGACCACTCTATCAATTTCGCGTGATGCCTTTCGGTCTTTGCAATGCTGCACAACGACTATGTAGGTTGATGGATAAGGTGATTCCACAAAGGCTTAAAGAGAATGTGTTTATATATTTAGATGATTTATTAGTAATTTCTGATAATTTTGAAAAACATCTAAAAATTTAAGAAGAAGTTTCAAAATGCTTAAGAAAGGCTAATCTTACAATTGGCCTTAAAAAGTCTCAATTTTGCTTCCAGCAGTTGAAATACCTTGGCTTTATAATTGGCGGCGGATGTTTGAAAACTGATCCTGAAAAAATAAAAGCCATTAAAGAAATCAGGTTACCAAAAACGCCTCGCGAAGTACGCAGTTTTCTGGGGACAGCCGGATGGTATCGGCGATTTATAAAAGATTTTGCTACAAAAGCTGCGCCACTAACTGATACCCTTAGAAAAGCCAAGAAATTTAAAATGAGTCCAGAGGCTATTGAATCGTTTGAAAATTTGAAAAAAGCGTTGACGTCAGCTCCGGTACTAAGGCACGCAGATTTTACAAAAAGGTTTTGGATACAATGTGATGCATGCGATTATGGTATAGGTGCTGTGCTATATCAGATTGACGACCAAAAAGAGGAACACCCAATTGCATTTTATAGTCAGAAATTAAATGCCTGTCAAAAAAATTATAGCGTTACTGAAAAAGAGTGTTTGGCGGCAGTAATGGCTATCAAAAAATTTCGCCCCTATGTCGAGATGATGCCCTTCACAATAGTCACCGATCATGCTAGCTTGAAGTGGCTAATGTCATTAAAAGATTTGACCGGAAGACTAGCGCGTTGGTCACTCCAATTACAAGCGTTTGATTTTGACATTGTGCATAGAAAAGGTTCCGAAAACATTGTTGCTGATATGCTGTCAAGAATGCAAATCGAAGAGGTGAATGTGGATGAAATAAACTTTGAAGAACTATTTGGTTTTGAGACAACTGAATTCCAGAGCGAAGAATATTTAGATTTAATTCAACACATAAGCAATAACCAAGAAATGTTGCCAGATTTGAAGGTAGAAGATGGTTTGGTATTCAAAAGAATGAAGTTTAATAGAGAAGACGAAACAGATCACCAATGGAAAATGTGGATTCCAGCTAATATCACCCAAGCTTTAATAGAAAAAGCTCATACGAGTGTTACTTCAGCTCATGGGGGAATCGTGAAAACATTGGAACGATTAAAAAGGTTCTTTTACTGGCCAAAAATGACAACACAAGTTAAAAGCTACATAAAACATTGTCAAACTTGTAAAGAAATTAAATCATGTAATCAAAATCTTCGCCCGGAAATTGGAAAACAATTTATAACCGATAGACCATTTCAAAAGTTGTATCTGGATTTTTTGGGTAAATATCCAAGGTCGAAAAGTGGCAATAGTTACGTGTTTATTGTTTTAGATCACTTTACAAAATACACGTTTATAAAAGCCATGAAAGAAGCTACAGCCGGAAATGTTGTTGAATTTCTAATACAGGAAGTATTTCATAAATTTGGCGTACCGGAAGTAATTCACACAGATAATGGTGTACAATTTATTTCCAAAGCTTTTCAAAATTTAATAAATTCATACAAAATCCATCATATCAAAACTCCAGTATATCAACCTAGTAGCAACGCATCGGAAAGGGTTAATCAAAGTATTTTATCAGCCATTAGAGCATATTTGAAAGAAGATCAAAGAGACTGGGATCTTTATTTATCAGAGATAGATTGTGCGTTAAGAAATTCCTTTCATAGTGCTATAGGTTTCACCCCATTCTATGCACTATTTGGATACCATATGTATTCGAGCGGAGCTGATTACAAACTGGCTCGAAAACTGCAAACAATCTCTGACCATCAAATTCTCTTAAAACCAAATGAAAACCTAGAACTTATAAGGGAACAGATCAAAAAAAATATGACAAAAGCTTACGAAAGAAGTGCCGCAAGGTATAATAAAAGAGCCCGAATAGTTAAATTTATTCCTGGTCAAGAGGTATACCGTAGGAATATGGTGCAAAGCTGCTTTGCAAAGAACATAAATGCAAAATTTTGCCGAAAGTTCTTAAAATGTAGAGTGGTTCGACCAGTAGGTAACAATATGTACGAACTTGAGTCTTTAGATGGTAAAAAAATAGGAATATATCATGTAAAAGATATTAAGGTATGATTTGTTAGATAGCATATTATATAATAAATCAACTTTACAAGTGCAATAGTAGGACATAAGCAGACAATTGTGTATTTAATTGTAATTTATAGTTGATTATATTATATATTTAATTATATTTTATATTTGATTATATTTTTGTAATTATACTATAATATGTTTGTTGTGTTGTCCCACTTTTTTTAGATTTAACATTTTTTTTACTTTGATATCTGTGATAAACTATTTTAGTACCTGACATAGACTTGACGAAATAAAGTTAGATTTACATACCCATTATATAGTGCAATATTAGATTAGCAAAAACCGGTGATGCATCTGTGATATGAGTGTCTGCTGTGTTGTCCGTTTTTTTAATACATTTATATTGTAGTGCAATCATGTAATGAATTGCAGGTAATAATGATGATGATCATGCATAATATCTGTAAAAAAGGAAATAAAAGGAAACACAAAGTAAACGCTTATTTACATATAAATCACAAAACTACTTCCCGTAAAATTTATCGTAATTTTTAGTTTAGATAGGTCCGAAGATACCGTAACGATGAATTTCATAACTCTTTGGTATTAAAATAGAGTTGGTGAGATGTATCCATACTCTTGGAACAGCTACAATCCATGGATGGGAAAATAGTAGAGGCATTACTCGGGTAAACATTATGATCCAGTTAATTATTGATGACTAGTAAAGAAAAAGTAAAAATGACGTGAATACAAAATGAATTAGTATTAATATGACAAAAATAATAATACTTACAAAGAAAAATTTGCCTCAAAAGGTTTGTGGGCTTTCGTTTAAAATATGTTTGCACTATGTGTGCCCAATTGGTAAATAAACCAATTAAAAGAAATTTGTATGGATCTAATGGTTTGATGGGTTGCCACTATGGTTTTTCATATCTATGAAAGATTCAGCAGATGGTAAATGTTCCAAGGGATGGATGACGTTACTAATTTGATGCATTGTAGGACAAATCATCACACGGATAGATTAAAATTGAAAACTGACTATTAATAACGTATACATACATACGTACCTAAACACTGTAAGTAAAAGCCCGGCTAGCTCAGTCGGTAGAGCATGAGACTCGTTTTTCAGGGTCATGGGAGTTCCCCACGTTTTTAGACGTTCCTCAATTTTACCCGCACACCGATTCCTGCTACGAATACTGGCATGACTCGGAGTTTTGTTGCGGTTGGTTTTTTGTTAGCGGCAAGAGTTTTTTTGTTTTGGTGTGGTTCGTCACTTTTGTTTGCCAGAAATTTGGATTTTTTTTGTTTTGATTATTTGTAACACGAACACCATCTGTAGGGGATTGCGAGGTTGTTTTTTTATTGTCTCACTTAGAATTGTTTTATTTTTTTTAAATGTTTAATTTTTATTTAATTATTTTTTTTAGCTCGTCATGGTTTTTTGATTTTTAGTTTTTAATTGTCTGTTTTGTTTTGATTTGTTCATTTACACATTTTACAGCGTAGTCAAATCATAGTAGTAGACGTAAGGGGAGTATGGCAATGCTCATATATTTAAAGACAGGGATGGCATTTTCATTCAAGTTGAAGGGAAACGCTGTGAGAAAAAGTGTTAATTTTGAATTTGAAAATTTATGAATGGGCAAATTATACTTTCTGTTTACGCATGCGAGCCTGGTAGAGGAAAAACCTGTAGCGTGGAAATTTAACCAGGGAATGTATAGATAGATGGAGGTCAGTCAGCAAGACAGGCATATTGAAAGGAAAATGTGAAGGAAAATTAATGAGGATGAAAATCTAGATAAGAGATTATATAGGAATTTAATATGTATATTGAAATAAAAAAAGATGGACATTTGGCGGTAACTATAAATTCTAGAAAATTCGGTGAGAAAAGAAAATTGAAAAAGAAAATATGGCGATGTGATGGAAAACTTTGGAAGGCTAAGGAAAAATGGAAATTATGGAAAAATCTGTAGGGAAAAGATTTAAAGAAAATTGCAGTACAGATCAAACGTAAAATCTCAGTCAAAGTGATCACACCTACAAAGTTTGTGAAGTTCTATTTTAAATAAAGTCTAAATTTTTTTTTATTTAAACAAGTGTTTTAAATCAGTTGGTTTTAAATAAAGTTTTTGCATTTTGAGTTTAAGGACAAATTTAAAAATTGGATCAAGGGTCCTTGTGAAGTTTATCCTGGGAGAAAGTCTAAAGTGATAATATTTGAGAATTAAAATAAAACGTAAGGTATTTGTGGAAATATGTGTAGAATTAAAATAAAGAAAATGGTTTTTTTTATTTAGCTGGCTGGGGGAGAGAAAGAATAAATTACCTGTGCAAATAAGGGCAGGAATGTTAAGTTTTCCCTGGAGTTAAGAATAATGTTCTTGTGTGTGATAACGAAGGGTAATTACTGCCACCACAGCCAGGTAACAAATAATTTTTGAAGGTATAAAAAAGTCTTCTGAAGGATTGTGGTTATTACCAGTTTATTAGGTTTACAAATGGAAAAAGAAATTTGGTTTTAATTTTTTTAAAAAAAAAAAAAAGAAAAGCACGAATCCTCATTAAAAAGCAAATTAAAAATATAAAAAATTAGTGTTATTGGGATTGTAAAAAACAAATTAAACGGAATTAATAGTCATAAAAAAAAAAGGTACAAAAAAAAAAAATATAAGAAAATAATATAAAATGTATTTAAGTGAAAAGAATTATTGAATTTAATATTCATAGTGTAGAGCGTAGTTGTATTAATTTAATTTATATAATTATCAATTTTTAACGTTTAGTGCTATAATTTTAGACAGTACAGTGAACGGTTTTGTTTAATATTAATTAAGATTTAGTACCGCCTAAAAATATGTGATTTTTTTTGTTTGTTTTAAATATTCTTTTATTTATAATTACGCCGGAAGTAAAATTGTTCAGTTGAGAAGTTAAATCTTTTTGTTTAGTTTTTTTTATTTTGGGTATTGGTCCTGAGAGTTTTTAAGGACAAAGTGGTAGCCTTAGGGAGCTCCTTCAGGTTAGGTATATATCATTTATTAGAAAGTTGTCAGAAAAAAAGAAAAGGTTTAACTGGAAAGGAAGAATTTTATTTGTAGGTGAAGATAAAGTTTTAATTGTTTGCATACTTAGTTTATGAATCTTTTGCTGTACTTTAAATATAAGTATTTAAAATTGTCAAATAGGTTTAATTTTATTTAAATTTTGTTATTTTTTGGAAACTGAATATATTAGTATAGGGTATATAAGAAATTATATTAAGGAAATTAGATTTGTTTTTTTTTAATAAAATATGTAATTGGTTAATATTAAATATAAATTCAAAATGAATTGTTTGGCTTAAGTTTAAAGGGTAATGGCATGAAGGTAAAGTAAGTTGGAGAAGTCGGGTGGTTTAATGGGTCACAAATAAATGTATGGTGGATATTCTTGTGACATGGCAGGGTGGGCAATCTGGGGGCATAACAACCGCTTCCTAAAAATATAAAAAAAAGAAGGAATAAAGTAGCATTTAGAGGGTGCATGTGTGTTTGTGTAGTGAGTAGGTTAGATAGTACCTGATTATTTTCTTTATGTGCAGCGTACCCAGTGAGAAGGGTTGGAACCTTCTGGGATTTGTTCACCGTGGCTAGTCGGAAACCTCACTGGTCCCTACGGCTGTAACATGGTTAAAGGTTAATCTTAATAAGCCAAACTATATATACTGGGATAATCCTAATGAAATTGTAGACCGATTGAGGCTGTTAATAGCATCACAACATGCTGGTAACAATAATCATTCTAATGAAATAATATCTATAATCGAAGAACTAAGGGAAGCAAATATGTATAATTGAATAACTTTTTAAAACAATAATAATAAGAAAATTATGACTGTTGACAAATTTGGTCATTACTATAATCAAAAATATATAGGAGATATAACAAGAAACAACATTTCAAAAAAATTCGGTATCAAACTCAACGTAAATAATATTGATATAGAGAATAAAAGAATTTTAAATTTGTCACCTCCAATGAATGGGACAGATGCTGTTAACAAAAATTATGTGAATATACAAATGACCCATATGCAAGAACATTTAAAAAGGGGTATAAACAAAGAAGTTTTAATTGTAAGAAATGAAATAAAGGATTTAAATAAGAAAATTTCTGACATATATAGTGTAATGATTACGCTTTCATCACAACAACAACAACAACATAATGGAAAAAAGAACGATAATAAATGAACTACATTCCCAAGCGCGGAAGAATTTCTTAAGACGGAAAGTAATAACACAGGGAATGGATGATATTTGGCAAGCAGATTTAGTAGAAATGGTTAACTCTTCCATTATAAACAACGGATACAAATATATGCTAACAGTCATTGATACATTTTCAAAATATGCTTGGGCTGCAGCAATTAAAGCAAAAACCGCAAATGAAGTTTCCAAAGCTTTTCAGGAAATACTAAGTAAGGGGCGAATGCCTAAAAATTTACAAACAGATGACGGAAAAGAATTTTTTAATAATGAGTTTGGTTTACTAATGCGTAAATATTCAATTAATCATTACTCTACTTATAGTGTAATGAAAGCTTCAATTGTTGAACGCTTTAATCGAACACTAAAAGGTATGATGTGGAGAGAATTTAGTTATAATGGAACATTTCACTGGATTGATAATTATAAAAATCTAGTTAAACAATATAATAGAAAAACTAAAAGCACAATAAAAATGGCACCTATGGATGTAAAACCTGAACATGAACAATATTTACTGAATACTGTATATAATAATTTAAAAATGTTTAAATCATCAAGGTTTAAGGTTGGGGACTATGTTCGCATAAGTAAATATAAACATATATTTGAAAAAGGTTATACACCGAACTGGACTACAGAAATATTTAAAATAAAAACGATACAGAACACCTACCCAATCACATTTTTACTTGAAGACTATCAAGGATATCCTATAAAAGGCGCATTTTACAAGGAAGAAATACGTCATACACGTTATCCTTATACATTTCTGGTGGAAAAAATTTTAAAAGAAAAAGGTGATAAAGCGTATGTTAAATAGTTAGGTTTTCCAAACCAACATAATTCTTGGATAAGTAAAAATGAAATATTATAAGAAAACAAATTAAAAAAAAAAGTTTTTCTAATAAATGTATAAATTTAATAAAACAAAAAACTCAAGCATTTTCATTTCATTTACAATTTACCATTCAGGATGTCAATTACTTTAGCTTTAAGTGCAAATTCATCAATCCTAACGGCAAATTATTTCCCACCAATAGATCTAAAAGATGACTATGAATATTCTCTAGTTGATTTTCATTCATATAACTCTATTCCTAATGTAGATTATGATAATAATTTATTTCATATAGGAGATAAAATAATTGAAATTCCTATTGGATCATACGAGTTACAAGATATTGTTGATTATATAGTTGGGCAGTATAAAGCTGAAAATTATAATAAATCTATTCTCATTAAAGCTAATAATAATACTTTACAAATTGAAATAACTTAATCCCACGATGCAATTTTATTTAATCGAAAACGATCCATTGGTACGCTGTTAGGTTTTAGTGAAGAAATTTTAAAGGCTGGTATGAAACATATATCAAATCAACCTGTAAATATATTAAAAGTGAATGCTATACAAATTCAGTGTAACATCATAACAGGAGCATACATGAATAATTCTCCCGCACATATACTACACGATTTCGCATTAGACGTACCACCAGGCTATAAGTTAGATGTTATTGCTAATAACCTAATTTATTTACCAGTAAACGTCAAAGAAATAACATATCTCAAAATTTGGATTGTTGACCAAGAAAATCGTGCAGTTAATTTCAGAGGTGAGGAAAAAATGATAATTTACAATAAAACTAAGACTTATATGTTCTTCCGTCTGAAAGCTACTTATATATAGAAGGAAACATTAAAAACACTAAAGGTGAAGAAGCGTCAGAAAATACTAGATTGAGGAATAATTGTGTTGCATACTTATTTGATGAAATACGGTATGAGATTAATGGTGTTGAAATTGATCGTACTCGATACTTGGGAATATCCAGTACAATTAAGAATTATGTCTCACTAAATGAATTTGAAAGCAATATGATGAGAAATGCAGGGTGGAATATTTCTGAAGACCTATCAATGCGAAAATTTAATTTTTATATTCCCCTTAAACTACTATTGGGATTTGCTGAGGATTTCAATAAAATAATTTTAAATAGTAAACATGAACTTATTCTTTTACGAAGTTCAAATGATGATAAGGCGTATTACTCTGCAGATGCTAATGAAAAATTAAGTTTATCGATTAAAAACATAACATGGAGAATACCACATATTCACCTATCAGATACACGAAAAATACAAATAATGAAGATTATAAAGGAGGGTGTTTCATTATCCATAGCATTTCGCAGTTAGGACTGTTATTTTAATCCAACATTTTCCGGAGGCAGAAATGTATATATATTTATATATATATATATTCTATACTAATTATTTAGTGACTCAATATCACTAATTAACCTACTTAATTCTAAATCACCATTATCAGTATCTAACTGATAATGGTGCCATGCAAGTGTTTTAATCTCATCATTTCTTATTTTACGTTTAATATCAATAAAATTTAAAGATATTTTATTAACTCTATTTGTTAGTATTGTGTGTAACTTAGATGTGAATGTGTACATACATGCCCCTACTGATTTCTTATTAAATAAGACATGTTTATAATGATCTATAGTATAATTGTCTACCACGCATTTTTTAACCCCCTTAGCTTTTTTAACATCTTTATCATCTTCAACTGTGAAAGAATAAACTTTGGGTCCTAAGCCTACATATTCAGTGATGAATTTACCTTCAGTTTCATCTTTCATCATTCCAAGTACTTTTTAATTTAATTGAGGAAAGTTAAATGGATTATTTTGTGAATATGCTGATGTGTCAAAGAGTGTTTTTAAATCTCCTCTTATATCATCATAGAAATCATCAGTTCTTATTGAGTAAATGAAAGAGTCAGTGTCCATATAATTGAGATTTATATTATCTCCAAATTTAGGTTTCATATACTCATAATGGAAATCATACATTTTCCATTTTGATAGATCAAGTACACAAAAGGCTAAATAAATGGGCTTATTGTAATATGTCAAAGTTTTGTTCATTTGTACAGCCCATCATTTATCAGTAAACTGTGAAATACTGTGAAAATTTGGTTTTGCTATAAGTTCACCTACACCCAATCGGTTACGGCTGGTACGTTCCCACTCACTAACCAACCGAACGTCTTTTCTCTTATCGACATTTTCCATGGTTTTACCATACACAGCATTATTGAGCAATTTATAGAAATCTTTTTCAAATTGATTCTTAGCTTCTGTTCCATGTGTCGTATTTAAATCTATGTATGTCTTTAACCACGGCTTTTGATTAAATTTCAGAATTCGGTGAACTTTTTCCAAAACCAATCCATTATTTAATCATTGCTCTAATGTTTTATAATGTATGACATATTTCGTTTTGTTAGATAGATCAGCAATTAATTTTTCATATTTACTCCCACCAATTATTTTGTTTTCCACACAGAATGGCAGGTCATTATGATAATCATGACAGCTAGACGGGTATGATAAATCGACTTCATAAATATAACCAACATCTGAGTTATGTGGAATATTTTTGGGGTGAATGAAGTCATTTGTCCAACTGAAGCCTCCATATGGTAGTGACTCTGACATTGCCCAACCATAAAGAATTTTTGCGTCTAAATATAAAATGTATTCGGACGGTTTTGTAGGATCATAATCATTAAGATATTTATCATTCGCCTTACTATACCTCTTACTACATTGTGAAAGACCACCCCGAATTCCTCGTTTAATAAAATTATACATTTCTAGATCTCTTCATATTGTCTGTCGCGCTCGTTGAAGATAGACGTATTTTCTAAGCTCGGCATACGGTTTATTTTTTTGAACAAATAAAGTATTAAAAAAAGTATATACAAGTAAAGAAAAAAAAAAAAATACATGTATGTACATACATACATAAACACACATTTTTTATTCTCGGTGTTGATAAACAATAACAAATAAGAAGAGCAAAACTGTAAACAGTAAAAGAAAAAAAAAAAAAACTCTTATGAGTGCAAACAGTAGAAATGCATATATCACAGTGAGTGTTAACCAAACAAATGCAGAAATAAAAAAAAAGAATTGATGATAGCAAATACCTAACGGCTAAACCTATTACTCGCACGCGATCCCTTTCACCGTCTGTATTTAATAACACGGTTGATACAATAACAAATATAAAACCTGCTAGCGTTGCCTCAACAGCAAAAACAATTTTAATAAGTGATGTAAATATTAACCCCCAATTAGTAATAATAGAAAACTCAGTATCACCTTCGGTGTCTAATAATACGGTTGATCTTAATACAATAAAAAATATAAAACCTGCAAGCAGTGCCTCAGCGGCAAAAACGATTTTAATAAGTGATGAAAATATTACCCCCAAATCAGGCATGACGGAAAACTCAGCTCCACAAGTAAAAAGTGCTCAAAAGCCCCCAGTACAAGTAGGTATTGATAGGTACATAACAGTGCTTAAACGGGGTCGCAGCCCAACCTCCTCAGCAGTTGCTTCGGTCTCAAAAGTCTTAAAAGATGGTACAGCTGATAGAACAAGTTCACAAAATCGGTTTGCAATTCTGGATGAGGAATCCCCGGAAGCACAAAACGTTATCAAATCTTCTAAGCCACCGCCGATATATCTTCAAATGAATTAATGAATTAATAAAGAATTTGATCTCTGTAATAGGTGAAAATTCTTTTTATGTAGCTGCAATAAAGCGGGGTAGTATTAATGAGACAAAAATACAAGTTAATCGTGAAGAAGATTTTCGTAAAGTAATAACTAAATTAGGAGCATTAAAAAAACTTTTAAACATACCAACTGAACAGCAGTAAAGGTCTTCAGGTAGTTTTAAAGGGCATTGATTCATGCGTGGACCCAGGTGAGATAAAAACGTTTTTAGAAGAGAAGGGCTTCAAAATAAAAAATGTAATAAACATTAAAAATAGAGAGAAAAATCCCCAGCCACTATTTCGAGTGGAGTTAGAACCCGGCGACATTAAGCTTAAAAAGAACGAAACGCATCCCATTTATAATCTTAAATATATCCTGTATAGAAAAATAACAATAGAGGAGCCGCACAAAAGGAATGGTCCCGTGCAATGTTTAAACTGCCAAGAATTTGGTCACACTAAGGCATATTGTCATTTAACCCCTGTTTGCGTCGTATGTGGAGAATTACATGGTACAGCTCTCTGCGATAAGTCTAAAAACGACCCCAATGTAAAAAAATGTAGCAACTGTGGTGGTAATCACACGGCCAACTATAGAGGATGCCCTGTATACTCTATCGTCAAGCGCTCGGTTGGGCCGAAACCTAATCCCCCTCAAATGCAGGCAACAAATCAAGTTTACATTAATGACGTTCAGGTACCGCAGCCTAGTAATAACAGAACATCCTACGCTAACGTCCTAAAATCAAACCATATACAAATGCAAGGTGAGTTGCCAAATAATGATGAAACTCCAGTTTCTAACTTAAGTCGTCTAGAGAAAACCATGGAAACATTAGTACAAACAGCAAATAACTTTACAAACACAATGGGTAATATGATGCAGGAAATGTTAAGAATGCAATCGATGTTATTGCAAGCTGTACTAAACAAGCCATGAACTGTTTAAAAATTTGCTTTTGGAACGCAAACGGCATCCGCCAACATAAAAATGAACTAGAATACTTCCTTAAAAATAAACAAATTGATGTTATGATGGTATCTGAAACCCATCTGACCTCAAGAAACCCGTTTAAAATCAATGGTTATATATTATATGATACCAAGGACCCTCGAGGTAGAGCTTGTGGAGGTTCTGCCATTTTGATAAAAAACCGAGTAAAACACTACCTAATGTGCGATCATCGTGAAGATTATCTCCAAGCAACGAGCATTTGCGTTGAGGAATTATCTCGAAACATATTAATTTCATCATTATACTCCCCACCTAGATTTTCAATATCAGAAAGCCAATATAATAAATATTTCAAATCATTAGGACCCTGCTTCCTGGCTGCTGGCGATTATAACGCTAAACACACTTTCTGGGGGTCACGACTTATTACACCTAAGGGTCGTGTTTTGTTTAACACAATTTGTAAAATGTACCTAAATGTGGTCGCGAGCGGACAACCAACATATTGGCCTACTGATCAGCAAAAAGTTCCAGATGTCATAGATTTTGGCGTGGTTAATAACATCCCCATAGACACGATTCATGTGGAAGCGTCCCTAGAATTATCTTCCGATCACACACCTACAATTGTTACTATAATGAGTCCAAATAGAATCGTATCTCCGTCTGGTTACTTATCGACATCAGCCTCACAAATAAATTGGTTAAAATATAAAAAATATCTTAGTGCCCATTGCACAGAAAATATTCCGCTTAGCACACCGGAGAACGTGGATCTCGCTATTGTTAATTTTGACAGTTATCTCAAACTAGCTGTTCAACATTTCAGCATAACCCTCAAAAAAACCAAAAACAAAATCATATATTCTACAGATGTCGAGCGTCTATTGACTGAAAAAAGGAGAGTTCGAAGAGAGTGGCAATTGCACAGATCCCCCCAACTTAAGACTTTATTAAAAGAGTGCACAAAAAGGCTGAGAAAGTTACTGCAGTCTCAGAAAACGGCTTCCCTGGAAAAATTTCTTAAGGGACTTGATGCAACTCCACAATCAGACTACTCATTATGGCGTGCAGCTAGAAGCCTCAATAGACCAGTTATCTCTAAGCCACCATTGAGAAACTTGAATGGAAGCTGGGCAAGAAATGATATTGAAAAAGGAAATCGGTTTGCTTATCATCTGAAAAATGTATTTACCCATAATATATTTCACGATATAGCAGTCGAGTTTCCGCCTGTAAATGTTAGAGCAGCTATTCCCCTAAGATTCCAGTTTAAAGAAATCGAAAAGGCTATTCGGGATTTAAACACCAAGAAGGCACTTGGTATTGATAAGATCAGTAATAAAATGCTTTTGGAGCTACCAAGTATAGCGAAGAAAATTATTCTTTTTATTTTTAATGCTATTTTACGATTTCAATACTACCTTCAGGAATGGAAGGTTTCCTTAGTAACCATGATACCAAAGCCAGGAAAGGATCACACAAAAGTTGAGTCATACAGGCCTATTAGCTTATTATCTAATATTTCAAAGCTATTTGAGAAACTAATAGTGTTAAAATTAACGCCGATTTTAAATGAAAATAGATGTATTCCTAATCATCAATTCGGGTTTAGAAGAAAGCACAGCACAATTGAACAAACTCATCGAATAGTAAATGTAATAAGAAAAGCCTTGGAAGAAAAAAAATATTGCTCAGCACTCTTCATCGATGTGTCTCAAGCTTTTGATAAAGTCTGGCATGAAGGTTTACTACTGAAATTGCAGCAAAACTTGCCAGCAAACATACACAAGCTGTTAGAAAGCTACTTAGTCGGTCGTCAATTTATTATTAAAAAGGCGATTTTTAAAGTTCTCCTCAGCCAGTTAACGCTGGAGTCCCACAAGGGAGCATCCTGGACCCTCTATTGTACTTAATTTATACTTCGGACATGCCAACAAACAGCTACACACATACCTCTACATTTGCGGATGACACAGCTTTCCTAAGCGTACATGAAAACTGTCAAGAAGCATCTCGTTACTTACAGGATCACATATTTGAACTGGAAAGGTGGTTAAAACAATGGAGGATAAAGATTAATGAGCAAAAATGCGCACATATAACATTCACATTGCGTCGGGAAACATGCCCCCCTATTAAAATCAATAATCAAATAATACCCCAACACTCGCATGTAAAATACCTCGGTATACATCTAGATCGGCGTTTAACGTGGAAATGGCACATAGAAGCAAAATTAACTCAAATGAAACTAAAAGCAATTTAAATTAATTGGCTCATTGGAAGAAATTCTGTTCTTAGTCTCGATTGCAAACTTATACTTTACAACTCTATCTTAAAGCCAATTTGGTGCTACGGTATTCAGTTCTGGGGCACTGCCTCGGCTTCTAATATCGAAAAAATTCAAAGGCGCCAAAATAAACTTCTTTGAATAATAACAGCCGCTCCCTGGTATGTCAAAAACTCAAATATCCACAAGGATCTCAATGTGCCATTGGTAAAAACTATGATAACGAAATATGCAGTAAAATATTTAAAAAGGCTGGAACTGCACCCAAATCCATTAGCTCGAAATATTTTAAATTATGGCGGCCACACTCGATTAAGGAGAAGAGACACTGCAGCACTCACCCAATCAGATGAGCGATAAACACCTACATATGTGAACAGAAACCGTGATGACTAAATCTTTTTGTCTGGCACTGGCAGGACATAAAGTAAATATTAGGATAAGATTTGATTAATTATTGTTAGTTCATATTTAATATATGAAGATTCAATAAATAAATAATGAAAAAAAAAAAATTTCTAGATCTGTTAATAATTCTAGCTCAATTCTTGTATATTTTAAAATTGCATCCCAAGAAAGGCCTGGGATGGTATAATAATGTGGAGGATCTAGGTTATAAATCTTCTTACAGAGCTTTCTGAAGTTTTCAAATATATCTGTAAGTAACAACACGTCAGTTTTTAAATACAGCTCCATGTAATCCTTAATAGTCTCACAATCAAATTTTGTCCATATATTTTGTGCTAGCAAATAATCTTCTTCTGAACATTTTTTATCATTTAACCTACTATAAAATGCTTCAATTGGTGGGAGTTTCTTTTCATTTAATTTTTCAAATGAATTTAAATATTCATTAGGAAAAGCACCCTTTCGCTTCATAAGAGAAAACTTCTCAGCATCTGGAAAATATTTTCTAACTGCATTTAAATCTTGATCATTGAGGTTACTAGCTAATGATTCCAAACCAGATGCCATAAATCTTAGAGTCTAAAAATCTAAGCTCAATTTTTTCCAGTTTTATAATCTCGCACCTTTTCAAGTTGTTTTGAAATAATATGCTGAGGAATATTTTGCTTCACTTTTCTTATATACAACTCATTTATATAATCATCAATTTCTTCATCAGTATATACCCGAACAGTATGCGACAAAGAAATGTATAATTCTTTATTTATTGGAATTACATTTGTCTTCCTTTTAATACTAAGTAATTCTTTAATAAATAAGTGACAGTCATATTTCGAAAAATTGTGGAAAAATATAGGAATAAAATTTGGAGTCCTTAAATTTAAATTACACGAATTATGTGCAGCCCCTCTATATTTTCCTGAAAAGTGGCAGTGATCTCTCACAGCTAGTTCATCGCCTAGTGCTAAACCGCAAATATGACAGTTAATAGAGTTTAAAAATTGTTCTTCTTCTAAGGGGGTTAATGAATGCATGGCGACAATTTTTTCATAATACTTCTTATAAATTTGTCTACATTCATTTATTAAATTATTTACAAAATGTTGCCCTACATTAACACTACTACTACTACTACTACTACTAAACATTTTAAACTTATCTAAATTGTCATTAAAATTACACTTAATATTAAACCCATATGCACATGGAACATGTTTTTTTGTATATCTACTATTTTCATTAATACTACTTACATCTACTTCCTCGAGAACGCATTCAAAATCCGCATACACCACAAATGGAACTTCCATCTGCCTTTCATAATGTTTGTATTTTATGATGGATTTGTCTCCCTCCGGCATCTTGGGAATGCACTCTCGACATTCTTTTTCTTTGTGAATAAGCATTTTTTCCGGTATGTCTGTGTGGTAAAGGCATGCGTTGCAAAATATAATTCTTCCATTATGCGCAGATATTTGACTTGAAAGTAGTCTAAAAAAAAATAAATAAATTTATTAAATTGAATAGATTTTTTTAAAAAATTTTATATAAGTTCTCTATTAAGTTTTTAGTTATTCGACCTTTATGATTATAATTTATAAATTAAATAATTTTTTTCAAGCTCGAGGTCTGTTTTATTCTTTAAATTCTTTATTTTTCAATATTTCGACATCCTTTGGATGTCATCTTCAGGAATCTTGAAAGAAATACAAGTAAACATAAATAATTTTTCTATGTTACCATACCATTTAACAATATACATATAAACAAAAACAAAATTTAAAAAGTTACAAAATTAACACTTACAACGAGTCACAAAAATACACAACAATTATTTTGTAGGTCTATTATTGCACTAATTGTAGCTTTTCTTTTTCCCTTTGTTAATAATATGTCTGTAACTTTGGCCGCAGTTATCAGTGTCACTCTTAAAATTCATTCTCTTATGTAGCGGTATGTTGATTATGTGTAGCATCTCCAGTGTATATCTTCTATTATATTTCTCTTCTGTTTGTAATATTTTAACATCTTCAAAGTTTGGTGTATGTTCTCTTTCTTTACAGTGGGCTACTAGTGCTGTTTTTTTTTGTTGTGTCGATATTTTATTTTTACATTTAATGTCCGATTTGTGTCCGGAAATTCTCGTTCTTAGTTTGTTTTTAGTAGTGCCAACATATACTTGGTCGCAACTGTTGTTTGCATTACCATTGCATTTTATCTGATAAATTAAATCAGCCTTGTCAAATATGTCCACTTTAGCTTTGGTGCATGAGAAAAGTTTTCTTATTGTGTTATCATTCCTCGGTACTATTTTATATTTCTCATCGTTGTAAAATTTGGAGTTTTTAACTCTTTCCGATATGCCTGGTATATATGTTATTGTCTTGTATATTTTCGTATTCTTATCGTCGGTTTCTTCAGTCTGCTTTCTTATGTTCTTGTTCTTATTGATCAAATTATTCATGAGTTTTTCGGGAAATGAATTTTTTCGCAATATGTCCTTAATTTTTATAATATTCTCTCTGTGGAATTGTTTGTCACTAATTGTCAAAACTCGTCGTATTAAATTTACCGCCGTATTTATTATAATATTTCTTGGTTGACATGAAAAAAAGTTTACAATTCTACCAGATGAGGTTGGTTTTTGGTACCAATCTGTTTTTAGTTTATTTCCCCTCCTTATAACTAAAGTATCCAAATAAGTATACAATTAGTGCAATAATAGACCTACAAAATAATTGTTGTGTATTTTTGTGACTCGTTGTAAGTGTTAATTTTGTAACTTTTTAAATTTTGTTTTTGTTTATATGTATATTGTTAAATGGTATGGTAACATAGAAAAATTATTTATGTTTACTTGTATTTCTTTCAAGATTCCTGAAGATGACATCCAAAGGATGTCGAAATATTGAAAAATAAAGAATTTAAAGAATAAAACAGACCTCGAGCTTGAAAAAAATTATTTAATTTATAAATTTTATATAAGTTTATGATAATTACCTAGAAATATTCTTTATTAAAATATAGTGCATTTTGCTCCCACATTCACTTTCCAACAGCAACAAATTTATATGCACTTCCTTCTCTTTTTTTGTGATGTAGTAGGGACCAACAACCGTTTTCAATTTTCTGTCGAACCCGAACACATTTACACTTATTTCTGTATTATTTTTTTCAAAATACTTAATATCCTTCACATCAGTTGGAAATTTCATTGAAGTGAAGTTAAGTATTGTACCGGAATCAAGCGTAATAATTTTATTAATTTTATAAATTGTCTGCCTATGTACATTAATATCATCATCATTATAAAATGCTGCTATAACACTCCATTTAAAGCAGAAGACGTCATTATTTTGAACGTTAACGCAAGCATGTTTTCGTATTAGCTCTACAGGTGTTGGTATGTACTGTTATCCGGATAATGGTGATGCTTTGTTAATATTAATTTCTAGACATTTAATTTGGATAAGCGTCCAACCAGAATCTCTTTCTTGAAACTCAGACATCTTCGCCTTAATCTTTTCAAATTGAAGTGTGAGAGCTGAGCCAATATTGTCTGCCCTTGATAAGCGTATCATTTCCGTATTGTGGTACATATCAGTTTCTGGTTTAAGAGGGTGTGCTGGTAGCTTATATCGAGCTGTCAATTCCAAATTAAATTTCACAATTTTGTGCTCAGCCAGACATTTATTTAATAATTTTTGAACATACATTTGGCCCTCTTTCAAATATTCATTTACATTCAAATTCAAATCTCCTTTCGGGAAACGGTACGTTAAAAGTCGAGATTTAAATGAATTTTTTATCAATTGAATCCGGTTTCCAATTCTCTTCTGTACATTTTTCTTGTGTCCGGGTTGGGAGCAATGAATAAACCACTGTTGAGGTTGAATTTTAACATTACAATCCGCACACATAATAAAAGATTCTGAACATGACTCAGGCTTTTGTTGTTTAAATGGTATATTTGATTGTAACATCGATAGACGCTTCCTAGATGTATCCGATGTTGAAGGATGTTCATCCATTTCTTTTTTTTTTTTTTTTTTTTTTTTAATTATTCCTACACTAAATCCCGCGAAGCTTTTTGCTTGTCTGCAGGAGACCAGAGTCTCTGGCGGGAATCGAACCCGCAACCCCGGTACTGATAGACTAGCTCACTACCAGCTAGCCTACCGGGGCACCCCCTACTTGTTGTTATCGTTGCTCTTGTTGGTGTTGTTGTTGTTGTTGTTGCTGTTGTTGTTGTTGCTGCTGCTGTTGTTGTTGCTGTTGTTGCTGTTGAAGGAAATCTAAATGGATTTCCATATGTTTTTTCCTCTCCATTGATGTCAGGGATATATGATTGCACACATCACATGGCACATGAATTTGAATATGTTTTTTTAAATTTTCTTTCTTTTTATACTGGTTTTGGCAAATTTCACAAATTAGTACACTAGCCATTATTATTATTTTAAATATTAATTTCTTTTTTTATTTTTACAAAAAACCACAAACTTTCTTAAGCAAGTCTACTTTAGAAACTAATGAATATAATATATTTAAAACCTTATATATACAACATTTTTCATTTTTCGAATTTATTCTATGAGTTAAATTTCAGTTATGTAGCGGGCCAGAAAATGCATTACATTCTGCTGGTGTCTAATAATTGTAAATTTTTCTGTACATAAATATACTTCATTGCTATCCAACGGAAAGCTAAGGTAAAATGTAACAAGAAAATACAATATAATAGTCTGGTAGTGTATAAAGTCATTTCTAAATAAATTTAAGGAATAGAGCTATTACAAAAAGCTTTATAAAATACATAACTGAAATTTAACTCATAGAATAAATTCGAAAAATGAAAAATGTTGAATATAATAAAATTGCTTATGAAAAAAGAAATAATTCCCAATACCTTATATATACTTCCAAATGTCTATACAATCGTAAATTTACTTATCAACAAATAAAATGCCAGACTTTCTGTATATTTGTCTGTCTGACTAACTTTCCTTTTCCCCTTTTTTCTTTTTTTTTTTTTTCTTCTCTTTTCTTTTTGTAACGGTTTTTTTATTTGGTTTTTATTTTCAAAATTAAGGATTATTTGGTAAAATCATAATTATTTGAATTTGTGGCGAAAACCCTGATGATTCTTTGGGATATTTTTTTTTTTGTGGCGTGGTGAATATTTTTTTTTACATACTCTTAATTATATAATATTAATTACGCTCTTGTTAATGCATTGAATTTTGAGTAAGAAAGAGATGTTTAAATAAGTAATACCGTTTATTTTTTTTTCACCTAGCCATATAATGTATTTCTTATTAAGCTTTTGCGTTTATTTCCAAGTCTAAATGTTTCATTTGTAGTTAAATTGCCAAACAATAAAGTTGTGAGTTAAAAGTGTCTTGAATTAAGTGTGAGAAACTTGGAATTCTTTACCTTATTCCATGTGCAAACAGATAACATTTTAATTAAGTGAAACTTAATAGAATTAAACCAATTAAAATATTAATTTATCAAAAGGAAATAATTCTAGAAAGATCGACAAGGATAGGTGGTATTTTATTTGTAAAGGTCACAGGGATGGGTGACATTCAACTGACCTTTACCACAATTTCTAATTAAAATTTTTTATAACATCTGGAATTTTTCTAAAAGCGTTGCGATTGTTCCTATTACAAAAAGCTCCTTAACAACACTTCGGTGTGAATTCCAGTTTGACACAAAATCTAGAAGGACACGTGCTCTTTACCGTGATATGAGACCCCACTTACGTTTTTATGGAAGAGTACCCTAAGTATTAAACTTAAAAAAAAAAAATAAAAAAACAGCTAACAACCTTAAACTAAGTACTTGCATGATTATTTTACAACACATCTTAACCCTTAAGATATAAATAACTTTAATTTCAAAACACGACTTACTTATGTTTAATAAAAATTTCGAATGAAAATATGCCTAAAATATTAGAATTGTCAATATTAGATTCTCTATTACTTGATAAAAAATTATTAAATCAATCTGCATAAATATTAATTACATTATTAATGAATTCCTATAACATAATTTTACTATCCATTTAATATGAATTTTATATATGGCTAACCCTGCATATCTTTTGAATTCTTTATTTTACGCATTTTTTTTCATTTTTTTTGTATCTTATTGAGAGTAATTGGTTTTGATTTTATTAATCTATAAGCTTATTTTTTCCCACATAGCCCATTTCTATGCATTCCTTGTTGAGCTCACCAATGGAACATCAATAAAGTACAACACAAGAAACAGGTATTTTGAAAACAACAAAGAACATAATGACTTGTGAGTAAAATCATTTTTAATTACTCTTAATTTATACGTAAAAAAATTAATAACTTAATGAATTTCGTTTCATTTCACCCCAGTGAGAGTGAAATGTGAAATTTTTTTTTTCTTCATTATTTTTAACATTAATCATATTGTAGTTTTCTTTTTTTTTCTTTTCATATATTTTTTTTATTGATCAGTTCAAAATTGTCATACATTTAAAATAATGAATTCTTTTAATTTATTAACTTGAAAAATTACTTGTTATTAAATGTTGAATAACATATTGTTTTCTAGAAATTTATTAATATTAGATTTAATTTCTTTACTTTAATGCAAATTTAAATAAAAATGAATCACTAAATTTTATTATAAAAGGGAATGACGAGCATATTTAATTATTATTAGAAATATATACTAGGTTTTGTATAAGGGACATTCTTGAAATATAATAAGGTGTGTTGGATGTCATAGGAATATAATATTTTATCACGAGGGAGGGAAGAGTACACCCCTTTAGCTAACATCTTGCTAAAAACTTTTAAATATTAAAATTTGTTATACTTTTTGGTTGATTTGTGGCATATAAAGTATAATTATATGTATACGCGTTTTAAATTGGGTTAAGAACTACACAACCATGTTTCTTATAGCTGGCTGGGAATTTAACATCTTGTATGCCTCCTAACTTACATTTTAATAGAGATTTTCTAAAACGGTAAACAAATTTTGAAGATCGAAGCAGCGCGTAACATTTTAAAAATCAAAACAAATACTCTGAGTTTTTCTTCCACCCAAATAAAAATTGAAAAACCATTTGTTTTTACAAGACCAGTCTGTCTGTCTGTCTGACTAACTTTCCATAACATACACTTTCTTATCTGAAAATATTTAGGTATATGTATGTCATAAATTATTTATTATTAAGTAACCGAATTTTAAACATCAATTACATATACATACAAATTTTTTTTTTAATAACTTAATAAATTCACAATTTAATTAGTCATTTTTTCCCCCTTTTTTTCTGTACATCCAAAAATTTTTTTTTTCATCACCTAATTCGAAAAAAAGCCTTATCAAAAATATTTTCCAATTGGTTCTACAAAATTTTTTCTTCACATAATTCAAAATAAAAAGATTGAATTATCAACAATGGTTTCATATTTCCCTATCCACTCCAAATAAAATAGGAACACCAATTGCATCTTATTGCTATCCTATAAAATTTAACGACTTTTTTTTTATTACTTTGTTTTTTGAAACTTTTTTTTAAAAATTTTCAGGAATGGTTTCATATTTCCCTATCCACTACAAAATAAAATTTAAACACATTTTCAAGAATGGTTTCATATTTCCCTATCCACTACAAAATGAAATTTAAACACCAATTGCATCTATACAATTTTTAACAACTAAATAAAATCATAATATATAGATAGAAAAATCTTTTTCTTTTATCAATCAAAACAAATACTTTGAATTTATTCTTCTACCCCAAATAAAATTGAAAAACCATTTGCTGTAACAAAGCCAGTCTGTCTGTATGTCTGACTAACTTTCCTCTTCCCCCTTTTTTTCTGTCCATCCAATAATTTATTTTTTCATCACCTAATTCAAAACAAAAAAACTAAAGAAAGGCTTCAACAATGCACCTAACACTTGTGCATTGCTCCACCAACATTTTTCTAAATCTCAGCTGTATTGCTATCCTATATAATTTAACGAGTGAACTTAAACTGTCATTACCCATATACTTTAATAATAAAATAGCAGTATATAGGTAATGAGAGTTTACCGCCAATTCATCGAAAAAGCCATTAAAATCACCCAAAAGCCATTAAAATTACCCAAAAGCCATTAAAATTATCCAAAAGCCATTAAAATTATCCAAAAGCCATTAAAATTTTTCCAAAGCCATTAAAAAGCCATTAAAATGAACACGTGTTAAAGTAGGTCAAATGAACACGTGTTAAAGTAGGTCAAATTTAAAAAAAAAAAAAAAAATTTCAAAAACAAAGTAATAAAAAAAAGTCGTTAAATTTTATAGCTGAGATTTAGAAAAAATGTTGGGGGAGCAATGCACAAGTGTTGGGTGCATTGTTGAAGCCTTTTTTTAGTTTTTTTTATTTTGAATTAGGTGATAAAAAAATAAATTATTGGATGGACAGAAAAAAGAAGGAGGAAAAGGAAAGTTAGTGAGACAGACAGACAGACAGACAGACATACAGACAGACTGGCTTCGTAACAGCAAATGGTTTTTCAATTTTATTTGGGGTTGAAGAATAAATTCAAAGTATCTATAAATTATGATTTTATTTAGTTATTAAAAAAAAAATTGTATAGATGCAATTGGTGTTTCTATTTTTATTTTGGAGTGGATAGGGAAATATGAAACCATTCTTGAAAATTTTTTTAAAAAATTTCAAAAAAACAGACAGACTGGCTTCGTAACAGCAAATGGTTTTTCAATTTTATTTGGGGTTGAAGAATAAATTCAAAGTATCTATAAATTATGATTTTATTTAGTTATTAAAAAAAAATTGTATAGATGCAATTGGTGTTTCTATTTTTATTTTGGAGTGGATAGGGAAATATGAAACCATTCTTGAAAATTTTTTTAAAAAATTTCAAAAACAAAGTAATAAAAAAAAGTCGTTAAATTTTATAGGATAGCAATGCACAAGTGTTGGGTGCATTGTTGAAGCCTTTCTTTTGTTGTGATCGATAGACAGACAGCCAGACAGACATAGAGATATGTAGATAGATAGACATACAGACCTTGTAGAAGCAATTGGAAAATATTGTTGATAATTCTATCTTTTTATTTTGAATTATGTGAAGAAAAAATTTTTGTTGAGGAAACACACAAAGCTGATAAGCGCATTTTTTTTTATTTTTTTTATGTGTGATTATGGAGAGCCAGTTGTTTTTGCTTGTTGTAATGATCGAGTGTATTCGAAATAACTTGTAGAAGTAATTGGAAAATATTTTTGATAAGGCTTTTTTTTTTTTCTTGAATTATGTGAAGAAAAAATTTTTGTTGAGGAAACACACAAAGCTGATAAGCGCATTTTTTTATTTTTTTTATGTGTGATTATGGAGAGCCAGATGCAGGGATGTTGTGGTTGTTGTTGTTTTGCTTGTTGTAATGATCGAGTGTATTCGAAACAACTTGTAGAAGCAATTGGAAAATATTGTGAATTAGGTGATGAAAAAAAAAAATTAATGGATGGACAGAAAAAAAGGGGGAAAAACTAATTAAATTGTGAATTTATTAAGTTATTAAAAAAAAAAAAAATTTGTATGTATATGTAATTGATGTTTAAAATTCGGTTACTTAATAATAAATAATTTATGACATACATATACCTACATAAATATTTTCAGATAAGAAAGTGTATGTCATGGAAAGTTAGTCAGACAGACAGACAGACATACAGACCGATCGGTTTTGTAAAAGCAAATGGTTTTTAAATTTTTATTTGGGTGGAAGAAAAAATTCAAAGTACATATATGTTTTGATTTTTAAAAGAAAAGAGAAGAAAAAAAGGGGGAAAAGGAAAGTTAGTCAGACAGATAGACAGACAGATAGTATTTATACTAGTTTGCATGGATTTTCCTATATAAGTATAAAAAGTAAAAAAAGGCTTAGTGGAGTATACTTCTGAAAACTACTTGTTTTTTTACAATGGGTGTGGTTGGGTAAAATTAAAAAACATTATCGATAATTTTAATGAATTAGAGCAAACAACATATGTTAAAACTAAGTGTAACCAAAAAAAAAAACAAAAATTTTTTCTATAAATTGTGAATTTATTTAGTAATTTATTACATTTCATTATAAATTATCAAACGATGAATATTAACGCGGGATTAATTGCTTCATTCAACAAATTAAATATAAAACATATTTTAAGTGTTAAAAATATGATAGGTGGAAAGGACTATCCTATTACAGGAGCTGAACGGGTAACTACAAAATATGGAGATGCCATTGTCTTGGAATTGGATGGAGCTATGCTTTATCTTCCTAAAAGGCTTAATGTCTTGACTGAAAACGATGTTGGGAGCCTATCAACTGGCTCATATATAATTTCAAAGATTCCTTTAGATGACGAAAAGGATAGCATTAATTATAAGCTAGATATTAAGACGGCTGCTCCTATGAAAGGATATTACCCTTATAATCATTTTAATACATTTAAATAAAATAATTTTTTCAATAAAAAAAATAAATTATTATAGATTCGTGTTTTTTTTTTTTTTTATTTTATTAGTAAATACATATATATATATATAATATAGAAATATTAATATTTTTAATAAGTTGTAAATGAAATCTTAATGTGGAAAGATGGAGGTTATTGAAGCTTTTCTACAAGAATTTGGAAGTGTAATCTTTGAAGAACATTTGGAATTATTATGTACATTCAAAAGAGAATATACAAATTTTAATGTATATAATATGCCTTGCTCTCACGAAAGTACAAGTGGAGATGTCGTGGATTTGTGTGGATGCTACTTTTTCTATAAGAGGAAAAAGGAGGTTATAAGAATTATAGAAAATTATAAAAAGATATTAAAATATTTTAGAAGTCTAAATTTATGTACAAGAAAACAAAAATAACAAAAAAAAAAAAAAAAAAGCATTTTTTTTTTTTTAAATAGAGATTTTCAAAGCAAAAATATTATTAGTTTACATTTAAAATTCATCGAGAATGTTCAATCTTGTAAGAAACCCGAAAATACACGACTGTGTATTTGATTTCGAATATTTTATAAATTTAAAATTAAAGATATCCTGCGGATTTTCCACAGCTCTTGGTTTTAAGCCTATTGTCTGGTTGCATTATAAGGATAGAAACTTCATTGGATTGGACCGGGATGAATGGATAAACCTTATGAGCTATAAGGAATATATTAAGGCAACACTAAATCAATGTGAATTCCTAGATTGTATGAATCTAATTTATAAGGATGATAAGAGGGATGTTCAATATACATTTCAGTATAAGAATAGTATTTGCTATCTCATCCTACAACAGGGATACCATAAAATTAAAATTGATCCTGAGACTTGAAAATCGCTAACCCAAGTCGGAATATTCTTGACAACATTTTTAAGCTGGAATACAATTCTTCGCAAGCAAATTTTATATTTTTATTATGAACATTATATTCCAAATAGCTCTATTTTAAATAAAACAAATGTACAATATTATGAAATTAAAGGTATAAATGAAAGAGATATAGAAATTGATTTAACCAGACTTTGTTATGAGTTTGGAAAAAAAATGCAAAATAAGATTAAAACAGATGTGAAAATCTATAGATTATTATTAAGAATGGATAATAAATAAAACAAACAAACAAAAAATAATAATAAAAAAAAAATATTAAAACAAAAAAAAACAAAATATTTGAGTTTTTTATTAATTCTTTATTTTGAAATTTATTAAAAATTTTAAACATAAATGACCACAAATAAAAGTATTAAATTTTTGATATCTTAACTAGTTATATTTAATGTTTTTACCCAAGTATCTTAAAACTTCTATAGGTGGTTGGAGATTACCAAAACTATCAAAGTATTCTACATTATCATTATTTTTATAAAATTCTACCCAGTGTGTATCATATCCTCTATTTGAGTCAAAGTTTATAATTCCATTCTCTATTCGGTGTGAAGTTTTAGGAAGTTTATCCCTCATATATACTCCTCTAAAATAAGGAATATACTTCTTCCCAAATGTTCTCAAGTCCACATCAGTTAGCGGTCTATTAGGTAGCTGCTTTAATAGTTTTTTGATGAGGTATAAAATATTCCATAGCCTTTTTTATAGGGTTTAAGATATAGACCTTTACCCATAGCTATTGCCTCTAATGTTTTGTTATGACGCTTACTTTCTTCGAGCTGTTGTCTACCATTTTTAGCTAAAGTAATAGTTTTAGCGATTGCTGACCCACCAGAAGCTATTGCTCCCAATGCTCCAAGTGCTGTTAGAATAGGGACAAGTGGAAGAAAACCGCCAAGTTTAGGTATGTTGATAATTCTAGGAATTTTTACTATAGATTTTTTTCCAAGAAATGAATGTTGGATAGCTTTTCGTGCAGTTTTAATAGCGGTTTTGATGTCATTTGGTTTTTCCTTTTTTAAAATATCGGTTGCTGATTTAACGGCATTCTTAAAAATATTACGTCTACACTTTTTCTTTTGTTTGTCAGTTTTTACTCCCAAGCCCAATTTAACTTTTGACTTCATTGTGTTAGTGACAAGGTATGCGTTGAGTTTTTCTCCAAATGTACTATCTTTAGCTTTAACTCTACTCCAAGCTTTTTCTGCTAGTTCTTTATCTGCGTAATGTCGTTTATGAATATCAGTGTTCTGGGCATAAGCAATATCATGAATTTTACAAGCTGCATCTAACGGATTGATACCTTTATCACCCCTTTGTAATCGTTTTTCCAATTTAGTGCCTGGTCCACAAAATTGATAACCCGGTAAATGAAGTTCAAGTGGTAGTGAATTAATTAAGCTATTTACAAGTCCTTTTCCAAGGACGAAATGTTTTCTACTAAATTCTTTATTTTTATACACAATCATTTATATATATATAAAAATTGCTTTTCTGAAAATAAAAAAAATCTGAAAGTAAATAAAACGCAATATTAACCAAACGTGTGCTTTCAGTTATAAAGATGCGTTTGGTAAAACAACAAACGAATATTTCAGTGAGAAACTTGGATTAAACGGAAAACAGAAATGGTTTTAAACAAAGCTGTCTTTTACCTAATTTTATCAGAGCACTAATAGTTGGTCCCTCAAACTGTGGCAAAACAAATATAATGCTTAGTTTAATTGAAAGTCCGAATGGTTTAAAATTTAAAAATATTTATACATACTCAAAATCATTCAATCAACCGAAATATAAATATCTGTCAAGATTAATTTCATCAGTAAAGGGTATGGGACTTTATACATTTTTAGATAATGAACATGTCATACCACCCGAAAAAGCTAAAGTAAATTCTATTATGATATTTGACGATGTCGCTTGTGAAAAACAAAATAATATAAGATCATATTTCTGTATGGGGAGACATAAGGATATTGATTCTTTTTATTTATGTCAGACTTATACACATATTCCAAAACATTTAGTACGTGATAATGCAAATATGATTATTTTATTCAAGCAAGATGAATTAAATTTAAAGCACATCTACAATGATCATGTTGGCAGTGACATGAGTTTAAATATGTTTCGTTACATTTGCGGAGAATGTTGGAAGGATAAATATGGATTTCTTATAATAAGTAAAGATGATGAAATGAAGCAAGGGCGTTATAGAAAAGGCTTTGATCTATTCATTCAGATTTAGTCATATAAATACTACTAACTACATCAGACGTATACCTATTAATATTAAATACGTTTTTTTTTTATACTTGGAGAACTGTCAAAATTATTCCACGAAGCTGTTTAGCTGTTTAAAGAAGCTGTTTAGCTGTTTTAAGAAGCTGTTAAGCTGTTTTAATTACCTGTTTAGCTGTTTTAAAAAGCTGTTTAGCTGTTTTAAAAAGCTGTTTAGCTGTTTTAATTACCTGTTTAGCTGTTTTAAAAAGCTGTTTAGCTGTTTTTAAAAAGCTGTTTAGCTGTTTTAAGAAGCTGTTTAGCTGTTAAAAGTATACTACGAGTTATTCCAGGATCTAAAGTTGGTGACGACGCTAGTTTAAAGTTATAATCATGGAAGAAAATATTTTAAAAGAGTTGGTGAAATCCAAAAAAATTTTAAAGAAAAAATTTCAAAGCATAAGACTGGGAGAATTGGAAAAATTTAATAATTTAGAAAGAACGTTTAAACCTTTAACAGAACCTCTAAAGAAACTAGTCAAATTGTCAGATTCGTCAAATCTAACAATACCCACAGACGAAAAATATAAATGTAAGCACAATACTAAAATAAAAACGGAAAATAATACTATATTCACCAGCACTCCTAAGAAAAAATTATTGAACGAGAAAAACATTAATTCAGCACCTAATAAAATAAAAAGGGATTAAGAAGACTATAATAGTAATAGTGAAGATGAAGTAAATGATAAATCGAAAAATGAATAATTTTATTCTCAATCATCCGATTGGGAGTTTGATTTATCAACCCTAAATGGAAATAAAAAGCTTGACACTATATTTGGACCTCATAAAATGGAAAATGGAGACTGGAAATTTGGAAATTCTATTTTAAAGCTTACTGATGATAAAATAATTATAGGTCAAAAATCTTGGGCACTAACCCCAGGGTTGTACTCATTGCTTTTTCATAAAAACCCAAAACAATTTGATTCGTCAGAGTTAGCAATATATAAACATATTTTACTTGATACAAACGCACATCGAAGGAACTATGATCCTAATAATCAAATTAATGGAAACAGAGGTTATAAATATAAAAAAATAATAAATAAATTGTTTACTACAACTACTCACGTTGGCAAGGGTTTAATGGTTAAAGGTTAATCTTAATAAGCCAAACTATATATACTGGGATAATCCTAATGAAATTGTAGACCGATTGAGGCTGTTAATAGCATCACAACATGCTGGTAACAATAATCATTCTAATGAAATAATATCTATAATCGAAGAACTAAGGGAAGCAAATATGTATAATTGAATAACTTTTTAAAACAATAATAATAAGAAAATTATGACTGTTGACAAATTTGGTCATTACTATAATCAAAAATATATAGGAGATATAACAAGAAACAACATTTCAAAAAAATTCGGTATCAAACTCAACGTAAATAATATTGATATAGAGAATAAAAGAATTTTAAATTTGTCACCTCCAATGAATGGGACAGATGCTGTTAACAAAAATTATGTGAATATACAAATGACCCATATGCAAGAACATTTAAAAAGGGGTATAAACAAAGAAGTTTTAATTGTAAGAAATGAAATAAAGGATTTAAATAAGAAAATTTCTGACATATATAGTGCAATGATTCATCACAACAAACTTTCATCACAATAACAACAACAACAACATAATGGAAAAAAGAACGATAATAAATGAACTACATTCCCAAGCGCGGAAGAATTTCTTAAGACGGAAAGTAATAACAAAGGGAATTTATGATCTTTGGCAAGCAGATTTAGTAGAAATGGGTAACTATTCCATTATAAACAACGGATACAAATATATGCTAACAGTTATTGATACATTTTCAAAATATGCTTGGGCTGCAGCAATTAAAGCAAAAACCGCACATGAAGTTTCCAAAGCTTTCCAGGAAATACTAAGTAAGGGGCGAATACCTAAAAATTTACAAACAGATGACGGAAAAGAATTTTTTAATAAGGAGTTTGGTTTACTAATGCGTAAATATTCAATTAATCATTACTCTACTTATAGTGTAATGAAAGCTTCAATTGTTGAACGCTTTAATCGAACACTAAAAGGTATGATGTGGAGAGAATTTAGTTATAATGGAACATTTCACTGGATTGATAATTATAAAAATCTTGTTAAACAATATAATAGAAAAACTCACAGTACAATAAAAATGGCACCTATGGATGTAAAACCTGAACATGAACAATATTTACTGAATACTGTATATAATAATTTAAAAATGTTTAAATCATCAAGGTTTAAGGTTGGGGACTATGTTCGCATAAGTAAATATAAACATATATTTGAAAAAGGTTATACACCGAACTGGACTACAGAAATATTTAAAATAAAAACGATACAGAACACCTACCCAATAACATTTTTACTTGAAGACTATCAAGGATATCCTATAAAAGGCGCATTTTACAAGGAAGAAATACGTCGTACACGTTATCCTAATACATTTCTGGTGGAAAAAATTTTAAAAGAAAAAGGTGATAAAGCGTATGTTAAATGGTTAGGTTTTCCAAACCAACATAATTCTTGGATAAGTAAAAATGAAATATTATAAGAAAACAAATAAAAAAAAAAAAAAGTTTTTCTAATAAATGTATAAATTTAATAAAACAAAAAACTCAAGCATTTTCATTTCATTTACAATTTACCGTTCTGGATGTCAATTACTTTAGATTTAAGTGGAATTTCATCAATCCTAACGGCAAATTATTTCCCACCAATACATCTAAAAGATGACTATGAATATTCTCTAGTTGATTTTCATTCATATAACTCTATTCCTAATGTAGATTATGATAATAATTTATTTCATATAGGAGATAAAATAATTGAAATTCCTATTGGATCATACGAGTTACAAGATATTGTTGATTATATAGTTGGGCAGTATAAAGCAGAAAATTATAATAAATCTATTCTCATTAAAGCTAATAATAATACTTTACAAATTGAAATAACTTCATCCCACGATGCAATTTTATTTAATCGAAAACGATCCATTGGTACGCTGTTAGGTTTTAGTGAAGAAATTTTAAAGGCTGGTATGAAACATATATCAAATCAACCTGTAAATATATTAAAAGTGAATGCTTTACAAATTCAGTGTAACATCATAACAGGAGCATATATGAATAATTCTCCCGCACATATACTACACGAGTTCGCATTAGACGTACCACCAGGCTATAAATTAGATGTTATTGCTAATAACCTAATTTATTTACCAGTAAACGTCAAAGAAATAACATATCTCAAAATTTGGATTGTTGACCAAGAAAATCGTGCAGTTAATTTCAGAGGTGAAGAAATAACACTTAGATTACATCTAAGACCCAGAAAAAAATGATAATTTACAATAAAACTAAGCACATTAAAGTTAATAGGG
Organism: Pollenia amentaria; assembly: GCA_943735925.1. NCBI lineage: Eukaryota > Metazoa > Arthropoda > Insecta > Diptera > Polleniidae > Pollenia > Pollenia amentaria. The sequence goes on from OX031009.1 coordinate 67,863,827, forward strand.
TCATTCCTACTAATCATATTAAAGCTATAAGACCATCATTATCGAAAGAAAACACCACCTTTTTAAAATTGCTTAAGTTAAAAATAAAGAAAAATGTCTGATATACTCAATGTCATTGAAAACCCGTATTCTGATGAAAATATAATAAAAAAAGATTATCACAGCTATGTGCCCTATATTCAATCATTTAAAAACAATGATGAAATTCGAATTACACTACAAAATCAAGACTTATATGTTCTTCCGTCTGAAAGCTACTTATATATAGAAGGAAACATTAAAAACACTAAAGGTGAAGAACCGTCAGAAAATACTAGATTGAGGAATAATTGTGTTGCATACTTATTTGATGAAATACGGTATGAGATTAATGGTGTTGAAATTGATCGTACTCGATACTTGGGAATATCCAGTACAATTAAGAATTATGTCTCACTAAATGAATTTGAAAGCAATATGATGAGAAATGCAGGGTGGAATATTTCTGAAGACCTGTCAATGCGAAAATTTAATTTTTATATTCCCCTTAAACTACTATTGGGATTTGCTGAGGATTTCAATAAAATACTTTTAAATAGTATACATGAACTTATTCTTTTACGAAGTTCAAATGATGATAAGGCGTATTACTCTACAGATGCTAATGAAAAATTAAGTTTATCGATTAAAAACATAACATGGAGAATACCACATATTCACCTATCAGATACACGAAAAATACAAATAATGAAGATTATAAAGGAGGGTGTTTCATTACCCATAGCATTTCGCAGTTGGGACTGTTATTTTAATCCAACATTTTCCGGAGGCAGAAATCACAACTGGAATATTAAACTATCAGTGAATAGAGAAAGGCCAAGATTTCTTTTATTCGTATTAGAAAACGATAATAAATATATACATTCAGATTTGAAAAATGTTAAAGTGCATTTAAATTCAGAATCGTATCCATATGATGATTTAACTTTAAAATTTGAGGAGAATCGATACGCTATTTTGTATGATATGTATGCTAAGTTTCAACAAAATTACTATATGAGAGAAGCACAACCTCTTCTTTCATGTGAGAAATTTAAAAATATTCCAATTGCAGTAGTTGATGTTAGTTATCAAAATGAAATTGTTAAAAATGGGCCTATCGATGTGAAAATTGAGTTCGAGACAAGTAGTCCAGTATCAAAAAATACAAATGCTTATTGTTTAATCCTACACGATCGTATGATGGAGTACACACCTTTAACTGGAATTGTTCGAAAAGTTATATAATCTATTTTAAAATACATTCTAATACTTACTTCTTTTTTTTCATTTAATTTCTATTAAATAAAGAATAAAACTGTTGTTTTTTTTTAAATAAACTTTGGTTTTTTTTTATTTTATGTGTATATAGGTGTATATATTTACATATATTTACATTTACATATTCTATACTAATTATTTAGTGACTCAATATCACTAATTAACCTACTTAATTCTAAATCACCATTATCAGTATCTAACTGATAATGGTGCCATGCAAGTGTATTAATCTCATCATTTCTTATTTTACGTTTACTATCAATAAAATTTAAAGCTATTTTATTAACTCTATTTGTTAGTATTGTGTGTAACTTAGATGTGAATGTGTACATGCCCCTACTGATTTCTTATTAAATAAGACATGTTTATAATGATCTATAGTATAATTGTCTACCACGCATTTTTTAACCCCCTTAGCTTTTTTAACATCTTTATCATCTTCAACTGTGAAAGAATATACTTTGGGTCCTAAGCCTACATATTCAGTGATGAATTTACCTTCAGTTTCATCTTTCATCATTCCAAGTACTTTTTTATTTAATTGAGGAAAGTTAAATGGATTATTTTGTGAATATGCTGATGTGTCAAAGAGTGTTTTTAAATCTCCTCTTATATCATCATAGAAATCATCAGTTTTAATTGAGTAAATAAAAGAGTCAGTGTCCATATAATTGAGATTTATATTATCTCCGAATTTAGGTTTCATATACTCATAATGGAAATCATACATTTTCCATTTTGATAGATCAAGTACACAAAAGGCTAAATAAATGGGTTTATTGTAATATGTCAAAGTTTTGTTCATTTGTACAGCCCATAATTTATCAGTAAACTGTGAAATACTGTGAAAATTTGGTTTTGCTATAAGTTCACCTACACCCAATCGGTTACGGCTGGTACGTTCCCACTCACTAACCAACCGAACGTCTTTTCTCTTATCGACATTTTCCATGGTTTTACCATACACAGCATTATTGAGCAATTTATAGAAATCTTTTTCAAATTGATTCTTAGCTTCTGTTCTATGTGTCGTATTTAAATCTATGTATGTCTTTAACCACGGCTTTTGATTAAATTTCAGAATTCGGTGAACTTTTTCCAAAACCAATCCATTATTTAAACATTGCTCTAATGTTTTATAATGTATGACATATTTCTTTTTGTTAGATAGATCAGCAATTAATTTATCATATTTACTCCCACCAATTATTTTGTTTTCCACACAGAATGGCAGGTCATTATGATAATCATGACAGCTAGACGGGTATGATAAATCGACTTCATAAATATAACCAACATCTGAGTTATGTGGAATATTTTTGGGGTGAATGAAGTCATTTGTCCAACTGAAGCCTCCATATGGTAGTGACTCTGACATTGCCCAACCATAAAGATTATTTGCGTCTAAATATAAAATGTATTCGGACGGTTTTGTAGGATCATAATCATTAAGATATTTATGATTCCCCTTACAATACCTCTTACTACATTGTGAAAGACCACCACGAATTCCTCGTTTAATAAAATTATACATTTCTAGATCTGTTAATAATTCTAGCTCAATTCTTGTATATTTTAACATTGCATCCCAAGAAAGCCCTGGGATGGTATAATAATGTGGAGGATCTAGGTTATAAATCTTCTTACAGAGCTTTCTGAAGTTTTCAAATATATCTGTAAGTAACAACACGTCAGTTTTTAAATACAGCTCCATGTAATCCTTAATAGTCTCACAATCAAATTTTGTCCATATATTTTGTGCTAGCAAATAATCTTCTTCTGAACATTTTTTATCATTTAACCTACTATAAAATGCTTCAATTGGTGGGAGTTTCTTTTCATTTAATTTTTCAAATGAATTTAAATATTCATTAGGAAAAGCACCCTTTCGCTTCATAAGAGAAAACTTCTCAGCATCTGGAAAATATTTTCTAACTGCATTTAAATCTTGATCATTGAGGTTACTAGCTAATGATTCCAAACCAGATGCCATAAATCTTAGAGTCTAAAAATCTAAGCTCAATTTTTTCCAGTTTTATAATCTCGCACCTTTTCAAGTTGTTTTGAAATAATATGCTGAGGAATATTTTGCTTCACTTTTCTTATATACAACTCATTTATATAATCATCAATTTCTTCATCAGTATATACCCGAACAGTATGCGACAAAGAAATGTATAATTCTTTATTTTTTGGAATTACATTTGTCTCCCCTTTAATACTAAGTAATTCTTTAATAAATAAGTGACAGTCATATTTCGAAAAATTATGGAAAAATATAGGAATAAAATTTGGAATTTTAAAATTTAAATTACACGAATTATGTGCAGCCCCTCTATATTTTCCTGATAAGTGGCAGTGATCTCTCACAGCTAGTTCATCGCCTAGTGCTAAACCGCAAATATGACAGTTAATAGAGTTTAAAAATTGTTCTTCTTCTAAGGGGGTTAATGAATGCATGGGGACAATTTTTTCATAATACTTCTTATAAATTTGTCTACATTCATTTATTAAATTATTTACAAAATGTTGCCCTACATTAACACTACTACTACTACTACTATATGCGTTGCAAAATATAATTCTTCCATTATGCGCAGATATTTGACTTGAAAGTAGTCTAAAAAAAGAAATAAATTTATTAAATTGAATAAATTTTTTTTTTTTAAAAAATTTTATATAAGTTTATGCTTATTACCTAGAAATATTCTTTATTAAAATATAGTGCATTTTACTCCCACATTCACTTTCCAACAGCAACAAATTTATATGCACTTCCTTCTCTTTTTTTGTGATGTAGTAGGGACCAACAACCGTTTTCAATTTTCTGTCGAACCCGAACACATTTACACTTATTTCTGTATTATTTTTTTCAAAATACCTAATATCCTTCACGACAGTGGGAAATTGCATTGAAGTGAAGTTAAGTATTGTACCGGAATCAAGCGTAATAATTTGCTCAGAAATATTATTAATTTTATAAATTGTCTGCCTATGTACATTAATATCATCACCATTATAAAATGCTGCTATAATACTCCATTTAAAGCAGAAGACGTCATTATTTTGAACGTTAACGCAAGCATGTTTTCGTATTAGCACTACAGGTGTTGGTATGTACTGGGATCCGAATAATGGTGATGCTTTGTTAATATTAATTTCTAGACATTTAATTTGGATAAGCGTCCAACCAGAATCTCTTTCTTGAAACTCAGACATCTTCGCCTTAATCTTTTCAAATTGAAGTGTGAGAGCTGAGCCAATATTGTCTGCCCTTGATAAGCGTATCATTTCCGTATTGTGGTACATATCAGTTTCTGGTTTAAGAGGATGTGCTGGTAGCTTATATCGAGCTGTCAATTCCAAATTAAATTTCACAATTATGTGCTCAGCCAGACAATTATTTAATAATTTCTGAACATACATTTGACCCTCTTTCAAATATTCATTTACATTCAAATTCAAATCTCCTTTCGGGAAACGGTACGTCAAAAGTCGAGATTTAAATGAATTTTTTATCAATTGAATCCGGTTTCCAATTCTCTCCTGTACATTTTTCTTGTGTCCGGGTTGGGAGCAATGAATAAACCACTTTTGAGGTTGAATTTTAACATTACAATCCTCACACATAATAAAAGATTCTGAACATGACTCAGGCTTTTGTTGTTTAAATGGTATATTTGATTGTAACATCGATAGACGCTTCCTAGATGCATCCGATGTTGAAGGATGTTCATCCATTTCTTCTACTTGTTGTTGTTGTTGCTCTTGTTGGTGTTGGTGTTGTTGTTGCTGTTGTTATTGTTGTTGTTGTTGCTGTTTTTGTTGCTGTTGTTGCTGTTGTTGCTGTTGAAGGAAATCTAGATGGATTTCCATATGTTTTTTCCTCTCCATTGATGTCAGGGATATATGATTGCACACATCACATGGCACATGAATTTGAATATGTTTTTTTAATTTTTGTTTCTTTTTATATTGGTTTTGGCAAATTTCACTAATTAGTACACTAGCCATTATTATTATTATTTTAAATATTAATTTCTTTTTTTTATTTTCACAAAAAAAAAACAAACTTTCTTAAGCAAGTCTACTTTAGAAACTAATGAATAGAATATATTTAAAACCTTTTATATACTTTCAAATATCTATACAATCGTAAATTTACTTATCAACAAATAAAATGCCAGACTGTCTGTATATCTGTCTGTCTGACTAACTTTCCTTTTCCCCCTTTTTATCTTCTCTTTTCTTTTAAAAATCAAAAAATAAATACTTTGAATTTTTCTTCCACCCAAATAAAAATTTAAAAACCATTTGCTTTTACAAAACCGTTACTTCTACAAGTTGTTTCGAATACACTCATTACAACAAGCAAAACAACAACAACCACAACATCCCTGCATCTGGCTCTCCATAATCACACATAAAAAAAATAAAAAAAATGCGCTTATCAGCTTTGTGTGTTTCCTCAACAAAAATTTTTTCTTCACATAATTCAAGAAAAAAAAAAAAAAGCCTTATCAAAAATATTTTCCGATTACTTCTACAAGTTGTTTCGAATACACTTGATCATTACAACAAGCAAAAACAACAACAACGACAACATCCCTACATCTGGTTCTCCATAATCACACATAAAAAAAATAAAAAAAAATGCGCTTATCAGCTTTGTGTGTTTCCTCAACAAAAATTTTTTCTTCACATAATTCAAAATAAAAAGATAGAATTATCAACAATATTTTCCAATTGCTTCTACAAGGTCTGTAAGTCTATCTATCTACATATCTCTATGTCTGTCTGGCTGTCTGTCTATCGATCACAACAAAAGAAAGGCTTCAACAATGCACCCAACACTTGTGCATTGCTATCCTATAAAATTTAACGACTTTTTTTTATTACTTTGTTTTTGAAATTTTTTAAAAAAATTTTCAAGAATGGTTTCATATTTCCCTATCCACTCCAAAATAAAAATAGAAACACCAATTGCATCTATACAATTTTTTTTTTAATAACTAAATAAAATCATTATTTATAGATACTTTGAATTTATTCTTCAACCCCAAATAAAATTGAAAAACCATTTGCTGTTACGAAGCCAGTCTGTCTGTTTTTTTGAAATTTTTTAAAAAAATTTTCAAGAATGGTTTCATATTTCCCTATCCACTCCAAAATAAAAATAGAAACACCAATTGCATCTATACAATTTTTTTTTTAATAACTAAATAAAATCATAATTTATAGATACTTTGAATTTATTCTTCAACCCCAAATAAAATTGAAAAACCATTTGCTGTTACGAAGCCAGTCTGTCTGTATGTCTGTCTGTCTCACTAACTTTCCTTTTCCTCCTATTTTTTTTTCTGTCCATTCAATAATTTATTTTTTTATCACCTAATTCAAAATAAAAAAACTAAAAAAAGGCTTCAACAATGCACCCAACACTTGTGCATTGCTCCCCCAACATTTTTTCTAAATCTCAGCTATAAAATTTAACGACTTTTTTTTATTACTTTGTTTTTGAAATTTTTTTTTTTTTTTTTTAAATTTGACCTACTTTAACACGTGTTCATTTGACCTACTTTAACACGTGTTCATTTTAATGGCTTTTGGATAATTTTAATGGCTTTTTAATGGCTTTGGAAAAATTTTAATGGCTTTTGGATAATTTTAATGGCTTTTGGATAATTTTAATGGCTTTTGGGTAATTTTAACGGCTTTTGGGTGATTTTAATGGCTTTTTAATGGCTTTTGGGTGATTTTAATGGCTTTTTGGATGAATTGGCGGTAAACTCTCATTACCTTTATACTGCTATTTTATTATTAAAGTATATGGGTAATGAGAGTTTAAGTTCACTCGTTAAATTATATAGGATAGCAATAAAGCTGAGATTTAGATAAATGTTGGTGGAGCAATGCACAAGTGTTAGGTGCATTGTTGAAGCCTTTCTTTAGTTTTTTTGTTTTGAATTAGGTGATGAAAAAATAAATTATTGGATGGACAGAAAAAAAGGGGGAAGAGGAAAGTTAGTCAGACATACAGACAGACTGGCTTTGTTACAGCAAATGGTTTTTCAATTTTATTTGGGGTAGAAGAATAAATTCAAAGTATTTGTTTTGATTGATAAAAGAAAAAGATTTTTCTATCTATAAATTATGATTTTATTTAGTTGTTAAAAATTGTATAGATGCAATTGGTGTTTAAATTTCATTTTGTAGTGGATAGGGAAATATGAAACCATTCTTGAAAATGTGTTTAAATATTATTTTGTAGTGGATAGGGAAATATGAAACCATTCCTGAAAATTTTTAAAAAAAAGTTTCAAAAAACAAAGTAATAAAAAAAAAGTCGTTAAATTTTATAGGATAGCAATAAGATGCAATTGGTGTTCCTATTTTATTTGGAGTGGATAGGGAAATATGAAACCATTGTTGATAATTCAATCTTTTTATTTTGAATTATGTGAAGAAAAAATTTTGTAGAACCAATTGGAAAATATTTTTGATAAGGCTTTTTTCGAATTAGGTGATGAAAAAAAAATTTTTGGATGTACAGAAAAAAAGGGGGAAAAAATAACTAATTAAATTGTGAATTTATTAAGTTATTAAAAAAAAAATTTGTATGTATATGTAATTGATGTTTAAAATTCGGTTACTTAATAATAAATAATTTATGACATACATATACCTAAATATTTTCAGATAAGAAAGTGTATGTTATGGAAAGTTAGTCAGACAGACAGACAGACTGGTCTTGTAAAAACAAATGGTTTTTCAATTTTTATTTGGGTGGAAGAAAAACTCAGAGTATTTGTTTTGATTTTTAAAATGTTACGCGCTGCTTCGATCTTCAAAATTTGTTTACCGTTTTAGAAAATCTCTATTAAAATGTAAGTTAGGAGGCATACAAGATGTTAAATTCCCAGCCAGCTATAAGAAACATGGTTGTGTAGTTCTTAACCCAATTTAAAACGCGTATACATATAATTATACTTTATATGCCACAAATCAACCAAAAAGTATAACAAATTTTAATATTTAAAAGTTTTTAGCAAGATGTTAGCTAAAGGGGTGTACTCTTCCCTCCCTCGTGATAAAATATTATATTCCTATGACATCCAACACACCTTATTATATTTCAAGAATGTCCCTTATACAAAACCTAGTATATATTTCTAATAATAATTAAATATGCTCGTCATTCCCTTTTATAATAAAATTTAGTGATTCATTTTTATTTAAATTTGCATTAAAGTAAAGAAATTAAATCTAATATTAATAAATTTCTAGAAAACAATATGTTATTCAACATTTAATAACAAGTAATTTTTCAAGTTAATAAATTAAAAGAATTCATTATTTTAAATGTATGACAATTTTGAACTGATCAATAAAAAAAATATATGAAAAGAAAAAAAAAGAAAACTACAATATGATTAATGTTAAAAATAATGAAGAAAAAAAAAATTTCACATTGCACTCTCACTGGGGTGAAATGAAACGAAATTCATTAAGTTATTAATTTTTTTACGTATAAATTAAGAGTAATTAAAAATGATTTTACTCACAAGTCATTATGTTCTTTGTTGTTTTCAAAATACCTGTTTCTTGTGTTGTACTTTATTGATATTCCATTGGTGAGCTCAACAAGGAATGCATAGAAATGGGCTATGTGGGAAAAAATAAGCTTATAGATTAATAAAATCAAAACCAATTACTCTCAATAAGATACAAAAAAAATGGAAAAAATGCGTAAAATAAAGAATTCAAAAGAAATGTAGGGTTAGCCATACATAAAATTCATATTAAATGGATAGTAAAATTATGTTATAGGAATTCATTAATAATGTAATTAATATTTATGCAGATTGATTTAATAATTTTTTATCAAGTAATAGAGAATCTAATATTGACAATTCTAATATTTTAGGCATATTTTCATTCGAAATTTTTATTAAACATAAGTAAGTCGTGTTTTGAAATTAAAGTTATTTATATCTTAAGGGTTAAGATGTGTTGTAAAATAATCATGCAAGTACTTAGTTTAAGGTTGTTAGCTGTTTTTTTTTATTTTTTTTTTAAGTTTAATACTTAGGGTACTCTTCCATAAAAATGTAAGTGGGGTCTCATATCACGGTAAAGAGCACGTGTCCTTCTAGATTTTGTGTCAAACTGGAATACAAACCGAAGTGTTGTTAAGGAGCTTTTTGTAATAGGAACAATCGCAACGCTTTTAGAAAAATTCCAGATGTTATAAAAAATTTTAATTAGAATTTGTGGCAAAGGTCAGTTGAATGTCACCTATCCCTGTGACCTTTACAAATAAAATACCACCTATCCTTGTGGATCTTTCTAGAAATATTTCCTTTTGATAAATTAATATTTTAATTGGTTTAATTCTATTAAGTTTCACTTAATTAAAATGCTATCTGTTTGCACATGGAATAAGGTAAAGAATTCCAAGTTTCTCACACTTAATTCAAGACACTTTTAACTCACAACTTTATTGTTTGGCAATTTAACTGCAAATGAAACATTTAGACTTGGAAATAAACGCATAAGCTTAATAAGAAATACATTATATGGCTAGGTGAAAAAAAAACAAACGGTATTACTTATTTAAACATCTCTTTCTTACTCAAAACTCAATGCATTAACAAGTTCGTAATTAATATTATATGATAAAGAGTATGTAAAAAAAATATTCACCACGCCACAAAAAAAAATATCCCAAAGAATCGTCAGGGTTTTCGCTACAAATTCAAATAATTATGATTTTACCAAATAATCCTTAATTTTGAAAATAAAAACAAAAAAAAAATCGTTACAAACCTGCTTCGCTCATAGATTTTACATCGAATGACGAACAGGAAATGATTATGATAAAGTCAAATAACCAAATTTTGAAGAAAGGCAAACGTGGGGCTCGACCTACAAAAGCCGGGCAAGGTTTATGATTTAAGATCCGATGTTTGGTATCGGCCTACATAATTACCCCTCAAATCTCCGACCTCGTAAAGATTGTTACCAATCTTAATTCTTATCCTGCATTTAACATATTTTGAGAAAAACTTTCTATTTACAGCATTGGACGCATTACTCAAAACGTGATTTTTTCTAAAAACTAGTTGTCCCCTTTCAAACTGAATCGGCCTAGTTCTCAGATTATATGATTTGCTTGCTCTTTCATGAGCCAATTTTAAATTTTGTCTAATATTTATTCTGATTTTCTGCAGTCTATCTACATTTTCCAAAACTTGACAATCCTCTCCAGACATACAACCTAATTTATCCAAAATTTGGTAAGTGGAACCATGTTGTACCATATTTTGACCGAAAGTGGCATAGTACGGGGAACATTTTATGGCTGAATGATAATCACTACGCAAAATAGACAAAATTTGTGGGATATACTTATCCCAAGCAGTGTGATCTTTATGGTCATCTAAAAAGTATCTGATTTTGGTTATGATCTCTCTATTAGCCCGTGCAGAGGCATTAGATTGTGGTGCATAGAATCCCGTTCTTATATGCTCTTGTTATAAAGTTTGAAAAACTCACTTATTTCTTTGAAACGAACTGCTTTCCATTATCGCTATGCACAAACCTGGGTACGCCGAATGTAGGGAAAATATAATTTTGGAAATAAGAGATGACGTTACCAGATGTTGCTGCTCTGAGTGCCTTCATAAATACAAATTTTGTTAAATGGTCTAAACATATAAAAATTATTGAATTTTTGACTTTTGTATATGGATACGGACCCAAAAAATAGCAATAAAGCCTCTCGAAGGGACGATTTGTAATAAACTGTTCACTTATGGGTGGTTTTGAGATTTTGTTTGGTGATTTTATCATTTTACATTTCTGACAATCGTTTATAAACGATTGCACGTCTTTGACCATTGTTGGCCAGAAATATTTTTGTCTAATTCTTGCAATTGTTTTTGCAATTCCTCCATGGCATGAAGTATTGGAATCGTGAGCTGCTTTTGGGACAGTGCACTAGGAATCCATAAGCGCCACAAAAAACTTTCTTCTTTCTTCACTGCTTTGTCGAAAGTGGGTACGTTTGTAAATTAGATTGTCATCTGATAAAACTAGATCAGGTAAAGAATCCTTTTTATCTTTTATTAAATCCACAAGCTTTTGATACTCTTCATTACTAAAATCAGATGCTGCTAGGTCAATTTCAACTGGTATATCAAATGGAGCAATTTCATCAACATCCATTCGCGAAAGACAATCGGGAACGATGTTTAAAGAACCCTTACGGTGTTCGATACGAAAGTCATAGCGTTGTAATTTTAGGCTCCACCTAGCCAACCGACCACTTAAATCCTTTTGAGACATAAGCCATTTAAGCGAAGAATGGTCTGTAATTATTTTGAATGGAAGCCCTTCAATGTATGGTCTAAATCGGTTGACGCAAACCACTGCCGCCATACACTCCAGCTCTGTAACTGTGTAGTTTCGCTGGGATTTGTTTAGCTTTTGCGAAACAAAAGCTATAGGGTGTTCTTTACCTAAATCATCAATTTGAAATAATACACCTCCCACGCCAATTTTCGATGCGTCACATTGTATTATAAATTCACGATAAAAATTTGGTTGGGCTAGAACAGGGGCTGATGAAAGTGCATCTTTTAGTTTTTCGAAAGCCACTATAGCTTCGTTTGTTAGTGCAAATGGCTTGAAACTTTTTTTAAGACAATCAGTCAGAGGTCCAGCTAAATCTGCGAAATTTGAGATAAAAGTTCGGTACCAATTGGCCATGCCAATAAACCTCCGAACCTGTCTAGCTGTTTTTGGTATAGGGAAGTCTCTAATTGAAGATAACTTTTCGGGATCTACCCTCAAGCAACCATTACCGACAATATACCCTAAGTAACGAATTTCAGTCTGACAAAATTTGTTTTTACCTATATTTATTGTTAGTTTTGCAGACTTAAGGCAATTTGCAACTTCTTTAAGGACGTTTATGTGAGATATGAAATCAGGACTGCATACCAGCAAATCATCCAGGTAAATGAAGACATTTTCCCGTAACCGTGATGGTATAACCTTGTCCATAAGTCTGCTCATGGTCTGAGGACCATTACACAGTCCAAAGGGCATGTACTTATATTGGTACAACGGTTTCCCTGGGACTACAAAAGCAGTTTTTTCTTTTGATGATTCCGTCAACCGAATTTGAAGGAAAGCATCCTTAAGGTCAATGCCTGTAATAAAAAAGGTGTCTTTTAATCTGCTTAGTAATCCATTTATATGCGGAAGCGGATATGAGTATTTTTTGGTTATAGCATTGAGATGGCGTGAATCAATAAAGAGGCGAACTTTCCCCGGTTTCCGTACTAAAACAACTGGTGAACACCAGGGCGAATTAGATTCTTCAATTACACCCATACTCAAAAGCCGGTCTATTTCTTGGTATGCTTCTGCTTGACGGGGTGGTGATAAGGGGTAATGTTTACATTTAATGGGAACTGCATCACCTGTGTCAATATTATGCTCAAGAAGGTCTGCACAACCCAACCCGAGCTTTTCAAATGATGGAAACTCCAGAATGGGTTTTTCTAATATTATTTGCTGTTCAGGGCTAAGCTTGTGAAATTTTGAAGATGCATCGCCTTTTTCTAAGAAGTTAGCTTCGACGGAAGATACAGAAGGAACAATTTCTGGAGCAAGAGCAAAATCTCTCCAAAAATTTATTCCAAAATAAGCCGCTTGGCTAAGAGAAGGAACCAAATAGAAAATATATCTTTTGTTACATTTTTGAAAAAGATTGGTAGTTTACAGTACCCTATTACTGTTTGTTTAGAGCCATTGGCGGTGGATATTTCAGTTCTCTACATTTTACTAACTTCTTGTTAGGGTTTCTGCTAAGGGAACATATTTTATCATAGATTTTATACTGCATATTATTATGTTGTATATTTGTTTGAGCGGGTTTTTGCTCACTTAATAATTAAAGGTAATACTAAGGAGTTATGCTTTTGATTCATAAATACATTATTTTCGAAATCAATTCCTAATTTTAACTCGGGGACTGATCGGGTGGACGAGTGTCCCCGGTAACCACTTCGCCCTTCTGCTGGTTTCCCTGGACATTATGCCTATTAGGGCACGAAGGCGTCAAAACCCCTTTTTGCCCACATTTAAAGCAAAAAGGTTTATTTATTTCCTTCCCACAATAAATATACGAATGACCATATGTAAGACAGTTCCAGCATTTTATATTAGAAAAATCGATTTTAACATTGTTTTTTTGAAATTTAAAGGCCTCAAGCTGATGATCAATTATTTCCGGATAACTTATTTCATTATCAATTACATTAACTTCACTGACGTTTCGGATTTGAGCTGCACCTGGTGCCAACGATTTATTGTCCCTAAGGACTTTTTCGGCTTTACGAGCAAGGTCTCTAAAATCATTTATTGATTTTGAATCCGAGCTAAATAATAGAAACCGCAAGTTTGGCTGAATATTCCTTTTTATTATATCCAACAACGTATAATCTGGTAAGGGACTTTGCAACCTGAGATTCATGGAAATAATTGGACTATGAAAATCGTCATAAGATTCCTTATACTGTTGTTTTCGTAGAGAAATTTTTAAAATAATGTCATGTTCTGACTAAATAACCAAACTCTTTGGTCAAAGCAAATTTTAAGATGGGGTAACCCACTTCGCGGTTTTGTCTCATAAACATCCAGTACCACTGTTCTGCTTTTCCCTCAAGAAGCACATGGAAATTCGATAAAAGATGTTCATCTGAGCATCTTGTGCGAGAAGTGAGAGTTTCGACTTTAAATAAAAAATCAGACACGGAACCTGTACCATCGTAAACTATTTTCCATTTTTCAAGTTTTATATTTTGGTCAGTATTAAGGGACAGTCCGTTGAAATCGGTAGAATGATTTATATTGGGATTCGGTGTATCAGAATACCTTGTATGTGTTTGCATAAAGGGTCTTCTTTGAGAAGTAGTGTCGCTGGCGATTCCTATTTGGGATATACTATCCCTTATAGACGAAAGTTCTTTTTAAATTCCTCCCTTGTATTTCTCATGGTTTGTTCCATTATTTTAATAAGATTGTCAAAGGGAGTTGTGTTGTTGGAGTTACTTCCATTGCTAGTTGTTATATGCCATTTCTATATTTGAAAAACTACTATTTTGTTCTTCTAAGCCAAAAAAATTTTGTGGCAAAGAATTTGGGTTGTTATTCATTATAACAACGTTAGTTTTATCAGAATTTGTTGGTAAGTTTGTAAAACTTTGCGCACGTGTAACTTGTGGTGGTGTTTGAGGTGTGTCTTTTTCGACAGGAGAGTGTACAATGAGAGGTTTCGAGACTTTAGGAGGACCCTCTATAGAGATGTTGTGTCGAGAAGCACTTAAGCTTCTATTTCGACCATGAGAAAATGAAGTATTATTTTGAGAGCCGCGATTTTTAGTATTCATACCGAAAGAGTTACTTTTGTACTAATTAGTATTTTCTTATGTGTGATAATATAAAAAAAAATATAAAAAAAAAAAATAAAGATCGGATTAACGGGCAGTCGTTTAATGTACGTCTATTGTTACTCGTTTTTAATAAAAATTTCTATATTTTTATCCTGAAGATGTTTCCCGTAGGGTTACGAAATATTGAATATTAAAATAAATAAATAAAATTTATTAAAAAAACTAAGGCCTTGAGCTTAATTATTCGTTTACTTATTGAAGTTAAAACAAAAAGGTCGAAAAAACATACATAATAATTAAAAAAAATAAATGTGTAAATTGTTATATATTTAAATGAAATTATAATTTTCTTTCCTTTTTGATCAATCTTATAGGGAATGACAAAGACAATTATCAAATATTTTCAGAAACTATGTAGTCTAGGCATTGTGGAAGCTTTTATCAAAAATAAAGAAAATGTTTCTATCCTTCCTGCAGCATTTAGACACAATTCTAAGTTTCTAAAATGGACTAAAAAAAATAAGCTTTATCAATTTACAAAAACTTGCTGCATCAAATTTTAAATTTTTCTTCATTCAAAATTTGGACTCTAAGTCAAATATAAATTGAATGCCATGGTCATGTAAAATACAACTTTTATGTCTTATTGCTACTAGATTCAGAATATAACCTATCCAAATATCTAGGACTTTTGAAACAAAATATGTATTTGATGTTTTCAAGGAATTTATGTATACGTTTAATATACATATACAATTTTATTTAACCATTCACGAAAAAGAAGTTATAATCTATCCAGTTCTTCTTCCATTCTCTTTTATTTTCGGAAAGCTTTACATTGGGCTGACCAAGACATGGACAGCTTTCCGTTGGGCGCCATATATGTTACGCGCTGCTTCGATCTTCAAAATTTGTTTACCGTTTTAGAAAATCTCTATTAAAATGTAAGTTAGGAGGCATACAAGATGTTAAATTCCCAGCCAGCTATAAGAAACATGTTTGTGTAGTTCTTAACCCAATTTAAAACGCGTATACATATAATTATACTTTATATGCCACAAATCAACCAAAAAGTATAACAAATTTTAATATTTAAAAGTTTTTAGCAAGATGTTAGCTAAAGGGGTGTACTCTTCCCTCCCTCGTGATATAATATCATATTCCTATGACACCCTATTATATTTCAAGAATGTCCCTTATACAAAACCTAGAATATATTTGTAATAATAATTAAAATTGCTCGTCATTCCCTTTTATAATAAAATTTAGTGATTCATTTTTATTTAAATTTGCATTAAAGTAAAGAAATTAAATCTAATATTAATAAATTTCTAGAAAACAATATGTTATTCAACATATAATAACAAGTAATTTTTCAAGTTAATAAATTAAAAGAATTCATTATTTTAAATGTATGACCATTTTGAACTGATCAATAAAAAAAAATATATGAAAAGAAAAAAAAAAGAAAACTACAATATGATTAATGTTAAAAATAATGAAGAAAAAAAAATTTTTTTACATTGCACTCTCACTGGGGTGAAATGAAACGAAATTCATTATTATTCATTTTTTTACGTATAAATTAAGAGTAATTAAAAATGATTTTACTCACAAGTCATTATGTTCTTTGTTGTTTTCAAAATACCTGTTTCTTGTGTTGTACTTTATTGATGTTCCATTGGTGAGCTCAACAAGGAATGCATAGAAATGGGCTATGTGGGAAAAAATAAGCTTATAGATTAATAAAATCAAAACCAATTACTCTCAATAAGATACAAAAAAAATGAAAAAAAATGCGTAAAATAAAGAATTCAAAAGATATGTAGGGTTAGCCATATATAAAATTCATATTAAATGGATAGTAAAATTATGTTATAGGAATTCATTAATAATGTAATTAATATTTATGCAGATTGATTTAATAATTTTTTATCAAGTAATAGAGAATCTAATATTGACAATTCTAATATTTTAGGCATATTTTCATTCGAAATTTTTATTAAACATAAGTAAGTCGTGTTTTGAAATTAAAGTTATTTATATCTTAAGGGTTAAGATGTGTTGTAAAATAATCATGCAAGTACTTAGTTTAAGGTTGTTAGCTGTTTTTTATTTTTTTTTTTAAGTTTAATACTTAGGGTACTCTTCCATAAAAACGTAAGTGGGGTCTCATATCACGGTAAAGAGCACGTGTCCTTCTAGTTTTTGTGTCAAACTGGAATTCACACCGAAGTGTTGTTAAGGAGCTTTTTGTAATAGGAACAATCGCAACGCTTTTAGAAAAATTCCAGATGTTATAAAAAATTTTAATTAGAAATTGTGGTAAAGGTCAGTTGAATGTCACCCATCCCTGTGACCTTTTCAAATAAAATACCACCTATCCTTGTCGATCTTTCTAGAATTATTTCCTTTTGATAAATTAATATTTTAATTGGTTTAATTCTATTAAGTTTCACTTAATTAAAATGTTATCTGTTTGCACATGGAATAAGGTAAAGAATTCCAAGTTTCTCACACTTAATTCAAGACACTTTTAACTCACAACTTTATTGTTTGGCAATTTAACTACAAATGAAACATTTAGACTTGGAAATAAACGCAAAAGCTTAATAAGAAATACATTATATGGCTAGGTGAAAAAAAAATAAACGGTATTACTTATTTAAACATCTCTTTCTTACTCAAAATTCAATGCATTAACAAGAGCGTAATTAATATTATATAATTAAGAGTATGTTAAAAAAAATATTCACCACGCCACAAAAAAAAAATATCCCAAAGAATCATCAGGGTTTTCGCCACAAATTCAAATAATTATGATTTTACCAAATAATCCTTAATTTTGAAAATAAAAACCAAAAAAAAAATCGTTACAAAAAGAAAAGAGAAGAAAAAAAAAAAAGAAAAAAGGGGAAAAGGAAAGTTAGTCAGACAGACAAATATACAGAAAGTCTGGCATTTTATTTGTTGATAAGTAAATTTACGATTGTATAGACATTTGAAAGTATATATAAGGTTTTAAATATATTATATTCATTAGTTTCTAAAGTAGACTTGCTTAAGAAAGTTTGTGGTTTTTTGTAAAAATAAAAAAAGAAATTAATATTTAAAATAATAATAATGGCTAGTGTACTAATTTGTGAAATTTGCCAAAACCAGTATAAAAAGAAAGAAAATTTAAAAAAACATATTCAAATTCATGTGCCATGTGATGTGTGCAATCATATATCCCTGACATCAATGGAGAGGAAAAAACATATGGAAATCCATCTAGATTTCCTTCAACAGCAACAACAGCAACAACAACAGCAGCAACAACAACAACAACAGCAACAACAACAACAACAACACCAACAAGAGCAACGATAACAACAAGTAGAAGAAATGGATGAACATCCTTCAACATCGGATACATCTAGGAAGCGTCTATCGATGTTACAATCAAATATACCATTTAAACAACAAAAGCCTGAGTCATGTTCAGAATCTTTTATTATGTGTGCGGATTGTAATGTTAAAATTCAACCTCAACAGTGGTTTATTCATTGCTCCCAACCCGGACACAAGAAAAATGTACAGAAGAGAATTGGAAACCGGATTCAATTGATAAAAAATTCATTTAAATCTCGACTTTTAACGTACCGTTTCCCGAAAGGAGATTTGAATTTGAATGTAAATGAATATTTGAAAGAGGGCCAAATGTATGTTCAAAAATTATTAAATAAATGTCTGGCTGAGCACATAATTGTGAAATTTAATTTGGAATTGACAGCT
This sequence comes from Pollenia amentaria, assembly GCA_943735925.1. Classification (NCBI taxonomy): domain Eukaryota; kingdom Metazoa; phylum Arthropoda; class Insecta; order Diptera; family Polleniidae; genus Pollenia; species Pollenia amentaria. The sequence goes on from OX031009.1 coordinate 67,882,369, forward strand.
CGATATAAGCTACCAGCACACCCTCTTAAACCAGAAACTGATATGTACCACAATACGGAAATGATACGCTTATCAAGGGCAGACAATATTGGCTCAGCTCTCACACTTCAATTTGAAAAGATTAAGGCGAAGATGTCTGAGTTTCAAGAAAGAGATTCTGATTGGACGCTCATCCAAATTAAATGTCTAGAAATTAATATTAACAAAGCATCACCATTATCCGGATAACAGTACATACCAACACCTGTAGAGCTAATACGAAAACATGCTTGCGTTAACGTTCAAAATAATGACGTCTTCTGCTTTAAATGGAGTGTTATAGCAGCATTTTGTAATGATGATGATATTAATGTACATAGGCAGACAATTTATAAAATTAATAAAATTATTACGCTTGATTCCGGTACAATACTTAACTTCACTTCAATGAAATTTCCAACTGATGTGAAGGATATTAAGTATTTTGAAAAAAATAATACAGAAATAAGTGTAAATGTGTTCGGGTTCGACAGAAAATTGAAAACGGTTATTGGTCCCTACTACATCACAAAAAAAGAGAAGGAAGTGCATATAAATTTGTTGCTGTTGGAAAGTGAATGTGGGAGTAAAATGCACTATATTTTAATAAAGAATATTTCTAGGTAATTATCATAAACTTATATAAAATTTTTTAAAAAAATCTATTCAATTTAATAAATTTATTTCTTTTTTTTTAGACTACTTTCAAGTCAAATATCTGCGCATAATGGAAGAATTATATTTTGCAACGCATATAGTAGTAGTAGTAGTAGTGTTAATGTAGGGCAACATTTTGTAAATAATTTAATAAATGAATGTAGACAAATTTATAGGAAGTATTATGAAAAAATTGTCGCCATGCATTCATTAACCCCCTTAGAAGAAGAACAATTTTTAAACTCTATTAACTGTCATATTTGCGGTTTAGCACTAGGCGATGAACTAGCTGTGAGAGATCACTGCCACTTTTCAGGAAAATATAGAGGGGCTGCACATAATTCGTGTAATTTAAATTTTAAGACTCCAAATTTTATTCCTATATTTTTCCACAATTTTTCGAAATATGACTGTCACTTATTTAGTAAAGAATTACTTAGTATTAAAAGGAAGACAAATGTAATTCCAATAAATAAAGAATTATACATTTCTTTGTCGCATACTTTTCGGGTATATACTGATGAAGAAATTGATGATTATATAAATGAGTTGTATATAAGAAAATTGAAGCAAAATATTCCTCAGCATATTATTTCAAAACAACTTGAAAAGGTGCGAGATTATAAAACTGGAAAAAATTGAGCTTAGATTTTTAGACTCTAAGATTTATGGCATCTGGTTTGGAATCATTAGCTAGTAACCTCAATGATCAAGATTTAAATGCAGTTAGAAAATATTTTCCAGATGCTGAGAAGTTTTCTCTTATGAAGCGAAAGGGTGCTTTTCCTAATGAATATTTAAATTCATTTGAAAAATTAAATGAAAAGAAACTCCCACCAATTGAAGCATTTTATAGTAGGTTAAATGATAAAAAATGTTCAGAAGAAGATTATTTGCTAGCACAAAATATATGGATAAAATTTGATTGTGAGACTATTAAGGATTACATGGAGCTGTATTTAAAAACTGACGTGTTGTTACTTACAGATATATTTGAAAACTTCAGAAAGCTCTGTAAGAAGATTTATAACCTAGATCCTCCACATTATTATATTTATTATTAGAATTGAGCTAGAATTATTAACAGATCTAGAAATTTTTTTTTTTTTCATTATTTATTTATTAAATCTTCATATATTAAATATGAACTAACAATAATTAATCAAATCTTATCCTAATATTTACTTTATGTCCTGCCAGTGCCAGACAAAAAGATTTAGTCATCACGGTTTCTGTTCACATATGTAGGTGTTTATCGCTCATCTGATTGGGTGAGTGCTGCAGTGTCTCTTCTCCTTAATCGAGTGTGGCCGCCATAATTTAAAATATTACGAGCTAATGGATTTGGGTGCAGTTCCAGCCTTTTTAAATATTTTACTGCATATTTCGTTATCATAGTTTTTACCAATGGCACATTGAGATCCTTGTGGATATTTGAGTTTTTGACATACCAGGGAGCGGCTGTTATTATTCAAAGAAGTTTATTTTGGCGCCTTTGAATTTTTTCGATATTAGAAGCCGAGGCAGTGCCCCATAACTGAATACCGTAGCACCAAATTGGCTTTAAGATAGAGTTGTAAAGTATAAGTTTGCAATCGAGACTAAGAACAGAATTTCTTCCAATGAGCCAATTAATTTAAATTGCTTTTAGTTTCATTTGAGTTAATTTTGCTTCTATGTGCCATTTCCACGTTAAACGCCGATCTAGATGTATACCGAGGTATTTTACACGCGAGTGTTGGGGTATTATTTGATTATTGATTTTAATAGGGGGGCATGTTTCCCGACGCAATGTGAATGTTATATGTGCGCATTTTTGCTCATTAATCTTTATCCTCCATTGTTTTAACCACCTTTCCAGTTCAAATATGTGATCCTGTAAGTAACGAGATGCTTCTTGACAGTTTTCATGTACGCTTAGGAAAGCTGTGTCATCCGCAAATGTAGAGGTATGTGTGTAGCTGTTTGTTGGCATGTCCGAAGTATAAATTAAGTACAATAGAGGGCCCAGGATGCTCCCTTGTGGGACTCCAGCGTTAACTGGCTGAGGAGAACTTTAAAAATCGCCTTTTTAATAATAAATTGACGACCGACTAAGTAGCTTTCTAACAGCTTGTGTATGTTTGCTGGCAAGTTTTGCTGCAATTTCAGTAGTAAACCTTCATGCCAGACTTTATCAAAAGCTTGAGACACATCGATGAAGAGTGCTGAGCAATATTTTTTTTCTTCCAAGGCTTTTCTTATTACATTTACTATTCGATGAGTTCGTTCAATTGTGCTGTGCTTTCTTCTAAACCCGAATTGATGATTAGGAATACATCTATTTTCATTTAAAATCGGCGTTAATTTTAACACTATTAGTTTCTCAAATAGCTTTGAAATATTAGATAATAAGCTAATAGGCCTGTATGACTCAACTTTTGTGTGATCCTTTCTTGGCTTTGGTATCATGGTTACTAAGGAAACCTTCCATTCCTGAAGGTAGTATTGAAGGCGTAAAATAGCATTAAAAATAAAAAGAATAATTTTCTTCGCTATACTTGGTAGCTCCAAAAGCATTTTATTACTGATCTTATCAATACCAAGTGCCTTCTTGGTGTTTAAATCCCGAATAGCCTTTTCGATTTCTTTAAACTGGAATCTTAGGGGAATAGCTGCTCTAACATTTACAGGCGGAAACTCGACTGCTATATCGTGAAATATATTATGGGTAAATACATTTTTCAGATGATAAGCAAACCGATTTCCTTTTTCAATATCATTTCTTGCCCAGCTTCCATTCAAGTTTCTCAATGGTGGCTTAGAGATAACTGGTCTATTGAGGCTTCTAGCTGCACGCCATAATGAGTAGTCTGATTGTGGAGTTGCATCAAGTCCCTTAAGAAATTTTTCCAGGGAAGCCGTTTTCTGAGACTGAGTAACTTTCTCAGCCTTTTTGTGCACTCTTTTAATAAAGTCTTAAGTTGGGGGGATCTGTGCAATTGCCACTCTCTTCGAACTCTCCTTTTTTCAGTCAATAGACGCTCGACATCTGTAGAATATTTGATTTTGTTTTTGGTTTTTTTTTTTTTTTTTTTTTTTTTTTTTTTTTTTTATTTTATTTATTTTATTTAATTTTAAGTTTTACAATCCAATACAAAGATTAAATCTTATATTAAGTACTGCATAATATACTGGGTATACAAAAAGTGGTTACACATAAAACAATAAAAAATTAAATTTATAAAAAATACAATTTTTGAGTTAAACATAAAACTTTGAAAAACTTTTAAAAAAATAAAAATAAAAAAATAAAAGAATTTTGTTATTTAAACATTTTACACTTGCCTAAAATGTTTAAATATTTCAGTTTTGAATTGCGTTGCATTGTTTATTTTTTGCAAACGAAAGGGTAATTTATTCCAAATTTTAATGGCATTTATATAGAAATGTTGATCAGATATATGAGTTCTGTGTCTAAGTTGCTTAATACGGTTTCCTCTATTTGATCTAAGAAAAGTGATTTTGTTAAAAAGATATTGCGGACTTTGCAAATATATAATCTTGTGTAAGTAAAATAACAATTTACATTTCAAGAGATTCTCAAAAGATACAGCAAATATTTGCTGTGTATAAAAAGATATTCTATCGAATCGTCTTAAGCCAAATACGTATCTGGCTATGTTATTGTATGCTACTTTGAGTTTTTTCAAGCTGGTAGAATCACAATTTATAAAAAGTTCGCATCCATATAGCAAAGTCGGTATTAAATATGTTTTCGCAAGCAGCATTCGAATATTCTGTGGTATGAACCATTGCGTACACCATAAATTTCTTAACATCGCATACAACCATCCCGTAATTACATTAATATGATCACTCCAATCAAGATTATTGTTAAAGGTAATACCAAGGTTTTTAACCGATTCGACTACGGTAATTTTTGAGTCTCCCAGAACCAAATCAGGAAAACAAACATTATTCTGAGTCTTCTTGGTAATAAGTAGACATTTCGACTTTTTCGGATTAAGACATAAACCGTTAGTTGTAGCCCAGTCATATATTCGCTTTAGATCAATATTTATTTTGCGGGTGCAATCGTCAATTTCCGTTGCTTTGCAACTAATGTATAGTTGAACATCGTCAGCATACATATGTACATTGCAATATTCTAGTTGTTCTGGAAGGTCGTTTGAGTAGATTGAGTACAACAAAGGACCTAAGATGGAACCTTGCGGTACTCCTCTAGTTAACTCAATTTTATTCGAAATCAAATTCCCATAAAAAACAGATTGAGATCTACCAGTTAGATATGATCGCATTAATTTTGTTGCCGAGGAGGAAAATTGGAAGCTATTTCTTAATTTAAATGTAAGAATATCAGTATTGACGGAATCGAATGCCTTCGAGTGATCAAGAAGAATTAAAAAAGTTATTTGATTAGTATCAATTTTTGACCTAATTTCCTCGGTTACATCAATTAGTGCGGAGACACAACTATGCTGAGGACGGAAACCGGACTGCCTAGCAGTAAGCATGTTATTATCATGTATAAATTTACTTATTTGGGAGTGCATTATACGTTCAAGTATTTTCGACAAATATGGGAGAATAGCTATTGGACGAAAATCGTCCTTAGTTTTTGGTATTGGGATAACTTTTGCATGTTTCCAGAGCGTAGGGAAAATTGATGTAGTAAGAATCATGTTGTAGAGATTGGTTATATAAGGTAGAATCACCGGTAGTACTATTCTTACGAATTTGGGATCTATTCCGTCAAAGCTCGTTGCATTTGATTTAATACTAAGAAGGCTTTCCAATACATCAGCCTGCGTTACACAGCTAAAAGTAAATCCAAGAGAGTTATGGGTATCAGGAAAACTCCTAAGGTTAGTAATATCGGCAGATGGGGCAGGTAGTACTGCGAATTTCTGATTAAGTTCATTGACATCTACATCTCTACTACACACATGGGTATCATTTACTAGGCCAATATTTCGTATTTCCTTCCACTTACTTTTACTATCTAAGCAGTTTGAAAATTTTGTGTTAAAAAAAGAAGATTTTGCTGTTCTTATTTCAGCAGTAACCGTATTACGTAAAGAACGAAAAGATGCCAAAAGCTCAGGAGTTTTAAACCTTTTCCATCTTGTATATGCTAAGTTTCTACTTTCAATAAGACTTTTTATATTAGGCGTAAACCAAGGGTTAGTAATTGATTTTCTTCTTATTGTCTTTAAAGGAACAAATTCTTCAAATAACTGTGTGAGATTTGACTGTATAAAATCAAGTTTTTCGTCAACAGTTTCCATATAAAAGATGCAGTCCCAATCAATTCGAAGAAGTTTCTCATTTAATGATTGTGTATTTAAGTTCTTAAAATCTCTATAGCTATAATTTTCATCTAGCTTGTTAGGTACAAAGTTATAACATGTAAAAATCAGATCATGTTTTGAAAAAACCGGTGCTGATATTTGATCAAACGTAAGAATTTTCGATAAAGAATTGGTAAAAAATACATCCAGAAGAGAATTAGCACTATGTGTATAGTGTGTTGGTAAAGTACTGTTAACAGGATACAGTCCAATGCATTTCATTTCATTTGTAAAAGTAGATTCCACTATGATGTTGTCATTAAAATCACCCGATATAATTATATTTGTAAAACCAACAGTTATATGAGACAATGTTGAAAAGAAATATTCAAACCTTACTCCCCTATGAGGTCTATAGACATTACCAATCAACATTTTCTCATTACCACTTTGTAGTTCCAAAAAAATGAATTCTATCCTGTCACCTATTTTAGATTCTGTGTGTAATTTACATTTAAAACAATTTTTGACGTATATCGCTACACCACCTGCTTTTTTTCCACTGTTCCTGTCATTTCTGAAAAGCTTATAACCGCGTAAGCTATAACAATTGTCTTTGACCTTAGGTATAAACCAAGTTTCAGAGACGCATATTATATCAACATTAGAAGACTCAAATATATAACGAAACTCATCTATTTTACAAAGCAAACTTTGAGCGTTTATGTGAACAATATTTAGGCCCTTATTAAGTTTAGTAAAAATACGAACCATATTGTGTGTATTAAATTTGGAATTTACCCTGTTATCAGATAAATTTATCATAATGTTTTACAAAAATAGCAACGCAAAAAATATTTTTGTTTGAGGCAAGTTTAAATATTTTCGATTTAATATTGATCCTAAATTTGACATTAAAAGAATTTGTACAACATAAGCACAATTTGGTAAAAAAGTAAAATAGTATACTATAAAATATAAAACAGTACAATGATAAAAATAATTGATTATTCTTCATGTTGCGGACGAAATAAATTAAAAATATCATTAATACTTTCCATTGGAGTTGGTTGATCAGAACGATTAACCTTGACAAATACAATACCATGTCTAGAGTAGACAGAAGCAACTTTATTATCTTTCCATAAACGCACAGCTTCAATATAGATTTTTAAATTTTTTGGAGTTAAATTTTCCTTAACATTGAAGACAACATCAGAATTAAATCCAATATCATATAGTGTTAACGGACCTTCTCGCGTTTGCATTAAATTTGAAATTGATTTTAGCACAAAATTTCTATCATATGGCTTTTTAAGCCTAACGATAATAGCAGGATCAGCGTTGTTAACCCCCACTTTAGTTTTTTTTAAGCGAAAAATAGATTGCACTGGTGGTGGGTTAATTTTTATAGCATAGCATAATTTATTAAAAATATCGTTAACATCGTCGTTTTCATATAGAGGTACTCCATTAATACGTAAATCAGTTGCAACAGTAACATTTTCTTGTTTAGCTAATTCTTTTTTTATTTCATCAACTTCTTTCCTTAGACTTAATACATCTGCCGCGACTGTTTCTAATTCACGTACTCTTTCTTTGACACCATTTATTTCTCTTTTAATCTCATCAAAGGTTTTATCAACTCTTTCAATAATTCTTATCTCACTGTTTTTTACTAGCTCACATAAATCAGAAAAACGTTTATTTATGTATTCGCTTTGTTTATTCATTTTCTCATCTAACCATTGCAATGAAAGTGAAGGAGAATTAGTACCCAGTACTTTTGATGGATTGTTTGCCAAATTATCCATTTCAGCTTCATTCGCATTTTTGAGGGTTATGCTGAAATGTTGAACAGCTAGTTTGAGATAACTGTCAAAATTAACAATAGCGAGATCCACGTTCTCCGGTGTGCTAAGCGGAATATTTTCTGTGCAATGGGCACTAAGATATTTTTTATATTTTAACCAATTTATTTGTGAGGCTGATGTCGATAAGTAACCAGACGGAGATACGATTCTATTTGGACTCATTATAGTAACAATTGTAGGTGTGTGATCGGAAGATAATTCTAGGGACGCTTCCACATGAATCGTGTCTATGGGGATGTTATTAACCACGCCAAAATCTATGACATCTGGAACTTTTTGCTGATCAGTAGGCCAATATGTTGGTTGTCCGCTCGCGACCACATTTAGGTACATTTTACAAATTGTGTTAAACAAAACACGACCCTTAGGTGTAATAAGTCGTGACCCCCAGAAAGTGTGTTTAGCGTTATAATCGCCAGCAGCCAGGAAGCAGGGTCCTAATGATTTGAAATATTTATTATATTGGCTTTCTGATATTGAAAATCTAGGTGGGGAGTATAATGATGAAAATAATATGTTTCGAGATAATTCCTCAACGCAAATGCTCGTTGCTTGGAGATAATCTTCACGATGATCGCACATTAGGTAGTGTTTTACTCGGTTTTTTATCAAAATGGCAGAACCTCCACAAGCTCTACCTCGAGGGTCCTTGGTATCATATAATATATAACCATTGATTTTAAACGGGTTTCTTGAGGTCAGATGGGTTTCAGATACCATCATAACATCAATTTGTTTATTTTTAAGGAAGTATTCTAGTTCATTTTTATGTTGGCGAATACCGTTTGCGTTCCAAAAGCAAATTTTTAAACAGTTCATGGCTTGTTTAGTACAGCTTGCAATAACATCGATTGCATTCTTAACATTTCCTGCATCATATTACCCATTGTGTTTGTAAAGTTATTTGCTGTTTGTACTAATGTTTCCATGGTTTTCTCTAGACGACTTAAGTTAGAAACTGGAGTTTCATCATTATTTGGCAACTCACCTTGCATTTGTATATGGTTTGATTTTAGGACGTTAGCGTAAGATGTTCTGTTATTACTAGGCTGCGGTACCTGAACGTCATTAATGTAAACTTGATTTGTTGCCTGCATTTGAGGGGGATTAGGTTTCGGCCCAACCGAGCGCTTGACGATAGAGTATACAGGGCATCCTCTATAGTTGGCCGTGTGATTACCACCACAGTTGCTACATTTTTTTACATTGGGGTCGTTTTTAGACTTATCGCAGAGAGCTGTACCATGTAATTCTCCACATACGACGCAAACAGGGGTTAAATGACAATATGCCTTAGTGTGACCAAATTCTTGGCAGTTTAAACATTGCACGGGACCATTCCTTTTGTGCGGCTCCTCTATTGTTATTTTTCTATACAGGATATATTTAAGATTATAAATGGGATGCGTTTCGTTCTTTTTAAGCTTAATGTCGCCGGGTTCTAACTCCACTCGAAATAGTGGCTGGGGATTTTTCTCTCTATTTTTAATGTTTATTACATTTTTTATTTTGAAGCCCTTCTCTTCTAAAAACGTTTTTATCTCACCTGGGTCCACGCATGAGTCAATGCCCTTAATTACTACCTGAAGACCTTTACTGCTCTTCAGTTGATATGTATACAAATTCTTATTAAGGCCTTCAAATTTAGTTATTACCTTACGAAAATCTTCTTCACGATTAACTTGTATTTTTGTCTCATTAATACTACCCCGCTTTATTGCAGCTACATAAAAAGAATTTTCACCTTTTACAGAGATCAAATTCTTTATTAATTCATTAATTCATTTGAAGATATATCGGCGGTGGCTTAGAAGATTTGATAACGTTTTGTGCTTCCGGGGATTCCTCATCCAGAATTGCAAACCGATTTTGTGAACTTGTTCTATCAGCTGTACCATCTTTTAAGACTTTTGAGACCGAAGCAACTGCTGAGGAGGTTGGGCTGCGACCCCGTTTAAGCACTGTTATGTACCTATCAATACCTACTTGTACTGGGGGCTTTTGAGCACTTTTTACTTGTGGAGCTGAGTTTTCCGTCATGCCTGATTTGGGGGTAATATTTTCATCACTTATTAAAATCGTTTTTGCCGCTGAGGCACTGCTAGCAGGTTTTATATTTGTTATTGTATCAACCGTGTTATTAAATACAGACGGTGAAAGGGATCGCGTGCGAGTAATAGGTTTAGCCGTTAGGTATTTGCTATCATCAATTCTTTTTTTTTATTTCTGCATTTGTTTGGTTAACACTCACTGTGATATATGCATTTCTACTGTTTGCACTCATAAGAGTTTTTTTTTTTTTTTTCTTTTACTGTTTACAGTTTTGCTCTTCTTATTTGTTATTGTTTATCAACACCGAGAATAAAAAATGTGTGTTTATGTATGTATGTACATACATGTATTTTTTTTTTCTTTACTTGTATATACTTTTTTTAATACTTTATTTGTTCAAAAAAATAAACCGTATGCCGAGCTTAGAAAACACGTCTATCTTCAACGAGCGCGACAGACAATATGAAGAGATCTAGAAATGTATAATTTTATTAAACGAGGAATTCGGGGTGGTCTTTCACAATGTAGTAAGAGGTATAGTAAGGCGAATGATAAATATCTTAATGATTATGATCCTACAAAACCGTCCGAATACATTTTATATTTAGACGCAAAAATTCTTTATGGTTGGGCAATGTCAGAGTCACTACCATATGGAGGCTTCAGTTGGACAAATGACTTCATTCACCCCAAAAATATTCCACATAACTCAGATGTTGGTTATATTTATGAAGTCGATTTATCATACCCGTCTAGCTGTCATGATTATCATAATGACCTGCCATTCTGTGTGGAAAACAAAATAATTGGTGGGAGTAAATATGAAAAATTAATTTCTGATCTATCTAACAAAACGAAATATGTCATACATTATAAAACATTAGAGCAATGATTAAATAATGGATTGGTTTTGGAAAAAGTTCACCGAATTCTGAAATTTAATCAAAAGCCGTGGTTAAAGACATACATAGATTTAAATACGACACATGGAACAGAAGCTAAGAATGAATTTGAAAAAGATTTCTATAAATTGCTCAATAATGCTGTGTATGGTAAAACCATGGAAAATGTCGATAAGAGAAAAGACGTTCGGTTGGTTAGTGAGTGGGAACGTACCAGCCGTAACCGATTGGGTGTAGGTGAACTTATAGCAAAACCAAATTTTCAAAGTATTTCACAGTTTACTGATAAATTATGGGCTGTACAAATGAACAAAACTTTGACATATTACAATAAACCCATTTATTTAGGCTTTTGTGTACTTGATCTATCAAAATGGAAAATGTATGATTTCCATTATGAGTATATGAAACCTAAATTTGGAGATAATATAAATCTCAATTATATGGACACTGACTCTTTCATTTACTCAATAAGAACTGATGATTTCTATGATGATATGAGAGGAGATTTAAAAACACTCTTTGACACATCAGCATATTCACAAAATAATCCATTTAACTTTCCTCAATTAAATTAAAAAGTACTTGGAAAGATGAAACTGAAGGTAAATTCATCACTGAATATGTAGGCTTAGGACCCAAAGTTTATTCTTTCACAGTTGAAGATGATAAAGATGTTAAAAAAGCTAAGGGGGTTAAAAAATGCGTGGTAGACAATTATACTATAGATCATTATAAACACGTCTTATTTAATAAGAAATCAGTAGGGGCATGTATGTACACATTCACATCTAAGTTACACACAATACTAACAAATAAAGTTAATAAAATATCTTTAAATTTTATTGATATCAAACGTAAAATAAGAAATGATGAGATTAATACACTTGCATGGCACCATTATCAGTTAGATACTGATAATGGTGATTTAGAATTAAGTAGGTTAATTAGTGATATTGAGTCACTAAATAATTAGTATAGAATATATATATATATAAATATATATACATTTCTGCCTCCGGAAAATGTTGGATTAAAATAAGAGTCCTAACTGCGAAATGCTATGGGTAATGAAACACCCTCCTTTATAATCTTCATTATTTGTATTTTTCGTGTATCTGATAGGTGAATATGTGGTATTCTCCATGTTATGTTTTTAATCGATAAACTTAATTTTTCATTAGCATCTGCAGAGTAATACGCCTTATCATCATTTGAACTTCGTAAAAGAATAAGTTCATGTTTACTATTTAAAATTATTTTATTGAAATCCTCAGCAAATCCCAATAGTAGTTTAAGGGGAATATAAAAATTAAATTTTCGCATTGATAGGTCTTCAGAAATATTCCACCCTGCATTTCTCATCATATTGCTTTCAAATTCATTTAGTGAGACATAATTCTTAATTGTACTGGATATTCCCAAGTATCGAGTACGATCAATTTCAACACCATTAATCTCATACCGTATTTCATCAAATAAGTATGCAACACAATTATTCCTCAATCTAGTATTTTCTGACGCTTCTTCACCTTTAGTGTTTTTAATGTTTCCTTCTATATATAAGTAGCTTTCAGACGGAAGAACATATAAGTCTTAGTTTTATTGTAAATTATCATTTTTTCCTCACCTCTGAAATTAACTGCACGATTTTCTTGGTCAACAATCCAAATTTTGAGATATGTTATTTCTTTGACGTTTACTGGTAAATAAATTAGGTTATTAGCAATAACATCTAATTTATAGCCTGGTGGTACGTCTAATGCGAAATCGTGTAGTATATGTGCGGGAGAATTATTCATATATGCTCCTGTTATGATGTTACACTGAATTTGTATAGCATTCACTTTTAATATATTTACAGGTTGATTTGATATATGTTTCATACCAGCCTTTAAAATTTCTTCACTAAAACCTAACAGCGTACCAATGGATCGTTTTCGATTAAATAAAATTGCATCGTGGGATTAAGTTATTTCAATTTGTAAAGTATTATTATTAGCTTTAATGAGAATAGATTTATTATAATTTTCAGCTTTATACTGCCCAACTATATAACCAACAATATCTTGTAACTCGTATGATCCAATAGGAATTTCAATTATTTTATCTCCTATATGAAATAAATTATTATCATAATCTACATTAGGAATAGAGTTATATGAATGAAAACCAACTAGAGAATATTCATAGTCATCTTTTAGATCTATTGGTGGGAAATAATTTGCCGTTAGGATTGATGAATTTGCACTTAAAGCTAAAGTAATTGACATCCTGAATGGTAAATTGTAAATGAAATGAAAATGCTTGAGTTTTTTGTTGTATTAAATTTATACATTTATTAGAAAAACTTTTTTTTTTAATTTGTTTTCTTATAATATTTCATTTTTACTTATCCAAGAATTATGTTGGTTTGGAAAACCTAACTATTTAACATACGCTTTATCACCTTTTTCTTTTAAAATTTTTTCCACCAGAAATGTATAAGGATAACGTGTATGACGTATTTCTTCCTTGTAAAATGCGCCTTTTATAGGATATCCTTGATAGTCTTCAAGTAAAAATGTGATTGGGTAGGTGTTCTGTATCGTTTTTATTTTAAATATTTCTGTAGTCCAGTTCGGTGTATAACCTTTTTCAAATATATGTTTATATTTACTTATGCGAACATAGTCCCCAACCTTAAACCTTGATGATTTAAACATTTTTAAATTATTATATACAGTATTCAGTAAATATTGTTCATGTTCAGGTTTTACATCCATAGGTGCCATTTTTATTGTGCTTTGAGTTTTTCTATTATATTGTTTAACTAGATTTTTATAATTATCAATCCAGTGAAATGTTCCATTATAACTAAATTCTCTCCACATCATACCTTTTAGTGTTCGATTAAAGCGTTCAACAATTGAAGCTTTCATTACACTATAAGAAGAGTAATGATTAATTGAATATTTACGCATTAGTAAACCAAACTCATTATTAAAAAATTCTTTTCCGTCATCTGTTTGTAAATTTTTAGGTATTCGCCCCTTACTTAGTATTTCCTGAAAAGCTTTGGAAACTTCACTACACTATATATGTCAGAAATTTTCTTATTTAAATCCTTTATTTCATTTCTTACAATTAAAACTTCTTTGTTTATACCCCTTTTTAAATGTTCTTGCATATGGGCCATTGTATATTCACATAATTTTTGTTAACAGCATCTGTCCCATTCATTGGAGGTGACAAATTTAAAATTCTTTTATTCTCTATATCAATATTATTTACGTTGAGTTTGATACCGAATTTTTTTGAAATGTTGTTTCTTGTTATATCTCCTATATATTTTTGATTATAGTAATGACCAAATTTGTCAACAGTCATAATTTTCTTATTATTATTGTTTTAAAAAGTTATTCAATTATACATATTTGCTTCCCTTAGTTCTTCGATTATAGATATTATTTCATTAGAATGATTATTGTTACCAGCATGTTGTGATGCTATTAACAGCCTCAATCGGTCTACAATTTCATTAGGATTATCCCAGTATATATAGTTTGGCTTATTAAGATTAACCTTTAACCATTAAACCCTTGCCAACGTGAGTAGTTGTAGTAAACAATTTATTTATTATTTTTTTATATTTATAACCTCTGTTTCCATTAATTTGATTATTAGGATCATAGTTCCTTCGATGTGCGTTTGTATCAAGTAAAATATGTTTATATATTGCTAACTCTGACGAATCAAATTGTTTTGGGTTTTTATGAAAAAGCAATGAGTACAACCCTGGGGTTAGTGCCCAAGATTTTTGACCTATAATTATTTTATCATCAGTAAGCTTTAAAATAGAATTTCCAAATTTCCAGTCTCCATTTTCCATTTTATGAGGTCCAAATATAGTGTCAAGCTTTTTATTTCCATTTAGGGTTGATAAATCAAACTCCCAATCGGATGATTGAGAATAAAATTATTCATTTTTCGATTTATCATTTACTTCATCTTCACTATTACTATTATAGTCTTCTTAATCCCTTTTTATTTTATTAGGTGCTGAATTAATGTTTTTCTCGTTCAATAATTTTTTCTTAGGAGTGCTGGTGAATATAGTATTATTTTCCGTTTTTATTTTAGTATTGTGCTTACATTTATATTTTTCGTCTGTGGGTATTGTTAGATTTGACGAATCTGACAATTTGACTAGTTTCTTTAGAGGTTCTGTTAAAGGTTTAAATGTTCTTTCTAAATTATTTAATTTTTCCAATTCTCCCAGTCTTATGCTTTGAAATTTTTTCTTTAAAATTTTTTTGGATTTCACCAACTCTTTCAAAATATTTTCTTCCTTGATTATAACTTTAAACTAGTGTCGTCACCAACTTTAGATCCTGGAATAACTCGTAGTATACTTTTAACAGCTTTTTTATAACAGCTAAACAGCTTCTTAAACAGCTAAGCAGCTTTTTAAAAACAGCTAAACAGCGTTTTAAAAGCAGCTAAACAGGTAATTAAAACAGCTAAACAGCTTCTTAAAACAGCTAAACAGCTTCTTAAAACAGCTAAACAGCTTCTTTAAACAGCTAAACAGCTTCGTGGAATAATTTTGACAGTTCTCCAAATATAAAAAAACCTATTTAAAATTAATAGGTATACGTCTGATGTAGTTAGTAGTATTTATATGACTAAATCTGAATGAATAGATCAAAGCCTTTTCTATAACGCCCTTGCTTCATTTCATCATCTTTACTTATTATAAGAAATCCATATTTATCGTTCCAACATTCTCCGCAAATGTAACGAAACATATTTAAACTCATGTCACTGCCAACATGATCATTGTAGATGTGTTTTAAATTTAATTCATCTTGCTTGAATAAAATAATCATATTTGCATTATCACGTACTAAATGTTTTGGAATATGTGTATAAGTCTGACATAAATAAAAAGAATCAATATCCTTATGTCTCCCCATACAGAAATATGATCTTATATTATTTTGTTTTTCACAAGCGACATCGTCAAATATCATAATAGAATTTACTTTAGCTTTTTCGGGTGGTATGACATGTTCATTATCTAAAAATGTATAAAGTCCCATACCCTTTACTGATGAAATTAATCTTGACAGATATTTATATTTCGGTTGATTGAATGATTTTGAGTATGTATAAATATTTTTAAATTTTAAACCATTCGGACTTTAAATTAAACTAAGCATTATATTTGTTTTGCCACAGTTTGAGGGACCAACTATTAGTGCTCTGATAAAATTAGGTAAAAGACAGCTTTGTTTAAAACCATTTCTGTTTTCCGTTTAATCCAAGTTTCTCACTGAAATATTCGTTTGTTGTTTTACCAAACGCATCTTTATAACTGAAAGCACACGTTTGGTTAATATTGCGTTTTATTTACTTTCAGATTTTTTTTATTTTCAGAAAAGCAATTTTTTATATATAAAAGATTGTGTATAAAAATAAATAATTTAGTAGAAAACATTTCGTCCTTGGAAAAGGACTTGTAAATAGCTTAATTAATTCACTACCACTTGAACTTCATTTACCGGGTTATCAATTTTGTGGAGCAGGAACTAAATTGGAAAAACGATTACAAAGGGGTGATAAAGGTATCAATCCGTTGGATGCAGCTTGTAAAATTCATGATATTGCTTATGCCCAGAACACTGATATTTATAAACGACATTACGCAGATAAAGAACTAGCAGAAAAAGCTTGGAGTAGAGTTAAAGCTAAAGATAGTACATTTGGAGAAAAACTCAACGCATACCTTGTCACTAACGCAATGAAGTCAAAAGTTAAATTGGGCTTGGGAGTAAAAACTGACAACCAAAAGAAAAAGTGTAGACGAAATATTTTTAAGAATGCCGTTAAATCAGCAACCGATATTTTAAAAAAGGAAAAACCAAATGACATCAAAACCGCTATTAAAACTGCACGAAAAGCTATCCAACATTCATTTCTTGGAAAAAAATCTATAGTAAAAATTTCTAGAATTATCAACATACCTAAACTTGGCGGTTTTCTTCCACTTGTCCCTATTCTAACAGCACTTGGAGCATTGGGAGCAATAGCTTCTGGTGGGTCAGCAATCGCTAAAACTATTACTTTAGCTAAAAATGGTAGACAACAGCTCGAAGAAAGTAAGCGTCATAACAAAACATTAGAGGCAATAGCTATGGGTAAAGGTCTATATCTTAAACCCTATAAAAAAGGCTATGGAATATTTTATACCTCATCAAAAAACTATTAAAGCAGCTACCTAATAGACCGCTAACAGATGTGGACTTGAGAACATTTGGGAAGAAGTATATTCCTTATTTTAGAGGAGTATATATGAGGGATAAACTTCCTAAAACTCCACACCGAATAGAGAATGGAATTATAAACTTGGACTCAAATAGAGGATATGGAACGCATTGGGTAGCATTTTATAAAAATAATGATAATGTAGAATACTTTGATAGTTTTGGTAATCTCCAACCACCTATAGAAGTTTTAAGATACTTGGGTAAAAACATTAAATATAACTAGTTAAGATATCAAAAATTTAATACTTTTATTTGTGGTCATTTATGTTTAAAATTTTTAATAAATTTCAAAATAAAGAATTAATAAAAAACTCAAATATTTTGTTTTTTTTTGTTTTTATATTTTTTTTTATTATTTTTTTTTTGTTTGTTTGTTTTATTTATTATCCATTCTTAATAATAATCTATAGATTTTCACATCTGTTTTAATCTTATTTTGCATTTTTTTTCCAAACTCATAACAAAGTCTGGTTAAATCAATTTCTATATCTCTTTCATTTATACCTTTAATTTCATAATATTGTACATTTGTTTTATTTAAAATAGAGCAATTTGGAATATAATGTTCATAATAAAAATATAAAATTTGCTTGCGAAGAATTGTATTCCAGCTTAAAAATGTTGTCAAGAATATTCCGACTTGGGTTAGCGATTTTCAAGTCTCAGGATCAATTTTAATTTTATGGTTTCCCTGTTGTAGGATGAGATAGCAAATACTATTCTTATACTGAAATGTATATTGAACATCCCTCTTATCATCCTTATAAATTAGATTCATACAATCTAGGAATTCACATTGATTTAGTGTTGCCTTAATATATTCCTTATAGCTCATAAGGTTTATCCATTCATCCCGGTCCAATCCAATGAAGTTTCTATCCTTATAATGCAACCAGAGAATAGGCTTAAAAC
Organism: Pollenia amentaria; assembly: GCA_943735925.1. Taxonomy (NCBI): domain Eukaryota; kingdom Metazoa; phylum Arthropoda; class Insecta; order Diptera; family Polleniidae; genus Pollenia; species Pollenia amentaria. The sequence goes on from OX031009.1 coordinate 67,900,389, forward strand.
CAAGAGCTGTGGAAAATCCGCAGGATATCTTTAATTTTAAATTTATAAAATATTCGAAATCAAATACACAGTCGTGTATTTTCGGGTTTCTTACAAGATTGAACATTCTCGATGAATTTTAAATGTAAACTAATAATATTTTTGCTTTGAAAATATCTATTTAAAGAAAAAAAATGCTTTTATCTTTTTTTTTTTTTTTTTTTTTTATTTTTATTTAATTATTTTTGTTTTCTGGTACATAAATTTAGACTTCTAAAATATTTTAATATCTTTTTATAATTTTCTATAATTCTTATAACCTCCTTTTTCCTCTTATAGAAAAAGTAGCATCCACACAAACCCACGACATCTCCACTTGTACTTTCGTGAGAGCAAGGCATATTATATACATTAAAATTTGTATATTCTCTTTTGAATGTACATAATAATTCCAAATGTTCTTCAAAGATTACACTTCCAAATTCTTGTAGAAAAGCTTCAATAACCTCCATCTTTCCACATTAAGATTTCATTTACAACTTATTAAAAATATTAATATATCTATATTATATATATATATATATATATATATATATATATATATATATATATATATTTATTTATATATATATATTCTATACTAATTATTTAGTGACTCAATATCACTAATTAACCTACTTAATTCTAAATCACCATTATCAGTATCTAACTGATAATGGTGCCATGCAAGTGTATTAATCTCATCATTTCTTATTTTACGTTTAATATCAATAAAATTTAAAGCAATTTTATTAACTCTTTTTGTTAGTATTGTGTGTAACTTAGATGTGAATGTGTACATACATGCACCTACTGATTTCTTATTAAATAAGACATGTTTATAATGATCTATAGTATAATTGTCTACCACGCATTTTTTAACCCCCTTAGCTTTTTTAACATCTTTATCATCTTCAACTGTGAAAGAATAAACTTTGGGTCCTAAGCCTAAATATTCAGTGATAAATTTACCTTCAGTTTCATCTTTCATCATTCCAAGTACTTTTTTATTTAATTGAGGAAAGTTAAATGGATTATTTTGTGAATATGCTGATGTGTCAAAGAGTGTTTTTAAATCTCCTCTTATATCATCATAGAAATCATCAGTTCTAATTGATTAAATGAAAGAGTCAGTGTCCATATAATTGAGATTTATATTATCTCCAAATTTAGGTTTCATATACTCATAATGGAAATCATACATTTTCCATTTTGATAGATCAAGTACACAAAAGCCTAAATAAATGGGTTTATTGTAATATGTCAAAGTTTTGTTCATTTGTACAGCCCATCATTTATCAGTAAACTGTGAAATACTGTGAAAATTTGGTTTTGCTATAAGTTCACCTACACCCAATCGGTTACGGCTGGTACGTTCCCACTCACTAACCAACCGAACGTCTTTTCTCTTATCGACATTTTCCATGGTTTTACCATACACAGCATTATTGAGCAATTTATAGAAATCTTTTTCAAATTGATTCTTAGCTTCTGTTCTATGTGTCGTATTTAAATCTATGTATGTCTTTAACCACGGCTTTTGATTAAATTTCAGAATTCGGTGAACTTTTATCAAAACCAATGCATTATTTAAACATTGCTCTAATGTTTTATAATGTATGACATATTTTTTTTTGTTAGATAGATCAGCAATTAATTTTTCATATTTATTTCCACCAATTATTTTGTTTTCCACACAGAATGGCAGGTCATTATGATAATCATGACAGCTAGACGGGTATGATAAATCGACTTCATAAATATAACCAACATCTGAGTTATGTGGAATATTTTTGGGGTGAATGAAGTCATTTGTCCAACTGAAGCCTCCATATGGTAGTGACTCTGACATTGCCCAACCATAAAGATTATTTGCGTCTAAATATTAAATGTATTCGGACGGTTTTGTAGGATCATAATCATTAAGATATTTATGATTCGCCTTACTATACTTTTGAAGTTTTCAAATATATCTGCAAGTAACAACTCGTCAGTTCTTAAATACAGCTCCATGTAATCCTTAATAGTCTCACAATCAAATTTTGTCCATATATTTTGTGCTAGCAAATAATCTTCTTCTGAACATTTTTTATCATTTAACCTACTATAAAATGTTTCAATTGGTGGGAGTTTCTTTTCATTTAATTTTTCAAATGAATTTAAATATTCATAAGGAAAAACACCCTTTCGCTTCATAAGAGAAAACTTCTCAGCATCTGGAAAATATTTTCTAACTGCATTTAAATCTTGATCATTGAGGTTACTAGCTAATGATTCCAAACCAGATGCCATAAATCTCAAAGAGTCTAAAAATCTAAGCTCAATTTTTTTCCAGTTTTATAATCTCGCACCTTTTCAAGTTGTTTTGAAATAATATGCTGAGGAATATTTTGCTTCACTTTTCTCTTATATACAACTCATTTATATAATCATCAATTTTTTCATCAGTATATACCCGAACAGTATGCGACAAAGAAATGTATAATTCTTTATTTATTGGAATTACATTTGTCTCCCCTTTAATACTTAGTAATTCTTTAATAAATAAGTGACAGGCATATTTGGAAAAATTGTGGAAAAATATAGGAATAAAATTTGAAATTTAAATTACACGAATTATGTGCAGCCCCTCTATATATTCCTGATAAGTGGCAGTGATCTCTCACAGCTAGTTCATCGCCTAGTGCTAAACCGCAAATATGACAGTTAATAGAGTTTAAAAATTGTTCTTCTTCTAAGGGGGTTCATGAATGCATGGGGACAATTTTTTCATAATACTTCTTACAAATTTGTGTACATTCATTTATTAAATTATTTACAAAATGTTGCCCTACGTTAACACTACTACTACTACTACTACAACTAAACATTTTAAACTTATCTAAATTTTCATTAAAATTACACTTAATATTAAAACCATATGCACAGGGAACATGTTTTTTTATATATCTACTATTTTCATTAATACTACTTTCATCTACTTCCTCGAGAACGCATTCAAAATCCGCATACACAACAAATGGAACTTCCATCTGCCTTTCATAATGTTGGTATTTTATGATGGATTTGTCTCCCTCCGGCATCTTGGGAATGCACTCTCCACCAGAGTACCGAAACGCTCGCTCATTCTTCATTCATGAGCGAGCGTGAAAATTTAAAAAATTTTCTGGAAATTCATCCTCATGAGGGTGAGGAAAAAAACTATTTTGATTTTCCTCGCTCATGAGGAGTGAGCAAAAACAAAAAATTCATATGTGATGTTACAGATATGAAAAATTTGAAAAAATTCACGTTAAAATTCTTCACAAGGAAAAAATGCTATTTTCCCAACCATTTCCAGCGGGAAAATCAAGTAGTAAAGAGGCCTTATAGAAGGCCTTTTTGCAGACATAAGATCTCCCAGCCGCATTCCAACTTTATTACCAATTAACAAGGTGTGTCATTGGAGACCAACACCTTGCACTTTTGCATATATGTTAATCACTTCTGGAAGGGGTTCTAAAAAGATTTAAGAATAAAGCTTTATCCAAGTTTAATTGTTGTAGTTAATAATACGAAGTAAGCAAATTAATAACTAAACTTGCCACACGTTCCAACATAACTACTAAAAAAACCATTGCGACAGGCCTTATCTTTGAATAGAAAAATTTGAATTTGTAAAATATTTAATAAAAACCTTTCTAAAAGACCTTTTCAAAAAATGCAGAGTGGAATAAGTAAAAGTTTACTAAAAATTCAATTGTAAACATTCTTAAAGGCCTAAAAAGTGATTCGCTTGCAATTTTCCCCGCTGGGCAGCACGTTTAGTCTGTGTGTATTTTTTTTTTGTAAAATTATTTCTTGACTGGTTAACCAAAATGTGTGTGTTGTTTTTTTTTTGAAGGCAAATATTATTGAAATAAAAAAACTAAGAGAACTGCACATATCGTCATCTCAAATGCAGAATATTGTAACATCAAATTTCATAAGTTTACATGAGAAGCAAAAAACGTTGTAAGATTGAAATTATATGATATATTAGAGTAATATTAAATATTTAGAATAAAAATGCGATAACCGATTTTTTTTTTTAATAAAAAAATATTATTTTTATTGTTATTTATTTAGTTATGTGTGTTACGTTATTTTAATTTGTAATTCTCTGAAGCAAAACGACGAATCATCAACGAAAGTATGATAGTATTAAGTTAAACAATCATTTAAAACATTAAATAATTAAACATTTCTGTTAAATTACAGGTATAATAGAATATAAAGATAATGTACATGGTTATAAATGCAATACTGCGTTTAAACAATAAATAAAAACATGGTTAAATGCACATATAAAAATGATAGTCACACAATTAATATGCAGCATCATTAGGATTGCGTTGACATGGTGAAATAAGTTTGCTTTTCTGATGCAGTGCAGGCAGTACTTTTGACATATAATTTATAGTTTTTTATTTCTAATTAGAAGTGGATTAAACTAAAAAAAAGTACTTCTTTAATTTAAATTGATTTTAAAAATCCAACTTTTCCATTATAACTAACATGTATTTTGATGTCCTTATAATGAATTTTCTCAATGGAATTTTTCTTTACAATAAACAAGTTTTGTAAAAAATTTGACTCATATACATATATGCATATTTGTCTCCATATAAGGAATTATTTCAAAAAAACTTCTGCAAGAAGTAAATTTTAATAAGTTAATTTCTGAAAAATTTAAATAAGAAGAATGAAAGAGTTTTTCAATTAAAAGTAGTATTGATAGCAGCCCGCGTATTCAGTGAAAGAAAATGTTGTATAAAGAAGCACTTATCCTAAAAAAATACTATTAGTATTTAATAAAGCCGTAAAAGGATTAACACAAAATTTAGCTTAGCAATTTATATTTCAGTACTTTATAAGAAATGCTATTATTCTAAAGATGTAGAAGACAAGTAATTTATTATTTAACACAAAAGGCTTTATAACAATCTTTTTGAGGATATTGATGAAGGACGACAAGGAAGAATGCAATCCTAACATAAATACCAGATTATTTGTAATAAACGTCGAAAAAATATTTCTATTGTATTATAAACTTTCTATAGTAATAATGTAGATATATTCTGATCCAATAGCAACAGATTCATTATAGGAAAATTCGACTGTATTATCATTTATTAAAAAGTATATATGTACATATATAAACTCATAAGGTTGGAAACGAAATAAATGATGGAACAATCATATCATAAAAATAATGGCAGTCTGCTGAAAGCAAAAAACTTAAGGACATGCAGATGGTACTATTTATTCTTGGAAATTCATAGCGTATGGGAGTGCAATGGGTTAAGAGTTATAATAACCCCTAATAAAATAATCATATAAACAATATTTTTATCCCTAAGATAACCCCTAATAAAATAATCTTATAAGCAACATATTTTCTTTATAATTTTCTTTAAACACTTAAATAATAAATCCGGAATTAAATGTTTACAAAAAAAGAAATTCAATACTTTTTTAAAACCTTTTAAACATTGTTTAAAATAAAAGCAAACAAACATACATACTTAAATAAATATACTTACGTACAAATTTTCGTTTAATTGTTCCCATTTAAAAGAAAATCTTTAACATGCATATTTGTCCACAACACTGTGTACAAACATGCATGCATAAAACACTTGAAATATTTTAATCATTCTTTTCCAAGAATGCTTGTTGGCATTTTCAATACATTTTGGGTGGCCAGCAATTAATAATAAACTCTAACTAGATCAATTGATTTTGAAATATGAACTTCTTAAGAATTATTGCCCAACCAATAAAACAAAACCATAAAACTTTTTGTAAACAATTGATTTCCTAATAGTTCATAAGAAATTATCAATAAGCATTCTTTTGTATTTAAAAACTAAGATTTTGAAAAATAAAGTCAGTCACATTTTTTGACCACAACGAAAAACACACAACAGCGGTTTTTTTATTTTTTAAGAAAGTTTTATTCAAAACCAAAATTGTTAAGCTGTTAAATTTCTAACAGTCCAATGTAGAATAAGCTAATAGTCATACTTAATATAGGTATTTCAATACATATGTATATATATATATATATATATATGGATTCGGTTTATATTAATTTTACAGCACTGTTTTTCTTTTTGCTTATGCAATAATGTGCAGTTTGATCACTTATTCCACTAACACGTTCAGAGTATAAAACAGAATACCCATTTTTGACGTAAAAAAATGAATGTGTTCGTAAAAATATATCAAATACTCTGCTAATTTTTTTTTAATTAAGATTATTCATTATGTTTTTTAAGGAAATTATTTACTTAATGATAAGCCATTTTTGATTTTGTTAATAGCTTGGATATTTTTTAAGGTGGAAGTTTAAAATTTTTTTTAAATATTTAACGTGAATCGTAATCAATAAACAGTCTATTTCAAAATTTTCAATGATAGATTGCTTTGCATTTTAGCAAACGATATTTATACTGTTGTAAAAAATTCTTTGATGCTTTTAAAAGGGAACCTTTTTTTCTTAAGCAGACATAAAGGCAAAACTCATTGAAAAAAAAATCCAAGTACTCAATACGTGTTGTTGTTGTAATACAGTTTTGGTTTTACCAACCAAAACGGTTGTTCGTTGATAAAATTTTTCTTAAGAAGGTAACAAATATTTGAAATTAAAGTAAAAAAGGCTTGTGTTGCTAAAAATTATGTGTAAAAGCAAATGTGACAGCAGGTACAATCGAACTTCCCTATAATATACATATCTGCATGGGACCATAAAATCACTTCATTTACGTTAAAAAAGCAACAATTTTACAACTTTGGTTTTTGTTCAAATGTATTTTACTTGTAGACTGGTAATTTGTAGTGTTGAGAAACAGCGCCCAGGTTTCTATACTTGCTCATGGAGTTTTTTTTCTATAAGTTTTGCCTTTATGTCTGCTTAAGAAAAGGACCGACCCTTTTTAAAGCATCAAAGAATTTTTTACAACAGTATAAATATCGTTTGCTAAAATGCAAAGCAATGTATCATTGAAAATTTGAAATATACTTTTTTATTGATTACGATTTACGTTAAATATTTAAAAAAAAATTAAACTTCCAGTTTAAATAATATCCAAGCTATTAACAAAATCAAAAATGGCTTATCATTAAGTAAATAATTTCCTTAAAAAACATAATGAATAATCTTAATTAAAAAAAAATTAGCAGAGTATTTGATATATTTTTACGAACACATTCATTTTTTTACGTCAAAAATGGGTATTCTGTTTTATACTCTGAACGTGTTAGTGGAATAAGTGATCAAACTGCACATTATTGCATAAGCAAAAAGAAAAACAGTGCTGTAAAATTAATATAAACCGAATCCATATATATATATATATATATATACATATGTATTGAAATACCTATATTAAGTATGACTATTAGCTTATTCTACATTGGACTGTTAGAAATTTAACAGCTTAACAATTTTGGTTTTGAATAAAACTTTCTTAAAAAATAAAAAAACCGCTGTTGTGTGTTTTTCGTTGTGGTCAAAAAATGTGACTGACTTTATTTTTCAAAATCTTAGTTTTTAAATACAAAAGAATGCTTATTGATAATTTCTTATGAACTATTAGGAAATCAATTGTTTACAAAAAGTTTTATGGTTTTGTTTTATTGGTTGGGCAATAATTCTTAAGAAGTTCATATTTCAAAATCAATTGATCTAGTTAGAGTTTATTATTAATTGCTGGCCACCCAAAATGTATTGAAAATGCCAACAAGCATTCTTGGAAAAGAATGATTAAAATATTTCAAGTGTTTTATGCATGCATGTTTGTACACAGTGTTGTGGACAAATATGCATGTTAAAGATTTTCTTTTAAATGGGAACAATTAAACGAAAATTTGTACGTAAGTATATTTATTTAAGTATGTATGTTTGTTTGCTTTTATTTTAAACAATGTTTAAAAGGTTTTAAAAAAGTATTGAATTTCTTTTTTTGTAAACATTTAATTCCGGATTTATTATTTAAGTGTTTAAAGAAAATTATAAAGAAAATATGTTGCTTATAAGATTATTTTATTAGGGGTTATCTTAGGGATAAAAATATTGTTTATATGATTATTTTATTAGGGGTTATTATAACTCTTAACCCATTGCACTCCCATACGCTATGAATTTCCAAGAATAAATAGTACCATCTGCATGTCCTTAAGTTTTTTGCTTTCAGCAGACTGCCATTATTTTTATGATATGATTGTTCCATCATTTATTTCGTTTCCAACCTTATGAGTTTATATATGTACATATATACTTTTTAATAAATGATAATACAGTCGAATTTTCCTATAATGAATCTGTTGCTATTGGATCAGAATATATCTACATTATTACTATAGAAAGTTTATAATACAATAGAAATATTTTTTCGACGTTTATTACAAATAATCTGGTATTTATGTTAGGATTGCATTCTTCCTTGTCGTCCTTCATCAATTTTCTTAAAAAAGATTGTTATAAAGCCTTTTGTGTTAAATAATAAATTACTTGTCTTCTACATCTTTAGAATAATAGCATTTCTTATAAAGTACTGAAATATAAATTGCTTAGCTAAATTTTGTGTTAATCCTTTTACGGCTTTATTAAATACTAATAGTATTTTTTTAGGATAAGTGCTTCTTTATACAACATTTTCTTTCACTGAATACGCGGGCTGATATCAATACTACTTTTAATTGAAAAACTCTTTCATTCTTCTTATTTAAATTTTTCAGAAATTAACTAAATAAAATTTACTTCTTGCAGAAGTTTTTTTGAAATAATTCCTTATGTGGAGACAAATATGCATATATGTATGTGAGTCAAATTTTTTACAAAACTTGTTTATTGTAAAGAAAAATTCCATTGAGAAAATTCACTATAAGGAGATCAAAATACACGTTAGTTATAATGGAAAAGTTGGATTTTTAAAATCAATTTATATTTAAAATTAATGAAGTACATTTAGTTTAATCCACTTCTAATTAGAAATAAAAAACTATAAATAATATGTCATAATTATATCTCTAATAATATAACATCTCTACGTTCTCAAATGCAGTTAGGGTTGCCAGTTTTTAAATCAGAGAAATCAGTACATAAGAGAAAAAAATCAGTACAATTGCATAAAAAACAGTACATTTACTTTTTTAATATAAAATTGCATATAAATAACATAAAAAGTTATAATCTTTTTTAAAACAAATCTTGAATTCATTCTATAATTTGAACAGTGACAAAATTTAATTAATAAAACCGAATTTTTTCCAAACAATAACTCAATTCCGTATATATTTTTTAGCGGGAATACAAAGTGAATAAAAAAAAATCTAAAACACAAGTTCCGGTCACACTTAGCAAGTATTTGACGAAAAAAACTTGACTAACATGTGAACTAAAATTGTATTTCCTTTATTCTATTATATTTTTTGAATATAGGTCAACATAAAATTAAAGAAAAATTACATAAAAGTATTTCTTTGCTATATCTACCAGCATAAATAATTTCATTTTGCAATTAAAAGGTCATGCTGAATGTCTTTTATTTTGCGAAAAACAGCCAATGTCTAATTTAATCGAGAACAGCTTCAAAAGAGTTTTGAGCCAATTTTACTTAGAACTCTTCTATAAAAAACTAAAATTTTAATTTTCTCTAAAATTAATTATTTGACATTGGCCTTTTTAGCACCAAGCTTTATATATGTATAAGGACAACAATGTTAAAAACAAATTCAACACTTGAAATAACGAAGCTTGTTATGTATTTATCTTAAAAATAATTTAAAAAATTATTTTAAAGTGATTAACAACTAATAACCTTTAATAATTGTAATTATTGCAAAGGGCACAATCGTTTTTTAGACGATCTTATACTATAGATTTTTATAAATAATATATTTTCATATGTATGGACATAAATATTTACAGTGTTACAAGTAAAAAATATTTATGGCCTTTCCACAATTTATTTCCTGTCATCAAGAAATTGTAAAACTCATTACAACAACAACCAAAGTTTGTCTTTATCTGCAACTCACTTTCTAGGTTTTATATTAGGAGCCCGTTTCTTTCTTTCCTCCACTTTTAAAACTAAAGATTCGTTCTGTTAAATCGTTTGAATGTGGAATGAAAGAAATAAAATTACACATTTCCTCAAATGCGTAAACGCACCACCGTTTAGAAACACTTTCCATTTTTCTTCTACTGTCATCTTTTTTCGTACTGACGCGGCAAAAATCTTTATTGTTAAGAACTCATCGATAAGAACATCTATATTAATATTTGTATCGCAATTTGACAACATGACAAACTATATACTGAGCCCAGTTAATATATAATAACAGTACAAAAACAGTACATTAATGAAAGAATCAGTACATTTGAGTACTGATTTGCTTGTAATGCATAAATCAGTACTTTAAACAAAAAACAGTATATGTACTGATAAAAACAGTACGAATGCAGTACTGCCTGCACTGCATCAGAAAAGCAAACCTATTTCACCATGTCAACGCAATCCTAATGATGCTGCATATTAATTGTGTGATTATCATTTTTATATGTGCATTTAACCATGTTTTTATTTATTGTTTAAACGCAGTATTGCATTTATAGCCATGTACATTATCTTTATGTTCTGTTATACCTTTAACTTAACAGAAATATTTAATTATTTAATGTTTTAAATGATTGTTTAACTTAATACTATCATACTTTCGTTGATGATTCGTCGTTTTGCTTCAGAGAATTACAAATTAAAATAACGAAACACACATAACTAAATAAATAACAGTAAAAATAATATTTTTTTATCAAAAACAAACTGGTTATCGCATTTTTATTCTAAATATTTAATATTACTCTAATATCTCATATAATTTCCATTTTACAACGTTTTTTGCTTCTCCTGAAAACATATAACATATTCTGCATTTAAGATGACGATATGTGCAGTTCTTTTAGTTTTTTTTTTTTTAAATAATATTTGCCTACAAAAAATTCAACACACACTTTGGCTCGCTGCCTTTAACAAAAACAAAATACACACAAAGACATTTCGTGCTGTGGTCATGCAAACTGTCGAGCAACAACAACATTACTGGTGAGGAGCGTTAAGAAAATTTTTTGTTTCCTCATTTTTCATGACTGAGGAAAGGCAAAAATTTATTTTTCCTCACGCTCATGAATGAATTGGCAAAAAAATTCACAATTCATTCATGGTTGTGAAAAAAATTACACGTTTTAAATTCCTCATTCATGAAAAAATTCATGAATGGTTAAATATGAGCGATCATATATGAATTTTTCGGAACTCTGCTCTCCACATTCTTTTTCTTTGTGAATAAGCATTTTTTCCGGTATGTCTGTGTGGTAAAGGCATGCGTTGCAAAATATATTTCTTCCATTATGCGCAGATATTTGACTTGAAAGTAGTCTAAAAAAAAAGAAGAAATAAATTTATTAAATTGAATAGATTTTTTTAAAAAATTGTATATAAGTTTATGCTAATTACCTAGAAATATTCTTTATTAAAATATAGTGCATTTTACTCCCACATTCACTTTCCAACAGCAACAAATTTATATGCACTTCCTTCTCTTTTTTTGTGATGTAGTAGGGACCAACAACCGTGTTCAATTTTCTGTTGAACCCGAACACATTTACACTTATTTCTGTATTATTTTTTTCAAAATACTTAATATCCTTCACATCAGTGGGAAATTGCATTGAAGTGAAGTTAAGTATTGTACCGGAATCAAGCGTAATAATTTCCTCAGAAATATTATTAATTTTATAAATTGTCTTCCTATGTACATTAATATCATCACCATTATAAAATGCTGCTATAATACTCCATTTAAAGCAGAAGACGTCATTATTTTGAACGTTAACGCAAGCATGTTTTCGTATTAGCTCTACAGGTGTTGGTATGTACTGGGATCCGGATAATGGTGATGCTTTGTTAAATTTAATTTCTAGATATTTAATTTGGATAAGCGTCCAACCAGAATCTCTTTCTTGAAACTCAGACATCTTCGGCTTAATCTTTTCAAATTGAAGTGCGAGAGCTGAGCCATTTTCTTTTATTTTATATTTTTTAAAGGAAACCAAGCAATACCTGAGTGTTGTCAAAGTTTTGATTGTGTGATACTCCTTTTGCTTTACGCTTTTCTTTTAAAGTTAAAAACGTCACGCAACGCGACAAAGTTGTATCTGACACGGCCTTTAGTCTTGTACTGCAAACTCTTCTTCTTGTCTATGAAATGAAAAATAAGTAAATAAAATAAAAGCCACGAACTAAAAACAAATGAGCACTGAGAGAGAGAGAATATTATTATATACTTAGCCCGTTATACATGTTTGTTTTTCTTTTGTTGTACTGAAGCATGACCGATGTGGTATTCGCAATCATTTTACAGATCTATAAAAAATATAACTAAAAATAAATTTTTTGGTAGTTTTCTTTCCTAAACATATTTTTACGCCGAAGTTTATGTTACTAGGTTTTTTTTAATTATTTATTTATTTTCAATTAATTACACAGTACAACAGCCAATCTGGGGGGTGAGAAATTCCAAGTCAGGGTGATGGTACTAGGTCAGTATAGTAAAACCGTCAAAGGGTTTGGCGTTCGTATGTGTCAGTTTTTTTTTTATGACATTTTAAATTTTTTCCTTATCTTGATGTTTTTTCGCTTAGTTGTAACATTTTGGCAAAAACGTAGTTTAACATAACTCGAGAACCACTTGTCCGATTTTGATGAAACAAATTTAGAAAAATTAAGAATTACAATTTCTTTACAGTTTCTATACCGTTTTCCTATATGTGCAACACTTTCGAAGTTAAAAATGAATGTATGAAGGGAAAAAAGTATTTTTTGCCTAAAAATTTAAATATTTTTTTTTTAAAAATTCATAAAAAATCCAAAATGGAAAAAAGTGCCAAAACTAATTACTTTCGCGTAAAGTCACATAACTCATGAGCAAAAAAAGGCATAGATCATGAAAATCGATGCACGCGTTTCTCATTTATTCACAATTAGGTAAATGTATGAATTTCAAAAATTTGCTCCAGATATGCACAACATTATTTGGAGAAAACATTGACACTCACAAGCCGAACTCTCTCATATTTTTCTACTGTACTAAAAGAGAAATATTGATGTGGCAACACTGGTTCTGTAATGTTCACATAAAACATGCATTGTCATTATACTTCTTCTCTTTCTCACACTGGTTGTGTGCTTTTTGTCATTCAACAAGTGCCGACGAACGCGAACAGTAAAAGTGATTTTTCTCCAGTTTTTTAAAAGTGAACAAAAGAGAACAGAATATGGAACTGTGCAAGCCAGATATAAATAGCTTTTGCTACTGCTGTGGTCAATATGTCTCAACACATAAAAAAGGGCAAATTTCAGTACTGATTTTGTTCAAACATACGAGATGTACTTCAACCAAAATGTTATAGTGAACGAAAATTGGGTACCAAATATAGTGTATAAAAGCTGCTACAACCGTCTAACGGATTGGAAAAATAGAAGACGTGAAAGTATGCCATTCGGTATCCCAATGACTTGGACTAATCCTGGCGAAGGTCACAATCCATTGAATTGCTATGCATGTGCGAATAAAGGAGCCGCAAAAAGGATAAGAAAATCGTATAATTACGTTGGTGTTGCAAGTGCCGCAACACCATTGCCTCATTCGGACCACATTCCTGTGCCAAAAGCTTCTAGCCCAGATATTTTATCTTCTACGACTGCTCCGGCATATCATGCACGTGATGATCCCCCATATGAGCCATCAGTATCCAATGAGCCAATTTTAATAAATCAAAATAAACTTGATTCAATTGTTGCCAAGTTGGAATTAACACAGCATAAATCGGAAGAGCTGGCTTCCATTTTGAAATCAAACTATTTGTTGGCACGCGGTGTGAAAGTCACAGCTTATCGAAGTCGTCAGGCAACACTCCAAAGTTTATTCCTTGTGAATGATGAAAAAACTTCTGCATATTGCCCGGATGTAGGAAAATTGATGGACGCAATGGAAATAAAATATGAAGCAGATGACTGGAGATTATTTATTGACAGTTCAAAACTCAGCTTGAAGGCGGTTTTACTGCATAAGACCAATAAAAAACCTTCAGTTCCAATCGCCTATAGTACAGAAACGAAAGAAACATATGATGCACTGGAAAATATTTTAAAAATGGTTAACTACGCCAAACATATGTGGCGCATATGCTGCGATTTAAAAGTTGTAGCAATGCTTTGCGGTCTTCCAAGCGGCTATATAAAATATATGTGCTTTTTGTGCGATTGGGACACACGATTTTCCGGTGACCAATATGCATGCCACGGATGGAAACTCAGAGAGCACAGCAGGTTACAAACGGCCAATATTATTCGTGAGCCTCTAGTGCCGAAGGAGAAGATATTGCTGCCTCCACTGCATATTAAACTTGGAATTGTTAAGAATTTTATCAAAACTGTCGCCAAAAGAGATGAAGTTTTCTTGTGTTTGAAACTAATTTACCCGAGACTCAGCGAAAGTAAAATTAAAGAAGGTAAGTTATAATATCACATTCATTTCCCATGATTTTCCATCTTAACAAATTAATTTTTTCCAATCAGGCGTACTAAATGGTCCAGATATACGAAAGCTGATTAAAAGTGACGCATTCAACAATATTTTGATTGACGCTGAATTGAATTCATGGCAGGCAATCAAAGAAGTAATAGAAGGCTTGTTGGGAAAGCATCGTTCTAACAACTACGATGTTTCTGTCGCAAGGATGTTAAGAGCATTCTCGGAAATTGGTGTCCACATGTCCTTGAAAATCCATTATTTACATCATCATCTGGACTACTTCAGCAAACAATTGGCTACCGAATCTGATGAACAAGGTGAACGCTATCATCAAGTTGCTATGCCATTTGAAATGAGGTAATACTGATTTTTTATTTTTTCAAACTCATTTTAATAAAACAAAAACTTACAGATATAGAGGCAAAAAGTCGCCGAGTGTAATAATTGCGGAAATTTGCTGGTGGAGTAAGCTTGTGTGGCAAGACAAGGATGATCTTGATGATAAAGAATTTTCAGGAGATGCAGAAGGGCCAACAGTGGAGTCACACATTGACATCATGTGTGGTTCAGAAACTGATAATAGCGATGAATGCGATGCCACTAGTCCCGAACAACCCCCATCGAAAAAGTCTAGGCAATATTTATTAAAATAAATAAAAATAAATAAATAAAATAAAAATAAAAAATTATAAAAATGTTTACTTAATTTTTTTAGTAGTTTATGGCCAGACGTCTGGAGTTATTGGGGAAAATTTATAAAAAAAGGCGATAAATGACACTTTTTTGAATAAAAACAAATATCAATATTCTTGTCAAAATGGGATACCTTCACTTAATTGTAAATGAAAGCAGAACGCATTAATCGATTTCTATGATCTATGTCGCATTTTGTTTATATGTTATGTGACTTTACATGAAATTAATAACAATTGATCCTTTTTTCCGTTTTGGATTTTTTATGAATTTAAAAAAAAAAAAATTTTAATTTTTAGGCAAAAAAATATTTTTTTTTCTCCACAAATTTATTTTTACCGGCAAAACTGTTGATTATAAAGAAAAACGTTATATGAACGGATTAAAGAAATTGTAATTTTGAGTTTGTTTTAGCAAAATCGGACAAGTGGTTCTCGAGTTATGTTAAACTACGTTTTTGCCAAAATGTTACAACTAAGCGAAAAAACATCAAGATAAGGAAAAAATTTAAAATGTCATAAAAAAAAAACTGACACATACGAACGCCAAACCCTTTGAGGGTTTTACTATACTGACCTAGTAACATCACCCTGACTTGGAATTTCTCACCCCCCAGACAATAATCCCAAAAATGTTCCATAGTGTTATTTTCAATATTACACTTTATTGTCTCAGCGCCGAATTGGCTTTATATAGGCTACGGGCAACTATTTACATTTGTTCACAAGGATATTATAAAATAAACAGAAGATATGTTAACTACATATCTAAATAAGTATGAAAATATATTTATACAGTGTTTTATTTATTGTATGTATTCTAATTAAATCTAAGAAGTATTTCTGTATTTTCCAACAAGTGTTCTTTTAATTTTTTTTTAAAGGTTGATATTAACGGAATAGTCTTTAAGCTTTCTGGCAATCTATTATATTTAGTGGGTCCACTGTAACCGATGCGTGGTTTATTGAGTTCAAGTCGACCCCTTCTAGTATTCAAATTTGTTATCTGTCTGGTAACTACTTGTGTTATTGATGTTTTCCGGGAAAATGAAATAGTATATGAGCCAATTCCTTTTAATCATTAAAAAACATAAAGCAGTAACTGTTGCTTATAGAGTCCTCTTAGAGGAAGTACATTTTTTGCGTATTCTTGATATAGGTTTATTGTCGAAAACCGTAACGGGAGATTGAAAACGATTTTTAGCGCCTTATTTTGAGCTGATTGCAACGTCTTTTAAGCTAGTATTTGTTCTAAGTCCATAAATCATAGGAAGGTATGTTAAATGCGAATGAATTAAGGACTGGTAAAGTAGAAGTTTGGTTTTAGTATCCAATTTATTTTTAAATTTGTAAAGAATTCCAATTCCGGAAGAAATTTTTGCCTTTATGCTACTTATGTAATTAACCCATAATAAATTTTGACTTAAATGTATGCCAAGATATATAACATTTGCAGATTCACATAATAGGTTGCCATCAACATACTTTCATAGGCTCTTCATTTCTGCCAATATAAGGTTTGAATCTAATCAATTTAGTCCTTTGCCCATTTAACAAGAGCTTATTTATTCTAAGAAACTCAGATAAAACTGCTGCATCATACTCAATCTGTGTTCGTAAGCCTTTTTCATGCTGATATTTATAGAACAGACATATGTCGTCAGCATACGAAAACAAATGTCCATTAAATTTTAGGTTTTATAAGTCGTCAAGAAAAATTTTAAATAACAGCGGCCCAAGGACACTTCCTTGCGGAACTCCACACTTTACGTTTAACACGCCACTCATTGAATTATTTACTTGAACAAATTGCTTCCTTTCCTTTAAATAATTTAATTGCATTTCGAGACAATCCGATAAAACGAAATCCGAATGGTCCACCAATTCAAACGCTTTTGATAGATCAAAAAAATAAACCTGCAACCTCTTTGTGACCAGCATCCAGTCCGTTACAAATATACTCAACCACATTCACCACTGCTTCTTCTGTTTTCTATAATTTTGTCAACTGTTGATAGTATAGATATTGGATGAAAATTTTGTATATTGTTAGTTCCTACTGATTTTGGTATTGTAATTATCTTGTGTATTTTTAATAGATCCGTATATTTTCCTTCTTCAATCATATTGTTAAAAAAATTTTTAAATTTCTTCAGAAATAGTAGCTTTACGCACCAAGAGCATTTTTGTGGTAATATTGTCACAGCCAGGAGTCCTATTCATAGGCAAGTTGTCCATAATTTTATCAATATGAGTTCTGTTTTTCGCTTTAAGATTAAATCAGCTGTTTACTTGAAGTAAAGTACCAAATATGTTAATATTATGATCTGAATACTGTGGGATAGAATCCCTAATACTTTGAAGTTAATCATAAAGGAAATTATCGAAGGCCATTGCATTTTCCTCATCTTTAGTAATAATACTGCCATCACACGCTACCAGAATATTCTACTAGAATATTCTCTATTTTTCCCAAGCTGCTTGTTGATGAATTTCCAGGTTTTCTTTGGATCACTAGAATTCTTACGTATGTTATGTTCATAAAAAATTTCATCAAAACTTTGCTGCTATTTTTAATTATTTTACTGATACGTCTCAGTCGATCAACGATATTTGCGTCTTGTTTGCATTCCCTTCTAGCTTTCAATAGCTTATTTTTAAATTTATTAAAGAAATTAAACCTTCAGACATTCACGGACTTTTTTTAATTCTCATGCTGACATATTTGACCTCTGTAGTAGTGCTATGGGTCAAGGCCGAAGAAAGAGTGTCTACCAATCTTCTACATTCAGTTGATGAATCGCCCGGATCCGCAACACCCAAATTTCCATCAATAAAAGTGCCAAACTTTATGTAATCTATTTTGTGAATCTTATCAGCAATGTACTCGTTACAATTGTAATCGATTTTTAATTCACAAAATATTATATTATGATCCTATAATTTGTTTCGAATCGAACTTATATTAATCTCATTCGATAAGTTGCTGAATACGCAATAAATACATGAATTACCTTCTGGCCTGGTTACTATGTTATGATTTGAAACGAGATTAAACTCCGAATATATATCAATTAAACAGCGACTAGCAACATTCGTGCACATGAAGTCAATATTGAAATCACCAAGGAAAATGCAAGAAAACTTTTTAAACTCAACAAGCAAATTCTTAATATTTTCTAGAAATGTTTCTAATAGCCAATTTACACTACAACGAAATCTAGTACTTTCGAGATTTCGAGCCAAATCTAGTTGTTTTTGGCTAGATTTCCCGTACAAAACAAAATCTACTCCGTAACTAGATTTTGACGAAATCTATTCGAAATCTAGTAGTACTTATTGATGCAACTATGTTTTTCCCCATATAGCACTAAAAACTACTTCCCTGCACAAGAAAAAAATGACATTTTAACATAAAATAAAACAAAAACAATAATAGCTGCTTGTTAAAATTGTTAAAAAAAATTTTGTAAAATAGTAAAAAAATGCAAATGACATATAATATTGATAAAATAAATGAAGTTGATTATAAAGAAAATGTAATGCAAATTTTTAAATGCCTATTTCTTTATATGTAAGTATGTGTTACACAAAAAACTTTCAGTCGGCGGTTTTTGTTGTGAAAACCAAATCTCGCTAATGTCAAACAAGTAACATAATGTAAACGAACTAGATTTGGAGGAAGATTTCAAATGAAATCTACTAGATTTCGATGTAATGTAAGTGCCCTATAAAGAACATTTTTGGGATCTATAAAGTGACGTTAATACAAGTGCATTATTGTTTATTTGAACTTCCGGTTAAGATATCGTAATGACTTCCCAGAAATGAACGCTCCTGGCTACTTATACTTTGTACTTTAATTTTTTACTTATATATACAGATGTTCCGCCGTATCCATCATATTATAGGTATTATCAACATTTGACACAAGCTTGTACGAAATTGGTTAAATTTATCAATTGAAGAAATAATTCTTGCATTAATTGATAATATATTAAGTCATCTTAAGCTTGATTCTTTTATATAACTATTAAAAAAATTTAAATTTGAAAAATATCTTGTATTCATAAATCTCATATTAAAAATAAAATAGAATTAGTTTTTTGAAGTAAACAGGCCATTAGCATCATCACCATAATCATCATCATCATCATCGGACATATAAGCACCAGCTAAAATATTTTGTCTTCCACCAACAGCAGAGTTGCTCAACATTTTATCCACATCATCCATTGATTTAATATAAAATTGCTTCGAATTTGAATTGTTTTTGGCAAAAACTTTCCCACCTCTTGCATATACAAATTCAAAACAAACTGCTTTAAGAGATCGAGCATGGCTTAAAAGTTCTATTGATTCTTTGCACATGAAATCATTAATAAAAACTTTTTTGTAATCATCAATATTTTTAATTTTGATTTCTCCTTCATAAGAGCCGCCTTATTTCTCTGTTTGCGAACTCTACAACAACTATTTTGATATCTTTTTGTTTCTCTTTGTTTTATTTATTTCTCTGATTTACAAAATACGCTTCATCTATATAATCTTTACAAATACTAGCACCAGTTTCTATTTGCAGCACGACTTTCTCGGGATTATCTTCTTCTTGTACTTTAATACCATAAATAACACAGTCATTTTTAACTCTTGTATCGCAATGTAATATTTTCTTTTTTTTAGTGTTTTTATCTCTTTCTTGTTCTCTGCTACACCTTTTATTAAAGCATCTAATTGTGATAACATGAAATTCACTGCCTCTTTTATGTCATCTAGCTGGATAAGCTTTGTTTTTATTTCTTTGATGTCGTTCGCACAACTTGAAGCATCGGTTACTGGCTCACAAAAATGACATTTGTACTCAAGAGCAGGGTAATTTACCAATTTTGCATATTTTTTTTTTATTCAATTGACTGCAAATTGAGTGTAGAGTTCTTTCACAAACATCGCATTGCAAAGCCTCATCACTTTCCAGTACCTGTATTTTGCATTGTATACAAATTACTTTATTTTTATTTAAACTTCTACGCGTTTTACTCGGCATTCTTGAAGTTTTTTAATACAAAGACACTCAAAATATTTGCAGAGACAAATCTCTTATTTAAAAAATGCAGGCTAATACCAAAAAACTTTGATTTTTATTTGCACGTAAAGAGCAGAAAAAAATTACGCTTTATTATCAAGGCGTTGCCACACTCGCTTTTGACTTGCTTAAATGCTAGCATTAAAACCGCTACTTTGTAATAGGTACGATTTTCACCTATTCAACGTTGGAATTTTTGAAAAAGTACCAAATTTGCATTTGCATTTTTTAGATAAGTTACGAATGTTATAAAAATTTTGATTCTATGTGTGTTGATTTCAAAGATAGATGGGGGACAAAAAGTTCTAAAATTACTCCCTAAAAGGGCAGAATTTCAGCAAAGTACCAGACACTTGTTCGCTTTTTTTTTATTTAATGACAACAATAAGTATTTGAGTACCACTTTAGTTAAAAATTACCAGTTACAGAACGAAAAAGTACCAAAAATCCCCCTTACAGATTCTCATTCACTCAGGAACTAGAATGTCTAATTTTATGTTTCTAGGTCCACTATTAACGGAAAATTAAAAAATACCAGGTAAAGCAAAAAAAGACCAAAAAGATCCTCCTACAGATTATCATTCACTTAACGCATTGTCTGTTTAATTTGATGTTTGTGGGTGCAATACTAACGAAAATTTAAAAAGTACCTGTTGAAAAACAATAAATTACGAAAAAGTACAAAAAATCACTCGCACAGATTTCCATTCACTTGGGGACTACCACTTTAGTTAAGAAGTACCAGTTTAGTTAAAAATTACAAGTTACAGAACGAAAAAGTACCAAAAATCCCCCTTACAGATTCTCATTCACTCAGGAACTAGAATGTCTAATTTTATGTTTCTAGGTCCACTATTAACGGAAAATAAAAGGTAAAGCAAAAAAGTCCAAAAAGATCCTCCTACAGATTATCATTCATTTAACGCATTGTCTGTTTAATTTTATGTTTGTGGGTGCATAAATAACGAAAAACAATAAAGTACGAAAAAGGACCAAAAATCACTCGCACAGGTTTTCATTCACTTGGGAACTTGCATGTGTAATTTTATATATCTTGGTCCAAAATTAACGGAAATTCAAAAAGTACCAGTAAAAGAACATAAAGTTCCCTCATAGATTCTTATCCACTCAGGACATTGAATGCTGAAGTTTATGTTTTTAGGTCCAATATTAACGTTAATTAAAAAAAGTACCAGCTACAGAAAGAAATTAAATTTTCCGTATTTTCCTTTTTTGGTAGTTTTTTCTCCCCATTGAAGCATCAATAATTTTAATATTGTAATGGGAGTCCATAATTTAAAAAATATTTCAATGAATGGAAAAAATAAATGGTTAAAAAGTACCAAAAATAGTTATGGGTTTCACCCCTGAAACGTTCGAATTTCGAAAATGTACGAAATTCGTATTTGTATTTTTTAGAACAGGTACGCATGTGATATAATTTTTATTTCTATGTTTAAAAGATAGATGGCGTGACCAAAAGGTTTCAAAATACATGTTTTACACGTTTACTTCCCAAAAGGGCCGTAATTCAAAAATTTACCTGTTCGCTTATTTTTTAATAAACAATAATAAGTATTAAATTTTTTTGTATCTCTTTTAGTTAAGGCGATATGAAATTAGGGAATTTTACCGTTTTCACCTCTTACCTTTTTAATGAACAACAATTAGTGTTTACTTTTTTGTATCTCTTTTAGTTTAAGAGATATGAGGTTATCGGGATGGATTTGGTGTGGGCCAGCCCAAAAAGATGAAGAAAAATCTTTAAAAAAAAAAATAACAAAATTATGTACAATTAAACGTTCGAATTTTGAAAAAGTACAAAATTTTCATTTGTATTTTTTGGATAAGTTACGAATGTTGTATAAGTTTTATTTCTATGCGTATTGGTTTAAAGATAGATGGAAGACAAAAAGTTCCAAAATACAGGGTTTACCCCTTTACTTCCTAAAAGGGCCGAGATTCAAAAAAGGACCAGCTTTTTTATTTAATGGACAACAATAAGTATGAAATTTAAAAAAGTACCACTTTAATTAAAAAAATTACTAGTAGGAGAACAAAAAAGCTCCAACAAATCTTAAAGATTCTCATTCACTCAGGAAAAGATTCACATTCACAAAAAGATCCCAGTTACAGATTCCCATTCACTCAGGAAATTGCATGTTTAATTTTATGTTTCTAGGTCCAATACTGACGGAAATTCAAAAAGTACCAGGTAAAGAACAAAAAGCACTTACAGATTCTTAATCACTCAGGACCTTGCATGTTTAATTTTATGTTCATAAGTCCAATACTAACGAAAATTCAAAAAAATATAAATTGGAAAACAAAAATGTTCCATCTTATCAAGTACTAACGGTACCTCAAAAAGTACCAGTTAAAGAATAAAAAAAGTACCAAAAAGATCTTTTACAGATTCTCATTCACTCAGGACCTTGCATGCTTAATTTTATGTTCATAGGTCCAATATTAACAAAAATGAAAAAGTACTACTTAAAAAACGAAAAAGTGCCAAAAAGATCCCTCTAACAGATTCTCATTCACTCAGGATCTTGCATTTTTAATTTTATGTTTCTAGGTCTAATACTAACGAAAATGTAAACAGTACCAGTTAAAGAACAAAAAGTACCAAAAAGTTCCCTCATAGATTCTTATCCTATTAGGGCATTGCATGTAGAAGTTTATGTTTCTAGGACCAATACTATTGATTATTAAAACAAGTACCAATTGTAGAATCAAAAAGCTACAGAAAGAAATTTAATTTCCTGTATTTCCACTTTTTGGTGCATTTTTCCCCCTATTGAAGCATCAAAAATTTCCATATTGTAGTCTTTCAGTCGGTCGTGCTCGATGAGAAAAGACGTGTTTCTTTTAACTCCGCATACGGTTCTTTTTTTTTAACATAAATTAGTTAATAATATCAGTTTAACAAGCGAATTTGGACGCTCAATATAAAAGTGAACAATAAAAAAATAAAAAAAAAAAATTAAGAAAAACAAATACAAGTAAAAAAATATACCTACATATGTATGTATGTACGCACATACATACTTGCAAATAATCTGTGCAAAAAAATATTTATTCTTTTTTCTTTTATTATCTCGGTGTAACAACATTATACATAATAAAAAGAGCACAGTTAACAAAAATTAAAAATAAAAAAACGGTGAAAAAAACAAAAACAACTCTATATGAGTAATAACAATGAAACAACAACAAAAATAAATGATACTCATGCTAGTGTAAGCAATGTGGAAATAAATACAACAGAAAACAATACAAGCGTTACCATTGACAACATAAACTCGAACAAAGACGCAATGGAAAACAAACAAGAAAAAATTTTTCAAAAACCACAAGTGCAAGTTGGTATGGACAGGTATGCAACAGTGCTTAAACGTGGTCGCAGCCCTGCCTCTTCAGCTGTAGCCTCGGCCTCGAAAGTTCCATCATTTGATAGAATAAATTCACAAAATCGTTTTTCAATTCTGGAGGATGAATCTTCTGAAGCACCTAACGTCATAAAAACGTCAAAGCCACCCCCGATATATCTTAGAGAGCAAAACTCAAGTGAGCTAATAAAAAGTTTAATCTCGGTGATAGGTGAAAATTCGTTTTACGTAGCTGCAATCAAGCGTGGTAATATAAACGAAACAAAAATACAGGTTAATCACGAGAATGATTTTCGCAAAATAATTAATAAGTTTGAAGCACTTAAAAAAAGCTTCTATACATACCAACTGAAAAGCAGCAAAGGTCTTCAGGTTGTGATAAAGGGCATTGACTCATGCGTGGACCCAGACGAAATAAAAACATTTTTAGAAGAAAAGGGCTTCAAAATAAAAAATGTTACAAATATTAAAAATAGGGAAAAAAATCCCCAACCACTATTTCGAGTGGAGTTAGAGCCCGGCGATGTTAAGCTAAAAAAAAATGAAACGCATCCCATTTACAGTTTAAAATACATTCTGTACAGAAAAATCACGATAGAGGAGCCGCACAAAAGAAATGGGCCCGTTCAGTGTTTAAACTGCCAAGAATTTGGTCATACTAGGGCATACTGCCATTTACCCCCTGTTTGCGTCGTATGTGGAGAATTACATGGTACCGTCCGGTGCGATAAGTCCAAAAATGACCCTAATGTAAAAAAATGTAGCAACTGTGGTGGTAACCACACTGCCAACTATAGAGGATGCCCGGTATATTCGATTGTCAAGCGTTCTGTTGGACAGAAACTTAATCCCCCTCAAACGCAGGCAACTAATCAAGGAAACACGTACGGCGTCCAGATGCCTCGGCCAAATAATAACAGAACCTCGTACGCTAATGTATTAAAATCTAATCCTATGCAACTGCAAGGTGATGTACCAAATAACGACGAAATTCCCATTTCTAATTTAACTTGGCTAGAAAAAACTATGGAAACATTAGTGCAAAAAGTTAACAATTTTACTAACACAATGGGTAACATGATGCAAGAAATGTTAAGAATGCAATCGATGTTATTGCAAGCTGTACTAAACAAGCCATGAACTGTTTAAAAATTTGCTTTTGGAACGCAAACGGCATCCGCCAACACAAAAATGAACTAGAATACTTCCTTAAAAATAAACAAATTGATGTTATGATGGTTTCTGAAACTCATCTGACCTCAAGAAATACGTTTAAAATCAATGGTGGTTATATATTATATGATACCAAGGACCCTCGAGACAGAGCTTGTGGCGGTTCTGCCATTTTGATAAAGAACCGAGTAAAACACTACTTAATGAGTGATCATCGTGAAGTCTATCTTCAAGCAACGAACATTTGCGTTGAGGAATTAAATCGAAACATAGTAATTTCATCATTATACTCCCCACCTAGATTTTCTATATCAGAAAGCCAATATAATAAATATTTCAAATCATTAGGACCCTGCTTCCTGGCTGCTGGCGATTATAACGCTAAACACACTTTCTGGGGTTCACGACTTATTACACCTAAGGGTCGTGTTTTGTTTAACACAATTTGTAAAATGGATCTAAATGTGGTCGCGAGCGGACAACCAACATATTGGCCTTCTGATCAGCAAAAAGTTCCAGATGTTATCGATTTTGGAGTGGTTAAAAACATCCCCGCAGAAACGATTTATGTTGAAGCTTCCTTAGAACTATCTTCTGATCACACACCTACAATTCTTACAATAACAAATCCTAATAGAATTGTATCTCCGTCTGATAACTTAGTGACGTCAGCCACTCAAATAAATTGGTTAAAATATAAAAAATATCTCAGTACCCACTGCACTGAAAATATTCCGCTTAGTACACCGGAGAATGTGGATATTTCTATTGTAAATTTTGACAGTTATCTGAAACTAGCTGTTCAACATTCTAGTATAACCCTCAAAAAAACCAAAAATAGTAAAATATATTCTGCAGATGTTGAGCGTCTCTTGACTGAAAAAAGGAGAGCTCGAAGAGAATGGCAATTGCAAAGATCCCCTCAACTTAAGAATTTACTAAAAGAGTGCACAAAAAGGCTAAGAAAGTTACTGCAGTCTCAGAAAACGGCTTCCCTGGAAAAATATCTTAAGGAACTTGATGCAACTTCTCAATCAGACTACTCATTATGGCGTGCAGCTAGAAATCTTAATAGACCAGTTATCACTAAACCACCATTAAGAAACTTAAATGGAAGTTGGGCACGAAATGATGAAGAAGAAGGAAATCTTTTTGTTAATCATTTGAAAAACGTATTTACCCCGCATACATCTCCCGATATTGTAGTCGAGTTGCCACCAGTTGCTGTTAGAGCTGCTGTTCCCCTTAGATTTGAGATAAAAGAAATCGAAAAGGCTATTCATAATTTAAACCCCAAGAAAGCCCCTGGTTTTGATAAGATCAGCAACAAAATGCTTTTAGAGCTACCCAGCATAGCAAAGAAAATTATTCTTTTAATTTTTAATGCTATTATACGCCTTGAATACTACCCACAAGAATGGAAAGTATCCTTAGTTACAATGATACCTAAGCCAGGAAAGGATCCTACAAAAGTTGAGTCATATAGACCTATAAGCTTATTGTCTAATATATCAAAGCTGTTTGAGAAGCTGTTAGTGTCAAAATTAGCCCCAATTTTAAATGTAAATAGATGTATTCCTAACCATCAATTCGGCTTTAGAAGAGAACATAGCACAATCGAACAAACCCATCGTATAGTAAACGCCATAAGAAAAGCCTTTGAAGAAAAAAAATATTGTTCCGCCCTCTTCATCGATGTTTCCCAAGCTTTTGATAAAGTCTGGCATGAAGGGTTATTACATAAATTGAAGCTAAACTTACCAGTAAACACACACAAGCTGTTAGAAAGCTACTTAGTCGGCCGAAAGTTTATTATTAAAGAATGTGATTTTATAAGTTCTCCTCAGCCAATTGACGCTGGAGTCCCTCAGGGAAGCATCATGGGCCCACTCTTATACCTTATATATACCTCAGACATGCCAACAAACAACCACACCCTTACTTCAACATTTGCTGATGATACAGCTTTTCTAAGCGTACACGAAAACTGTCATGAAGCATCCCGTTACTTGCAGGATCATATATTTGAACTGGAAAAGTGGTTAAAACAATGGAGGATAAAGGTCAATGAGCAAAAATGCGTACATATAACATTCACCTTGCGTCGGGAGTCATGTCCCCCTATTAAAATCAATAATCAATTAGTGCCCCAGCAATCGCATGTAAAATATCTCGGTATTCATCTAGATCGGCGTTTGACATGGAAATGCCATATAGAAGCAAAACTAACACAAATGAAACTAAAAGCAATTCAAATATATTGGCTTATTGGAAGAAATTCTGTTCTTAGCCTCGACTGCAAACTTCTACTTTATAACTCTATATTGAAGCCAATCTGGTGCTACGGTATTCAGCTATGTGGCACTGCCTCGGCCTCAAATATCGAAAAAATTCAAAGGCGCCAAAATAAACTTCTTCGAATAATCACAGCCGCTCCCTGGTATGTTAAAAACTCTAATATTCACAAGGATCTCAATGTGCCATTAGTAAAAACTATTATTACGAAGTACGCAGCAAAATATTTAAAAAGGCTTGAGTCGCACCCAAATCCACTTGCTCGAAATATTTTAAATGACAGTGGACACTCTAGATTAAGGAGAAGAGATACCGCAGGACTCATCCGAAGGGAAGACCGTTGAACATCTACATATGTGAACAGAAACCGTGAGGAGAAAAATTTTCGTCTAGCATTGGCAGGACAAAAATAAAGTATTAGTATAAGATTTGATTAATTATTGTTAGTTCATATTTAATATATGAAGATTCAATAAATAAATAATGAGAAAAAAAAAAAAAAAAAAAAAAATTTTGTAGAGGAGCCCATAATTTAGTACGTATATGTCAATGAATGAAGAAAATTTTTTGTAAAAAAAGCACCAATTATAGTTATTATAATCTTTATTTCTATGTTTATGGGTTTAAAAGATAGATGGGGTGACAAAAATGTACCAAAATACAGGTTTGACCCCTTTGCTCTGTAAATCGGCCGAATTTCAAAAAAGAACCAGACACCTGTCCGCTTATTTTTCTAAATAAGAACGATAAGTATAAATCTTTTTATATCTCTTTTAGTTTTGGAGATATAAGGTAACCGAATTTACCCATTTTTACTCCATAAACATTCAAATCCCGTGTTAATGGATCGATTTGGGGATTCAGGCGTTTAGGCTGTGCGATGATGAATCAGTGAGTCAGTCAGTAACGTTACAATTGTATATACATATATAGATTTCAGGTTAGGTGGTTAGTTATCTAACCACCTTTTCAAGAGCTTAACAATTACATTTTTTTAAGTTGATGATAGATTATTAAAAATTTTGGCGCTATAAATAAATATATATGTATATATTTTTGAAAATGTGTAAACTTTTGATTTTTAACCGGGATTTCCCCAAGTTAAAAGAAGCCATACGTTGTTTGCTTTGCTGAAAAAATTCATGTCCAGTGCGTAATGTATGGTAATGCAGAACCTGTGGAGTTCCTCTATGCATCCAAATAAATTAAACATGTTTTCAGATTTTCACCAAAAATCAATATTTATGCCAACCATCATGATGGGTAGTAAGCTAACCACATCTTTTTTCTTTTTTATTACAATATAAGTGCAATAATGGAAATAATAATTAGTGTAAAACTCAACCCATATGTGATTTTACTATGAACTTTCAATTCATTTATTTCCTTAATATTAAAAAAATAATGGCGTCAAATTCAAGGTTAGTTTTGGTTACGTTAATAATTTGCGTTGGTGGGAAATAAAAATTTTCATGAATTATCTATTTTTTGTTTTTAAAGGTCTGATTAGTAATTGTTATGCTACAATTATTAAAATTTATTAAGTAGTTTTCATAAAAACTCAAACTTCTATTGTCACAAGTTTATTTTCCTAGCATTTTTTAATAAAGGATGATATTTTCTTTATAGTGTAAAATAACATTATTTATTTCGATTACATTTTCTTCAAATGCATTAATTTGGGATTTGTAGAGCTATTAAAGAGTTGTCCCTATACGTCGTCACTCCGATTTTAAGGAACTTTAACTTATAAAAATCAATATCGAAATTTTCCATTTTTGTTTTTGTAAATATACTGGGATGAATGCAATATCATCTTCATTTCTGATGCAATATCATCTTGTAATTTCTCTATTTATCCTTCAAAAAATTTAACTTTTACAATTGATCCAAGTATAAATATCGTTTTACAATTTCGTTATTACTTTTTCTGACTTGTTCCAGAGCAGATTTGATATTAATTCCATCTTGTTCTGTCGAATTTTTTAAACTTAAAATTGAGTTATTAAAAGAGTCATTTATAATAATCTGTTTGTGTACTGTTTTTATGATATTTCTGTTATTCTCTTCGGTAACGGAGATATGCTCCATAATTTCCGCCCTGTCGTTATCGTCCATTGTTCCGTAAAGCCATTTTTTTTTTGCCAATTCCTTTATAATACTTAAATTTTCTCTAAATTTTGATGTCCCTCGACACAACTCCCTCACAAGAAGATTAATAGGAACAACAGAATCAAAAAGTGAAGAGAAAGTAACCATAAATGAAAATATTAACGGCGGAACTATCCAAGAACAACAAAACATTTGTGTAGTTATAATAATAGTTTTAATTTATAAAGTAAACAGATATTTTAAAGACAACAATATAAAATTTACAAGAGCTATCTCATCGCAGCAATTTTTCATAAATTCTATTCGCTTATGGAGCCAACTACCCTCTTATATTCAAATTATACGAAATGCAAGTCATTTTAAAACTGCCATATTTGAACAATTTCGTGACTAATAAATAATATTGTAATGTTAAATGTATGCACGTAATATTTATGATTGTTATTTTTATTGTATTATTCCTTATGCCAATTTTTCTACCCAATACTTTAATATAAGATATTTTCTTGTTGTATTGTATTAACTGATAAGAAAATAAATAAATAAAAAAAAAATAACCGTAGAAACGTTAACCTTGTACAGGAAAACTACCACGGTCCGGATGTGAGTCAAGGAATTACACAAACCCACCATCCGGAGGAACAACAAGAAGATTAAATAATGTTTTCCAAATATCAAACAATTTAACCAATTTCATAAACTTGAACTTAGGCAAAAAATTAATTATTACCAGGGCTAATGGGATAATCTGCTAACTTTGACATTTTCAAGGAGCAAAAGCAACAACCACCTGTAGTTGAATTCGCCTTGGTATAGAGTTACCTACATTTCATTATAAATTCACCTTCTATCTTTTACTAGATTTACGGAGTTGTATTTTGTAGTAATTTTTTTTATTTGGCTAAAACTATGTGATGTTTTTGTTTCTAATTTGTGCTAACACATAAACCACATAAATATAATTTAAATAGAATTTAGCAACCATGAAAGAACAAAAAGTAACACATATTTGTAGGCATGTTTAACAAATTTCAAAATTATACAATTTGTTGCAACTGTGTACATAATGGTAGAAGTAACAATAAAAAAGTGTTTGACATTTCATTTTGTTCACGGTTTTTTTTTTACTTGATGAAGCATCAAATAAAAATAACGTTCGTCGAAGAGAAAAGAGAACTAAACATAAAACTTTTGATTTACGCTGTAAGTACGACATAAAATCCAAAAAGTATTAAAGAATTAATAAAACAATTTATTTTTAAGGAAAAAAATGCCAAAAGAAAAAATATCAAAAAATAATCTTTTAAATAAGTATGTTTTTGAGTACAAAGATGTCTTCAAAACAGATGGAAAGGTACTTTTTTGCAAAGTTTGCAATAAAAGTGTTACATTTGAGAGAAAATTTCAAGTAAATCAGCACCTTCAAAGCCAGAAACACAAAGATTTATGTGACCGGGCCGCTGAAAAGGTTTCGCAATCTTTAATTTCAAGAAACTCAGTTTTTGGGAATAAAACTAGTAAATTTAGTTTAGAATTGTGTGATGCTCTGGTGTCTGCAGATATACCTCTATACAAGCTAAACAACCAACATTTTAGAAATTTTTTAAACAAATATACCAATGAAACCATTCCTTCGGAAACAGCCCTTAGAAAAACTTATATCGACAAGTTGTACACTATAAAACTATGTAACATGGTTGAAAGATTTATGCCACATAATTTGTGGGTGTCCATTGACGAAACAACGGACATTGAAGGACGTTGCGTGGTCAACGTAATTGTTGGGATCTTGAATGACGAAGAAGAACAGAGTAAACACAAGTTTTTGTTAAATGTTGCACAGTTGGAAAAGGTGGATCATGCTTCAATAGCTCGAACTTTCAATGATTCAATTTCTCTTTTAGGAGAAGACTTTAACAAAAATAAAATTTTGCTCTACTTGACAGATGCAGCGCCGTACATGATTAAGTCCGGACATTTTTTAAAGGTATTTTACCCAAAAATGTTACATTTCACATGCTAAGCTCATGCCATGCATCGTGTGGCTGAAGAAATTAGAAATCAATTTGATACAATAGATTCATTGATATCATGTGGAAAGAAAATATTTTTAAAATCACCTTTGCGTGTTTCACTATTTAAAGAAAAATGTCCTGACTTGAACCTTCCACCACAACCATGTATAACAAGATGGGGTACCTGGTTGCAGGCAGTTGAGTATTATGCCAAAAATTTTGAAGAATTTAAAGATGTGGTAAATAGTTTGAACGAAAATGATGCAGTCGCTATAAAAAAAGTAAACAATATTTTAAATGTATCTGATATAAAGGCTCAATTAGTATTTATACACTCAAACTATGGGTTTCTAGTCGAGACAATAACCAAACTTCAGGGGTTTAAGTCATTGAGCACTTCGGTTAAACTCATTGATGACGCTGTCATTAAAATAAGAAAAGTAGAAGGTCAAATCGGCGAAAAAATAAAAACCAAACTTAATGCAGTGTTAAAAAAGAATGCTGGATTTAAAAAAGTTCAAAAAATTGGTAGTATTTTTAATTTACCTTCCAGTAAAGAAAATATTGTAGAAAATGAATATTCTACAAAGGAGCTGACCACTTTTAAATATGCACCTATTACATCCGTTGATGTCGAACGAACATTTTCAATGTATAAAACTGTTTTAAGACCAAATAGAATGAGTTTTACATTTGATAACTTAAAAAAAAACTTATTTATTTATATAAATAAATCTTTATCTACTACTACTTTTTAAACTATGTTTTAAATTTTTAAGACTGTATGAAATGTATTTAAGTTTTTTTTATGTTAAGTTTTTATGAATTATTAAATGGTTAAATAAATATATTTTTAATGCATATTATTTAATTTATTTTTGCATATTTTGCGATTTTTAGTGCATGTTTTATGCGCATATTTTGCGATTTTAAGTGCATGAACTTCCCTGCCCTGATTATTACATTCTTAATAGACACATGAGCAGACATCTCTTTGTGTAAACTAAACAAATTAAATGAAGATTCAATAAACATAGACAAGGAACAATCAAGTAGTTTCACAGGAATAACATCAGAAAAATTAAATCTATAGGAACATCAGAACTAGATTTTATTATAAATAACGTGAGGGAAATTTCATATCATTGACAAAAATTGACAGACGGAATTTTTGGAAGAGATTTCTTTACGAAATTCTTATGTAAGATCGACTATTAAGCATTTACAAAAATACTCACTTTAGAAAATGAGAAGATTACAATACCTATGAAATCTTGGATAAATAGAAATTATTGCATAGAAGTAGAGAAACGTTCAGAAAGCATTCATCCTATAAATTTGGATATAAAAGAAGATAGCATAATTTTAAACAAAGAAATACAACCAGGAATATTTGTTAGCAACACAATAGTACCAGGAAATGAAAATCATCATGTCAAAATATTGAACACAACAGATAACGATGTAATTTTAGAAAACATTAATTTTGAAAAAGAATCATAGCAAAGTTCTATGGTGAAATAAAATTTATCTGTGGTAGAAAAATTTCATGTTTGTGCTGTTATAACATTTTTGACAATGTAAAATTTTGACATAAAGAAAAGAACAATTTCTTGCTGACATTTCTAAGCAGAAGAATTAACGTTTGCAATTAGTTATTATTTGAAATATATGTATTTGTTATTAATATAAATATATTTTAACCCGACGAAAAAAGAAGGAGGGTTTTAATTCGGTTGTATGTGGCTTTTTTAATGTTTGTAACCGCATAACTCCGGGCGTGTCAACAGCTTGTTTTTTTTCAGTATTTGTTTATCGAATCTTCATATATTAAATATGAACTAACAATAACACAGTACAACAGCCAATCTGGGGGGTGATGGTACTAGGTCAGTATAGTAAAACCCTCAAAGGGTTTGGCGTTCGTATGTGTCAGTTTTTTTTATGACATTTTAAATTTTTTCCTTATCTTGATGTTTTTTCGCTTAGTTGTAACATTTTGGCAAAAACGTAGTTTAACATAACTCGTGAACCACTTGTCCGATTTTGCTAAAACAAACTCAAAAAAATTTAGAATTACAATTTCTTTAATCCGTTCATATAACGTTTTTCTTTATAATCAACAGTTTTGCCGGTAAAAATAAATTTGTGGAGAAAAAAAAATATTTTTTTGCCTAAAAATTACAATTTTTTTTTTTTTTAATTCATAAAAAATCCAAAACGGAAAAAAGGATCAAGTGTTATTAATTTCATGTAAAGTCACATAACCTATAAACAAAATGCGACATAGATCATAGAAATCGATTAACGCGTTCTGCTTTCATTTACAATTAAGTGAAGGTATCCCATTTTGACAAGAATATTGATATTTGTTTTTATTCAAAAAAGTGTCATTTATCGCCTTTTTTATAAATTTTCCCCAATAACTCCAGACGTCTGGCCATAAACTACTTAAAAAATTAAGTAAACATTTTTATAATTTTTTATTTTATTTATTTATTTTAATAAATATTGCCTAGACTTTTTCGATGGTGGTTGTTAGTGGCATCGCATTCATCGCTATCATCAGTTTCTGAACCACACATGATGTCAATGTGTGACTCCACTGTTGGCCCTTCTGCATCTCCTGAAAATTCTTTATCATCAAGATCATCCTTGTCTTGCCACACAAGCTTACTCCACCAGCAAATTTCCGCAATTATTGCACTCGGCGACTTTTTGCCTCTATATCTGTAAGTTTTTGTTTTATTAAAATGAGTTTGAAAAAATAAAAAATCAGTATTACCTCATTTCAAATGGCATAGCAACTTGATGATAGCGTTCACCTTGTTCATCAGATTCGGTAGCCAATTGTTTGCTGAAGTAGTCCAGATGATGATGTAAATAATGGATTTTCAAGGACATGTGGACACCAATTTCCGAGAATGCTCTTAACATCCTTGCGACAGAAACATCGTAGTTGTTAGAACGATGCTTTCCCAACAAGCCTTCTATTACTTCTTTGATTGCCTGCCATGCATTCAATTCAGCGTCAATCAAAATATTGTTGAATGCGTCACTTTTAATCAGCTTTCGTATATCTGGACCATTTAGTACGCCTGATTGGAAAAAATTAATTTGTTAAGATGGAAAATCATGGGAAATGAATGTGATATTATAACTTACCTTCTTTAATTTTACTTTCGCTGAGTCTCGGGTAAATTAGTTTCAAACACAAGAAAACTTCATCTCTTTTGGCGACAGTTTTGATAAAATTCTTAACAATTCCAAGTTTAATATGCAGTTGAGGCAGCAATATCTTCTCCTTCGGCACTAGAGGCTCACGAATAATATTGCCCGTTTGTAACCTGCTGTGCTCTCTGAGTTTCCATCCGTGGCATGCATATTGGTCACCGGAAAATCGTGTGTCCCAATCGCACAAAAAGCACATATATTTTATATAGCCGCTTGGAAGACCGCAAAGCATTGCTACAACTTTTAAATCGCAGCATATGCGCCACATATGTTTGGCGTAGTAAACCATTTTTAAAATATTTTCCAGTGCATCATATGTTTCTTTCGTTTCTGTACTATAGGCGATTGGAACTGAAGGTTTTTTATTGGTCTTATGCAGTAAAACCGCCTTCAGGCTGAGTTTTGAACTGTCAATAAATAATCTCCAGTCATCTGCTTCATATTTTATTTCCATTTCGTCCATCAATTTTCCTACATCCGGGCAATATGCAGAAGTTTTTTCATCATTCACAAGGAATAAACTTTGGAGTGTTGCCTGACGACTTCGATAAGCTGTGACTTTCACACCGGGTGCCAACAAATAGTTTGATTTCAAAATGGAAGCCAGCTCTTCCGATTTATGCTGTGTTAATTGTAACTTGGCAAAAATTGAATCAAGCTTATTTTGATTTATTAAAATTGGCTCATTGGATACTGATGGCTCATATGGGGGATCATCACGTGCATGATATGTCGGTGCAGTCGTAGAAGAGAAAATATCTGGGCTAGAAGCTTTTGGCACAGGAATGTGGTCCGAATGAGGCAATGGTGTTGCGGCACTTGCAACACCAACGTAATTATACGATTTTCTTATCCTTTTTGCGGCTCCTTTATTCGCACATGCATAGCAATTCAATGGATTGTGACCTTCGCCAGGATTAGTCCAAGTCATTGGGATACCGAATGGCATACTTTCACGTCTTCTATTTATCCAATACATTAGACGGTTGTAGCAGCTTTTACACACTATATTTTGTACCCAATTTTCGTTCACTATAACATTTTGGTTGAAGTACATCTCGTATGTTTGAACAAAATCAGTACTGAAATTTCCCCTTTTTTTATGTGTTGAGACATATTGACCACAGCAGTAGCAAAAGCTATTTATATCTGGCTTGCACAGTTCCATATTCTGTTCTCTTTTGTTCACTTTTCAAAAACTGGAGAAAAATCACTTTTACTGTTCGCGTTCGTCGGCACTTGTTGAATGACAAAAATCACAGAACCAGTGTGAGAAAGAGAAGAAGTATAATGACAATGCATGTTTTATGTGAACATTACAGAACCAGTGTTGCCACATCAATATTTCTCTTTTAGTACAGTAGAAAAATATGAGAGAGTTCGGCTTGTGAGTGTCAATGTTTTCTCCAAATAATGTTGTGCATATCTGGAGCAAATTTTTGAAATTCATACATTTACCTAAATGCGAATAAATGAGAAACGCGTGCATCGATTTTCATGATCTATGCCTTTTTTTTGCTCATGAGTTATGTGACTTTACGCGAAAGTAATTAGTTTTGGCACTTTTTTCCATTTTGGATTTTTTATGAATTTAAAAAAAAAAATATTTAAATTTTTAGGCAAAAAATACTTTTTTCCCTTAATACATTCATTTTTAACTTCGAAAGTGTTGCACATATAGGAAAGCGGTATAGAAACAGATTAGAGAAATTGTAATTCTTAATTTTTCTAAAATTGTTTCATCAAAATCGGACAAGTGGTTCTCGAGTTATGTTAAACTACGTTTTTGCCAAAATGTTACAACTAAGCGAAAAAACATCAAGATAAGGAAAAAATTTAAAATGTCATAAAAAAAACTGACACATACGAACGCCAAACCCTTTGAGGGTTTTACTATACTGACCTAGTACCATCACCCTGACTTGGAATTTCTCACCCCCCAGACAATAATCCTAAAAATGTTCCATAGTGTAATTAATCAAATCTTATCCTTATATTTGCTATATATCCTGCCAGTGCCAAACAAAAAAGATTTCGTCATCACGGTTTCTGTTCACATATGTAGGTGTTTATCGCTCATCTGATTGGGTGAGTGCTGCAGTGTCTCTTCTTCTTAAGCGAGTGTGGCCGCCATAATTTAAAATATTTCTAGCTAATGGATTTGGGTGCAGTTCCAGCCTTTTTAAATATTTTACTGCATATTTCGTTATCATAGTTTTTACTAATGGCACATTGAGATCCTTGTGGATATTTGAGTTTTTGACGTACCAGGGGGCGGCTGTGATTATTCGAAGAAGTTTATTTTGGCGCCTTTGAATTTTTTCGATGTTAGAAGCCGAGGCAGTGCCCCATAACTGAATACCGTAGCACCAAATTGGCTTTAAGATAGAGTTGTAAAGTAGAAGTTTGCAATCGAGACTAAGAACAGAATTTCTTCCAATAAGCCAATTAATTTAGATTGCTTTTAGTTTCATTTGAGTTTATTAAGCTTCTATATGCCATTTCCACGTTAAACGCAGATCTAGATGTATACCGAGGTATTTTACATGCGAGTGTTGGGGTATTATTTGATTATTTACGCAATGTGAATGTTATATGTGCGCATTTTTGCTCATTGATCTTTATCCTCCAATTTTTTAACCACATTTATAGTTCAAATATATGATCCTGTAGGTAACGAGATGCTTCTTGACAGTTTGCGTGTACGCGTAGAAAAGCCCGAAGTATAAATTAAGTATAATATAGGGCCCAGGATGCTGCCTTGTGGGACTCCAGCGTTAATTGGCTGTGGAGAACTTAAAAATTCGCCTTCTTTAATAATAAATTGACGACCGACTAAGTAGCTTTCTAACAGCTTGTGTATATTTTCTGGTAAGTTTTGCTGCAATTTCAGTGGTAAACCTTCATGCCAGACTTTATCAAAAGCTTGAGACACATCGATGAAGAGTGCTGAGCAATATTTTTTTGTAATCGCCAGCGGGAAGGAAATAGGATCCTAATGATTTAAAATATTTATAATATTGGCTTTCTGATATTGAAAATCTAGGTGGAGAGTATAAAAATGAAAGTACAAAGTTTCGATTTAGCTCTTCAACACAAATGTTCGTTGCTTGCAGATAATCTTTACGATGATCACACATTAAGCAGTGTTTGATTCGGGTTTTTATCAAAATAGCAGAACCTCCACAAGCTCTATCTCGAGGGTCCTTGGTATCATATAATATATAACCATTAATTTTAAACGTATTTCTTGAGGTCAAATGAGTTTCAGAAACCATCATTACATCAATTTGTTTACTTTTAAGAAAGTATTTAGTTAATTTTTATGTTGGCGAATGCCGTTTGCTTTCCAAAAACAAATTTTTAAACAATTCATGGTTTGTTAAGTACAGCTTGCAATAACATCGATTGCATTCTTAACATTTCCTGCATCATATTACCCATTGTATTCGTAAAGTTTGTTACTGTTTGTACTAGTGTTTCCATGGTTTTTTCTAGACGACTTAAATAAGAAACTGGGGTCTCATCATTATTTGGCAAATCACCTTGCATTGGCATATGGTTTGATTTTAGGACGTTAGCGTAGGATGTTCTGTTATTACTAAGCTGCGGTACTTGAATGTCATTAGTAGGGATGGGATTTTCATACACTAAAAAATCGAAAATATGCGCATAAAACATGCACTAAAAACACCAAAATATGCATTAAAAAAATAAAAAATATGCACTAAAAACATTAACATTTTCAATAAAAAACCGTTTTTTTTTAATTTTATTTAAATCAAACACAAAAATAGATAAAAATTCAGTCTGTTGTCATTCAAAGGTACAATATTTTTTAACTTTTAATTTAAATAACTAATTAAATAACTTATTTAAATTTTTGTTAGCATAAACAAATAAATACTTTTTTATATTATCAAAAGTAAATCTTTGTCTGTTTGGACGCAAAAAACTTTTGTACATGGAAAATGATCTCTCAACTTCAACCGAAGTTATAGGAGCATACTTGAAGGATGACAATTCATTTGTAAAATATTCATTTTCTAATTCAGATCCAACATTTGATTCCAGATCGAAAATAGTTGATATTTGCTTTATTTTTTGAAATCCTATATTTTTTTGCAAAACGTTTTGGATTTTTTTTTTAATTTGTTGGGCAATTCTTCCTTCCACATTGTTTATTTTTATTTCTGCAATATTAATTAATTTGACTTGAGAATTAAGTGAACTAAATCCCACTAATTTAGTTATTGTTTCACCAATATATCCATAGTTGGAAAATACAAATGCCATTTGAATTTTGATGTTCTTTAAATTTAATATTTCTTTTACTTTTTTAATGGCATAAGCATCGGTAACCACAAGTTCTTCAATAACTTTCTTAAACTGTTCAAAATGTTTTGAATAGTATTCTGCAGCATCTAGCCAGGTTCCCCATCTTGTTAATACTGGCTGTGGTGGTAAGGGCATCAAGGGATACATTTCATTAAAAATTGCAACTCGTGAAGGAGCCTTTAAAAATATTTTTTTCCCGTATGAAACCAATAAATCAATATTATCGAATTGGCTTCTAATTTCCTCTGCAACTCGGTATAACCCATGTGCCAAGCAAGTAACATGTAACAGTTTTGGATAAAATATTTTAAGCCCATTGGCAGCCTTAACCATGTAAGGCGCCGCATCGGTTAAAAATAGAAGGATCTTTTTTTTGTCGAAATCAGGCCCCAACAAATTTATTGAGTCATGGAAAGCTCGAGCAATCGTAGCATGGTTGGCCTTTTCCAATTCCACAACGTTAAGCAAGAATTTATTTTTGCTAACTTCTTCATCTTTGTCCAAAACTCCGACAATGAAATTTGCAACGTAACGCCCTTCTATATCCGTTGTTTCGTCCATCGATACCCATAAATATTTGTTTTTCAAAAAACAACAGATTCTTTCTAGTTCGGAATCATATATTTTGTTCACATTTGGTATAAGGGTATGTCAACGGAAATAAATGCTTCACATAAGTCTACACAAAACTTATTTGGTGTCTCTGTATTTTTAAGCAACGACTGGAAAGACTTTTCTGTAACACGCTCGAGACGCTCCTTGTGTTTTTGACTATTTAAGTGTTGCTCAACCAAAAACTTCCTTTCGTGACTTACGGGCTTATTGCAAACTTTGCAATAGAGTATTCGACTATCAGATTTAAAGACATTGTTATATTCGTTAACGTATTTCATTATGATGGAAGATTTTAATGGCTTTATCTTTGGCATATTTCCTGGGAAAAAAAAATCTCGTTAAATAAAATATACATAAATATAATACGTGTTTGGCTGTTTAATATACTCACAATTTAATTTTGAACAATTAGTTGACAAATTGCATTTAAATTATTGTTTTGAATGTTAAAATTTTGTTAATTCACATTAAAATTTCTTGAAGAATCTAGTGTTTTCTCAAAAATACGTTTCAAAAGAATGAAAAAATTACATATGTTTACGTTTTGATTTAAAAGTTTAAAGCGAATTAAAATGTTAGCATGTTACAAGGCGAATTCAACAACAAGTGGTTTCGATACTACAACAATCCAAGAACATCACAAGCAACAGGGATTTTTGCATTGCATTGTTAGCCTTTACGGCTCGAAATGTCAAACATTCCTAACAAATCTAAGCAAATTGGTTCGAACTGTCAAAATCAAATGGCGTTTCGACACCACCTGTAGTTGAATCCGCTTTGGTATGTAGCATCAATTTATGTAATATATGCGTCTCTTTCTAATGTAAAGTTGTATTTTAAGCAGAGTTCCAAAGGAATTTATTCATTTATTTTAAAATTTTTTTGTGCCAAAATTATTTTTGTGTACATATTCAACAATTTTTTGCAGAACTTTGTTTTAAAATATGGAAATTAAAAAAAATAACTAAACAATGTCAAAATATGCAAAAATATGCATTTAAAACCGAAATATGCATTTTCACCAATATATGCAACAACAAGTCGATGCCATTTTAACGCAAATTTATTGATTCGGAAAGATTATTGGTCGACATCGTTCTTAGACTATCGACAAAAAACATGCATTTGCATGGAAATCGCATCCCTAGTCATTAGTATTATTTTGATGTGTTTCCTTAATTTGAGGTGGATTAGGTTTCGGTCCAACCGAGCGCTTGACGATAGAGTATACAGGGCATCCTCTATAGTTGGCAGTGTGATTACCACCACAGTTGCTGCATTTTTTTTACATTAGGGTCGTTTTTAGACTTATCGCAGAGAGCTGTACCATGCAATTCTCCACATACAACGCAAACAGGGGTTAAATGGCAGTATGCCTTAGTGTGACCAAATTCTGGGCAGTTTAAACATTGCACGGGACCGTTCCTTTTGTGTGGCTCCTCTATCGTTATTTTCCTATACAGGATACATTTCAGACTGTAAATGGGATGAGTTTCGTTTTTTTTAAGCTTAACGTCGCCGGGTTCTAACTCCACTCGAAATAGTGGCTGGGGATTTTTTTCTCTATTTTTAATATTAACTACATTTTTCATTTTAAAGCCCTTCTCTTCTAAAAACGTTTTTATCTCACCTGGGTCTACGCATGAATCAATGCCCTTTATTACTACCTGAAGACCTTTACTGCTCTTCAGTTGGTATGTATAAAAGTTTTTTTTTAGTGCTTCTAATTTAGTTATTACTTTACGAAAATCATCTTCACGATTAACTTGTATTTTTGTTTCATTTATACTACCACGTTTTATTGCAGCTACATAAAAAGAATTTTCACCTATTACCGAGATCAAATTCTTTATTAAATCACTTGAGTTTTGCTCTCTAAGATATATCGGGGGTGGCTTAGATTTTGTAACGTTTTGTGCTTCCGAGGATTCCTCTTCCAAAATTGCAAACCGATTTTGAGAACTTATTCTATCAGCTGTACCCTCTTTTAAAACTTTTGGGACAGAAGCAACTGCAGAAGAGGTTGGGCTGCGACCCCGTTTTAGCACTGTTATGTACCTATCCATTCCAACTTGTACTTGAGGCTTTTGACCGCTTTTCACCTCTGATACTGAGTTTTCCATCATGCCTGATTTGGGGGTAATCTCTTCATCACTTGTTAAAATCGTTTCTGCCACTGAGGCACCGCTTGCAGGTTTTATATTTTTTATTGTATTAAAATCAACCGTATTATTAGACACCGAAGGTAATACAGAGTTTTCTATTGTGCCTGATTGGGGGTTAATATTTTTATCACTTATTAAAATTGTTTTTGCCGCTGAGGCATCGCTTGCAGGTTTTATATTTTTTATTGTATTAAAATCAACCGTATTATTAGACACCGAAGGTGATACAGAGTTTTCTATTGTGCCTGATTGAGGGTTAATATTTTTATCACTTATTAAAATTGTTTTTGCCGTTGAGGCAATGCTTGAAGGTTTTATATTTGTTAGTGTATCAACCGTATTATTAAATACAGAAGGTGAGAGGTATCGCGTACGAGTAATAGGTTTAGCCGTTAGGTATTTGCTATCATCAACTCTTTTTTTTATTTCTGCATTTGTTTCGTTAACACTCACTGTGATATATTCATTTCTATCATTATGTTTAATTGTTTTTGCACTGTTTGCACTCATAAGAGTTTTTTTTTACTGTTTACAGTTGTGCTCTTCTTATTTGTTATTGTTTATCAACACCGAGAATAAAAAATGTGTATGTTTATGTATGTATGTAAGTATGTACATACATGTATTTTTTTTCTTTTCTTTTTTTTTGTATACTTTATTTGTTCACGTTTTTATAAAAAAAAAAAATAAACCGTATGCCGAGCTTAGAAAACACGTCTATCTTCAACGAGATTAATTTTTTGTAATTACAAAAAATTTTGGAAATCAGACGGACAATTTGGCTGTCCGGAAATTTTATTTTTGAGCTGCTAGAAAATTTATTAACCAACTAGCTGACCCGGTCCGAGTTGCTGGCCCTAAGCAAACATTGATGTGGTACTACCAGACGATTTAAAATGATCTTT
Source organism: Pollenia amentaria (assembly GCA_943735925.1). Taxonomy (NCBI): domain Eukaryota; kingdom Metazoa; phylum Arthropoda; class Insecta; order Diptera; family Polleniidae; genus Pollenia; species Pollenia amentaria. The sequence continues at coordinate 67,943,045 of OX031009.1, forward strand.
AAACGAAATTTACGGCCTTGAAATAAAAATCCATGAAACCGCATTCTCTGTGCAAAATTTCATGTCAAACTGCATGTAAAACATCGTTCATACCCAGTTCCGTTGCATCATTATAATATTATAATTAAAATGTTGTTCATATACATATGTTTGAATTACATCATATATATTAATAGGCAAGTGGATTTCTTTGGATCCCTTTTACGCCTAATCTATATATTGTATTTTAACAAATGATATATCAATCGAAAGATTGGTAGATTCTGTTAATGTAAATTTTGTTAAAATCGGTTCAGTATTTTACGAGCTATATGCGTTAGAAAGTGGTACTAATACATTGAAACAATTCACATACGTGTAAGCAAAAACAATGTAAACAAACAACAGAAGCAATATGCTTTGTTTTTGTGTTTACATAGTAAAAAGAACAACAACATGCCGAGTTCTCTGCTATGCATTAAATTGGAGAACAGTAGAGAATAAGAAATAAAAAAGAGAAACATAATTTTAAATATTTTGTTTTCTTTTTGGAAGAGTAGTTTTCTTTTTTAATTTTAATGAAATTACTCAAAAAAAATTTTTTTTAATGTTTTTAAATTCATTTATTCATGATGTGCTAATACTCCCAATCTTTATTTATGATTAAAAACGCTGAACTTTATTGTTGTGGGAAAACTAGTTTCTGTGCGTATTTCGCTGGCCACATCATTAATAAATGAATTAATTATTATTTCATTCCCAAAAATAACTTTAATTTTTTTTTATTCCGCGTAAATGTTTGCAAAAGTAACAGAAATCAGGTGCTATTGCCTTCAATAAAATTTTATGATATAGGGAATATTGATCGTGATCGAACAGAATACAGGTAATCGATATAAAAAATTTTATTATAGTTACACAATCAGAAAAACGTATATCTGCCCTGATTCATCATTATCCGTTACACTACGTTCACACTAGCGTATTTTATAGTAGAATAAAGAGCTTAAACACGCGTTTACGCTAAACAGGTATATTGTGAATCCCACCTTAGAAGGGATTTTAAAAATTTTTTTTGGTCTTTTTATTTTATCTGTTTTTATGACTCTAATAATATTCTATGACCTATAACTATGCAATGCGTTGTAAAATGTGTATCAGGTATTTTATAGTATACTAGCGGGCCCGTTGCCTGCTTCGCACGGCAAAACAAAATAAGAAAAGAAACACACTTGTTTTTAATAAAGTTGGTTTTGTTCCCTATTATTCAACTTTTAATTCTAGTTTCTTACAATCTTAAGCTTAGTTTAGACGATATGTTAAATCAGCATATTAATGATGAAAAATGTGTTACAAGTGCCAGCATATCGTGTAAACGCAAAAATTTTTCAACATACGTATGTTTAATAACATTTGCTAGCTCTTTGTTAACAATGCAAACAAACGTATGTTGGAAATTTTAGCATATCGTGTGAACAGCGTATTATTAGTGCTTGACAAATTTCCTGCGTATGATGGCAGATATGTTATTTGTTGAAAATCGTATTTAAGCTTTTCAGCATATGACAAATTTGTATGCATATGTACCGAACTTAACTTAAAAATGAATTGAATTGTTTTACTTTTATTTAATTAAAAATGTAAATATGGCATTTATACATATGCGGAAAATAAAATATATTGATATATGTTTTTGTATAAATATTTCTTTTGTTTATTTATTTAGTTACAATCTTTGTGTAGAGTAATACAAAATTAGATAATATCTGAAAACGGTCAACTAGATTATTTCTAAAAAGAAAAAAATAAACTTTTACTATCAACTTAAAACGTCATTACACAATTTATATGATAAAAAAGCTTGTCGCGAGATTGACTTGTGTAGAGGAAATAAAAATAACTATTAAAATTTTCCAACTAAGTAAATACGAGCACATAAATTTAGCGACAAGCTTCTACATCATATTAATTGTGTAATGACGTTATAAGTTGATAGTAAAAGTTTTTTTTTCTTTTTGGTGCATTCAAATTAAAGCTCGTTTTTAAAAAAGGTTTTTACTTTGTATTTATTTAGAATTATTTTTGCTGATACTGCCAACCTAATTCACCTTTTTCTACAAAATACATTGTCAATTCTTTTTGTATTTCTTTAGCACAGGTGATTAATTGAATTTCAACGTTTGTTGGAGCGTAAAAATGTTGAAGTTGAACTGTATTCTTGTCGCCAAGTACCTTCAGTTAAACCTCCATTTTGATCATATTGATCGATGAATCCAAATGGTGTGTACAATTTTTTATTTTTTCATCAATTTAAATGAACTTGTATTCAGCATCTGCAACTCCCATTAGTACGATGCTGTGTTTACCTTTATAGTTGTAATAAATACTACCAGAATTCGGCGGCGATATCATTACCACATGCTTGCCATCAATAGCGCCAATACAATTTGGAAATTGCCACCGTTCTTTAAATGCTTTCGCTATAGCTTTCCACTCTTCTGCAGCTGTTGGCATCTACATTATCGAGAAAAAGATGTAGCGTATAAACACAAAAATAATACTTGGGAGGTCTTACCTTCATATATTTCCTTACAAGCACTATATAAATCGCATCCAACGCATGTGGAATAATTGTACTAATAGTCGATTTGGGATACGAAAAAGAAACTGCAATGAAGAAAATGAATCACCACTGCTTAGGAAACGTAGGGTCAAAATAAGTCGATCCTGTGCTTTAATTCTTTTGCGCATCACTGTGTCTTGTTTAGTTATTATTGGTGATACCAAAGAAAGCAAATGATTGAACTGATGGATATCCATACGTAGAAAATTTTTGTATAGAGATTCTTCTTCCTCTTCCAATGCAAAAATAATAGCTAGTGCTATTTCCTCTGATGACGTAGTTTTTTTCTTTTTATTGATTTAAATAAATTTTATTGCAAAAATGGTAGTTGCATTAAAAAATAGGACAAGAGCATTGTCAAATTTATTTATTATTTTTAACCAAATGACTACAATACTCAACATACATATCAACATACAAAATTCAACATATCGTGTAGACACAAAAATTGTATGCTAACTTATATGTTGAAATATCATTTGCTGGCATATGATGAATTTGAAAAATTTGGTATTTTCAGCATATCGTCTAGACACCTAACATATTGAATATGCTAATAGAGGCATTTGTTATTATTTTTAAGCATATGAGTGTAAGCATACATTTGCTGATTCAACATATCGTCTAGACTAAGCTTTAGACTATGTATCACTTAAACTATCTTAGAGCTCTTTCGTAGACAACATTTTTGGTTTTGCCATGAGTTGTTGTGTAGATAAAGAGAACTGAAGGCTTGCCAACACGTGAGCACGAAACATATAACTGGCCCTTGCGCTTTATTTATTGTAATAGCAAATGCAAGACGTATTGGAAACTGTAGTCTTTTGAATTCAAAAGGTAAATCTGATGGAATCATTGGAATTCGTGGAATCAATACATCTTCACCTTTAAACTTCCCCTTTAAAATTGTTGCTTCGATCAAATTGTTCATGACCTTTTAAGCCAGCAATAGTCAATGATTGGCCTTGTGCTTTGTTGATGGTAATAGCAAAGGCAAGACGCAAAGGGAATTGGAGCCGCTTGAATTCAAATGGTAAATCGTTGGAATTGGTCATGCCGTTCTCCAGTTATGCGCTTAATAGAAAAAGTGGGCGTAAAAGTAGGCGTGGTAAATTTTTCTTTCGATGAAAACTTAAAGTTGATTAATACGAACATTTGAAAGAAAAATTAGTCATCTCGATGGAGCCGTTTTCTGATTTTAGGTAAATCGAAAAAAGTGGGCGGGGCAAAATTTTCTTTCCGTAAAAAACTAAGTTGGACCATGGCGTTCATTTTAAAGAAAAAATCGTTCAAATCGGTCAAGCCGTTCTCAAGTTATGGATTTTGCCACGCCCCTCCGACCGAAAATTTCAACCAAACTTCATATAAACCATATATGGGCCACTGCCTACGTAGTATATAAGTTTGGTTGAAATCGCACGACGCGTTTATGATTAGTTCGGCGACGTACATATACGGACTTATTTTTATATACATATATAGATAAATAAAAGGATTTTAAATTTTTCAATCCTTTTTATTCTATGTTCATGGTATCATTTGTGCCATTGCGATTAAAAAAGATTTTGGAAGATTTAGAGCCTTCGACTAGTACAACGCAAACAAAGGATATTTGGAAAAATGAGACACCATCTTCTACGAAATACTGCAGGCCTATCAAATTTGAATTCAAAAAGGAAACTCATGATGCCATTAACAAAAAAGTTAGTGATATCAAGGCCTAAATTGCAACACTACAGTTATTACAATTAGATTTAGATGGGCAGAAAATTGAAGTTAGCTACCAATTATTGCTAACAATGATAGATGGAAAAGTAGGACAGGCTTTGACTAACACGAAGGCTGCATCCAGCTGCATCATATGCCTTGCAACATCAAGCCAATTAAACCAAGTCCCGACAAAATCATTAGATAATACTGATGCACATAATAATAAGACTTATGGAACACATACTAAAAATCAATTATGATTTGGATTTCGGATCTTCAGGATCAATAAGAAACAACGAAACCAACAAGGAGTTCAGAAGTTCAAAAAGGAAACATGTTCAAGATGAATATCGCAAATTTGGGTTGATTATAGATCAGCCAAAACAAGGGTCAGGCAATACAAATGATGGCAATAATGCAAGAAGATTCTTTCCAGATCCAGAAACAGCATCTGAAATAACAGGTGTTGATTTTAACCTAATTTTTAGATTTAAAATAATCCTAGAAGTACTTCCGTGCAATGAAGAAATTGACTCTAGAAAACTTGGAGATTTTGCTAGGGAAACAGCGAAAATATATACAACCAAGTACAATGGAGAAATATGTTTGCTACAGTTCACAAAATCCTTTATCATGGAGAAGATGTTATTAAATATCAGTTGGTGCCACTTGGAGATTTATCAGAAGAATCTCAGGAAAAAAGGAATAAGGATTACAGATTTTATAGAGAGCACAATACAAGAAAAATTTCACGAAATTCCACAAATGAAGATCTATTTAATATATTATTGGTAATGTCAGATCTGTTCATCTCAAGTATTCGAAATCAGTGAAAAGTGGAACATCGGGATTTAGAGGAAGAAGTCAAAAAACTACTAACGAAATAACACAGAACAGAATATTGAATATTTGCAAACAATCTTTCAATTAAATGAACAATAATTATAATTCATTAGATCTAAGACAGACATTGTATTAGTAAAAAATAATAATAAACAGAACCTCACATTGTTACAAAAGCTATTAAAATCTATTGCTGCTTTTATTTTTAAAAGGTTTTTTAATCCACATATGTATGAAATGTTTTAATAAATAAGAAATATGCAAAAAATAAATACATATATTTTCGTATCAAAATTTAAAAAAAAATCCGAGTTCAGGCGATTTATTTTCCTAATATTAACTAATTTTACAGCAAAAAATAATAGATTCTTTTGCACTAATAGCAAGATTTTAGATAATATTTCTAATGTTTTTTTAAGTGTTAACGAATTTGACAACAAAACAATATCGAATACAGTACTTTTCGCTTATAGTCACAACCTTTAGTTGTGGACAAAACGTGGACTAAATCGCTAATGCGATTATAAGCCTTATTCACATATATGCACTATGAGGCTACAAATTGAATTGGAATATAAGCAATTTTTGTGAATATAGAATAGACAAAATCATAGTTGCTACACCGAAAGAAAGTTTATTGTTTTGCATCAGATTTGCATACTGTGTAAAAAAATATTTAAAATAATAATATGATATTTCCTCCCTGATACCAAAGACATAAACTAGTTTGTTTTAAGTAAAGAGTTGGTGACAAAAATAAAACGATTTTCCTGTTTCTATTTAATATATGGCTTCGAAAATTAAAAAGAACTTAATACATTTTGCTTATGTGACTATAAAGTAGGGAAGTAACGTTACGCCTTTTTGCCGATACTATACCGATCCTCAAAATATAACGAGCCCTAACCGCGAAAAAAACTTAAGCGACATTTTTTTCGATTTTGACTTTTTGATGAGAGTCGATTAAGAAACATAATTCCCGACCCCTGTAAAAATTTCACAGCTGACAGGTGTGCCGTTACGAACATAAAGTCAAAACAAAAATAACTTAACCGACATTCACATTTTGTTTACAAATTTCCTGACTGCGTGGTGTCGTTTAAGTTTAATTTTCAGTCTTACACTTTTTTGTGCGGCGTTGGAAAAGTTTACATTTTTGTGTTGATTGCTTGCTAATATTTATTAAAATGGCATCTGGTGAAAGAAAGGTAACTATTTCTTTGTTGATTATAGAAATTTCATCAAGTTTTGCAATACACATGTTAGTGATGTGCACAATAATATAAAAAATGCAAATAATTTTTGGCTGCTTTTTCCTAAATGTGATTTTAGTGTAAATTTTTTTTAAGTTGCCAACGAAAAGTGTTCTTGTTCCGTATAGCAGCAGCGACTCCGAGATAGACATTGACGAAGAAATGTGTGTAGGAAAGAGAGGATACAAAGCTCCTAAGTTCCTAATCGATTGAAAAAAGAAACAGCGAAATACTACAGTTAAACCGAATCCCTGTATTCATAACAATTGTGGAAGAAACTGCAGCTCCAATTTCACTGAAAAGGACAGGGAGTTATTAAACGAGCATTTCTGGGGCATGGGCAACAGCAATAGATAAAAAGAATGGTTGCGCTCATGTATTAAACGTAAATCTGTTGCCAGAAAAAGATCGGAAAGTGCAAAAAGACAATTTACTTATGAGTACCACATGAACTACAACTTCAAACATATTGAAGTTTGTCAACAATTTTTACTTAAAACACTAAATATATCCCAACAAATGCTAAGAAACGTCAGAAATAGAAAAAACATAATGAGTGCTGTTGGTGATATTAAAAGGAGAGCAAAGCCACACAATAAAACTGATGAATCAAAAATACTGGTATTGAAATCATTTATTGAAAATTTGCCCGCAGTTCCGTCGCATTATTGCTTATCATTAAAAGTATTATCGCATTAAAAGTAATAAGCTGTATATTTCAAGTGAATATCGAAACAATAAGGCCTTTACACCAAATTTAATAAGTATTCATAGGGAATCGTCTCAGTTGTCCCTAAAAGTTTTTCGTTCAGTTGTTAAAAATAACTTCAATATTGGTTTCCACTTGCATAAAAAGGACAAATGCGTTACAGGTGAAAGCTACAAAAACATGGATGAAAAAAACTATGGAGCAGTCCGAAAAATACAAAAATCATATAAAGGACAAGGAGTGTAAAAAAATATTTTTGGAGGAACAGACACAAAGCAAAACAAATTCATCGTTTTTATGCGCTAGCTTCGATCTACAAAAAGTTTTACGCCCCATTCAAAAAGAGTTACATTATTTTACTCAAGAAAATACTCATACTAATAATGAAAGTGTTTATGAAAATGGTACAAGAAATGGTTATTGCTTTTTGTGGGGAGAGACTGACGGAAAAAGAGGATGCAATGAAATTGCCACAGTATTGTTCCAATATTTGACACGTGTTGACCAGAACAGAGAACCTGTTCTTCAATAAGCCTTTACTGCGACAGCTGTGCGGGTCAAAACCGAAATAGAGCAGTGCTTTCAGCTTTGAAATTTTTTCTTGAAACTTCTGTTTTTATAAAGAAAAGAAAAATTACATATTTATTATCTGGACATACAATGATGCCTGTGGACTTCATTCACAGCACCATAGAGTCGTTTATCCGTGACAGAAGTGTTTGGGCTCCAAGTGAATGGTATACTGTGATTTCCAATGCAAGAACTCGGCCAGCTGGTTATGAATGTCTTCTGATGAATAATGGAGATTTTAAAGACTGGAAAGCTTTTTCGCATGTACTGTTTTCTAGTTCAATAAAAATTTCATTTAAAACCCTACGCTCTGCCATATTTGAAAAAGACAGTTCCATTATCATACTTAAGTATGGTTATTTTCAAAATCCCGAAACAATAAAAATCGATCTCAGTACGATATCACGCTAAAAACGAAATTTGCCCATAACAAAGAATGGACCAATTCCTGCATATAACGATTTCTTAAAAATTTCATCTGCTAAATACAATGATTTAAAAAAGCTTTGTGATTAAAATGCAATAAATAAAAAATTCCACAACGAATATTTAAGCCTAAAACACGCAAATAATATTAAAGATACATTACCAGAAACAGATGAAGAAGACACTAAAGAATAAACCTTATATTACCATGAATTTAATTTTGTTTTATAACATTGAACGTTATGTTATACTATGTGAATTTCCTTTCTTTTAACTTGTCCACATTTCGAAAATAAATTTAAAAAAAAAACTTAACCGACACAAATACATCACTTTAGCTTGTTACAATGACAGCGAAAAAAAACTTAAGTCACAAAAATCCTACTTCTTATTTAAAAATTACGAATGTAACGACTAAGATTAGTTAATTACTCAAAGAAAAGCATAATTTGAAAGTTTCATGCTAATACCTGCACTGAGTACTGAGAAAACTAAAAAAAACCTTCTTCTGAAAAATTCTGTTTCTGTCGCTTAACTTTTTTTGGCGGTTAGGGCTCGATAATATCGCCGATATCGATACCGATTGAATTCAATTTCAAATTAACCAAGCGTAATTATTTTATGCAAAATTGGAGTGTAAGAGATTATTAATATTTACAATTTAATAAGATTTAAAAAAACAAAGAATGAGATTTTAATTCCAAAATTTTTTTACATAAATAATAGCGTAAGAAATTAATTATTAATATTCAAAATGAATACTTATAAGATGTGTGCAAAAGAAAACAAAGTATTCCCAACTTTCGCTGAGATTATATAAAAATTTCGTTTTTCTTTGTTGATTTTATGCTATGCTTTTTAATGTGTATCTTAGTAACTATGCAAAAAATAAGCATAGAAAATATAACAGTTTATTTTACTATTAAGAAATACTCCAAAAAAAGATAAAACGTATCGTCGCACAGTGGCTGAAAATCGTTTTTCATTGGCCAAAATTCTGTACCTTTTGAACCGAAGGAGATAATTTAGTGAAATTTTTTTTAATCGACAGATAGATTCTTAAACTTTTCTCCACTTTCATTAAAATCGGTTGAGTAGTTATTGGGGAATTTAAGGGCAAAGTGGAACTTTAGATTTTTTTTAACCTTAGCGTGATATATGGTTTTTTTTATTTTTTTTAATTATTGAAAAATGTCATATTTGGATTTAAATAATAATCATTAAATTTTTTTGTAATAATGGGACACTCGAAAAATTTTTATGTTTACACTAAAAAAAAAATTTAACATTAAAAAAAAATAGTAAAATAAACTGGAAATTTTGCTATTATTACTGAAAAATTAACCATTTTTTGCTGTCAAATTTGTTTACACGTACAAAACTTTAGAAATATTATCTAAAATCGTGCTTTTACTACAGAAGAATTTTTCTAGTATTGTGCTCTCTGTAAAATCTGTTATCCTTATTCCTTTTTTCCTGAGCTTCCTCTGATAAATCTCCAAGTGGCACCAACTGATATTTAATGACATATTTCTATATGGGTACTTGGTTGTATATAGTTTTGAAGTTTCCTTAGCAAAATCTCCAAATTTTCTAGAGTAAATTTCTTCATTGCACGCAAGTACTTCTAGTATTATTTTAAATCTAAAAATTAGGTTATTTCAGATGCTGTTTCTGGATCTGAAAAGAATCTTCTTGTGGTATTGCCATCATTTGTATTGCCTAAACCTTGTTTTGGCCTATCTATAATCAACCCAAATTTTCGATATTCATCTTGAACATGTTTCCTTTTTGAACCTTTTAACTCCTTGTTGGTTTCGTTGTTTCTTATTGATCCTGAAGATCCGAAGTGCAAATCATAATTGATTTTTAGTATGTGTTCCATAAGTCGTATTCTTGCATGCGAACGTAAACGTTCGAACTCGTTGAACAGGCAGTTATTTAATTATGCAGTGTTGTTTGGCTACAACGTAAAAAAATACAACGTAAAAAACTAAAATCTTTAGCACTTCTATTTTAATTTATTTCCACCAAAGCTTGTAGAAAAATTGCCTACTGACGGCCATGTTCTGACAACCACACGTTTTGAAATCGCAAAACGCCAGATTTATTTTATGGTGTTCTGAAACTCTTGCCTTTTGCTTGCGATATGTCGTAGTACTTTTAAAATATTTCTGTTCCCTTGAGCATACTTTGGCAATTTCAAGTCCCCAAACTACGAACTCTTCAAACAAGACACCTTTTATCCGATTTTAAGACGGAATCGCAAATGTTAAGCGATTTGCGATTGCCAGAACATGCACGTTAGTAGGTTTTTTCGTGTATTATCCTTGAGCTCATTTTTAAATATTCGCCTTGAATTATAAACTTCAACTGATCTGCTTGCAGGGTTATAATAAATTGTTAGCCAAATATATTACAAATGAAATAAAACAATGCAAAAATCAAATGAACCGTTAGTTCATATGTAAAGTGGGTAATACCCAGGTTATTATTTAGCTTAAAAATTTATGTTTGGGTGCATTTGTTTACGGAAAATAGTCACACGACGTATGCATTTAACTATTTCTTTTTTGTAAAAAACGCACACAAACACAAATCTTAAAGCTGCCACCCATTAAAAAGTGGAGCTCCCTACGAAGCAGGTTTGTAAGAGAGAAACGTCAGTTTCGCTTACCATATCGCTTACGGAAGACATGAATTTTATATGTCGAGTTTCCACTTTGAAGCAATACATTTTTGACACAAAAAGCTCTTCCTTCAGCGTATATAAAATTTGTGAATGTAACGATCAGCTTTGCACACTGAATTTTTTGTTACCGTCATTCTTATATATGCTCCCTTACAAACCTGTTTCGTAGTGAGGGAATGTCGTGGCTCTTCAAATTTTATATATCTTTTTTTATTATTTATTAAGAGTTCGTACCTTACAGCATCTCTGTTTGTCTTATTGCGTAGCGCATAAATGTGTGCTCACTTTTTAAAATGTATAATAAGTGCTACGCCAAAATAAGAAAAAAATTTATTGGACACCCTAATGTATAACTCTTTCCCTAGCAATAACTTCATGTGATATTTTTGATAACTCCGAAATTTATTTAAACAAAACAAATAAAAACTGAGCCTAAATTAAAATAAAGCAAAATTGATAAAAATTATGGGCTTTTTCTAGATTGGTGCTTTTGGAAATTTGAAAGTTGACAACACTGGGGAAAAATATAAAAACAAATTTTTTTGTCAATGAGGCCTTTTTTTCGCATCACTCATTTTTATATTTTTATAAATAAAACTAGCATTTTTATAAATAAAACTTGAATAGTCAAATAACTTTTATCAAAACTGCAAAAAAATAAAAAAAAAAATATCAAATGGCACAGCTAGCATAAGCTTCGCTAGTGCATAAACATTGTTAAATTTTAAATAGAGTAGCCAGTTTTATTTAAAAAACAGAAAGACACATTTCAACATTAAAAAGCCGCTGCAATAATATTTATGCATGTATGTATGTATCTTATTTCCATTTTAAATTTAAAAAGTATTAAAAATTCTTAAAAAAGAAAACAAACGTGTTTATAATTACACTGACATTTTTCTATCCTTTTTCATAAAAAAAGGCGAAAAAACTGGCAACTCTAATGTATGTACACGCAGTCCGAAAATGTCTTGTCAAACATTTTTGGTTTAATATATTTTGTGACGGCTTCATGTACAGTTTTAAAATGTTCAACGCCTCAAGCTATGCAGCGTTTGAAATTTTAAAAGGCAATGTGAATTTCTGTAGAAAGCAACAACAAAATTACAAAATATTTATGACAAACGTGTTTATAATTACACTGACATTTTTCTATCCTTTTTCATAAAAAAAGGCGAAAAAACTGGCAACTCTAATGTATGTACACGCAGTCCGAAAATGTCTTGTCAAAAATTTTCGGTTTAATATATTTTGTGACGGCTTCATGTACAGTTTTAAAATGTTCAACGCCTCAAGCTATGCAGCGTTTGAAATTTTAAAAGGCAATGTGAATTTCTGTAGAAAGCAACAACAAAATTACAAAATATTTATGACATTGTTTGTGCTTTCAAAGTAATTCTTTGGCGTTGCGTTTTACATGATTAGGGTCTTCATTTAATGTTTACTGTCAAAAATTCAAACGCGACTTACGTAAAAAATTAACTATAAATTCCGTAAAAACAAATGAATTTTCAGTTATATTATACATTTTAACCGGGACTGTGGAGTCGGACTCGGAGTTGAAGAGTCACATTTGCGGTCGTAGTACTCACAAAAACTCACGACTCCGACTCCAAAATTTTTCGGCATAAAAAATTTAAAAAAAATTTTCTAATATTTTCCAAAATAAAAATTCTTTAAAATTGGCTATGCAATATTTCAAATATAGATTTGAAATTTTGGCAGAATAATTTTCTTGCTATATTTAACCATTTACTTAAAACAAGTTGGAGTGCTATATTCGGCTATGCCGAATATTTCATAACCTGCACCGACAGTTAGAATATATGAGAGCTATAATTAATCTTTATTAAAACAGACGTCAGGACAAAAATTGGTTCCGGTTTAAACCAATTGGACGACAATCAGACGGTTTTGTGATTTTATTTCTAGCAATTTAAACTAACTTGAATAAAATATCATGAATCGTTACACTTAATGCACAACTAAATGATTTTCAGGAGGGGAATTTATATTAGACCCTTGGTAAATTATGGACTAATCATCAAGAAATCCTGTAGTGATTTCTGTTTTTAAAAATCTAAATGGAACAAATTTCAATGCAGTAGTGAAATTTGTTTTAGCGTTTCAAGTGCTTTTCAGAAGGCTGCTTAATATGGGATCTTAGGTAAATATGGACCAAATTTTATCACAATATCTATATCTGCTACGGTTTTACGCGTATTTAAATAATTTCCCAGAGTGAGCATTATATTGGACATTATATGGTTAATTATGGACCGAGATTTACGAAATGTAAAAGTGAGATTTTTAGTCCTTTAAATCTTATTATATAACAATAGCATTATTTATTACGTTTTTGAGCACACTAAACTATTTTCCGAGAGTAGAATTGATATGCGGCCTAGGGTAAATTATGGACCGATCTTCACGATATTTTGAAGTATGATATTTAGTCCTAAAAAACTCTCACATAACAAAGTTTGTTATGATAGCATTATTTGCTAAGGCCTTAGACGTACTACACTGTTTTCCGAGTGTAGGGTTTATATGGGGATTATGGTAATTTATGCACCTATCTTTACGAAACGTGGAAGTGTGATTTCTAGTCCTATAAAACTATAACATAGCACATTTTAATATGATAACTATATTTATTACGGTTTAGACGTGTGTGCAGTATGATTTCTAGTCATATCCCTGTGGGAAATTTGTGTCAATTGGTCCAGCAGACTGGTCCTGGGATTTGTGAAAATAGAACAAGTACAAAAAGAAAGAACTCATGACTAGTGAAATGAAAATCAATTCTTTAATTGGCTTATGAAGAACCAAAAGGTAGAAAATGTAATGAATTACAGTTCATTAAACACCAATGGTGTAAGAAATTTTTTTGGGACTTTCTTAAATATTTTTAAATAAGGACTTTTTTTAGAACGAGAGCGGGGAGATTTCTCCCAACGGAGACGGCACCGCGACCAAGCCAGGTCAATTGTACCCATAAATAAGGACTTGTTGTATTGAAATAATACTTCATTGTAGTAACTACCACTAAATACGTTCATTGAGAATAGATGTGTTTCTTGTCATATGGTGGCTGTTAGGTGTCAATTGACCCCCACCAATTACAACCACATGTACAAGTGATAGGTCACATTCATATAGTGAACCGGTCGCTACCACCAAACCCCTATCACGTTACTACTTTGGTGTCAGCTCCCTTCCCTCTAGGGATAGAACAAGTTTGTGCAAAATCTTATATCATGTCGTGCATAGGGTTGCCATTCGTACTGTTTTTATCAGTACATGTACGGTTTTTTGTTTAAAGTGCTGATTTATGCATTACAAGCAAATCAGTTCGCAAATGTACTGATTTTTTCATTAATGTACTGTTTTTGTACTGTTATTATAAATTAATTTTGTTCAGTATATAGTTTGTCATATTGTAAAATAGAAGAGTTCTAAGTGAAATTGTCTAGCAAACCCCTTTTGAAGCTGTTCTCGGTTAAATTAGACATTGGATGTTTTCGCAAAATTAAAGAGATTCAGCATGTCCTTTTAATTGCAAAATTAAATTAATTATGCTGGTAGATATAGCAGAAAACTACTTTTATTTAATTTTATGTTGACCTATATTCAAAAAATATAATAGAATACAGAAAATAAAATTTTAGTTCACATGTTAGTCACGTTTTTGTAGTCAAATATTAGCTAGGTATGACCGTAGCTTAAGAAAAGACCTGATGCAACAATTAACTCAAAACAGTAAAATATTGTCATTGGCCCTTTTAGTACCAAACTTCAGACATAATGAACTCAAATTTTGCTTTTAATAAAATTAATGTTTCTTTGAAAAATATTAAACCAAGTAGCTAACAAGAATTAAGAATCGAATATTTAAATTTTGTCACTGTTCAAATTATAGAATGAATTCAAGTTTTGTTTTAAAAAACATTAAAGCTTTTTATGTTATTTATATTAAAAAAGTATATGTACTGTTTTTTATAAAATTGTACTGATTTTTTTTCTCTTTTGTACTGATTTGTCTGATTTCAAAACTGGCAACCCTAGTCGTGCATTATGACATCTTTTATGTTAGTCTTTGTAACAAAATTTTAAATTTTTTAGGGTAGTGGTTCTACATTTTGATTCATAGCTCTGACTTTGCTTGATTTTAATTCCAAGCTGCTTAGGATAACTAGAAGCAATTTGACACCAACATTTTTCTAATCTTTTGAGTTTTCGAAAGTAAGCGTGTTTCCAACAGACGGACATGGTTAAATCGGCTAAGAATAACTCAAGAAACCAGGTGTCTTAGATGCATAAAACAGTTTCACACGAAATGCCAAACCTAGTATACCCTGATTTACCACTAGTGGTGGAGGGTATAAAAAGACTTCGAAGTCAAATAAACTGGTACTTATTTGACTTCAAACTCATATACATTTAGCATCAAGGTTAGGGAAGGAGTTGGAGTCGGAGTCGCATTTAAAAAATTTCAGCGTTTAGAGCAGGAGTTTGTACTTTTATCTGACGACTTCACAGCCCTGAATTTAACTATCAAAAAAATAGCTGACAAATTCGAAAGTTTAGGGGGTAAAAATGGGTTAAAACGGGTAGATTCGGTGACCTTACATCTCCAAAACTAAAAGAGATATAAAAAAATTTAATAGTTATCGTTGTTCTTTAGAAAAACACTTAGATAACTTACCGAACTTATTTTAGAGTACGTGTAGAGATTTTTTGGTGTACTTGTTCTGTATTTTTTATTGAACACGTATTGCACTTTTAGCTAACGTCATATGTTTTTTTTAGTGTGTACATAGTAAACATTTAATGCACTTGCTTCTTTTTTTAAATGAAATATTTAAAATAATAAATCTGTATATATTGGTAAGAAAATAAGAAATATAATTTCTTTAATGGTTTGTTCATTTATTGAAAATAAAAAAAATATATATAATTTGAAGTTTGGTTTTACCCAGCCTTTACATATGCACGTAATTACTTGTAAGTAGTTTATATGTATTATCAACGAACATGTCGAAGAAATAGCCGAAAGTCTTGCAAATAGTTTGAGTGAAAACATCTTATGAAAAAAATTTTATTTTTGGGTTTAAAAAACATTATCATGTTAACGTTATCACGAAATAAATTTCATAATTTCTTTTTTATTTTATTTTTGGTCCATCTTGATGAAATCATTATGTTTATTTTTAAAATATGTGAATCCAATATTGCCGTTGTTACCGATATCACAAAATTTCTGAGAAAATATTTTGATTAAAAATTTTTTTAAATGCTTGCAATTTATGTTTAAAATTACCATGAGGATGTGTTGCTGTATAGGAGTGTTTTGTTTTTTTATTTTTATAAATATGTAAAAAGAAAATCAGCTATAAACATAATATTTATTTTACTAAGTACCAGAAAATTTATACAAAAGGCATCCACGGTAACACTGTTTCTTTATTTGTCATTTTACTTGCTGCAAGTGTCAAAAATCTACTTGCAAGCAAATTCTCTTGCAAGTTGGGCTGCAAGTTCGGAAAATGTGATAGTGTTAGTAAAAATGTGTAAGTTTGAGTTTTTCGAACTTGAACTTGCGTGTGTAAACCCCGGGTTATAACAGGAGTGCAAAAATATAAGAAACATGCAAAACTATACTAATGTTTTAATAAAATATAGTATTTATCAGGGTATTTATTCGGTTAACCGATTAATTACTACCCGATTAACTGATCGGTTAATTTAAAATTGGCTATTTTGGCGATGTAGCGAAGTTTTTATTTTATATTATAACACATTTTTTTGTGCTTTTAATTATTTGTTGCGTCTCATATACAAAGGGTATGTGTGTAGAAAATATTTTTTCATAGAAAAGAAGGTGTTTAGTGATCTTTATTTTAAATATGTAGGTGTTTGCTGTCAACAGCTATTTGTTTTACGTATCTTTTTTGTGAATTCAAATCGAACCTATTTTGGAAACTCTATCGTGTTTAAAGTTCATAAAAAAATTTCCTGTTCTATAGCTCATACTTTGAGGACAAACTTCTGCTACCTAAACTACTTTTGAAATCAGTAATCG
Source organism: Pollenia amentaria (assembly GCA_943735925.1). Lineage (NCBI taxonomy): Eukaryota > Metazoa > Arthropoda > Insecta > Diptera > Polleniidae > Pollenia > Pollenia amentaria. The sequence goes on from OX031009.1 coordinate 67,959,935, forward strand.
CTCCGTTCATTTTAAAAAAAATTCAATTGAAAATCTATATCGATTTAAATTTCACGTAATTTCGATTTTAAGAACATGGCCGTAAATGTTTAGTTATTTGTTTCTTTTCATATTTTCTCATATCAATCTTTTAACAAAATTAACCGAAACAATTAAAAATTAAAATAGGACTCTAATGGCGTAATGGAAGATTTTATACGTTTAGAGAAATGCAGGAAAAGGAATGTGTAATTAGATATTCTGTATTATGGGTTGCTTTCGATTTCTCCAACATCAACGAGAAGTGAAAGAATTTGTTCAAGCCAAGTTTTATCAAAACTAAAGAAAAGAATGGCTTAAATCCTAAAAATTTTTTTAAAAGATTATTTTTTAAGGTCTCCTTAACCTATTGAAATAACTGATAAAATTATATTACAGTTTATTTTTTAATTACTACATAATATTTATGTATTAATTAAAAAATATAAATATATTTATGTATTAATTAAAAATAACATATTTATGAATAATTTTTTTGTTTGCTCATTTTAGTTCAAGAATTGTTATGTTTGATATGTATTTTTTTTTACTAAAAAACTTGAAATAATAAAAAATATGTATGCATTATTATTATTGAAATTACGTAATTTATAAAAAAAAACTTTATTAATCGGTTAACCGACCAATTACAAAATTAACCGATTCTTCTCCTTGATATCAAGCGCAATGGCAGACAACACAGAGCGTACTTTCATCATGATTAAACCCGATGGTGTCCAACGTAGACTCGTTGACAAAATCATCGAACGTTTTGAACAAAAGGGGTTTAAACTGGTTGCTATGAAATATATGTGGGCCTCCAAGGACTTGTTGGAGAAACATTACGCCGATTTGTCTGCTCCTCCCGTCTTCCCCGGTTTGGTCAACTACATGAACTCCGGTCCTGTGGTTCCCATGGTGTGGGAGGGTTTGAATGTTGTCAAGACTGGCTGTAAAATGCTGGGCGAAACAAACCCTGCCGATTCTTTGCCAGGTACCATCCGTGGTGATTACTGCATCCAAGTCGGTCGCGACATCATTCGAGGTTCCGATGCTGTTAAATCAGCCAAAAAAGAAATTGCCTTGTGGTTTAATGAGAAAGAACTTGTTGACTGGAAACCCGCTGCTGTTAACTGGGTTTATGAATAAACACTAAAACAGTAAATTAATATGAAAATATGCTATATAGCAGGCATTTTTGTGTTTAGTTATTAAGCAAAAAAGTTCTCAACAATTCCATAAAATACTATAAAAAAAACTTTTTAAAAAACCAAAACCCCGGCTTATTAATCGAGCGGTTAACCGGTTAAAGCAAAAGACCAATTGAATGAATTCCCTAGTATTTATATCAAAACTTACTGCTGGTTAAACAAAGATTTAGATCTAGGTTTATTCGAAGCTTTTTTGACTGCAATGAACATTTCCATTCCTAGCATTATAGCATTTGCAAACATTTTTGCCATGGCATTGTCGTCGTTGTCCAGGAAACAAAGTTTCCAATTGAAATTCCGAATAAAGTCATTGAACTTAACCCAACGTGCTTTTCTGTAAAAACATATTTATCGCATCGTAGCCTGTCGTGAAACGTTGCGAGGTTCGGAGAACGGAAGGTAGGTAGGTAGAAAGGCTGGTGTGAAGCCTCCTTCACACCTTCACCCAGAGACCAATATGGTCCATTGTGATGCCTTGCTTAGATATAGATAGCTGGAAAGTAGGTGAAACAAATAGCGAAAGCATAAGAAAAGATAAAAATGATAGCTAAGAATAGACTATATCTGACCAAACCCGAGAGAAAAACCACTCTCAACACCACTCTCAGCCCTAAGTGCGGCTAACTCCCAGTTTCCTGCAGCGTAGCCAGGCCATCACCATTACGAATCGTATCAGACTCTCGAGTCCACAGCCCGAGACATCCCTTATTTCGCCTAATAATCTGTTGCCCAGCCACCTCAGCCTGCTGCCCTGTAGCCTGGGACAGTGGCACAGAATGTGCTCAACTGTCTCGAACTCCGCTGGGTCCTCACACAACCCGCACATATCCGACAAGTCGGGTCCCATCCTCATCGCCATCCTGCCTATCATGCAGTGGCCCGTGATAATTCCTATCATGGTCCTAACGCAAACCATACTCCTGCTCAGCAGCGACTCCGAATCGGACTTCCTAAGCACCGGGCACAGCGTCCGTGATACCCGGCACACCTTTCGGTTCCCCCAGGACCGATTGGTAGCGCCCAGAATCCATTCCATGATCCTTCCAAACTAGAAGCCTATGGAAGGCCTAACCGCCTCCATAGTTAGGATCCTCCATCTCTGAGCCCTGTCTCACTAACTCATCAGCAACCTCATTGCCGTTTATGTGGCAGTGACACGGCACCCAGCACAATCTCCACACATACCCTCCTAAGGCTCACTCCAGAGCCTTCCTACAACCATCAAATAGCTTGGAGTTCACATGACAGCCCCTTACGGCCATAAGGGCCGCCTGCCTGTCCACATATATACGAACCTCCGAGCCCCTATCAATGTTGTTCCTCATCAGTTCCACGGCCCCCAAGACCCCCAGAAACTCCGCCTGAAAAACACTGCAGTCGTCAGGAAGCCCATATGACATTATGATGTCCAGATCCTCAATGTTGACACCAGTACCCGTGCCTCTCATCTTCGAGCCATCAGTTAAAATAGCAAATCCACTAAATAATCTACTCCCTTCTAGGGAGATTTGGTCAGGTGTGCCCACATAATCCGCGGAGCCGGGTGATCCTAGCCAATAACCACCAGCTTCAATCTCACCAAGGATCCGCGAGTGACCCTGCGTGAAAATCCCCATCAATCCTAACTCCCTCAGTCTAAGAATGCTCCTGGCTGCCATTCCCATCACATACTGCTCAATAGACAGAAGGTGTAGAATTACATCTAGGGCCGCTTGAGGAGTAATTTTCATGGCACATGTCATGCCGATTGAAGCACTCCTCTGAGCCTTAGACAGAAGGTTCCTTCGACTAGCCACTCTCAATAACTCCCACCAAACACAGCATCCATACGTAAGAATGGGTCTAACCACCGAAGTACACAGCTATCCCACTACTGACGGTCGGATCGATGATCTGCAAGCATAGTAGGCATTGAGACCTCTCTGAAGTCTCTCCTGAGTATTCCTTCCCAACGACAGCTTGCTGTCCAGTAAAACTCCTAGATACTTAGTGCTATCAGATAGTCTAAGCTCTACTCCTAGTACCGGCAGGTACTATTTAGTTACTTACTAGTTACTTATAGTAAGTAACTAAATTATAATACTTCTTTAAAAACAACATTTTTTGAAAATACTGGGGAGCACCCCTTTTTTAACATACCCTGTTTTCCATCTACATGCATCACTTTTACCTTAACATAATCTTTTTTTCTCACTCTTGAGAAAGCAACGTACAATTGTCCATGACTAAAAACTGGTTTGGGTAAATATATCCCCACCCTCTCTAACGTTTGATCTTGAGCTTTATTGATGGAAAACGCCAACCCTATAGGAAACTGTCTCCTACGCAAAATAAATGGTAGGTCGGAATGTATGGGAGCCAAATCAATCCTCGGAATAAATGCAGGATTGCCTCTTACAGTGCCGGTTAATATAGTTGCGCGAGGGGGTGCTTTAATACCATGTGAGATATGGCCATGATGGCTTTATCTCTCATTCAATAGGGAGATAAAGCCTTTTTTCATTTGAATGGGTGATAAAGCCATCATGGCCTAAGCTCATATTAGCAATATTAGAAAATGGATTTATCTCTCATTTCAGTTTTGAAGAACTTTTGCATTTTACATTGATTAATCGTTTTCTTATTTTTATTATTACGAGGTAATGATTTTCCCTTTTACGAAATGTTTACATTAGGTGTAAACATTCCGTAAAAGGGAAAATCAATAGTTTTCATTGAAGGAAGAAAATCTAATAATATTATTAATAATAATAACATTCTGTAAGAAAATGTCTTCCCGGAGACACTAAAGTTAAGTATTGAAATCTGGCTTCGCATACTAAAGTTTTTCTGCGTGGCGGCCTGCTGGCGTGCTTACGGGTTTTCTCCTCTAGTAGGACGCGGCAGGTGGCTTCGCTGAATAAAGTTTTCTTAGTTGTTATTTTTAAATGATAACTAAAGATTTTCCCTTTTACAGAATGTTTACACCATGTATAACAATATTCTGAAAAAATATTGCGTTATCTCTCATTTGCGAAAAAAATATGGATATATCTCTCATTTCGCAAAATTTTAAATATGACCTTACCTCTCAATGATTAAACAATAAGGCCATTATGGCTTTATCTCCCAATTCAATTGAGCAATAAAGCCATCATGTCCTTATCTCACATGGTTTTAAAGCACCCCCCTAGTTGCGCATATTAGATTCTGTGACAATTTTGTAACTTGTAGTCTTGTGCCATTGCATAGCCCTCTTTTAAATTCCTCAGAAGCATGATAATGGCTCCCACCTTGACTTGCAACTTATGAGGAGGCATTCCAGATGGCGATAGACTGTTTATGCTATTTGCTCTCCAACGTGTCAACGCTCAAAAATGTAAAACATTCACCCTCTAAAAGACTTAGTACTTCTTCATTAATTTGGCATACTTCATCATTCTTAGGGCATAAAATGGCAAATTTATAATACTGTTCTACACCAGACGGCTTAAAACATTTACCGAAGATATTTTTAACGATTGAGTTTTCAGCCAGCATTTCGTTCTGTCTGCATTTCATTCTGTTTGTCGCGCTCGTTGAAGATAGACGTGTTTTCTAAGCCCGGTATACGGTTAATTTTTTTTTTTTTTTTTATAAAAACGTGAACAAATAAAGTATTAAAAAAAGTAAATAAAAGAAAAAAATACATGTATGTACATACATACATACATAAACATTTTTTATTCTCGGTGTTGATAAACAATAACAAATAAGAAGAGCACAAATGTAAACAGTAAAAAAAAAAAAAAAAAAAAAATTCTTATGATAGAAATGCATATATCACAGTGAGTGTTAACAAAACAAATGCAGAAATAAAAAAAAAGAATCGATGATAGAAAATACCTAACGGCTAAACCTATTACTCGCACGCGATCCCTCTCACCCACTGTATTTAATAATAATGTTGATACACTTACAAATATAAAACCTGCAATCGTTGCCTCAACGGCAAAAGCAATTGTAAAAAGTGGGCATAATAGAAAACGCAGTATCACCTTCTGTGTCTAATAATACGGTTAATTTGAATACAATAAAAAATATTAAACCTGCAAGCGATGCCTCAACGGCAAAAACAATTTTAATAAGTTATAAAAATATTAATCCCAAATCAGGCATAATAGAAAACTCAGTATCACCTTCTGTGTCTAATAATACGGTTGATTTTAATACAATAAAAAATATAAAACCTGCAAGTGATGCAAAGATTACCCCCAAATCAGGCATGATGGAAAACTCAGTATCACAGGTAAAAAGTGGTCAAAAGCCTCAAGTACAAGTTGGAATGGATAGGTACATAACAGTGCTAAAACGGGGTCGCAGCCCAACCTCTTCTGCAGTTGCTTCGGTCCCAAAAGTTTTAAAACAGGGTACATCTGATAGAATAAGTTCTCAAAATCGGGTTGCAATTTTGGAAGAGGAATCCTCGGAAGCACAAAACGTTACCAAATCTTCTAAGCCACCCCAGATATATCTTAGAGAGCAAAACTCAAGTGATTTAATAAAAAATTTGATCTCGGTAATAGGTGAAAATTCTTTTTATGTAGCTGCAATAAAACGTGGTAGTATAAATGAAGCGAAAATACAAGTTAAGCGTGAAGATGATTTTCGTAAAGTAATAACTAAATTAGAAGCACTAAAAAAAAACTTTTATACATACCAACTGAAGAGCAGTAAAGGTCTAGAGGTAGTGGTAAAGGGCATTGATTCATGCGTAGACCCAGGTGAAATAAAAACGTTTTTAGAAGAGAAGGGCTTTAAAATAAAAAACGTAATAAATATTAAAAATAGAGAAAAAATCCCCAGCCACTATTTCGAGTGGAGTTAGAACCCGGCGACGTTAAGCTTAAAAAAACGAAACTCATCCCATTTACAGTCTGAAATATATCCTGTATAGGAAAATAACGATATAGGAGCCGCACAAAAGGAACGGTCCCGTGCAATGTTTAAACTGCCAAGAATTTGGTCACACTAAGGCATACTGTCATCTAACCCCTGTTTGCGTCGTATGTGGAGAATTACATGGTACAGCTCTCTGCGATAAGTCTAAAAACGACCCCAATGTAAAAAAATGTAGCAACTGTGGTGGTATTCACACTGCCAACTATAGAGGATGCCCTGTATACTCTATCGTCAAGCGCTCGGTTGGACCGAAACCTAATCCCCCTCAAATGCAGGCAACAAATCAAGTTTACATTAATGACGTTCAGGTACCGCAGCCTAGTAATAACAGAACATCCTACGCTAACGTCTTAAAATCAAATCATATGCCAATGCAAGGTGAGTTGCCAAATAATGATGAAACTCCAGTTTCTAATTTAAGTCGTCTAGAGAAAACCATGGAAACATTAGTACAAACAGTAAATAACTTTACAAACACAATGGGTAATATGATGCAGGAAATGTTAAGAATGCAATCGATGTTATTGCAAGCTGTACTAAACAAGCCATGAACTGTTTAAAAATTTGCTTTTGGAACGCAAACGGCATCCGCCAACATAAAAATGAACTAGAATACTTTCTTAAAAGTAAACAAATTGATGTAATGATGGTTTCTGAAACTCATTTGACCTCAAGAAATAATTTTAAAATGAATGGTTAAATATTATATGATACCAAGGACCCTCGAGATAGAGCTTGTGGAGGTTCTGCTATTTTGATAAAAGCCCGAATCAAACACTACTTAATGTGTGATCATCGTAAAGATTATCTGCAAGCAACGAACATTTGTGTTGAAAAGCTTAATCGCAACTTTGTACTTTCATCTTTATACTCTCCACCTAGATTTTCAATATCAGAAAGCCAATATTATAAATATTTTAAATCATTAGGATCCTGTTTCCTAGCCGCTGGCGATTACAAAAAAATATTGCTCAGCACTCTTCATCGATGTGTCTCAAGCTTTTGATAAAGTCTGGCATGAAGGTTTACTACTGAAATTCCAGCAAAACTTACCAGCAAACATAAACAAGCTGTTAGAAAGCTACTTAGTCGGTCGTCAATTTATTATTAAAGACGGCGAATTTTTAAGTTCTCCACAGCCAATTAACGCTGGGCCCTCTATTATACTTAATTTATAATTCGGACTTGCCAACAAACAGCTACACCCATACCTCAACATTTGCGGACGACACAGCTTTTCTAAGCGTACACGCAAACTGTCAAGAAGCATCTCGTTACCTACAGGATCATATATTTGAACTATAAATGTGGTTAAAAAAATGGAGGATAAAGATCAATGAGCAAAAATGCGCACATATAACATTCACATTGCGTCGGGAAACATGCCCCCTATTAAAATAAATAATACCCCAACACTCGCATGTAAAATACCTCGGTATACATCTAGATCGGCGTTTAACGTGGAAATGGCATATAGAAGCTAAATTAACTCAAATGATACTAAAAGCAATCCCAATTAATTGGCTTATTGAACTCAATCTTAAAGCCAATTTGGTGCTACGGTATTCAGTTATGGGGCTCTGCCTCGGCTTCTAACATCGAAAAAATTAAGAGGCGCCAAAATAAACTTCTTCGAATAATCACAGCCGCCCCCTGGTACGTCAAAAACTCAAATATCCACAAGGATCTCAATGTGCCATTAGTAAAAACTATGATAACGAAATATGCAGTAAAATATTTAAAAAGGCTGGAACTGCACCCAAATTCATTAGCTAGAAATATTTTAAATTATGGCGTCCACACTCGCTTAAGAAGAAGAGACACTGCAGCACTCACCCAATCAGATGAGCGATAAACACCTACATATGTGAACAGATACCGTGATGACGAAATCTTTTTTGTTTGGCACTGGCAGGACATAAATCAAATATTAGGATAAGATTTGATTAATTATTGTTAGTTCATATTTAATATATGAAGATTCAATAAACAAATACTGAAAAAAAAATAAAACAAAAAAATTTCGTTTGGTAATGCAATAATGTTCTCTCCAAATTCCGATTTTTAAAAGCCAATCGCTGTAAATATTATCCACTGCACGAATATTGACTTTAAGTTGTAAAATTTTAAAGTTGGACCAAAGATTAGAAAACTTAATACATGATTCGATAATGGCCGTCCTGTGAGCATGTGGTACCACTGGTAAACATTGGCGAAAATCTCCTCCAAGAAGCACAACTTTACCACCAAAAGGCTTGTTATTTTTCATCAATGTTTTAAGCAACTTATCAATAGCATTTAATGCATAGGTAGGTGCCATTGTTGCCTCATCCCAAATGATTAACCTAGCCTTTCTTATCTGATTTGCAGTTGATGTTTCCGTCAATGGTACTGGTAGCTTGAACTGAGAATGATATGTGCGGCCCCCTTTTAGAAGATTCGCTGCAATTCCTGTCGATGCAACTGGTAATAAAATATCACCCTTTCCTCGAACTGCGCATAATAAAGTTTTGTACAAATAAGTTTTCCCACTTCCACCCGGTCCATCAAGAAAGATAACTGTGCTGTGTTGACGATTGAATATTGCATCAATGATGGTTTGAAATGCATTTCTTTGCTCAACATTTAGAAAAAATTAAAGCCTGGATCCTTCCATCTTTTCTTGTGATGTACTAAAAATATCTTGCATGTCGTTCGGAAGATTTTCGGAAGGTTTCTTTAAACCGAAGTTTGTGCATGTCTTTCCATGCAAAATAAAAATATTTTGTACTTGTTGTAGGGCAAAATGTTCGCAAGTCTCACAATTTCGTGCTTGACATTTGTGTCGGCGATCAAAATCTTCAACAAAGTATTGAAGGTATTAATCCCAAGGTTTTCCTGTAAGTGCAGGACTTCCAAATACACATATGTAAGCGAAAAGCTGTCTGAGTGCAACTGGCATGCTCATTGATATTGCCTCTTCAAGAGTCAACTCCCAAACTGAATCGTCTTCTAAGAGGCCAAAAGCCAGTGCAGCTTCTCTGAAACTGGAGTGCGTTATCCCAGTTATAGTTTTTAAATCATTATAGACCAGCGCACCGGGAATATGCAACAGTAGTAACCTGAGATGGTACCTCTCACCTTCAGATACACTAACAGTGTACATGCGCCCGATTATACCTCCGTCTCTCGTTCTTTGTTTCCAACCACGTTTCTTATTAAATACATAATGTTCTGGGATTTCGGTATAGTAAAATTTTCTAGCATTAATATCTTTTTCATTGAGACAAAACCATGCAATGAGAGTTGAGTTTGAAAGGGAAATACTATTGACTGCTTGATCAACGTTGTTTGGTCTAAAATAAACAATTTGGTGGTACGGTAAATGTATTGCCAGCCGAATTATTGCATTTGACTGGTCGTGCATTGGTTTTGCCAAGATTCCCCATGCAGCCTCTGGAGCGCTTACATATCTTGTGTCTATAAACGTCCTGATTTCATCATGTATTAAAGAACCTTGCTCCGTAATTTCAACATTAGCACAGTCATAACCCTTATACGCGTACTTAAAAAGGTATTTGACGCTTTTAACAGAGGCACATACTTCTACGTTAATATGGTAATTATATTTTAAACTCAAAAATGGATTATATGGCACAATCCACTGATTTGTTACCTTAAATCCTGAAGCAGTTTTGTAAGAGACAGAATTTTTACGCCTGTATCTGGGATACCCATCAAGATTATATACAGTTTCCTCTTGAAATTGTTTTGGGAAACCTTTTGAGCACTTTCCATCTTCCATGCAGGGAGAATTCATATTATTGTCTCCGCAAGGCCCATGTACCATATGCTTTAGAACAATGCTATGGAGCCTAGGATAATCTTCGGGATTGGGTATCTCTGCTGAAACAATGGTATCAATAACATCCCTATCGCGAGGTTTATCGTCCTCAGACAACATTATAAGCATGAGGGAAACCTCTTTTTTGGAATTCAATGACATGGATTTTGGCAACAACTTTACCGAATATATATCCTTTACAAATGTTCGTAAGCAGTTCAGTAAGTTTTATATGAAAAACACGTGCTATTAAATCAGGTCGATCTGTTTCATACTATTCCATATTTTCCGTTATTTCTCACCACTTAGGATAACATGTCATGGTTAAGAAAATATCCGTCTTACCAAACTTTCGTACGATTGTCTTTGCATCTTGATAGTTTTGCTGCATATTTCTTGGGTTCCCTATGAAAGAGGACGGTAATATAATGACTTACCAGCAACGGAACCGTACTCTGCAGCTCAAAAAATCCATAAGGCCTTGATAACTTTCAGCACGGAGCTCTTTTAGGTGTTCTTTTAACCAATGAAGACGGTTGGATTCCATTTTGACGTAAGAATCTACAAAGAAGTGTTGCGTTAGTTTTCCTACGCTCAAAAATGAATTAAAATCTCCACGCACGGCAATCCGATAACTGTAGTTACCCATCTGAGAAACCCGTGTTCTTTTGGTAGTGGATATATTTTGTTTTAACGATATATCTGGGTGCCATCCAGACTCTCCAAATGGAAAAAGTATTGGATATGTCATAGGCTCTAAACTTGGATGAAGTATACTGATACGTTTAGTACTGGTACCTTTTGGGTCTGATGGATCTGGCCTCAAATGTATAAGAAGATCTCGTTCAAATAGAGGTTCACCCTCTGTGCTCTGAAATATTGCAGCTACTTCGTTGACTCTCTGTGCATTATATCTTCTGTTATCAAGAGATCTGTCGTGCTTTACTGCCATTGAAACTAACGGTACTCGGACCTCTCTTTGTCTGGCTTCAGCTTCTACATTCTTCTCCACTTCATACAACACTTTGTGTGCCTTTGCCAATGGATTGTGTTGGTTAAAGAAGTTACTTAACATTTTCATAACAGATTTAATGCATCCAGTGTTTCCAGAATTCTTCATACGCTCTTTAGTCGCTTCATCAGGATCAAGAATGTACAGTTAAGCGTATTTTCTTTTGTCTCCGGGTACAGGATGAAGAGTTAATGCCCTATGGTAAATTTGACCATGAATGCGGAAACAATATGGACCGTATCCTGGCGGGGCTTTAATTCTTGCACCCAATGACGCAAATGAAAATGCACTGTTAAAGGATCGAATATGTTTCAAGAAGTTTTTCGATTGCCCGTGTTTTCGGGTTATTAAATCCTTCAAAATGGCAGGATAAGGTTGAGATGATAAGGATGTAAGGTCAACTTTTCCTTTCTGACAACAGTTTGAAAATTTTCCATCTGGTGCCTTTTCCTTATGAAAATGTTTTGCTGCACAAATGGAACATTCAACAGTCATACCTCCAGAGTAATGATCCTCAATAGAATCTTCTTTTCCCTTTTGTTGTCTGCCATTCTTGCAACTCTGCAAAATATTAAAATGTTGAACATGTCTTTTATGAGGCAACACTACGTTGCTTTCATCCTCGTGCAGTCGTTTATTTGCCATTCTTTTTCTGCTTTCTTCTAATCTCCTTTTTTTCGCACAAACTGGTTCAACATGTCTTTCAGCTGCTTTTCGGCTTGCATCCTCCTTTAACCTTTCTCTGTTTTGCTCATCTGTTTCATTTAGTTTTTGAGCTCCCTTTCTCTTTCTGTTCTCCTCTAACCTCTTACTTTTCCGCAAACCGCATTCAGTAAGTCCTTGGGAAGTTTTCTCTTTTTGTCGTTGTTCAACCGTGCTTTTTTATCTCTAAAGTTTACCATATTTTTGAAATGAAATTTCTGTCTCTCCCTTCCTTTTTCTTTCACTTTACAAACAAATCTTGAAAATCAAAACAAAAACCCAATATTCTAGTTAGTAATTATGTATGTGATACAATAAGATTATCTTTACTTTTCAACAGCAGTATTAAAATCTGATTCCACTATGATTTCTGGCAGAGAAAGTACTTTCAGTATAACAAATTTTATGTTGAAATATATATATATATAAAATTGTAACGTTACTGACTCATTGACTGATTCATCATCGCACAGCCTAAGCGCCTAAAGCTAAAAACTTAAAAGTTGGAGCGGAGGTTGGTCTCTCCCCAAATCGATCCACTAAGACGGGATTTTTGGAAATTCGAATGTTCAGGGGGTAAAAAGGGTAAATTCGGTAACCTGATATCTCCAAAACTAAAAGAGATACAACAAAAATTAAATACTTATCGTTGTTCTTAAGAAAAATAAGCGGACAGGTATCTGGTACTTTTTTGAAATTCGGCCCTTTTAAGGAGTAAACGGGTAAAACATGTATTTTACTACTTTTTTGTCACCCCATCTATCTTTTAAACCAATAAACATAGAAATAAAGGTTATATCACATTCGAAGCTTATGTAAAAAATACAAATACGAATTTGGTACTTTTTCGAAATTCGAACGTTTAAGGGGTGAAAATTGTAACTATTTTTGGTACTTTTTTTACAAAATATTTTTCTCCATTCATTGACATATACGTACTAAATTATGGGCTCCCAATATAATATTGAAGTTTTTAATACATCAATAGGGAGAAAAAAAAGTACCAAAAAGGGAAAATACAATAAATTTATTTTCTTTCTTTAGCTTTTTGGTTTTACAACTGGTACTTTTTTAATTATCGTTAATATTGAACCTAGAAACATAAAATTAAACATGCAAGTTCATGAGTGAATGCGAATCTGTAAGAGTGATTTTTTGGTAATTTTTCGTTCTCTACCTGGCACTTTTTGAATTTCGGTAAATAGTGGACCTAGAAATTTAAAAAAAAAAGTTAAAACCTTGAAACATAAGCTTTGGCATATAAATATGTCCACGAAAGAAAGTGAGACACTAACGAAGTAGCGGGTTAAATGCTAGTCGAAAATATTAAAATTCTTTAAAAAATACATAATGCAAAATTGAGGGTTTTGTGATGAAATAAGCCACATGTATAGCCCGGAGACTTAGGAATCTGACAATGCTATGATCTTCCTCAGACAGAGGACTTTAAATATAAAAAGTGTCATTAGGAAATCGCAAAAGTTTCCTGCAAAAAATATAAGAAAAAGTGAATGGTTTATTCAATGACCACGCCCACCGCCCACAGACCGAAAATCCAAAATCGTGCTCCGTCTTGCACCAGTGGAGCAAATGAGCTTTAGGTATGCCAAATTTCATCTTTCTGCGACGTCAGACGGCCTCAGAAAGCCGCATAAAGAGAACCGGACATACATCCGGACAAACAACGAAATTATATATATAGACTAGTCACAAACCTGTCCCTGCCAGGCATAAAAATCTTTTAGATAATAACTAACATAGTAACGCTTATAAAAGAAATTAAACAAAAAATTATTATTCAATGTTTTAATACATTTAATAGGTATATGAAGAAAAAATATGTAAAAAATAACAATAAGTAATATATGTAAAAAATAACAATAAGTAAGTTACTAAATTATAATACTTCTTTAAAAACTACATTTTTTTAAAATACTGGGAAGCACCCCTTTTTTAACATACCCTGTTTTCCATCTACATGCATCACTTTTACCTTAACATAATCTTTTTTCTCGCTCTTGAGAAAGCAACGTACAATTGTCCATGACTAAAAACTGGTTTGGGTAAATATATCCCCACCCTCTCTAACGTTTGACCTTGAGCTTTATTGATGCTGATGGAAAACGCCAACCCTTTAGGAAACTGTCTCCTACTCAAAATAAATGGTAGGTCGGAATTTATGGGAGCCAAATCAATCCTCGGAATAAAATAAGGATTGCCTTTTGCAGTGCCGGTTAATATAGTTGCGCATATTAGATTCTGTGACAATTTTGTAACTTGTAGTCTTGTGCCATTGCATAGCCCTCTTTTAAATTCCTCAGAAGCATGATAATGGCTCCCACCTTGACTTGCAACTTATGAGGAGGCATTCCAGATGGCGATAGACTGTTTAAAAACTCCATCGGATAGTTTTCCCGTTCAGCTATGCTATTGCGCTCCACCGTGTCAACGCTCAAAAATGTAAAACATTCACCCTCTAAAGACTTAGTACTTCTTCATTAATTTGGCATACTTCATCATTCTTGGGGCATAAAATGGCAAATTTACAATACTGTTCTACATCAGATGGTTTTAAACATTTACCGAGGATATTTTTAACGATTGAGTTTTCAGCCTGCATTTCGTTTGGTAATGCAATAATGTCCTCTCCAAATTCCGAACTGAGTTCACCATTCCCCATTTTTAAAAGCCAATCTCTGTAAATATTATCCACTGCACGAATATTGACTTTAAGTTGTAAAATTTTAAAGTTGGACCAAAGATTAGAAAACTTAATACATGATTCGATAATGGCTGTCCTGTGAGCATGTGGTACCACTGGTAAACATTGGCGAAAATCTCCTCCAAGAAGCTCAACTTTACGTCCAAAAGGCTTGTTATTTTTCATCAATGTTTTAAGCAACTTATCAATAGCATTTAATGCATAGGTAGGTGCCATTGTTGCCTCATCCCAAATGTTTAACCTAGCCTTTCTTATCTGCTTTGCAGTTGATGTTTCTGTCAATGGTACTGGTAGCTTGAACTGAGAATGATATGTGCGGCCCCCTTTTAGAAGATTCGCTGCAATTCCTGTCGATGCAACTGGTAATAAAATATCACCCTTTCCTCGAACTACGCATAATAAAGTTTTGTACAAATAAGTTTTCCCACTTCCACCCAGTCCATCAAGAAAGATAACTGTGCTGTGTTGACGATTGTATATTGCATCAATGATGGTTTGAAATCCATTTCTTTGCTCAACATTTAGAAAAGATTGAAGCCTGGATTCTTCCATTTTTTCTTGTGATGTACTAAAAATATCTTGCATGTCGTTCGGAAGATTTTCGGAAGGTTTCTTTAAACCAAAGTTTGTGCATGCCTTTCCATGCAAAATAAAAATATTTTGTACTTGTTGTAGGGCAAAATGTTCGCAAGTCTCACAATTTCGTGCTTGACATTTGTGTCGGCGAACAAAATCTTCAACAAAGTGTTGAAGGTATTAATCCCAAGGTTTTCCTGTAAGTGCAGGACTTCCAAATACACATATGTAAGCGAAAAGCTGTCTGAGTGCAACTGGCATGCTCATTGATATTGCCTCTTCAAGAGTCAACTCCCAAACTGAATCGTCTTCTAAGAGGCCAAAAGCCAGTGCAGCTTCTCTGAAACTGGAGTGCGTTATCCCAGTTATAGTTTTTAAATCATTATAGACCAGCGCACCGGGAATATGCAACAGTAGTAACCTGAGATGGTACCTCTCACCTTCAGATACACTAACAGTGTACATGCGCCCGAATATACCTCCGTCTCTCGTTCTTTGTTTCCAACCACGTTTCTTATTAAATACATAATGTTCTGGGATTTCGGTATAGTAAAATTTTCTAGCATTAATATCTATTTCATTGAGACAAAACCATGCAATGAGAGTTGAGTTTGAAAGGGAAAAACTATTGACTGCTTGATCAACGTTGTTTGGTCTAAAATAAACAATTTGGTGGTACGGTAAATGTATTGCCAGCCGAATTATTGCATTTGACTGGTCGTGCATTGGTTTTGCCAAGATTCCCCATGCAGCCTCTGGAGCGCTTACATATCTTGTGTCTATAAACGTCCTGATTTCATCATGTATTAAAGAACCTTGCTCCGTAATTTCAACATTAGCACAGTCATAACCCTTATAGACGTACTTAAAAAGGTATTTGACGCTTTTAACAGAGGCACATACTTCTACGTTAATATGGTAATTATATTTTCAACTCAAAAATGGATTATATGGCACATCCATTGATTTGTTACCTCAAATCCTGAAGCAGTTTTGTAAGAGACATCAGAATTTTTACGCCTGTATCTGGGAAACCCATCAAGATTACATACAGTTTCCTCTTGAAATTGTTTTGGGAAACCTTTTGAGCACTTTCCATCTTCCATGCAGGGAGAATTCATATTATTGTCTCCGCAAGGCCCATGTACCATATGCTTTAGAACAATGCTATGGAGCCTAGGATAATCTTCGGGATTGGGTATCTCTGCTGAAACAATGGTATCAATAACATCCCTATCGCGAGGTTTATCGTCCTCAGACAACATTATAAGCATGAGGGAAACCTCTTTTTTGGAATTCAATGACATGGATTTTGGCAACAACTTTACCGAATATATGTCTTTTACAAATGTTCGTAAGCAGTTCAGTAAGTTTTATATGAAAAACACGTGCTATTAAATCAGGTCGATCTGTTTGATACTATTCCATATTTTCCGTTATTTCTCACCACTTAGGATAACATGTCATGGTTAAGAAAATATCCGGCTTACCAAACTTTCGTACGATTGTCTTTGCATCTTGATAGTTTTGCTGCATATTTCTTGGGTTCCCTATGAAAGAGGACGGTAATATAATGACTTACCAGCAACGGAACCATCCTCAGCAGCTCAAAAAATCCATAAGGCCTTGATAACTTTCAGCACGGAGCTCTTTTTGGTGTTCTTTTAACCAATGAAGACGGTTGGATTCCATTTTGACGTAAGAATCTACATAGAAGTGTTGCGTTAGTTTTCCTACGCTCAAAAATGAATTAAAATCTCCACGCACGGCAATCCGATAACTGTAGTAACCCATCTGAGAAACCCGTGTTCTTTTGGTAGTGGATATATTTGGTTTTAACGGTATATCTGGGTGCCATCCATACTCTCTAAATGGAAATAGTATTGGATATGTCATAGGCTCTAAACTTGGATGAAGTATACTGATACGTTTAGTACTGGTACCTTTTGGGTGTGATGGATCTGGCCTCAAATGTATAAGAAGATCTCGTTCAAATAGAGGTTCACCGTCTGTGCTCTGAAATATTGCAGCTACTTCGTTGACTCTCTTTTCGATTCTGACAACAGTTTGAAAATTTTCCATCTGGTGCCTTTTCCTTATGAAAATGTTTTGCTGCACAAATGGAACATTCAACAGTCATACCTCCAGAGTAATGATCCTCAATAGAATCTTCTTTTCCCTTTTGTTGTCTGCCATTCTTGCAACTCTGCAAAATATTAAAATGTTGAACATGTCTTTTAGGAGGCAACACTACGTTGCTTTCATCCTCGTGCAGTCGTTTATTTGCCATTATTTTTCTGCTTTCTTCTAATCTCCTTCTTTTCGCACAAACTGGTTCAACATGTCTTTCAGCTGCTTTTCGGCTTGCATTCTCCTTTAACCTTTCCCTGTTTTGGTCATCTGTTTCATTTAGTTTTTGAGCTCCCTTTCTCTTTCTGTTCTCCTCTAACCTCTTACTTTTCCGCAAACCGCATTCAGTAAGTCCTTGGGAAGTTTTCTCTTTTTGTCGTTGTTCAACCGTGCTATTTTATCTCTAAAGTTTTCCATATTTTTAAAATGAAATTTCTTTCTCTCCCTTTCTTTTTCTTTCACTTTACAAACAAATCTTGAAAATCAAAACAAAAACCCAATATTCTAGTTAGTAATTATGTATGTGATACAATAAGATTATCTCTACTTTTCAACAGCAGTATTAAAATCTGATTCCACTATGATTTCTGGCAGAGAAAGTACTTTCAGTATAACAAATTTTATGTTGAAATATCTATATATATAAAATTGTAACGTTACTGACTCACTGACTGATTCATCATCGCACAGCCTAAGCGCCTAAAGCTAAAAACTTGAAATTTGGAGCGGAGGTTGGTCTCTCCCCAAATCGATCCACTAAGACGGGATTTTTGGAAATTCGAATGTTCAGGGGGTAAAAAGGGTAAATTCGGTAACCTGATATCTCCAAAACTAAAAGAGATACAACAAAAATGTAATACTTATCGTTGTTCTTAAGAAAAATAAGCGGCCAGGTGTCTGGTACTTTTTTGAAATTCGGCCCTTTTAGGGAGTAAACGGGTAAAACATGTATTTTACTACTTTTTTGTTAACCCATCTATCTTTTAAACCATCTTTTAAACATAGAAATAAAGGTTATATCACATTCGAAACTTATCTATAAAATACAAATACGAATTTGGTACTTTTTCGAAATTCGAACGTTTAAGGGGTGAAAATCGTAACTATTTTTGGTACTTTTTTTTACAAAATATTTTTCTCCATTCTCCCACTACAATATTGAAGTTTTTAATACATCTGTTTTTCCTTAATATTTTTTTAAGGAGTTTTAAATTTAATATTTAATAATTTTTTAGGGGTTGTTTTTAAAACTCTCAAAAACATAAAATCGCACTCGAAAATAATACACTACCGGTCACTTTCAATAATAATACAGAATTAAACTTTATTTTAAAAATGGTTCTTTACAATTTGCCAATATAACAGTTGGGAAATAATTTCCCAAGCTGTTTGACGTTAAAATTTAGATTTTAAGTTAACAGTGGTTTAAAATGATTAATTCATTAAAAAAAAATTCAAAATTAAATAGAACAAAATTCAAAGCAGAAAAAAAATAAAAAAATAAAATTCAAAAAACTGTTCTGGCGAAACACCGGCCCCATTGAAGGACCTGCAGTCTTCAATCAATTGGAATCAGCGCCAATTTGTAAATCGCCCTCTTCAAAAGCCCGTTCTTAGTCTTCACTAACGCCACTCTCACTTTGCCGTCTGCGCCTGGGGTTACCTCCTGAACTCGGCCGGTCAGCCACTGCATGGGTGGCATGTTGTCCTCGTGAACGACGACGAGCTTGCCGACGTCGAGATCTGGCTCTTCTTCTGCCCATTTGGTTTTGGCTTGGAGGCTGCGGACGTAGTCTCTCTCCCAAGACTGCCAAAACGTCTGCTTGAGAGCGCAGGTAAGCCGCAATCTCTTGCAGAACCTCAGCCTGTCCACTTCGTCTCGAGGCCATTCTACTGGCAGCGCTAGTAGGTTCTCGCCGATAAGCAGATGCCCTGGAGTCAACGCTTCGCCGTCGTTCGGGTCGTTGCTGACTGGAGCGATTGGCCTGGAGTTCAATACTGCCTCTACTTGTACTAGGACTGTCTGCATTTCTTCTTGGTTTAGTACCACCGTGCCCACAGTTTTGACGAGCAGTCCCTTGGCAGATTTGACGGCTGCTTCCCACAGGCCGCCGAAATGTAGAGCCCGCGGCGGAATGAACACAAAGTTGACCCCTCTGTTGGCAGCAAACTCTTGTAGCTCTCCGGCACTGGTGTCCATCGCTTCTCGTAGCTTCTGCAGCTCTCTGCTGGCACCGACAAAATTGGTTGCGTTGTCGCAGTAAACACGCTCTGGGAGCCCACGTCTGCCGATGAACCTTTGAAGACAGAGAATAAAAGAATTGGAAGAGAGATCAGAAACCAGTTCAATATGTACAGCCTTTGAAGTAAAACACACAAATATAGCTATATACATTTTAACGGGTGGACGGCCACGAATTTTCAGCGTTATATTAACTGGGCCGCAAAAATCTACACCATACACTTTAAATGGGCGTAGAGCTCTCACCCTATCGGCAGGCAAATTCCCCATTATCTGATTCATTAACTTTGGTTTATAGAGAAAGCAATAAAGGCACTTGCGAACTACTTTTGAACATTCTTCGCGAGCATTTATTAGCCAAATTTTGTCTCGCAAAATGGCTACTAGCGCCTTAGCTCCAGCATGACAGTTTTCTAAATGTAAGTGTCGCAAATAAAGTGCCATAAAATGAGATTTTCTTTTCATTAAAAGGGGAAATTTTGCGTCATATGCAATTGGTGCATTTAGCAATCTGCCGCCGACCCTAAGTAATGAAAATGAGCGATGTTCGTCTTTAAATTGATGGACAAATGGATTCAATTTTTGTAAATTAGAAGGCAAAACTTGTGATTTGCTTAACTTTCTCAACTCTTCGGTGTATTCCAATTTTGGATTATATTCAATAAGCTGAAGAAAAGTCCAATTAATTTCTTTCGCTGTAGGTATACCCAAATTGCGGCATTTATTTCCACGAGCGATATCGAGAAAACGAAAAACATAAGTGAATACTCGAATCATTTTAGTATATGATGAATATTTTTCAATCACTTTTAATATATAGTTGTTTTCATTTTCCTCTACAGCAAAAAACACGTTAGTTTTCCTCTTCTCAAGCGATTCTTGTTCGACTGACAATTCTACATGTTTGTTAACGGGCCACTTGTCACCTTCATTAAGTAAAAATCTTGGGCCGTCGAACCAAATAGAATCAACTAACTCATCAACATTACATCCTCTAGAAACAATATCAGCTGGATTTTCCTTAGTTGGAACATGACGCCAAGTGATATTTGTGGATAGATCTTGAATTTCCGAAACTCGATTTGATACGAATATCGCTAGAATCGATGGATGAGTTTGAATCCAGTGCAATGTTATTTCTGAATCCGTCCAAAATGTTATATTTTCTATCTCAAACGAAATCATAGGTTTTAGCTTAGACCATAACTTGGCTAGCAAATGCGCTGCACATAACTCAAGTCTGGGAAGTGACTTTGTCTTCAGAGGAGCAACTTTCGATTTAGCCGTTAGTAATCGGCATGAAATTTTAGCAGAAGCTCTACTCCGGATATATATGCAGCAGCCATACGCACGCATAGAAGCATCAGAAAACCCATGAATTTGACATTTATTTTTAGTATTGGTTAAAACATATCTCGGGATCTCTAAAGTATCAATTTTTAATAAATTAGACTTGAAATTCAACCAAGAAGTATCCAGACGTGTAGGGATTGATTCATCCCAATCTAGCTTTATTAGCCATAGTTCTTGCAGAAGAACCTTCGCCTTAAAAACCAATGGGCACAAAAGTCCGAACGGATCGAATAGCCTAGCCGAAACGGATAATATATTCCGTTTTGTTGCCCTTAAATTCAGAAATGAATCATCCAAGTGGTATTTAAATACATCACTCTTCGGACGCCAATAAGTGCCTAATGTCTTCGTGAGATCCGGATCTATTTGAACAGACTTTTCCGTCATTACGAGATCAGTTTGACCGACATGATTTGAAAACCTTTTAGTTAGGTTGAATCCTGCCGATTGTAATATTTTAGTGACTTGAGATCTAATTACACCAAGCTCTTCTATTGCATCGGCGCCAGTTAATAAATCATCGACGTAGAAGTCTGTTTTTATTACGTTAGACCCGATAGGTAACGTTTTTTCAAACAGTTCACTTAAATACGAAAGGCATCGTATTGCCAAAAACGGAGCCGATGAGGTGCCATAAGTCACTGTGTTCAACTTGTATATTTCAATATTTTTCGATTGATTTTCTCGCCATAATACTAATTGGAAATTTCTGTCGGCCTCGTCAATTATAACTTGACGGTACATTTTTTCAATGTCAGCCGTTATGGCGTATTTATGCATTCGAAAACGAATAAGCGTAGAATATAATTCCTCTTGAATCGTAGGACCGATCATTAGTAGATCATTAAGAGAAATCTGAGTTGACGTTTTACAAGAAGCATCGAAAACTACCCTTAGTTTGGTAGTAGAACTCTGTGGACGTAATACACATTGATGCGGAATAAAATAATGTGGTGTATTGGGGATTTTGTTATCTGTAATAGACATATGACCCAAGTTAATGTATTCCTTCATAAAGGAGTTATACATCTCTTTCATTTGTGGTTCTTTTGACAGTCTACGTTCTAATGATAAAAATCGTCTTTTTGCTGTTTCAAATGAAAGACCCAAAGTATTAGGATTCGCTTTGAAAGGTAGCGCCACTTTAAATTTTCCTGAGGGTAGTCGTTGAATAGAATTCAGAAAACTTTCTTCGCATTTTTGATGCTCTACCGAAAGAATATTTGCCCCTTTAGGCATTTCTTCTAACTCCCAGAATCTACGGACCACTAAGTCAAGTGAATCTTCCTCTTTTTCTTTCAGTGTACTTAAATGGCATACATTATTGTCAGTATTTCTTGGCTCCTTATATTTTCCCGAAACAATCCATCCTAGAAGAGTTTTCTGAAGTGTCGGACTGTTAGGATTCTGTTTAATTTGACCAACGCATAATAACTCAAAGAAGATCTCAGCGCCGATCAACATATCTATTTTCTGCGGTTTATTAAAATATGGATCAGCTAATTCTATATTAGAAGGCAAGTTCCAACCATTTGTCGAAATTTTATGATCTGGTTGATAATTTGAAATCGATCGAAGAATCCAGAATTCTGACGAAAATTCATGCGAATTCATTCGAGATCTTATTGTTGCCTGTAGCTTAAATTTGGCGGAAGAATTAGTTCTACCTATACCAAGTAAACTGAGATTTCTTTCTTCTTTTCGGAGTTGTAGCCGCTGAGATAGTTCCTCAGTTACAAAGTTTATTTGTGAACCGGAGTCCAATAAGGCCCTAGCCAAAACATATTGACCAGATTTATTTCTAATGTTAACCAATGCGGTCGCCAAAATAACATTGTCTTTGTTTGAAGACGAATGATTAACAGAAGCCCTCGAAGTTGAAGGTCTATCAGGATCAGAACTACTTTCACGTACTGGCTGTGCATTATTTGCAGCATAAACGTGTAGTAACGTGTGATGTGAGCGACTACAAACTCGACACTTTGACGATTTACATTTCGTCACAGTATGACCTTTCTTTAAACAATTAATACAGGCAGGAACGCCCTTAACAAAGTCAAATCTTTGTTGTACAGGCACTGCTGAGAATGAAGGACAATTAGATAAACAATGTTGAGCAGATGCACAAAACAAACATTTTACTGCCTCTTGTTGAGTATTAGATTGGCTAACAAATGAAGACTTGGATTTATTTTTAGAAAACGTTTCATTTTTCTTTGCAAAATTGTAAGTAGGCTTCAATCTTGAACTTGAAGCCTCTTCAGCAGAAATATGCTGGTACCTTTTGTTTAAAGCTGCTTCGCAATCACTCCATAGGGGCAACTTTTCGTAATCAAGTTGCTCTTCCCATTTTGATCTAGTGCTCGGATCTACTTTTGTCATTACTAAGTGAATTATTATCGCGTTAGTAATTGCTTTGTCGTCGCCAATTGACAAAAGTGACCCATATATGGCCGAAACCGTATCGATCATGCACCTCAAGGCTGTTGCCGATGGTTTAGACATTTGCGGTAAGTCAAATAATTTAGTGATATTATCGAAAAATATCAGACAGGGATTGTCATAAACTCTTTTTAAAGTTTGCAACGCCTTGGAATAATTTTGCTCACTTATTTGATAGGCTTTAACTGTGCCTAGAGCTTCATCTGACATGAAAACATGAGTGGTATCACTATCAACCAAACTCTCGAATAAACTTATAAAGTTTTTATATTCGGAATATTTTCCGCTGAATTTCGGCAACTTCATGTTTGGAAGTCGGTTCTGATGAGGCTGGAAACCTAAAGTGGTTTCTGCAAAACTGTTTTGCCTTGGCGTTAAATACCCCAAAAGCATACTCTTAGTGGAAACGCATAAGTTTTCCAGATCGGACCTTTCATCATTTGATGGATCTAAAATATCTATCTCTGACTGGATATCCATAGCGTCCTCAATATATGAATTTAAAATTTCTAACCTACACTGCAACTCATTCTGATTAAACGAAATCGTTTTTTCTTTAATCGAACGCCTTATTCTTGCCACGTTGCCTAATATTGTGTTTTTCTGTTGGTATAAACTCTCAAGACTAGGAGCGGAACCTTTTTGCTTCTTAGCGCCTGCCATAATGTAATCGAGAATTATTTGATCAACAACAGAATAAATAGGAAACAAAGTTAAACTTTAATACACTTTTTTCTAAAAATTTCTGGAAGGATCTCAAGGAACTTTAGGCGTATTGTCGTATTGACACGATAAATTAATACAAAAACTTTCCGAGATCAACTTACTGTCTCAATGCTATTGCAGAA
The DNA here is from genome assembly GCA_943735925.1 of Pollenia amentaria. Taxonomy (NCBI): domain Eukaryota; kingdom Metazoa; phylum Arthropoda; class Insecta; order Diptera; family Polleniidae; genus Pollenia; species Pollenia amentaria. The sequence continues at coordinate 67,983,934 of OX031009.1, forward strand.
ACAACTTATTAATAGTTCAGAAATTTTTAGGTTTCAACTATTTTTAATTTATAAATTTTTTGCGGTTAAACTGCAATAATTGTAGGGAAACTTTCTAATTAATTTTAAAAAACAAATTGTTCGCTGGGTTGTGAAGAGTGATTTTAATAATTTTTCTCGATTCACAACAATTTTTAGAAATTTTTTGTTAAATAAATATATTTTGTTACTGGCTTTAAAATTATCACCAAAATGTTTGCTGGGTTGCACCGCAGACAAAAAAAGAAAAAGTAACAAACAAAAGACACAGATATATTTATGTATTGATGTGGGTTGTAAAGACAAGCAATTAGAATTTCAATAATTTATCTTTGTCTTTCTATTTTTCACTAGCTTACCACAGCCTCTTGAATCTTAATTCACTCGCGATCACTTTGATAAATGTCCGTCCGATAATAATTATTTTTCCTCGATTTATTTTCACAATCTTTAACGTATGTATATTTTGTTTCATACACGGTTTTCTTTGATTAAAATTTCTCAATTATTTATTATTTACCTTTATTTAATTAATTATTTTTCAGTAACAAATTTTAAAATTGTTTTTAATTTATGGAATTTATTATTTTCTTCTTCTTGTTTGTTTTGTTTATGTTTGTTTTTATTTTATTTGTTGTTTACCATATGATCAATGATGTTGCCATTCCGATCAGTACGCACAGTGTTGGTAAACTTATTAATTTGTTAGTAACGAGTTCAAAGAAAATAAAACAAAGCAAACGTCAAATAATATAACGAGCGAGTTAAAGAAGAAATGTACATGCAAGAAAAATGTAAATATTTATTGGAAAAATCTAAATAGTTATAATTTAATAAAATTTTAATTTTGTTTTTAGAGAAACCTCAGGAATATGAAAATAAAGAGAACGAACGGTAAGTGATGGCAAAATTGCAGCGAGGAGGCGTATTTTTCCCGTATGTGGCGGTTTTTTAAACACTTTCACTAGATTATTATGTTTTATTAATTTTCTGTTAATGATAATTAACTTGCGAACAATAAAAAGCACTTTTATTTCAATATGTTTGTGTGTTTCACTACTTAGGCGATTGTTAGTAGTAAAAATCTCATTAAAAGAACGAATAATTTTGGTGTGGAAAATAAAATTTCGCAAATTAATATTAGTAATTAATTTTTAAAGCAAAATTGCGACCAAGTCTCACACAATTATTTGTTCTTTAATACCTGGTTAGAAGTTTGTTGACGTTCGGCACTTTCCTTTTGGCACAAAATGCAGTTGCAATTAGGCATCTGGATGAATTCCTTCTGCTGTGGTTAGGTTGATTATTTTTTTTTTTTTTTAAATTTGTTGAATGTTTTAATGTTTATTGGTTTGTGGTGATGTTGGTTATTTATTTTCCGGGTTGTTGCAATAACGACGCACGAAATTAAAACTTTTTACACAAACCGAAACCGAAAGTACGGTAATGGTAAAACCGTGGATTTTAATTTTTTAAAAACAGTCCCTGCTCGGGCGCCAAAATGTTTTTCCTTAATATTTTTTAAGGAGTTTTAAATTTAATATTTAATAATTTTTTTGGGGTTGTTTTTAAAACTCTCAAAAACGTAAAATCGCACTCGAAAATAATACACTACCGGTCACTTTCAATAATAATACAGAATTAAACTTTATTTTAAAAATGGTTCTTTACAATTTGCCAATATAACAGTTGGGAAATAATTTCCCAAGCTGTTTGACGTTAAAATTTAGATTTTAAGTTAACAGTGGTTTAAAATGATTAATTCATTAAAAAAAAATTCAAAATTAAATAGAACAAAATTCAAAGCAGAAAAAAAATAAAAAAATAAAATTCAAAAAACTGTTCTGGCGAAACAACATCAATAGGGAGAAAAAAAAGTACCAAAAAGGGAAAATACAATAAATTTATTTTCTTTCTTTAGGTTTTGGTTTTACAACTGGTACTTTTTTAATTATCGTTAATATTGGACCTAGAAACATAAAATTCAACATGCAATGTTCTGAGTGGATAAGAATCTGTAAGTTGGAACTTTTTGGTACTATTTTGTTCTTAAACTGGTACTTTTTGAATTTCCCTTAGTATTCGACCTAGAAACATTAAATTAAACATGCTAGGTAATTAGTGAATGAGAATCTGTTAGAAGAATTTTGTTGGTACTTTTTCGTTCTTTAATTGGTACATTTTTAATTTTCGTTAATATTGGACCTATGAACATAAAATTAAACATGCAAGGTTCTGAGTGAATGAGAATCTGTAAGAGGGATCTTTTTGTACTTTTTCGTCCTTTAACTGGTACTTTTTTTTAATATTTATTAACATTTGACCTAGAAACATAATATTAAACATGCAAGTTCCTGAGTGAATGCGAATCTGTAAGAGTGATTTTTTGGTAATTTTTCGTTCTCTACCTGGTACTTTTTGAATTTCGGTAAATAGTGGACCTAGAAATTTAAAAAAAAGTTAAAACCTAGAAACATAAACTTTGGCATATAAATATGTCCACGAAAGAAAGTAGCGGGTTAAATGCTAGTCGAAAATATTAAAATTCTTTAAAAAATACATAATGCAAAATTGAGGGTTTTGTGATGAAATAAGCCACATGTACAGCCCGGACACCGAAAATTAGGAATCTGACAATGCTATGATCTTCCTCAGACAGAGGGCTTTAAAAATAAAAAGTGTCATTAGGAAAACGCAAAAGTTTCCTGCAAAAAATATAAGAAAAAGTGAATGGTTTATTCAATGACCACGCCCACCGCCCACAGACCGGGTAAAAAAGGGTAAATTCGGTAACCTGATATCTCCAAAACTAAAAGAGATACAACAAAAATGTAATACTTATCGTTGTTCTTAAGAAAAATAAGCGGACAGGTGTCTGGTACTTTTTTGAAATTCGGCCCTTTTAGGGAGTAAACGGGTAAAACATGTATTTTACTACTTTTTTGTCACCCCATCTAACTTTTAAACCATAAACATAGAAATAAAGGTTATATCACATTCGAAACTTATCTAAAAAATACAAATACGAATATGGTACTTTTTCGAAATTCGAACGTTTAAGGGGTGAAAATCGTAACTATTTTTGGTACTTTATTTTACAAAATATTTTTCTCCATTCATTGACGTATACGTACTAAATTATGGGCTCCCACTACAATATTGAAGTTTTTAATACATCAATAGGGAGAAAAAAAAGTACCAAAAAGGGAAAATACAATAAATTTATTTTCTTTCTTTAGCTTTTTGGTTTTACAACTGGTACTTTTTTAATTATCGTTAATATTGGACCTAGAAACATAAAATTCAACATGCAATGTTCTGAGTGGATAAGAATCTGTAAGTTGGAACTTTTTGGTACTATTTTGTTCTTAAACTGGTACTTTTTGAATTTCCCTTAGTATTCGACCTAGAAATATTAAATTAAACATGCTAGGTAATTAGTGAATAAGAATCTGTTAGAAGAATTTTGTTGGTACATTTTCGTTCTTTAACTGGTACTTTTTTAATTTTCGTTAATATTGGACCTATGAACATAAAATTAAACATGCAAGGTTCTGAGTGAATGAGAATATGTAAGAGGGATCTTTTTGTACTTTTTCGTCCTTTAACTGGTACTTTTTTTTAATATTTATTAACATTTGACCTAGAAACATGAAATTAAACATGCAAGTTCATGAGTGAATGCGAATCTGTAAGAGTGATTTTTTGGTAATTTTTCGTTCTCTACCTGGTACTTTTTGAATTTCGGTAAATAGTGGACCTAGAAATTTAAAAAAAAGTTAAAACCTAGAAACATAAACTTTGGCATATAAATATGTCCACGAAAGAAAGTGAGACACTAACGAAGTAGCGGGTTAAATGATAGTCGAAAATATTAAAATTCTTTAAAAAATACATAATGCAAAATTGAGGGTTTTGTGATGAAATAAGCCAAATGTACAGCCCGGAGACCGAAAATTAGGAATCTGACAATGCTATGATCTTCCTCAGACAGAGGACTTTAAATATAAAAAGTGTCATTAGGAAATCGCAAAAGTTTCCTGCAAAAAATATAAGAAAAAGTGAATGGTTTATTCAATGACCACGCCCACCGCCCACAGACCGAAAATCCAAAATCGTGCTCCGTCTTGCACCAGTGGAGCAAATGAGCTTTAGGTATGCCAAATTTCATCTTTCTGCGACGTCAGACGGCCTCAGAAAGCCGCATAAAGAGAACCGGACATACATCCGGACAAACAACGAAATTATATATATAGGCTAGTCACAAAGCCTGTCCCTGCCAGGCATAAAAATCTTTTAGATAATAACTAACATAGTAACGCTTATAAAAGAAATTAAACAAAAAATTATTATTCAATGTTTTAATACATTTAATAGGTATATGAAGAAAAAATATGTAAAAAATAACAATAAGTAATATATGTAAAAAATAACAATAAGTAAGTTACTAAATTATAATACTTCTTTAAAAACCACATTTTTTTAAAATACTGGGGAGCACCCCTTTTTTAACATACCCTGTTTTCCATCTACATGCATCACTTTTACCTTAACATAATCTTTTTTCTCGCTCTTGAGAAAGCAACGTACAATTGTCCATGACTAAAAACTGGTTTGGGTAAATATATCCCCACCCTCTCTAACGTTTGACCTTGAGCTTTCTTGATGCTGATGGAAAACGCCAACCCTTTAGGAAACTGTCTCCTACGCAAAATAAATGGTAGGTCGGAATTTATGGGAGCCAAATCAATCCTCGGAATAAATGCAGGATTGCCTTTTGCAGTGCCGGTTAATATAGTTGCGCATATTAGATTCTGTGACAATTTTGTAACTTGTAGTCTTGTGCCATTGCATAGCCCTCTTTTAAATTCCTCAGAAGCATGATAATGGCTCCCACCTTGACTTGCAACTTATGAGGAGGCATTCTAGATGGCGATAGACTGTTTAAAAACTCCATCGGATAGTTTTCCCGTTCAGCTATGCTATTGCGCTCCACCGTGTCAACGCTCAAAAATGTAAAACATTCACCCTCTAAAAGACTTAGTACTTCTTCATTAATTTGGCATACTTCATCATTCTTGGGGCATAAAATGGCAAATTTACAATACTGTTCTACATCAGATGGTTTTAAACATTTACCGAGGATATTTTTAACGATTGAGGTTTCAGCCAGCATTTCGTTTGGTAATGCAATAATGTCCTCTCCAAATTCCGAACTGAGTTCACCATTCCCCATTTTTAAAAGCCAATCTCTGTAAATATTATCCACTGCACGAATATTGACTTTAAGTTGTAAAATTTTAAAGTTGGACCAAAGATTAGAAAACTTAATACATGATTCGATAATGGCTGTCCTGTGAGCATGTGGTACCACTGGTAAACATTGGCGAAAATCTCCTCCAAGAAGCTCAACTTTACGTCCAAAAGGCTTGTTATTTTTCATCAATGTTTTAAGCAACTTATCAATAGCATTTAATGCATAGGTAGGTGCCATTGTTGCCTCATCCCAAATGTTTAACCTAGCCTTTCTTATCTGCTTTGCAGTTGATGTTTCTGTCAATGGTACTGGTAGCTTGAACTGAGAATGATATGTGCGGCCCCTTTTTAGAAGATTCGCTGCAATTCCTGTCGATGCAACTGGTAATAAAATATCACCCTTTCCTCGAACTACGCATAATAAAGTTTTGTACAAATAAGTTTTCCCACTTCCACCCAGTCCATCAAGAAAGATAACTGTGCTGTGTTGACGATTGTATATTGCATCAATGATGGTTTGAAATCCATTTCTTTGCTCAACATTTAGAAAAGATTGAAGCCTGGATTCTTCCATTTTTTCTTGTGATGTACTAAAAATATCTTGCATGTCGTTCGGAAGATTTTCGGAAGGTTTCTTTGAACCGAAGTTTGTGCATGCCTTTCCATACAAAATAAAAATATTTTGTACTTGTTGTAGGGCAAAATGTTCGCAAGTCTCACAATTTCGTGCTTGACATTTGCGTCGGCGAACAAAGTGTTGAAGGTATTAATCCCAAGGTTTTCGTGTAAGTGCAGGACTTCCAAATACACATATGTAAGCGAAAAGCTGTCTGAGTGCAACTGGCATGCTCATTGATATTGCCTCTTCAAGAGTCAACTCCCAAACTGAATCGTCTTCTAAGAGGCCAAAAGCCAGTGCAGCTTCTCTGAAACTGGAGTGCGTTATCCCAGTTATAGTTTTTAAATCATTATAGACCAGCGCACCGGGAATATGCAACAGTAGTAACCTGGGATGGTACCTCTCACCTTCAGATACACTAACAGTGTACATGCGCCCGATTATACCTCCGTCTCTCGTTATTTGTTACCAACCACGTTTCTTATTAAATACATAATGTTCTGGGATTTCGGTATAGTAAAATTTTCTAGCATTAATATCTTTTTCATTGAGACAAAACCATGCAATGAGAGTTGAGTTTGAAAGGGAAATACTATTGACTGCTTGATCAACGTTGTTTGGTCTAAAATAAACAATTTGGTGGTACGGTAAATGTATTGCCAGCCGAATTATTGCATTTGACTGGTCGTGCATTGGTTTTGCCAAGATTCCCCATGCAGCCTCTGGATCGCTTACATATCTTGTGTCTATAAACGTCCTGATTTCATCATGTATTAAAGAACCTTGCTCCGTAATTTCAACATTAGCACAGTCATAACCCTTATACGCGTACTTAAAAAGGTATTTGACGCTTTTAACAGAGGCACATACTTCTACGTTAATATGGTAATTATATTTTAAACTCAAAAATGGATTATATGGCACAATCCACTGATTTGTTACCTTAAATCCTGAAGCAGTTTTGTAAGAGACAGAATTTTTACGCCTGTATCTGGGATACCCATCAAGATTATATACAGTTTCCTCTTGAAATTGTTTTGGGAAACCTTTTGAGCACTTTCCATCTTCCATGCAGGGAGAATTCATATTATTGTCTCCGCAAGGCCCATGTACCATATGCTTTAGAACAATGCTATGGAGCCTAGGATAATCTTCGGGATTGGGTATCTCTGCTGAAACAATGGTATCAATAACATCCCTATCGCGAGGTTTATCGTCCTCAGACAACATTATAAGCATGAGGGAAACCTCTTTTTTTTTGGAATTCAATGACATGGATTTTGGCAACAACTTTACCGAATATATGTCTTTTACAAATGTTCGTAAGCAGTTCAGTAAGTTTTATATGAAAAACACGTGCTATTAAATCAGGTTGATCTGTTTGATACGATTCCATATTTTCCGTTATTTCTCTCCACTTAGGATAACATGTCATGGTCAAGAAAATATCCGGCTTACCACACTTTCGTACGATTGTCATTGCATCTTGATAGTTTTGCTGCATATTTCTTGGGTTCCCTATGAAAGGAATGCAAAAAATCCATAAGGCCTTGATAACTTTCAGCACGGAGCTCTTTTTGGTGTTCTTTTAACCAATGAAGACGGTTGGATTCCATTTTGACGTAAGAATCTACAAAGAAGTGTTGCGTTAGTTTTCCTACGCTCAAAAATGAATTAAAATCTCCACGCACGGCAATCCGATAACTGTAGTAACCCATCTGAGAAACCCGTGTTCTTTTGGTAGTGGATATATTTTGTTTTAACGATATATCTGGGTGCCATCCAGACTCTCCAAATGGAAAAAGTATTGGATATGTCATAGGCTCTAAACTTGGATGAAGTATACTGATACGTTTAGTACTGGTACCTTTTGGGTCTGATGGATCTGGCCTCAAATGTATAAGAAGATCTCGTTCAAATAGAGGTTCACCCTCTGTGCTCTGAAATATTGCACCTACTTCGTTGACTCTCTGTGCATTATAACTTCTGTTATCAAGAGATCTGTCGTGCTTTACTGCCATTGAAACTAACGGTACTCGGACCTCTCTTTGTCTGGCTTCAGCTTCTACATCCTTCTCCACTTCATACAACATTTTGTGTGCCTTTGCCAATGGATTGTGTTGGTTAAAGAAGTTACTTAACATTTTCATAACAGATTTAATGCATCCAGTGTTTCCAGAATTCTTCATACGCTCTTTAGTCGCTTCATCAGGATCAAGTTAAGCGTATTTTCTTTTGTCTCCGGGTACAGGATGAAGAGTTAATGCCCTATGGTAAATTTGACCATGAATGCGGAAACAATATGGACCGTATCCTGGCGGTGCTTTAATTCTTGCACCCAATGACGCAAATGAAAATGCACTGTTAAAGGATCGAATATGTTTCAAGAAGTTTTTCGATTGCCCATGTTTTCGGGTTATTAAATCCTTCAAAATGGCAGGATAAGGTTGAGATGATAAGGATGTAAGGTCAACTTTTCCTTTCTGACAACAGTTTGAAAATTTTCCATCTGGTGCCTTTTCCTTATGAAAATGTTTTGCTGCACAAATGGAACATTCAAAAGTCATACCTCCAGAGTAATAATCCTCAATAGAATCTTCTTTTCCCTTTTGTTGTCTGCCATTCTTGCAACTCTGCAAAATATTAAAATGTTGAACATGTCTTTTAGGAGGTAACACTACGTTGCTTTCATCCTCGTGCAGTCGTTTATTTGCCATTATTTTTCTGCTTTCTTCTAATCTCCTTCTTTTCGCACAAACTGGTTCAACATGTCTTTCAGCTGCTTTTCGGCTTGCATTCTCCTTTAACCTTTCCCTGTTTTGGTCATCTGTTTCATTTAGTTTTTGAGCTCCCTTTCTCTTTCTGTTCTCCTCTAACCTCTTACTTTTCCGCAAACCGCATTCAGTAAGGCCTTGGGAAGTTTTCTCTTTTTGTCGTTGTTCAACCGTGCTATTTTATATCTAAAGTTTTCCATATTTTTGAAATGAAATTTCTTTCTCTCCCTTTCTTTTTCTTTCACTTTACAAACAAATCTTGAAAATCAAAACAAAAACCCAATATTCTAGTTAGTAATTATGTATGTGATACAATAAGATTATCTCTACTTTTCAACAGCAGTATTAAAATCTGATTCCACTATGATTTCTGGCAGAGAAAGTACTTTCAGTATAACAAATTTTATGTTGAAATATCTATATATATAAAATTGTAACGTTACTGACTCACTGACTGATTCATCATCGCACAGCCTAAGCGCCTAAAGCTAAAAACTTGAAATTTGGAGCGGAGGTTGGTCTCTCCCCAAATCGATCCAATAAGACGGGATTTTTGGAAATTCGAATGTTCAGGGGGTAAAAAGGGTAAATTCGGTAACCTGATATCTCCAAAACTAAAAGAGATACAACAAAAATGTAATACTTATCGTTGTTCTTAAGAAAAATAAGCGGCCAGGTGTCTGGTACTTTTTTGAAATTCGGCCCTTTTAGGGAGTAAACGGGTAAAACATGTATTTTACTACTTTTTTGTTACCCCATCTATCTTTTAAACCATCTTTTAAACATAGAAATAAAGGTTATATCACATTCGAAACTTATCTATAAAATACAAATACGAATTTGGTACTTTTTCGAAATTCGAACGTTTAAGGGGTGAAAATCGTAACTATTTTTGGTACTTTTTTTTACAAAATATGTTTCTCCATTCATTGACATATACGTACTAAATTATGGGCTCCCACTACAATATTGAAGTTTTTAATACATCTGTTCTTCCTTAATATTTTTTAAGGAGTTTTAAATTTAATATTTAATAATTTTTTAGGGGTTGTTTTTAAAACTCTCAAAAACGTAAAATCGCACTCGAAAATAATACACTACCGGTCACTTTCAATAATAATACAGAATTAAACTTTATTTTAAAAATGGTTCTTTACAATTTGCCAATATAACAGTTGGGAAATAATTTCCCAAGCTGTTTGACGTTAAAATTTAGATTTTAAGTAAACAGTGGTTTAAAATGATTAATTCATTAAAAAAAAATTCAAAATTAAATAGAACAAAATTCAAAAAAAAAAAAATAAAAAAATAAAATTCAAAAAACTGTTCTGGCGAAACACCGGCCCCATTGAAGGACCTGCAGTCTTCAATCAATTGGAATCAGCGCCAATTTGTAAATCGCCCTCTTCAAAAGCCCGTTCTTAGTCTTCACTAACGCCACTCTCACTTTGCCGTCTGCGCCTGGGGAACCTCCTGCACTCGGCCGGTCAGCCACTGCATGGGTGGCATGTTGTCCTCGTGAACGACGACGAGCTTGCCGACGTCGAGATCTGGCTCTTCTTTTGCCCATTTGGTTTTGGCTTGGAGGCTGCGGACGTTGTCTCTCTCCCAAGACTGCCAAAACGTCTGCTTGAGAGCGCAGGTAAGCCGCCATCTCTTGCAGAACCTCAGCCTGTCCACTTCGTCTCGAGGCAATTCTACTGGCAGCGCTAGTAGGTTCTCGCCGATAAGCAGATGCCCTGGAGTCAACGCTTCGCCGTCGTTCGGGTCACTGCTGACTGGAGCGATTGGCCTGGAGTTCAATACTGCCTCTACTTGTACTAGGACTGTCTGCATTTCTTCTTGGTTTAGTACCACCGTGCCCACGGTTTTGACGAGCAGTCCCTTGGCAGATTTGACGGCTGCATCCCACAGGCCGCCGAAATGTGGAGCCCGCGGCGGAATGAACACAAAGTTGACCCCTCTGTTGGCAGCAAACTCTTGTAGCTCTCCGGCACTGGTGTCCATCGCTTCTCGTAGCTTCTGCAGCTCTCTGCTGGCACCGACAAAATTGGTTGCGTTGTCGCAGTAAACACGCTCTGGGAGCCCACGTCTGCCGATGAACCTTTGAAGACAGAGAATAAAAGAATTGGAAGAGAGATCAGAAACCAGTTCAATATGTACAGCCTTTGAAGTAAAACACACAAATATAGCTATATACATTTTAACGGGTGGACGGCCACGAATTTTCAGCGTTATATTAACTGGGCCGCAAAAATCTACACCATACACTTTAAATGGGCGTAGAGCTCTCACCCTATCGGCAGGCAAATTCCCCATTATCTGATTCATTAACTTTGGTTTATAGAGAAAGCAATGAAGGCACTTGCGAACTACTTTTGAACATTCTTCGCGAGCATTTATTAGCCAAATTTTGTCTCGCAAAATGGCTACTAGCGCCTTAGCTCCAGCATGACAGTTTTCTAAATGTAAGTGTCGCAAATAAAGTGCCATAAAATGAGATTTTCTTTTCATTAAAAGGGGAAATTTTGCGTCATATGCAATTGGTGCATTTAGCAATCTGCCGCCGACCCTAAGTAATGAAAATGAGCGATGTTCGTCTTTAAATTGATGGACAAATGGATTCAATTTTTGTAAATTAGAAGGCAAAACTTGTGATTTGCTTAACTTTCTCAACTCTTCGGTGTATTCCAATTTTTGGTTATATACAATAAGCTGAATAAAAGTCCAATTAATTTCTTTCGCTGTAGGTATACCCAAATTGCGGCATTTATTTCCACGAGCGATATCGAGAAAACGAAAAACATAAGTGAATACTCGAATCATTTTAGTATATGATGAATATTTTTCAATCACTTTTAATATATAGTTGTTTTCATTTTCCTCTACAGCAAAAAACACGTTAGTTTTCCTCTTCTCAAGCGATTCTTGTTCGACTGACAATTCTACATGTTTGTTAACGGGCCACTTGTCACTTTCATTAAGTAAAAATCTTGGGCCGTCGAACCAAATAGAATCAACTAACTCATCAACATTACATCCTCTAGAAACAATATCAGCTGGATTTTCCTTAGTTGGAACATGACGCCAAGTGATATTTGTGGATAGATCTTGAATTTCCGAAACTCGATTTGATACGAATGTCGCTAGAGTCGATGGATGAGTTTGAATCCAGTGCAATGTTATTTCTGAATCCGTCCAAAATGTTATATTTTATATCTCAAGCGAAATCATAGGTTTTAGCTTAGACCATAACTTGGCTAGCAAATGCGCTGCACATAACTCAAGTCTGGGAAGTGACTTTGTCTTCAGAGGAGCAACTTTCGATTTAGCCGTTAGTAATCGGCATGAAATTTTAGCAGAAGCTCTACTCCGGATATATATGCAGCAGCCATACGCACGCATAGAAGCATCAGAAAACCCATGAATTTGATATTTATTTTTAGTATTGGTTAAAACATATCTCGGGATCTCTAAAGTATCAATTTTTAATAAATTGGACTTGAAATTCAACCAAGAAGTATCCAGACGTGTAGGGATTGATTCATCCCAATCTAGCTTTATTAGCCACAGTTCTTGCAGAAGAACCTTCGCCTTTATAACCAATGGGCACAAAAGTCCGAACGGATCAAATAGCCTAGCCGAAACGGATAATATATTCCGTTTTGTTGCCCTTAAATTCAGAAATGAATCATCCAAGTGGTATTTAAATACATCACTCTTCGGACGCCAATAAGTGCCTAATGTCTTCGTGAGATCCGGATCTATTTGAACAGACTTTTCCGTCATTACGAGATCAGTTTGACCGACATGATTTGAAAACCACTTAGTTAGGTTGAATCCTGCCGATTGTAATATTTTAGTGACTTGAGATCTAATTACACCAAGCTCTTCTATTGAATCGGCGCCAGTTAATAAATCATCGACGTAGAAGTCTGTTTTTATTACGTTAGACCCGATAGGTAACGTTTTTTCAAACAGTTCACTTAAATACGAAAGGCATCGTATTGCCAAAAACGGAGCCGATGAGGTGCCATAAGTCACTGTGTTCAACTTGTATATTTCAATATTTTTCGATTGATTTTCTCGCCATAATACTAATTGGAAATTTCTGTCGGCCTCGTCAATTATAACTTGACGGTACATTTTTTCAATGTCAGCCGTTATGGCGTATTTATGCATTCGAAAACGAATAAGCGTAGAATATAATTCCTCTTGAATCGTAGGACCGATCATTAGTAGATCATTAAGAGAAATCTGAGTTGACGTTTTACAAGAAGCATCGAAAACTACCCTTAGTTTGGTAGTAGAACTCTGTGGACGTAATACACATTGATGCGGAATAAAATAATGTGGTGTATTGGGGATTTTGTTATCTGTAATAGACATATGACCCAAGTTAATGTATTCCTTCATAAAGGAGTTATACATCTCTTTCATTTGTGGTTCTTTTGACAGTCTACGTTCTAATGATAAAAATCGTCTTTTTTGCTGTTTCAAATGAAAGACCCAAAGTATTAGGATTCGCTTTGAAAGGTAGCGCCACTTTAAATTTTCCTGAGGGTAGTCGTTGAATAGAATTCAGAAAACTTTCTTCGCATTTTTGATGCTCTACCGAAAGAATATTTGCCCCTTTAGGCATTTCTTCTAACTCCCAGAATCTACGGACCACTAAGTCAAGTGAATCTTCCTCTTTTTCTTTCAGTGTACTTAAATGGCATACATTATTGTCAGTATTTCTTGGCTCCTTATATTTTCCCGAAACAATCCATCCTAGAAGAGTTTTCTGAAGTGTCGGACTGTTAGGATTCTGTTTAATTTGACCAACGCATAATAACTCAAAGAAGATCTCAGCGCCGATCAACATATCTATTTTCTGCGGTTTATTAAAATATGGATCAGCTAATTCTATATTAGAAGGCAAGTTCCAACCATTTGTCGAAATTTTATGATCTGGTTGATAATTTGAAATCGATCGAAGAATCCAGAATTCTGACGAAAATTCATGCGAATTCATTCGAGATCTTATTGTTGCCTGTAGCTTAAATTTGGCGGAAGAATTAGTTCTACCTATACCAAGTAAACTGAGATTTCTTTCTTCTTTTCGGAGTTGTAGCCGCTGAGATAGTTCCTCAGTTACAAAATTTATTTGTGAACCGGAGTCCAATAAGGCCCTAGCCAAAACATATTGACCAGATTTATTTCTAATGTTAACCAATGCGGTCGCCAAAATAACATTGTCTTTGTTTGAAGACGAATGATTAACAGAAGCCCTCGAAGTTGAAGGTCTATCAGGATCAGAACTACTTTCACGTACTGGCTGTGCATTATTTGCAGCATAAACGTGTAGTAACGTATGATGTGAGCGACTACAAACTCGATACTTTGACGATTTACATTTCGTCACAGTATGACCTTTCTTTAAACAATTAATACAGGCAGGAACGCCCTTAACAAAGTCAAATCTTTGTTGTACAGGCACTGCTGAGAATGAAGGACAATTAGATAAATAATGTTGAGCATATGCACAAAACAAACATTTCACTGCCTCTTGTTGAGTATTAGATTGGCTAACAAATGAAGACTTGGATTTATTTTTAGAAAACGTTTCATTTTTCTTTGCAAAATTGTAAGTAGGCTTCAATCTTGAACTTGAAGCCTCTTCAGCAGAAATATGCTGGTACCTTTTGTTTAAAGCTGCTTCGCAATCACTCCATAGGGGCAACTTTTCGTAATCAAGTTGCTCTTCCCATTTTGATCTAGTGCTCGGATCTACTTTTGTCATTACTAAGTGAATTATTATCGCGTTAGTAATTGCTTTGTCGTCGCCAATTGACAAAAGTGACCCATATATGGCCGAAACCGTATCGATCATGCACCTCAAGGCTGTTGCCGATGGTTTAGACATTTGCGGTAAGTCAAATAATTTAGTGATATTATCGAAAAATATCAGACAGGGATTGTCATAAACTCTTTTTAAACTTTGCAACGCCTTGGAATAATTTTGCTCAATTATTTGATAGGCTTTAACTGTGCCTAGAGCTTCATCTGACAAACATGATATCAAATGGTTGAATTTTTCAATTTCAGTCAGAGTGGTATCACTATCAACCAAACTCTCGAATAAACTTATAAAGTTTTTATATTCGGAATATTTTCCGCTGAATTTCGGCAACTTCATGTTTGGAAGTCGGTTCTGATGAGGCTGGAAACCTAAAGTGGTTTCTGCAAAACTGTTTTGCCTTGGCGTTAAATACCCCAAAAGCATACTCTTAGTGGAAACGCATAAGTTTTCAAGATCGGACCTTTCATCATTTGATGGATCTAAAATATCTATCTCTGACTGGATATCCATAGCGTCCTCAATATATGAATTTAAAATTTCTAACCTGCACTGCAACTCATTCTGATTAAACGAAATCGTTTTTTCTTTAATCGAACGCCTTATTCTTGCCACGTTGCCTAATATTGTGTTTTTCTGTTTCTCAAGACTAGGAGCGGAACCTTTTTGCTTCTTACCGCCTGCCATAATGTAGTCGAGAATTATTTGATCAACAACAGAATAAATAGGAAACAAAGTTAAACTTTAATACACTTTTTTCTAAAAATTTCTGGAAGGATCTCAAGGAACTTTAGGCGTATTGTCGTATTGACACGATAAATTAATACAAAAACTTTCCGAGATCAACTTACTGTCTCAATGCTATTGCAGAAACAACTTATTAATAGTTCAGAAATTTTTAGGTTTCAACTATTTTTAATTTATAAATTTTTTGCGGTTAAACTGCAATAATTGTAGGGAAACTTTCTAATTAATTTTAAAAAACAAATGGTTCGCTGGGTTGTGAAGAGTGATTTTAATAAGTTTTCTCGATTCACAACAATTTTTAGAAATTTTTTGTTAAATAAATATATTTTGTTACTGGCTTTAAAATTATCACCAAAATGTTTGCTGGGTTGCACCGCAGACAAAAAAAGAAAAAGTAACAAACAAAAGACACAGATATATTTATGTATTGATGTGGGTTGTAAAGACAAGCAATTAGAATTTCAATAATTTATCTTTGTCTTTCTATTTTTCACTAGCTTACCACAGCCTCTTGAATCTTAAATTCACTCGCGATCACTTTGATAAATGTCCGTCCGATAATAATTATTTTTCCTCGATTTATTTTCACAATCTTTAACGTATGTATATTTTGTTTCATACACGGTTTTCTTTGATTAAAATTACTCAATTATTTATTATTTACCTTTATTTAATTAATTATTTTTCAGTAATAAATTTTAAAATTGTTTTTAATTTATGGAATTTATTATTTTCTTCTTCTTGTTTGTTTTGTTTATGTTTGTTTTTATTTTATTTGTTGTTTACCATATGATCAATGATGTTGCCATTCCGATCAGTACACACAGTGTTGGTAAACTTATTAATTTGTTAGTAACGAGTTCAAAGAAAATAAAACAAAGCAAACGTCAAATAATATAACGAGCGAGTTAAAGAAGAAATGTACATGCAAGAAAAAGGTAAATATTTATTGGAAAAATGTAAATAGTTATAATTTAATAAAATTTTAATTTTGTTTTTAGAGAAACCTCAGGAATATGAAAATAAAGAGAACGAACGGTAAGTGATGGCAAAATTGCAGCGAGGAGGCGTATTTTTCCCGTATGTGGCGGTTTTTTAAACACTTTCACTAGATAATTATGTTTTATTAATTTTCTGTTAATGATAATTAACTTGCGAACAATAAAAAGCACTTTTATTTCAATATGTTTGTGTGTTTCACTACTTAGGCGATTGTTAGTAATAAAAATCTCATTAAAAGAACGAATAATTTTGGTGTGGAAAATAAACTTTCGCAAATTAATATTAGTAATTAATTTTTAAAGCAAAATTGCGACCAAGTCTCACACAATTATTTGTTCTTTAATACCTGGTTAGAAGTTTGTTGACGTTCGGCACTTTCCTTTTGGCACAAAATGCAGTTGCAATTAGGCATCTGGATGAATTCCTTCTGCTGTGGTTAGGTTGATTATTTTTTTTTTTTTTTAAATTTGTTGAATGTTTTAATGTTTATTGGTTTGTGGTGATGTTGGTTATTTATTTTCCGGGTTGTTGCAATAACGACGCACGAAATTAAAACTTTTTACACAAACCGACACCGAAAGTACGGTAATGGTAAAACCGTGGATTTTAATTTTTTAAAAACAGTCCCTGCTCGGGCGCCAAAATGTTTTTCCTTAATATTTTTTAAGGAGTTTTAAATTTAATATTTAATAATTTTTTTGGGGTTGTTTTTAAAACTCTCAAAAACGTAAAATCGCACTCGAAAATAATACACTACCGGTCACTTTCAATAATAATACAGAATTAAACTTTATTTTAAAAATGGTTCTTTACCATTTGCCAATATAACAGTTGGGAAATAATTTCCCAAGCTGTTTGACGTTAAAATTTAGATTTTAAGTTAACAGTGGTTTAAAATGATTAATTCATTAAAAAAAAATTCAAAATTAAATAGAACAAAATTCAAAGCAGAAAAAAAATAAAAAAATAAAATTCAAAAAACTGTTCTGGCGAAACAACATCAATAGGGAGAACAAAAAGTACCAAAAAGGGAAAATACAATAAATTTATTTTCTTTCTTTAGGTTTTGGTTTTACAACTGGTACTTTTTTAATTATCGTTAATATTGGACCTAGAAACATAAAATTCAACATGAAATGTTCTGAGTGGATAAGAATCTGTAAGTTGGAACTTTTTGGTACTATTTTGTTCTTAAACTGGTACTTTTTGAATTTCCCTTAGTATTCGACCTAGAAACATTAAATTAAACATGCTAGGTAATTAGTGAATGAGAATCTGTTAGAAGAATTTTGTTGGTACTTTTTCGTTCTTTAATTGGTACATTTTTAATTTTCGTTAATATTGGACCTATGAACATAAAATTAAACATGCAAGGTTCTGAGTGAATGAGAATCTGTAAGAGGGATCTGTTTGTACTTTTTCGTCCTTTAACTGGTACTTTTTTTTAATATTTATTAACATTTGACCTAGAAACATAATATTAAACATGCAAGTTCCTGAGTGAATGCGAATCTGTAAGAGTGATTTTTTGGTAATTTTTCGTTCTCTACCTGGTACTTTTTGAATTTCGGTAAATAGTGGACCTAGAAATTTAAAAAAAAGTTAAAACCTAGAAACATAAACTTTGGCATATAAATATGTCCACGAAAGAAAGTAGCGGGTTAAATGCTAGTCGAAAATATTAAAATTCTTTAAAAAATACATAATGCAAAATTGAGGGTTTTGTGATGAAATAAGCCAAATGTACAGCCCGGAGACCGAAAATTAGGAATCTGACAATGCTATGATCTTCCTCAGACAGAGGACTTTAAATATAAAAAGTGTCATTAGGAAAACGCAAAAGTTTCCTGCAAAAAATATAAGAAAAAGTGAATGGTTTATTCAATGACCACGCCCACCGCCCACCGCCCACAGACCGGGTAAAAAAGGGTAAATTCGGTAACCTGATATCTCCAAAACTAAAAGAGATACAACAAAAATGTAATACTTATCGTTGTTCTTAAGAAAAATAAGCGGACAGGTGTCTGGTACTTTTTTGAAATTCGGCCCTTTTAGGGAGTAAACGGGTAAAACATGTATTTTACAACTTTTTTGTCACCCCATCTAACTTTTAAACCAATAAACATAGAAATAAAGGTTATATCACATTCGAAACTTATCTAAAAAATACAAATACGAATATGGTACTTTTTCGAAATTCGAACGTTTAAGGGGTGAAAATCGTAACTATTTTTGGTACTTTATTTTACAAAATATTTTTCTCCATTCATTGACGTATACGTACTAAATTATGGGCTCCCACTACAATATTGAAGTTTTTAATACATCAATAGGGAGAAAAAAAAGTACCAAAAAGGGAAAATACAATAAATTTATTTTCTTTCTTTAGGTTTTGGTTTTACAACTGGTACTTTTTTAATTATCGTTAATATTGGACCTAGAAACATAAAATTCAACATGCAATGTTCTGAGTGGATAAGAATCTGTAAGTTGGAACTTTTTGGTACTATTTTGTTCTTAAACTGGTACTTTTTGAATTTCCCTTAGTATTCGACCTAGAAATATTAAATTAAACATGCTAGGTAATTAGTGAATAAGAATCTGTTAGAAGAATTTTGTTGGTACTTTTTCGTCCTTTAACTGGTACTTTTTTTTAATATTTATTAACATTTGACCTAGAAACATGAAATTAAAGATGCAAGTTCATGAGTGAATGCGAATCTGTAAGAGTGATTTTTTGGTAATTTTTCGTTCTCTACCTGGTACTTTTTGAATTTCGGTAAATAGTGGACCTAGAAATTTAAAAAAAAGTTAAAACCTAGAAACATAAACTTTGGCATATAAATATGTCCACGAAAGAAAGTGAGACACTAACGAAGTAGCGGGTTAAATGATAGTCGAAAATATTAAAATTCTTTAAAAAATACATAATGCAAAATTGAGGGTTTTGTGATGAAATAAGCCAAATGTACAGCCCGGAGACCGAAAATTAGGAATCTGACAATGCTATGATCTTCCTCAGACAGAGGACTTTAAATATAAAAAGTGTCAGTAGGAAATCGCAAAAGTTTCCTGCAAAAAATATAAGAAAAAGTGAATGGTTTATTCAATGACCACGCCCACCGCCCACAGACCGAAAATCCAAAATCGTGCTCCGTCTTGCACCAGTGGAGCAAATGAGCTTTAGGTATGCCAAATTTCATCTTTCTGCGACGTCAGACGGCCTCAGAAAGCCGCATAAAGAGAACCGGACATACATCCGGACAAACAACGAAATTATATATATAGGCTAGTCACAAAGCCTGTCCCTGCCAGGCATAAAAATCTTTTAGATAATAACTAACATAGTAACGCTTATAAAAGAAATTAAACAAAAAATTATTATTCAATGTTTTAATACATTTAATAGGTATATGAAGAAAAAATATGTAAAAAATAACAATAAGTAATATATGTAAAAAATAACAATAAGTAAGTTACTAAATTATAATACTTCTTTAAAAACCACATTTTTTTAAAATACTGGGGAGCACCCCTTTTTTAACATACCCTGTTTTCCATCTACATGCATCACTTTTACCTTAACATAATCTTTTTTCTCGCTCTTGAGAAAGCAACGTACAATTGTCCATGACTAAAAACTGGTTTGGGTAAATATATCCCCACCCTCTCTAACGTTTGACCTTGAGCTTTATTGATGCTGATGGAAAACGCCAACCCTTTAGGAAACTGTCTCCTACGCAAAATAAATGGTAGGTCGGAATTTATGGGAGCCAAATCAATCCTCGGAATAAATGCAGGATTGCCTTTTGCAGTGCCGGTTAATATAGTTGCGCATATTAGATTCTGTGACAATTTTGTAACTTGTAGTCTTGTGCCATTGCATAGCCCTCTTTTAAATTCCTCAGAAGCATGATAATGGCTCCCACCTTGACTTGCAACTTATGAGGAGGCATTCTAGATGGCGATAGACTGTTTAAAAACTCCATCGGATAGTTTTCCCGTTCAGCTATGCTATTGCGCTCCACCGTGTCAACGCTCAAAAATGTAAAACATTCACCCTCTAAAAGACTTAGTACTTCTTCATTAATTTGGCATACTTCATCATTCTTGGGGCATAAAATGGCAAATTTACAATACTGTTCTACATCAGATGGTTTTAAACATTTACCGAGGATATTTTTAACGATTGAGTTTTCAGCCAGCATTTCGTTTGGTAATGCAATAATGTCCTCTCCAAATTCCGAACTGAGTTCACCATTCCCCATTTTTAAAAGCCAATCTCTGTAAATATTATCCACTGCACGAATATTGACTTTAAGTTGTAAAATTTTAAAGTTGGACCAAAGATTAGAAAACTTAATACATGATTCGATAATGGCTGTCCTGTGAGCATGTGGTACCACTGGTAAACATTGGCGAAAATCTCCTCCAAGAAGCTCAACTTTACGTCCAAAAGGCTTGTTATTTTTCATCAATGTTTTAAGCAACTTATCAATAGCATTTAATGCATAGGTAGGTGCCATTGTTGCCTCATCCCAAATGTTTAACCTAGCCTTTCTTATCTGCTTTGCAGTTGATGTTTCTGTCAATGGTACTGGTAGCTTGAACTGAGAATGATATGTGCGGCCCCCTTTTAGAAGATTCGCTGCAATTCCTGTCGATGCAACTGGTAATAAAATATCACCCTTTCCTCGAACTACGCATAATAAAGTTTTGTACAAATAAGTTTTCCCACTTCCACCCAGTCCATCAAGAAAGATAACTGTGCTGTGTTGACGATTGTATATTGCATCAATGATGGTTTGAAATCCATTTCTTTGCTCAACATTTAGAAAAGATTGAAGCCTGGATTCTTCCATTTTTTCTTGTGATGTACTAAAAATATCTTGCATGTCGTTCGGAAGATTTTCGGAAGGTTTCTTTAAACCGAAGTTTGTGCATGCCTTTCCATACAAAATAAAAATATTTTGTACTTGTTGTAGGGCAAAATGTTCGCAAGTCTCACAATTTCGTGCTTGACATTTGTGTCGGCGAACAAAGTGTTGAAGGTATTAATCCCAAGGTTTTCGTGTAAGTGCAGGACTTCCAAATACACATATGTAAGCGAAAAGCTGTCTGAGTGCAACTGGCATGCTCATTGATATTGCCTCTTCAAGAGTCAACTCCCAAACTGAATCGTCTTCTAAGAGGGAAATACTATTGACTGCTTGATCAACGTTGTTTGGTCTAAAATAAACAATTTGGTGGTACGGTAAATGTATTGCCAGCCGAATTATTGCATTTGACTGGTCGTGCATTGGTTTTGCCAAGATTCCCCATGCAGCCTCTGGAGCGCTTACATATCTTCTGTCTATAAACGTCCTGATTTCATCATGTATTAAAGAACCTTGCTCCGTAATTTCAACATTAGCACAGTCATAACCCTTATACGCGTACTTAAAAAGGTATTTGACGCTTTTAACAGAGGCACATACTTCTACGTTAATATGGTAATTATATTTTAAACTCAAAAATGGATTATATGGCACAATCCACTGATTTGTTACCTTAAATCCTGAAGCAGTTTTGTAAGAGACATCAGAATTTTTACGCCTGTATCTGGGATACCCATCAAGATTATATACAGTTTCCTCTTGAAATTGTTTTGGGAAACCTTTTGAGCACTTTCCATCTTCCATGCAGGGAGAATTCATATTATTGTCTCCGCAAGGCCCATGTACCATATGCTTTAGAACAATGCTATGGAGCCTAGGATAATCTTCGGGATTGGGTATCTCTGCTGAAACAATGGTATCAATAACATCCCTATCGCGAGGTTTATCGTCCTCAGACAACATTATAAGCATGAGGAAACCTCTTTTTTTTTGGAATTCAATGACATGGATTTTGGCAACAACTTTACCGAATATATGTCTTTTACAAATGTTCGTAAGCAGTTCAGTAAGTTT
Organism: Pollenia amentaria; assembly: GCA_943735925.1. Classification (NCBI taxonomy): domain Eukaryota; kingdom Metazoa; phylum Arthropoda; class Insecta; order Diptera; family Polleniidae; genus Pollenia; species Pollenia amentaria. The sequence continues at coordinate 68,006,143 of OX031009.1, forward strand.
TATATGAAAAACACGTGCTATTAAATCAGGTTGATATTTTCCGTTATTTCTCTCCACTTAGGATAACATGTCATGGTCAAGAAAATATCCGGCTTACCACACTTTCGTACGATTGTCATTGCATCTTGATAGTTTTGCTGCATATTTCTTGGGTTCCCTATGAAAGATGACGGTAATATAATAGGCTTACCAGCAATGGAACCATCCTCCGCAGCTCTTGAATGCAAAAAATCCATAAGGCCTTGATAACTTTCAGCACGGAGCTCTTTTTGGTGTTCTTTTAACCAATGAAGACGGTTGGATTCCATTTTGACGTAAGAATCTACAAAGAAGTGTTGCGTTAGTTTTCCTACGCTCAAAAATGAATTAAAATCTCCACGCACGGCAATCCGATAACTGTAGTAACCCATCTGAGAAACCCGTGTTCTTTTGGTAGTGGATATATTTTGTTTTAACGATATATCTGGGTGCCATCCAGACTCTCCAAATGGAAAAAGTATTGGATATGTCATAGGCTCTAAACTTGGATGAAGTATACTGATACGTTTAGTACTGGTACCTTTTGGGTCTGATGGATCTGGCCTCAAATGTATAAGAAGATCTCGTTCAAATAGAGGTTCACCCTCTGTGCTCTGAAATATTGCAGCTACTTCGTTGACTCTCTGTGCATTATATCTTCTGTTATCAAGAGATCTGTCGTGCTTTACTGCCATTGAAACTAACGGTACTCGGACCTCTCTTTGTCTGGCTTCAGCTTCTACATTCTTCTCCACTTCATACAACATTTTGTGTGCCTTTGCCAATGGATTGTGTTGGTTAAAGAAGTTACTTAACATTTTCATATCAGATTTAATGCATCCAGTGTTTCCAGAATTCTTCATACGCTCTTTAGTCGCTTCATCAGGATCAAGTTAAGCGTATTTTCTTTTGTCTCCGGGTACAGGATGAAGAGTTAATGCCCTATGGTAAATTTGACCATGAATGCGGAAACAATATGGACCGTATCCTGGCGGTGCTTTAATTCTTGCACCCAATGACGCAAATGAAAATGCACTGTTAAAGGATCGAATATGTTTCAAGAAGTTTTTCGATTGCCCATGTTTTCGGGTTATTAAATCCTTCAAAATGGCAGGATAAGGTTGAGATGATAAGGATGTAAGGTCAACTTTTCCTTTCTGACAACAGTTTGAAAATTTTCCATCTGGTGCCTTTTCCTTATGAAAATGTTTTGCTGCACAAATGGAACATTCAAAAGTCATACCTCCAGAGTAATGATCCTCAATAGAATCTTCTTTTCCCTTTTGTTGTCTGCCATTCTTGCAACTCTGCAAAATATTAAAATGTTGAACATGTCTTTTAGGAGGCAACACTACGTTGCTTTCATCCTCGTGCAGTCGTTTATTTGCCATTATTTTTCTGCTTTCTTCTAATCTCCTTCTTTTCGCACAAACTGGTTCAACATGTCTTTCAGCTGCTTTTCGGCTTGCATTCTCCTTTAACCTTTCCCTGTTTTGGTCATCTGTTTCATTTAGTTTTTGAGCTCCCTTTCTCTTTCTGTTCTCCTCTAACCTCTTACTTTTCCGCAAACCGCATTCAGTAAGTCCTTGGGAAGTTTTCTCTTTTTGTCGTTGTTCAACCGTGCATTTTTATCTCTAAAGTTTTCCATATTTTTGAAATGAAATTTCTTTCTCTCCCTTTCTTTTTCTTTCACTTTACAAACAAATCTTGAAAATCAAAACAAAAACCTAATATTCTAGTTAGTAATTATGTTTGTGATACAATAAGATTATCTCTACTTTTCAACAGCAGTATTAAAATCTGATTCCACTATGATTTCTGGCAGAGAAAGTACTTTCAGTATAACAAATTTTATGTTGAAATATCTATATATATAAAATTGTAACGTTACTGACTCACTGACTGATTCATCATCGCACAGCCTAAAGCTAAAAACTTGAAATTTGGAGCGGAGGTTGGTCTCTCCCCAAATCGATCCACTTAGACGGGATTTTTGGAAATTCGAATGTTCAGGGGGTAAAAAGGGTAAATTCGGTAACCAGATGTCTCCAAAACTAAAAGAGATACAACAAAAATGAAATACTTATCGTTGTTCTTAAGAAAAATAAGCGGACAGGTGTCTGGTACTTTTTTGAAATTCGGCCCTTTTAGGGAGTAAACGGGTAAAACATGTATTTTACTACTTTTTTGTCACCCCATCTAACTTTTAAACCAATAAACATAGAAATAAAGGTTATATCACATTCGAAACTTATCTAAAAAATACAAATACGAATATGGTACTTTTTCGAAATTCGAACGTTTAAGGGGTGAAAATCGTAACTATTTTTGGTACTTTATTTTACAAAATATTTTTCTCCATTCATTGACGTATACGTACTAAATTATGGGCTCCCACTACAATATTGAAGTTTTTAATACATCAATAGGGAGAAAAAAAAGTACCAAAAAGGGAAAATACAATAAATTTATTTTCTTTCTTTAGCTTTTTGGTTTTACAACTGGTACTTTTTTAATTATCGTTAATATTGGACCTAGAAACATAAAATTCAACATGCAATGTTCTGAGTGGATAAGAATCTGTAAGTTGGAACTTTTTGGTACTATTTTGTTCTTAAACTGGTACTTTTTGAATTTCCCTTAGTATTCGACCTAGAAATATTAAATTAAACATGCTAGGTAATTAGTGAATAAGAATCTGTTAGAAGAATTTTGTTGGTACTTTTTCGTTCTTTAACTGGTACTTTTTTAATTTTCGTTAATATTGGACCTATGAACATAAAATTAAACATGCAAGGTTCTGTGTGAATGAGAATCTGTAAGAGGGATCTTTTTGTACTTTTTCGTCCTTTAACTGGTACTTTTTTTTAATATTTATTAACATTTGACCTAGAAACATGAAATTAAACATGCAAGTTCATGAGTGAATGCGAATCTGTAAGAGTGATTTTTTGGTAATTTTTCGTTCTCTACCTGGTACTTTTTGAATTTCGGTAAATAGTGGACCTAGAAATTTAAAAAAAAGGTAAAACCTAGAAACATAAACTTTGGCATATAAATATGTCCACGAAAGAAAGTGAGACACTAACGAAGTAGCGGGTTAAATGATAGTCGAAAATATTAAAATTCTTTAAAAAATACATAATACGAAATTGAGGGTTTTGTGATGAAATAAGCCAAATGTACAGCCCGGAGACCGAAAATTAGGAATCTGACAATGCTATGATCTTCCTCAGACAGAGGACTTTAAATATAAAAAGTGTCATTAGGAAAACGCAAAAGTTTCCTGCAAAAAATATAAGAAAAAGTGAATGGTTTATTCAATGACCACGCCCACAGACCGAAAATCCAAAATCGTGCTCCGTCTTGCACCAGTGGAGCAAATGAGCTTTAGGTATGCCAAATTTCATCTTTCTGCGACGTCAGACGGCCTCAGAAAGCCGCATAAAGAGAACCGGACATACATCCGGACAAACAACGAAATTATATATATAGGCTAGTCACAAAGCCTGTCCCTGCCAGGCATAAAAATCTTTTAGATAATAACTAACATAGTAACGCTTATAAAAGAAATTAAACAAAAAATTATTATTCAATGTTTTAATACATTTAATAGGTATATGAAGAAAAAATATGTAAAAAATAACAATAAGTAATATATGTAAAAAATAACAATAAGTAAGTTACTAAATTATAATACTTCTTTAAAAACCACATTTTTTTAAAATACTGGGGAGCACCCCTTTTTTAACATACCCTGTTTTCCATCTACATGCATCACTTTTACCTTAACATAATCTTTTTTCTCGCTCTTGAGAAAGCAACGTACAATTGTCCATGACGAAAAACTGGTTTGGGTAAATATATCCCCACCCTCTCTAACGTTTGACCTTGAGCTTTATTGATGCTGATGGAAAACGCCAACCCTTTAGGAAACTGTCTCCTACGCAAAATAAATGGTAGGTCGGAATTTATGGGAGCCAAATCAATCCTCGGAATAAATGCAGGATTGCCTTTTGCAGTGCCGGTTAATATAGTTGCGCATATTAGATTCTGTGACAATTTTGTAACTTGTAGTCTTGTGCCATTGCATAGCCCTCTTTTAAATTCCTCAGAAGCATGATAATGGCTCCCACCTTGACTTGCAACTTATGAGGAGGCATTCTAGATGGCGATAGACTGTTTAAAAACTCCATCGGATAGTTTTCCCGTTCAGCTATGCTATTGCGCTCCACCGTGTCAACGCTCAAAAATGTAAAACATTCACCCTCTAAAAGACTTAGTACTTCTTCATTAATTTGGCATACTTCATCATTCTTGGGGCATAAAATGGCAAATTTACAATACTGTTCTACATCAGATGGTTTTAAACATTTACCGAGGATATTTTTAACGATTGAGTTTTCAGCCAGCATTTCGTTTGGTAATGCAATAATGTCCTCTCCAAATTCCGAACTGAGTTCACCATTCCCCATTTTTAAAAGCCAATCTCTGTAAATATTATCCACTGCACGAATATTGACTTTAAGTTGTAAAATTTTAAAGTTGGACCAAAGATTAGAAAACTTAATACATGATTCGATAATGGCTGTCCTGTGAGCATGTGGTACCACTGGTAAACATTGGCGAAAATCTCCTCCAAGAAGCTCAACTTTACGTCCAAAAGGCTTGTTATTTTTCATCAATGTTTTAAGCAACTTATCAATAGCATTTAATGCATAGGTAGGTGCCATTGTTGCCTCATCCCAAATGTTTAACCTAGCCTTTCTTATCTGCTTTGCAGTTGATGTTTCTGTCAATGGTACTGGTAGCTTGAACTGAGAATGATATGTGCGGCCCCCTTTTAGAAGATTCGCTGCAATTCCTGTCGATGCAACTGGTAATAAAATATCACCCTTTCCTCGAACTACGCATAATAAAGTTTTGTACAAATAAGTTTTCCCACTTCCACCCAGTCCATCAAGAAAGATAACTGTGCTGTGTTGACGATTGTATATTGCATCAATGATGGTTTGAAATCCATTTCTTTGCTCAACATTTAGAAAAGATTGAAGCCTGGATTCTTCCATTTTTTCTTGTGATGTACTAAAAATATCTTGCATGTCGTTCGGAAGATTTTCGGAAGGTTTCTTTGAACCGAAGTTTGTGCATGCCTTTCCATACAAAATAAAAATATTTTGTACTTGTTGTAGGGCAAAATGTTCGCAAGTCTCACAATTTCGTGCTTGACATTTGCGTCGGCGAACAAAGTGTTGAAGGTATTAATCCCAAGGTTTTCGTGTAAGTGCAGGACTTCCAAATACACATATGTAAGCGAAAAGCTGTCTGAGTGCAACTGGCATGCTCATTGATATTGCCTCTTCAAGAGTCAACTCCCAAACTGAATCGTCTTCTAAGAGGCCAAAAGCCAGTGCAGCTTCTCTGAAACTGGAGTGCGTTATCCCAGTTATAGTTTTTAAATCATTATAGACCAGCGCACCGGGAATATGCAACAGTAGTAACCTGGGATGGTACCTCTCACCTTCAGATACACTAACAGTGTACATGCGCCCGATTATACCTCCGTCTCTCGTTATTTGTTACCAACCACGTTTCTTATTAAATACATAATGTTCTGGGATTTCGGTATAGTAAAATTTTCTAGCATTAATATCTTTTTCATTGAGACAAAACCATGCAATGAGAGTTGAGTTTGAAAGGGAAATACTATTGACTGCTTGATCAACGTTGTTTGGTCTAAAATAAACAATTTGGTGGTACGGTAAATGTATTGCCAGCCGAATTATTGCATTTGACTGGTCGTGCATTGGTTTTGCCAAGATTCCCCATGCAGCCTCTGGAGCGCTTACATATCTTGTGTCTATAAACGTCCTGATTTCATCATGTATTAAAGAACCTTGCTCCGTAATTTCAACATTAGCACAGTCATAACCCTTATACGCGTACTTAAAAAGGTATTTGACGCTTTTAACAGAGGCACATACTTCTACGTTAATATGGTAATTATATTTTAAACTCAAAAATGGATTATATGGCACAATCCACTGATTTGTTACCTTAAATCCTGAAGCAGTTTTGTAAGAGACAGAATTTTTACGCCTGTATCTGGGATACCCATCAAGATTATATACAGTTTCCTCTTGAAATTGTTTTGGGAAACCTTTTGAGCACTTTCCATCTTCCATGCAGGGAGAATTCATATTATTGTCTCCGCAAGGCCCATGTACCATATGCTTTAGAACAATGCTATGGAGCCTAGGATAATCTTCGGGATTGGGTATCTCTGCTGAAACAATGGTATCAATAACATCCCTATCGCGAGGTTTATCGTCCTCAGACAACATTATAAGCATGAGGGAAACCTCTTTTTTTTTGGAATTCAATGACATGGATTTTGGCAACAACTTTACCGAATATATGTCTTTTACAAATGTTCGTAAGCAGTTCAGTAAGTTTTATATGAAAAACACGTGCTATTAAATCAGGTTGATCTGTTTGATACGATTCCATATTTTCCATTATTTCTCTCCACTTAGGATAACATGTCATGGTCAAGAAAATATCCGGCTTACCACACTTTCGTACGATTGTCATTGCATCTTGATAGTTTTGCTGCATATTTCTTGGGTTCCCTATGAAAGATGACGGTAATATAATAGGCTTACCAGCAATGGAACCATCCTCCGCAGCTCTTGAATGCGAAAAATCCATAAGGCCTTGATAACTTTCAGCACGGAGCTCTTTTTGGTGTTCTTTTAACCAATGAAGACGGTTGGATTCCATTTTGACGTAAGAATCTACAAAGAAGTGTTGCGTTAGTTTTCCTACGCTCAAAAATGAATTAAAATCTCCACGCACGGCAATCCGATAACTGTAGTAACCCATCTGAGAAACCCGTGTTCTTTTGGTAGTGGATATATTTTGTTTTAACGATATATCTGGGTGCCATCCAGACTCTCCAAATGGAAAAAGTATTGGATATGTCATAGGCTCTAAACTTGGATGAAGTATACTGATACGTTTAGTACTGGTACCTTTTGGGTCTGATGGATCTGGCCTCAAATGTATAAGAAGATCTCGTTCAAATAGAGGTTCACCCTCTGTGCTCTGAAATATTGCAGCTACTTCGTTGACTCTCTGTGCATTATAACTTCTGTTATCAAGAGATCTGTCGTGCTTTACTGCCATTGAAACTAACGGTACTCGGACCTCTCTTTGTCTGGCTTCAGCTTCTACATCCTTCTCCACTTCATACAACATTTTGTGTGCCTTTGCCAATGGATTGTGTTGGTTAAAGAAGTTACTTAACATTTTCATAACAGATTTAATGCATCCAGTGTTTCCAGAATTCTTCATACGCTCTTTAGTCGCTTCATCAGGATCAAGTTAAGCGTATTTTCTTTTGTCTCCGGGTACAGGATGAAGAGTTAATGCCCTATGGTAAATTTGACCATGAATGCGGAAACAATATGGACCGTATCCTGGCGGTGCTTTAATTCTTGCACCCAATGACGCAAATGAAAATGCACTGTTAAAGGATCGAATATGTTTCAAGAAGTTTTTCGATTGCCCATGTTTTCGGGTTATTAAATCCTTCAAAATGGCAGGATAAGGTTGAGATGATAAGGATGTAAGGTCAACTTTTCCTTTCTGACAACAGTTTGAAAATTTTCCATCTGGTGCCTTTTCCTTATGAAAATGTTTTGCTGCACAAATGGAACATTCAAAAGTCATACCTCCAGAGTAATAATCCTCAATAGAATCTTCTTTTCCCTTTTGTTGTCTGCCATTCTTGCAACTCTGCAAAATATTAAAATGTTGAACATGTCTTTTAGGAGGTAACACTACGTTGCTTTCATCCTCGTGCAGTCGTTTATTTGCCATTATTTTTCTGCATTCTTCTAATCTCCTTCTTTTCGCACAAACTGGTTCAACATGTCTTTCAGCTGCTTTTCGGCTTGCATTCTCCTTTAACCTTTCCCTGTTTTGGTCATCTGTTTCATTTAGTTTTTGAGCTCCCTTTCTCTTTCTGTTCTCCTCTAACCTCTTACTTTTCCGCAAACCGCATTCAGTAAGTCCTTGGGAAGTTTTCTCTTTTTGTCGTTGTTCAACCGTGCTATTTTATATCTAAAGTTTTCCATATTTTTGAAATGAAATTTCTTTCTCTCCCTTTCTTTTTCTTTCACTTTACAAACAAATCTTGAAAATCAAAACAAAAACCCAATATTCTAGTTAGTAATTATGTATGTGATACAATAAGATTATCTCTACTTTTCAACAGCAGTATTAAAATCTGATTCCACTATGATTTCTGGCAGAGAAAGTACTTTCAGTATAACAAATTTTATGTTGAAATATCTATATATATAAAATTGTAACGTTACTGACTTACTGACTGATTCATCATCGCACAGCCTAAGCGCCTAAAGCTAAAAACTTGAAATTTGGAGCGGAGGTTGGTCTCTCCCCAAATCGATCCACTAAGACGGGATTTTTGGAAATTCGAATGTTCAGGGGGTAAAAAGGGTAAATTCGGTAACCTGATATCTCCAAAACTAAAAGAGATACAACAAAAATGTAATACTTATCGTTGTTCTTAAGAAAAATAAGCGGCCAGGTGTCTGGTACTTTTTTGAAATTCGGCCCTTTTAGGGAGTAAACGGGTAAAACATGTATTTTACTACTTTTTTGTTACCCCATCTATCTTTTAAACCATCTTTTAAACATAGAAATAAAGGTTATATCACATTCGAAACTTATCTATAAAATACAAATACGAATTTGGTACTTTTTCGAAATTCGAACGTTTAAGGGGTGAAAATCGTAACTATTTTTGGTACTTTTTTTTACAAAATATTTTTCTCCATTCATTGACATATACGTACTAAATTATGGGCTCCCACTACAATATTGAAGTTTTTAATACATCTGTTCTTCCTTAATATTTTTTAAGGAGTTTTAAATTTAATATTTAATAATTTTTTAGGGGTTGTTTTTAAAACTCTCAAAAACGTAAAATCGCACTCGAAAATAATACACTACCGGTCACTTTCAATAATAATACAGAATTAAACTTTATTTTAAAAATGGTTCTTTACAATTTGCCAATATAACAGTTGGGAAATAATTTCCCAAGCTGTTTGACGTTAAAATTTAGATTTTAAGTAAACAGTGGTTTAAAATGATTAATTCATTAAAAAAAAATTCAAAATTAAATAGAACAAAATTCAAAAAAAAAAAAATAAAAAAATAAAATTCAAAAAACTGTTCTGGCGAAACACCGGCCCCATTGAAGGACCTGCAGTCTTCAATCAATTGGAATCAGCGCCAATTTGTAAATCGCCCTCTTCAAAAGCCCGTTCTTAGTCTTCACTAACGCCACTCTCACTTTGCCGTCTGCGCCTGGGGAACCTCCTGCACTCGGCCGGTCAGCCACTGCATGGGTGGCATGTTGTCCTCGTGAACGACGACGAGCTTGCCGACGTCGAGATCTGGCTCTTCTTTTGCCCATTTGGTTTTGGCTTGGAGGCTGCGGACGTTGTCTCTCTCCCAAGACTGCCAAAACGTCTGCTTGAGAGCGCAGGTAAGCCGCCATCTCTTGCAGAACCTCAGCCTGTCCACTTCGTCTCGAGGCAATTCTACTGGCAGCGCTAGTAGGTTCTCGCCGATAAGCAGATGCCCTGGAGTCAACGCTTCGCCGTCGTTCGGGTCGTTGCTGACTGGAGCGATTGGCCTGGAGTTCAATACTGCCTCTACTTGTACTAGGACTGTCTGCATTTCTTCTTGGTTTAGTACCACCGTGCCCACGGTTTTGACGAGCAGTCCCTTGGCAGATTTGACGGCTGCATCCCACAGGCCGCCGAAATGTGGAGCCCGCGGCGGAATGAACACAAAGTTGACCCCTCTGTTGGCAGCAAACTCTTGTAGCTCTCCGGCACTGGTGTCCATCGCTTCTCGTAGCTTCTGCAGCTCTCTGCTGGCACCGACAAAATTGGTTGCGTTGTCGCAGTAAACACGCTCTGGGAGCCCACGTCTGCCGATGAACCTTTGAAGACAGAGAATAAAAGAATTGGAAGAGAGATCAGAAACCAGTTCAATATGTACAGCCTTTGAAGTAAAACACACAAATATAGCTATATACATTTTAACGGGTGGACGGCCACGAATTTTCAGCGTTATATTAACTGGGCCGCAAAAATCTACACCATACACTTTAAATGCGCGTAGAGCTCTCACCCTATCGGCAGGCAAATTCCCCATTATCTGATTCATTAACTTTGGTTTATAGAGAAAGCAATGAAGGCACTTGCGAACTGCTTTTGAACATTCTTCGCGAGCATTTATTAGCCAAATTTTGTCTCGCAAAATGGCTACTAGCGCCTTAGCTCCAGCATGACAGTTTTCTAAATGTAAGTGTCGCAAATAAAGTGCCATAAAATGAGATTTTCTTTTCATTAAAAGGGGAAATTTTGCGTCATATGCAATTGGTGCATTTAGCAATCTGCCGCCGACCCTAAGTAATGAAAATGAGCGATGTTCGTCTTTAAATTGATGGACAAATGGATTCAATTTTTGTAAATTAGAAGGCAAAACTTGTGATTTGCTTAACTTTCTCAACTCTTCGGTGTATTCCAATTTTTGGTTATATACAATAAGCTGAATAAAAGTCCAATTAATTTCTTTCGCTGTAGGTATACCCAAATTGCGGCATTTATTTCCACGAGCGATATCGAGAAAACGAAAAACATAAGTGAATACTCGAATCATTTTAGTATATGATGAATATTTTTCAATCACTTTTAATATATAGTTGTTTTCATTTTCCTCTACAGCAAAAAACACGTTAGTTTTCCTCTTCTCAAGCGATTCTTGTTCGACTGACAATTCTACATGTTTGTTAACGGGCCACTTGTCACTTTCATTAAGTAAAAATCTTGGGCCGTCGAACCAAATAGAATCAACTAACTCATCAACATTACATCCTCTAGAAACAATATCAGCTGGATTTTCCTTAGTTGGAACATGACGCCAAGTGATATTTGTGGATAGATCTTGAATTTCCGAAACTCGATTTGATACGAATGTCGCTAGAGTCGATGGATGAGTTTGAATCCAGTGCAATGTTATTTCTGAATCCGTCCAAAATGTTATATTTTCTATCTCAAGCGAAATCATAGGTTTTAGCTTAGACCATAACTTGGCTAGCAAATGCGCTGCACATAACTCAAGTCTGGGAAGTGACTTTGTCTTCAGAGGAGCAACTTTCGATTTAGCCGTTAGTAATCGGCATGAAATTTTAGCAGAAGCTCTACTCCGGATATATATGCAGCAGCCATACGCACGCATAGAAGCATCAGAAAACCCATGAATTTGACATTTATTTTTAGTATTGGTTAAAACATATCTCGGGATCTCTAAAGTATCAATTTTTAATAAATTGGACTTGAAATTCAACCAAGAAGTATCCAGACGTGTAGGGATTGATTCATCCCAATCTAGCTTTATTAGCCATAGTTCTTGCAGAAGAACCTTCGCCTTTATAACCAATGGGCACAAAAGTCCGAACGGATCAAATAGCCTAGCCGAAACGGATAATATATTCCGTTTTGTTGCCCTTAAATTCAGAAATGAATCATCCAAGTGGTATTTAAATACATCACTCTTCGGACGCCAATAAGTTCCTAATGTCTTCGTGAGATCCGGATCTATTTGAACAGACTTTTCCGTCATTACGAGATCAGTTTGACCGACATGATTTGAAAACCACTTAGTTAGGTTGAATCCTGCCGATTGTAATATTTTAGTGACTTGAGATCTAATTACACCAAGCTCTTCTATTGAATCGGCGCCAGTTAATAAATCATCGACGTAGAAGTCTGTTTTTATTACGTTAGACCCGATAGGTAACGTTTTTTCAAACAGTTCACTTAAATACGAAAGGCATCGTATTGCCAAAAACGGAGCCGATGAGGTGCCATAAGTCACTGTGTTCAACTTGTATATTTCAATATTTTTCGATTGATTTTCTCGCCATAATACTAATTGGAAATTTCTGTCGGCCTCGTCAATTATAACTTGACGGTACATTTTTTCAATGTCAGCCGTTATGGCGTATTTATGCATTCGAAAACGAATAAGCGTAGAATATAATTCCTCTTGAATCGTAGGACCGATCATTAGTAGATCATTAAGAGAAATCTGAGTTGACGTTTTACAAGAAGCATCGAAAACTACCCTTAGTTTGGTAGTAGAACTCTGTGGACGTAATACACATTGATGCGGAATAAAATAATGTGGTGTATTGGGGATTTTGGTATCTGTAATAGACATATGACCCAAGTTAATGTATTCCTTCATAAAGGAGTTATACATCTCTTTCATTTGTGGTTCTTTTGACAGTCTACGTTCTAATGATAAAAATCGTCTTTTTGCTGTTTCAAATGAAAGACCCAAAGTATTAGGATTCGCTTTGAAAGGTAGCGCCACTTTAAATTTTCCTGAGGGTAGTCGTTGAATAGAATTCAGAAAACTTTCTTCGCATTTTTGATGCTCTACCGAAAGAATATTTGCCCCTTTAGGCATTTCTTCTAACTCCCAGAATCTACGGACCACTAAGTCAAGTGAATCTTCCTCTTTTTCTTTCAGTGTACTTAAATGGCATACATTATTGTCAGTATTTCTTGGCTCCTTATATTTTCCCGAAACAATCCATCCTAGAAGAGTTTTCTGAAGTGTCGGACTGTTAGGATTCTGTTTAATTTGACCAACGCATAATAACTCAAAGAAGATCTCAGCGCCGATCAACATATCTATTTTCTGCGGTTTATTAAAATATGGATCAGCTAATTCTATATTAGAAGGCAAGTTCCAACCATTTGTCGAAATTTTATGATCTGGTTGATAATTTGAAATCGATCGAAGAATCCAGAATTCTGACGAAAATTCATGCGAATTCATTCGAGATCTTATTGTTGCCTGTAGCTTAAATTTGGCGGAAGAATTAGTTCTACCTATACCAAGTAAACTGAGATTTCTTTCTTCTTTTCGGAGTTGTAGCCGCTGAGATAGTTCCTCAGTTACAAAGTTTATTTGTGAACCGGAGTCCAATAAGGCCCTAGCCAAAACAAATGTTCGTAAGCAGTTCAGTAAGTTTTATATGAAAAACACGTGCTATTAAATCAGGTTGATCTGTTTGATACGATTCCATATTTTCCGTTATTTCTCTCCACTTAGGATAACATGTCATGGTCAAGAAAATATCCGGCTTACCACACTTTCGTACGATTGTCATTGCATCTTGATAGTTTTGCTGCATATTTCTTGGGTTCCCTATGAAAGATGACGGTAATATAATAGGCTTACCAGCAATGGAACCATCCTCCGCAGCTCTTGAATGCGAAAAATCCATAAGGCCTTGATAACTTTCAGCACGGAGCTCTTTTTGGTGTTCTTTTAACCAATGAAGACGGTTGGATTCCATTTTGACGTAAGAATCTACAAAGAAGTGTTGCGTTAGTTTTCCTACGCTCAAAAATGAATTAAAATCTCCACGCACGGCAATCCGATAACTGTAGTAACCCATCTGAGAAACCCGTGTTCTTTTGGTAGTGGATATATTTTGTTTTAACGATATATCTGGGTGCCATCCAGACTCTCCAAATGGAAAAAGTATTGGATATGTCATAGGCTCTAAACTTGGATGAAGTATACTGATACGTTTAGTACTGGTACCTTTTGGGTCTGATGGATCTGGCCTCAAATGTATAAGAAGATCTCGTTCAAATAGAGGTTCACCCTCTGTGCTCTGAAATATTGCAGCTACTTCGTTGACTCTCTGTGCATTATAACTTCTGTTATCAAGAGATCTGTCGTGCTTTACTGCCATTGAAACTAACGGTACTCGGACCTCTCTTTGTCTGGCTTCAGCTTCTACATCCTTCTCCACTTCATACAACATTTTGTGTGCCTTTGCCAATGGATTGTGTTGGTTAAAGAAGTTACTTAACATTTTCATAACAGATTTAATGCATCCAGTGTTTCCAGAATTCTTCATACGCTCTTTAGTCGCTTCATCAGGATCAAGTTAAGCGTATTTTCTTTTGTCTCCGGGTACAGGATGAAGAGTTAATGCCCTATGGTAAATTTGACCATGAATGCGGAAACAATATGGACCGTATCCTGGCGGTGCTTTAATTCTTGCACCCAATGACGCAAATGAAAATGCACTGTTAAAGGATCGAATATGTTTCAAGAAGTTTTTCGATTGCCCATGTTTTCGGGTTATTAAATCCTTCAAAATGGCAGGATAAGGTTGAGATGATAAGGATGTAAGGTCAACTTTTCCTTTCTGACAACAGTTTGAAAATTTTCCATCTGGTGCCTTTTCCTTATGAAAATGTTTTGCTGCACAAATGGAACATTCAAAAGTCATACCTCCAGAGTAATAATCCTCAATAGAATCTTCTTTTCCCTTTTGTTGTCTGCCATTCTTGCAACTCTGCAAAATATTAAAATGTTGAACATGTCTTTTAGGAGGTAACACTACGTTGCTTTCATCCTCGTGCAGTCGTTTATTTGCCATTATTTTTCTGCATTCTTCTAATCTCCTTCTTTTCGCACAAACTGGTTCAACATGTCTTTCAGCTGCTTTTCGGCTTGCATTCTCCTTTAACCTTTCCCTGTTTTGGTCATCTGTTTCATTTAGTTTTTGAGCTCCCTTTCTCTTTCTGTTCTCCTCTAACCTCTTACTTTTCCGCAAACCGCATTCAGTAAGTCCTTGGGAAGTTTTCTCTTTTTGTCGTTGTTCAACCGTGCTATTTTATATCTAAAGTTTTCCATATTTTTGAAATGAAATTTCTTTCTCTCCCTTTCTTTTTCTTTCACTTTACAAACAAATCTTGAAAATCAAAACAAAAACCCAATATTCTAGTTAGTAATTATGTATGTGATACAATAAGATTATCTCTACTTTTCAACAGCAGTATTAAAATCTGATTCCACTATGATTTCTGGCAGAGAAAGTACTTTCAGTATAACAAATTTTATGTTGAAATATCTATATATATAAAATTGTAACGTTACTGACTTACTGACTGATTCATCATCGCACAGCCTAAGCGCCTAAAGCTAAAAACTTGAAATTTGGAGCGGAGGTTGGTCTCTCCCCAAATCGATCCACTAAGACGGGATTTTTGGAAATTCGAATGTTCAGGGGGTAAAAAGGGTAAATTCGGTAACCTGATATCTCCAAAACTAAAAGAGATACAACAAAAATGTAATACTTATCGTTGTTCTTAAGAAAAATAAGCGGCCAGGTGTCTGGTACTTTTTTGAAATTCGGCCCTTTTAGGGAGTAAACGGGTAAAACATGTATTTTACTACTTTTTTGTTACCCCATCTATCTTTTAAACCATCTTTTAAACATAGAAATAAAGGTTATATCACATTCGAAACTTATCTATAAAATACAAATACGAATTTGGTACTTTTTCGAAATTCGAACGTTTAAGGGGTGAAAATCGTAACTATTTTTGGTACTTTTTTTTACAAAATATTTTTCTCCATTCATTGACATATACGTACTAAATTATGGGCTCCCACTACAATATTGAAGTTTTTAATACATCTGTTCTTCCTTAATATTTTTTAAGGAGTTTTAAATTTAATATTTAATAATTTTTTAGGGGTTGTTTTTAAAACTCTCAAAAACGTAAAATCGCACTCGAAAATAATACACTACCGGTCACTTTCAATAATAATACAGAATTAAACTTTATTTTAAAAATGGTTCTTTACAATTTGCCAATATAACAGTTGGGAAATAATTTCCCAAGCTGTTTGACGTTAAAATTTAGATTTTAAGTAAACAGTGGTTTAAAATGATTAATTCATTAAAAAAAAATTCAAAATTAAATAGAACAAAATTCAAAAAAAAAAAAATAAAAAAATAAAATTCAAAAAACTGTTCTGGCGAAACACCGGCCCCATTGAAGGACCTGCAGTCTTCAATCAATTGGAATCAGCGCCAATTTGTAAATCGCCCTCTTCAAAAGCCCGTTCTTAGTCTTCACTAACGCCACTCTCACTTTGCCGTCTGCGCCTGGGGAACCTCCTGCACTCGGCCGGTCAGCCACTGCATGGGTGGCATGTTGTCCTCGTGAACGACGACGAGCTTGCCGACGTCGAGATCTGGCTCTTCTTTTGCCCATTTGGTTTTGGCTTGGAGGCTGCGGACGTTGTCTCTCTCCCAAGACTGCCAAAACGTCTGCTTGAGAGCGCAGGTAAGCCGCCATCTCTTGCAGAACCTCAGCCTGTCCACTTCGTCTCGAGGCAATTCTACTGGCAGCGCTAGTAGGTTCTCGCCGATAAGCAGATGCCCTGGAGTCAACGCTTCGCCGTCGTTCGGGTCGTTGCTGACTGGAGCGATTGGCCTGGAGTTCAATACTGCCTCTACTTGTACTAGGACTGTCTG
Source organism: Pollenia amentaria (assembly GCA_943735925.1). Taxonomy (NCBI): domain Eukaryota; kingdom Metazoa; phylum Arthropoda; class Insecta; order Diptera; family Polleniidae; genus Pollenia; species Pollenia amentaria. The sequence continues at coordinate 68,022,632 of OX031009.1, forward strand.
CATTTCTTCTTGGTTTAGTACCACCGTGCCCACGGTTTTGACGAGCAGTCCCTTGGCAGATTTGACGGCTGCATCCCACAGGCCGCCGAAATGTGGAGCCCGCGGCGGAATGAACACAAAGTTGACCCCTCTGTTGGCAGCAAACTCTTGTAGCTCTCCGGCACTGGTGTCCATCGCTTCTCGTAGCTTCTGCAGCTCTCTGCTGGCACCGACAAAATTGGTTGCGTTGTCGCAGTAAACACGCTCTGGGAGCCCACGTCTGCCGATGAACCTTTGAAGACAGAGAATAAAAGAATTGGAAGAGAGATCAGAAACCAGTTCAATATGTACAGCCTTTGAAGTAAAACACACAAATATAGCTATATACATTTTAACGGGTGGACGGCCACGAATTTTCAGCGTTATATTAACTGGGCCGCAAAAATCTACACCATACACTTTAAATGCGCGTAGAGCTCTCACCCTATCGGCAGGCAAATTCCCCATTATCTGATTCATTAACTTTGGTTTATAGAGAAAGCAATGAAGGCACTTGCGAACTGCTTTTGAACATTCTTCGCGAGCATTTATTAGCCAAATTTTGTCTCGCAAAATGGCTACTAGCGCCTTAGCTCCAGCATGACAGTTTTCTAAATGTAAGTGTCGCAAATAAAGTGCCATAAAATGAGATTTTCTTTTCATTAAAAGGGGAAATTTTGCGTCATATGCAATTGGTGCATTTAGCAATCTGCCGCCGACCCTAAGTAATGAAAATGAGCGATGTTCGTCTTTAAATTGATGGACAAATGGATTCAATTTTTGTAAATTAGAAGGCAAAACTTGTGATTTGCTTAACTTTCTCAACTCTTCGGTGTATTCCAATTTTTGGTTATATACAATAAGCTGAATAAAAGTCCAATTAATTTCTTTCGCTGTAGGTATACCCAAATTGCGGCATTTATTTCCACGAGCGATATCGAGAAAACGAAAAACATAAGTGAATACTCGAATCATTTTAGTATATGATGAATATTTTTCAATCACTTTTAATATATAGTTGTTTTCATTTTCCTCTACAGCAAAAAACACGTTAGTTTTCCTCTTCTCAAGCGATTCTTGTTCGACTGACAATTCTACATGTTTGTTAACGGGCCACTTGTCACTTTCATTAAGTAAAAATCTTGGGCCGTCGAACCAAATAGAATCAACTAACTCATCAACATTACATCCTCTAGAAACAATATCAGCTGGATTTTCCTTAGTTGGAACATGACGCCAAGTGATATTTGTGGATAGATCTTGAATTTCCGAAACTCGATTTGATACGAATGTCGCTAGAGTCGATGGATGAGTTTGAATCCAGTGCAATGTTATTTCTGAATCCGTCCAAAATGTTATATTTTCTATCTCAAGCGAAATCATAGGTTTTAGCTTAGACCATAACTTGGCTAGCAAATGCGCTGCACATAACTCAAGTCTGGGAAGTGACTTTGTCTTCAGAGGAGCAACTTTCGATTTAGCCGTTAGTAATCGGCATGAAATTTTAGCAGAAGCTCTACTCCGGATATATATGCAGCAGCCATACGCACGCATAGAAGCATCAGAAAACCCATGAATTTGACATTTATTTTTAGTATTGGTTAAAACATATCTCGGGATCTCTAAAGTATCAATTTTTAATAAATTGGACTTGAAATTCAACCAAGAAGTATCCAGACGTGTAGGGATTGATTCATCCCAATCTAGCTTTATTAGCCATAGTTCTTGCAGAAGAACCTTCGCCTTTATAACCAATGGGCACAAAAGTCCGAACGGATCAAATAGCCTAGCCGAAACGGATAATATATTCCGTTTTGTTGCCCTTAAATTCAGAAATGAATCATCCAAGTGGTATTTAAATACATCACTCTTCGGACGCCAATAAGTTCCTAATGTCTTCGTGAGATCCGGATCTATTTGAACAGACTTTTCCGTCATTACGAGATCAGTTTGACCGACATGATTTGAAAACCACTTAGTTAGGTTGAATCCTGCCGATTGTAATATTTTAGTGACTTGAGATCTAATTACACCAAGCTCTTCTATTGAATCGGCGCCAGTTAATAAATCATCGACGTAGAAGTCTGTTTTTATTACGTTAGACCCGATAGGTAACGTTTTTTCAAACAGTTCACTTAAATACGAAAGGCATCGTATTGCCAAAAACGGAGCCGATGAGGTGCCATAAGTCACTGTGTTCAACTTGTATATTTCAATATTTTTCGATTGATTTTCTCGCCATAATACTAATTGGAAATTTCTGTCGGCCTCGTCAATTATAACTTGACGGTACATTTTTTCAATGTCAGCCGTTATGGCGTATTTATGCATTCGAAAACGAATAAGCGTAGAATATAATTCCTCTTGAATCGTAGGACCGATCATTAGTAGATCATTAAGAGAAATCTGAGTTGACGTTTTACAAGAAGCATCGAAAACTACCCTTAGTTTGGTAGTAGAACTCTGTGGACGTAATACACATTGATGCGGAATAAAATAATGTGGTGTATTGGGGATTTTGGTATCTGTAATAGACATATGACCCAAGTTAATGTATTCCTTCATAAAGGAGTTATACATCTCTTTCATTTGTGGTTCTTTTGACAGTCTACGTTCTAATGATAAAAATCGTCTTTTTGCTGTTTCAAATGAAAGACCCAAAGTATTAGGATTCGCTTTGAAAGGTAGCGCCACTTTAAATTTTCCTGAGGGTAGTCGTTGAATAGAATTCAGAAAACTTTCTTCGCATTTTTGATGCTCTACCGAAAGAATATTTGCCCCTTTAGGCATTTCTTCTAACTCCCAGAATCTACGGACCACTAAGTCAAGTGAATCTTCCTCTTTTTCTTTCAGTGTACTTAAATGGCATACATTATTGTCAGTATTTCTTGGCTCCTTATATTTTCCCGAAACAATCCATCCTAGAAGAGTTTTCTGAAGTGTCGGACTGTTAGGATTCTGTTTAATTTGACCAACGCATAATAACTCAAAGAAGATCTCAGCGCCGATCAACATATCTATTTTCTGCGGTTTATTAAAATATGGATCAGCTAATTCTATATTAGAAGGCAAGTTCCAACCATTTGTCGAAATTTTATGATCTGGTTGATAATTTGAAATCGATCGAAGAATCCAGAATTCTGACGAAAATTCATGCGAATTCATTCGAGATCTTATTGTTGCCTGTAGCTTAAATTTGGCGGAAGAATTAGTTCTACCTATACCAAGTAAACTGAGATTTCTTTCTTCTTTTCGGAGTTGTAGCCGCTGAGATAGTTCCTCAGTTACAAAGTTTATTTGTGAACCGGAGTCCAATAAGGCCCTAGCCAAAACATATTGACCAGATTTATTTCTAATGTTAACCAATGCGGTCGCCAAAATAACATTGTCTTTGTTTGAAGACGAATGATTAACAGAAGCCCTCGAAGTTGAAGGTCTATCAGGATCAGAACTACTTTCACGTACTGGCTGTGCATTATTTGCAGCATAAACGTGTAGTAACGTATGATGTGAGCGACTACAAACTCGACACTTTGACGATTTACATTTCGTCACAGTATGACCTTTCTTTAAACAATTAATACAGGCAGGAACGCCCTTAACAAAGTCAAATCTTTGTTGTACAGGCACTGCTGAGAATGAAGGACAATTAGATAAATAATGTTGAGCATATGCACAAAACAAACATTTCACTGCCTCTTGTTGAGTATTAGATTGGCTTACAAATGAAGACTTGGATTTATTTTTAGAAAACGTTTCATTTTTCTTTGCAAAATTGTAAGTAGGCTTCAATCTTGAACTTGAAGCCTCTTCAGCAGAAATATGCTGGTACCTTTTGTTTAAAGCTGCTTCGCAATCACTCCATAGGGGCAACTTTTCGTAATCAAGTTGCTCTTCCCATTTTGATCTAGTGCTCGGATCTACTTTTGTCATTACTAAGTGAATTATTATCGCGTTAGTAATTGCTTTGTCGTCGCCAATTGACAAAAGTGACCCATATATGGCCGAAACCGTATCGATCATGCACCTCAAGGCTGTTGCCGATGGTTTAGACATTTGCGGTAAGTCAAATAATTTAGTGATATTATCGAAAAATATCAGACAGGGATTGTCATAAACTCTTTTTAAACTTTGCAACGCCTTGGAATAATTTTGCTCAATTATTTGATAGGCTTTAACTGTGCCTAGAGCTTCATCTGACAAACATGATATCAAATGGTTGAATTTTTCAATTTCAGTCAGAGTGGTATCACTATCAACCAAACTCTCGAATAAACTTATAAAGTTTTTATATTCGGAATATTTTCCGCTGAATTTCGGCAACTTCATGTTTGGAAGTCGGTTCTGATGAGGCTGGAAACCTAAAGTGGTTTCTGCAAAACTGTTTTGCCTTGGCGTTAAATACCCCAAAAGCATACTCTTAGTGGAAACGCATAAGTTTTCAAGATCGGACCTTTCATCATTTGATGGATCTAAAATATCTATCTCTGACTGGATATCCATAGCGTCCTCAATATATGAATTTAAAATTTCTAACCTACACTGCAACTCATTCTGATTAAACGAAATCGTTTTTTCTTTAATCGAACGCCTTATTCTTGCCACGTTGCCTAATATTGTGTTTTTCTGTTTCTCAAGACTAGGAGCGGAACCTTTTTGCTTCTTACCGCCTGCCATAATGTAGTCGAGAATTATTTGATCAACAACAGAATAAATAGGAAACAAAGTTAAACTTTAATACACTTTTTTCTAAAAATTTCTGGAAGGATCTCAAGGAACTTTAGGCGTATTGTCGTATTGACACGATAAATTAATACAAAAACTTTCCGAGATCAACTTACTGTCTCAATGCTATTGCAGAAACAACTTATTAATAGTTCAGAAATTTTTAGGTTTCAACTATTTTTAATTTATAAATTTTTTGCGGTTAAACTGCAATAATTATAGGGAAACTTTCTAATTAATTTTAAAAAACAAATTGTTCGCTGGGTTGTGAAGAGTGATTTTAATAATTTTTCTCGATTCACAACAATTTTTAGAAATTTTTTGTTAAATAAATATATTTTGTTACTGGCTTTAAAATTATCACCAAAATGTTTGCTGGGTTGCACCGCAGACAAAAAAAGAAAAAGTAACAAACAAAAGACACAGATATATTTATGTATTGATGTGGGTTGTAAAGACAAGCAATTAGAATTTCAATAATTTATCTTTGTCTTTCTATTTTTCACTAGCTTACCACAGCCTCTTGAATCTTAAATTCACTCGCGATCACTTTGATAAATGTCCGTCCGATAATAATTATTTTTCCTCGATTTATTTTCACAATCTTTAACGTATGTATATTTTGTTTCATACACGGTTTTCTTTGATTAAAATTTCTCAATTATTTATTATTTACCTTTATTTAATTAATTATTTTTCAGTAACAAATTTTAAAATTGTTTTTAATTTATGGAATTTATTATTTTCTTCTTCTTGTTTGTTTTGTTTATGTTTGTTTTTATATTATTTGTTGTTTACCATATGATCAATGATGTTGCCATTCCGATCAGTACACACAGTGTTGGTAAACTTATTAATTTGTTAGTAACGAGTTCAAAGAAAATAAGACAAAGCAAACGTCAAATAATATAACGAGCGAGTTAAAGAAGAAATGTACATGCAAGAAAAATGTAAATATTTATTGGAAAAATGTAAATAGTTATAATTTAATAAAATTTTAATTTTGTTTTTAGAGAAACCTCAGGAATATGAAAATAAAGAGAACGAACGGTAAGTGATGGCAAAATTGCAGCGAGGAGGCGTATTTTTCCCGTATGTGGCGGTTTTTTAAACACTTTCACTAGATTATTATGTTTTATTAATTTTCTGTTAATGATAATTAACTTGCGAACAATAAAAAGCACTTTTATTTCAATATGTTTGTGTGTTTCACTACTTAGGCGATTGTTAGTAGTAAAAATCTCATTAAAAGAACGAATAATTTTGGTGTGGAAAATAAAATTTCGCAAATTAATATTAGTAATTAATTTTTAAAGCAAAATTGCGACCAAGTCTCACACAATTATTTGTTCTTTAATACCTGGTTAGAAGTTTGTTGACGTTCGGCACTTTCCTTTTGGCACAAAATGCAGTTGCAATTAGGCATCTGGATGAATTCCTTCTGCTGTGGTTAGGTTGATTATTTTTTTTTTTTTTTAAATTTGTTGAATGTTTTAATGTTTATTGGTTTGTGGTGATGTTGGTTATTTATTTTCCGGGTTGTTGCAATAACGACGCACGAAATTAAAACTTTTTACACAAACCGAAACCGAAAGTACGGTAATGGTAAAACCGTGGATTTTAATTTTTTAAAAACAGTCCCTGCTCGGGCGCCAAAATGTTTTTCCTTAATATTTTTTAAGGAGTTTTAAATTTAATATTTAATAATTTTTTTGGGGTTGTTTTTAAAACTCTCAAAAACGTAAAATCGCACTCGAAAATAATACACTACCGGTCACTTTCAATAATAATACAGAATTAAACTTTATTTTAAAAATGGTTCTTTACAATTTGCCAATATAACAGTTGGGAAATAATTTCCCAAGCTGTTTGACGTTAAAATTTAGATTTTAAGTTAACAGTGGTTTAAAATGATTAATTCATTAAAAAAAAATTCAAAATTAAATAGAACAAAATTCAAAGCAGAAAAATAAAAAAAAATAAAATTCAAAAAACTGTTCTGGCGAAACAACATCAATAGGGAGAAAAAAAAGTACCAAAAAGGGAAAATACAATAAATTTATTTTCTTTCTTTAGGTTTTGGTTTTACAACTGGTACTTTTTTAATTATCGTTAATATTGGACCTAGAAACATAAAATTCAACATGCAATGTTCTGAGTGGATAAGAATCTGTAAGTTGGAACTTTTTGGTACTATTTTGTTCTTAAACTGGTACTTTTTGAATTTCCCTTAGTATTCGACCTAGAAACATTAAATTAAACATGCTAGGTAATTAGTGAATGAGAATCTGTTAGAAGAATTTTGTTGGTACTTTTTCGTTCTTTAATTGGTACATTTTTAATTTTCGTTAATATTGGACCTATGAACATAAAATTAAACATGCAAGGTTCTGAGTGAATGAGAATCTGTAAGAGGGATCTTTTTGTACTTTTTCGTCCTTTAACTGGTACTTTTTTTTAATATTTATTAACATTTGACCTAGAAACATAATATTAAACATGCAAGTTCCTGAGTGAATGCGAATCTGTAAGAGTGATTTTTTGGTAATTTTTCGTTCTCTACCTGGTACTTTTTGAATTTCGGTAAATAGTGGACCTAGAAATTTAAAAAAAAGTTAAAACCTAGAAACATAAACTTTGGCATATAAATATGTCCACGAAAGAAAGAAGCGGGTTAAATGCTAGTCGAAAATATTAAAATTCTTTAAAAAATACATAATGCAAAATTGTGGGTTTTGTGATGAAATAAGCCACATGTACAGCCCGGACACCGAAAATTAGGAATCTGACAATGCTATGATCTTCCTCAGACAGAGGGCTTTAAAAATAAAAAGTGTCATTAGGAAAACGCAAAAGTTTCCTGCAAAAAATATAAGAAAAAGTGAATGGTTTATTCAATGACCACGCCCACCGCCCACAGACCGGGTAAAAAAGGGTAAATTCGGTAACCTGATATCTCCAAAACTAAAAGAGATACAACAAAAATGTAATACTTATCGTTGTTCTTAAGAAAAATAAGCGGACAGGTGTCTGGTACTTTTTTGAAATTCGGCCCTTTTAGGGAGTAAACGGGTAAAACATGTATTTTACTACTTTTTTGTCACCCCATCTAACTTTTAAACCATAAACATAGAAATAAAGGTTATATCACATTCGAAACTTATCTAAAAAATACAAATACGAATATGGTACTTTTTCGAAATTCAAACGTTTAAGGGGTGAAAATCGTAACTATTTTTGGTACTTTATTTTACAAAATATTTTTCTCCATTCATTGACGTATACGTACTAAATTATGGGCTCCCACTACAATATTGAAGTTTTTAATACATCAATAGGGAGAAAAAAAAGTACCAAAAAGGGAAAATACAATAAATTTATTTTCTTTCTTTAGCTTTTTGGTTTTACAACTGGTACTTTTTTAATTATCGTTAATATTGGACCTAGAAACATAAAATTCAACATGCAATGTTCTGAGTGGATAAGAATCTGTAAGTTGGAACTTTTTGGTACTATTTTGTTCTTAAACTGGTACTTTTTGAATTTCCCTTAGTATTCGACCTAGAAATATTAAATTAAACATGCTAGGTAATTAGTGAATAAGAATCTGTTAGAAGAATTTTGTTGGTACTTTTTCGTTCTTTAACTGGTACTTTTTTAATTTTCGTTAATATTGGACCTATGAACATAAAATTAAACATGCAAGGTTCTGAGTGAATGAGAATATGTAAGAGGGATCTTTTTGTACTTTTTCGTCCTTTAACTGGTACTTTTTTTTAATATTTATTAACATTTGACCTAGAAACATGAAATTAAACATGCAAGTTCATGAGTGAATGCGAATCTGTAAGAGTGATTTTTTGGTAATTTTTCGTTCTCTACCTGGTACTTTTTGAATTTCGGTAAATAGTGGACCTAGAAATTTAAAAAAAAGTTAAAACCTAGAAACATAAACTTTGGCATATAAATATGTCCACGAAAGAAAGTGAGACACTAACGAAGTAGCGGGTTAAATGATAGTCGAAAATATTAAAATTCTTTAAAAAATACATAATGCAAAATTGAGGGTTTTGTGATGAAATAAGCCAAATGTACAGCCCGGAGACCGAAAATTAGGAATCTGACAATGCTATGATCTTCCTCAGACAGAGGACTTTAAATATAAAAAGTGTCATTAGGAAATCGCAAAAGTTTCCTGCAAAAAATATAAGAAAAAGTGAATGGTTTATTCAATGACCACGCCCACCGCCCACAGACCGAAAATCCAAAATCGTGCTCCGTCTTGCACCAGTGGAGCAAATGAGCTTTAGGTATGCCAAATTTCATCTTTCTGCGACGTCAGACGGCCTCAGAAAGCCGCATAAAGGGAACCGGACATACATCCGGACAAACAACGAAATTATATATATAGGCTAGTCACAAAGCCTGTCCCTGCCAGGCATAAAAATCTTTTAGATAATAACTAACATAGTAACGCTTATAAAAGAAATTAAACAAAAAATTATTATTCAATGTTTTAATACATTTAATAGGTATATGAAGAAAAAATATGTAAAAAATAACAATAAGTAATATATGTAAAAAATAACAATAAGTAAGTTACTAAATTATAATACTTCTTTAAAAACCACATTTTTTTAAAATACTGGGGAGCACCCCTTTTTTAACATACCCTGTTTTCCATCTACATGCATCACTTTTACCTTAACATAATCTTTTTTCTCGCTCTTGAGAAAGCAACGTACAATTGTCCATGACTAAAAACTGGTTTGGGTAAATATATCCCCACCCTCTCTAACGTTTGACCTTGAGCTTTATTGATGCTGATGGAAAACGCCAACCCTTTAGGAAACTGTCTCCTACGCAAAATAAATGGTAGGTCGGAATTTATGGGAGCCAAATCAATCCTCGGAATAAATGCAGGATTGCCTTTTGCAGTGCCGGTTAATATAGTTGCGCATATTAGATTCTGTGACAATTTTGTAACTTGTAGTCTTGTACCATTGCATAGCCCTCTTTTAAATTCCTCAGAAGCATGATAATGGCTCCCACCTTGACTTGCAACTTATGAGGAGGCATTCTAGATGGCGATAGACTGTTTAAAAACTCCATCGGATAGTTTTCCCGTTCAGCTATGCTATTGCGCTCCACCGTGTCAACGCTCAAAAATGTAAAACATTCACCCTCTAAAAGACTTAGTACTTCTTCATTAATTTGGCATACTTCATCATTCTTGGGGCATAAAATGGCAAATTTACAATACTGTTCTACATCAGATGGTTTTAAACATTTACCGAGGATATTTTTAACGATTGAGTTTTCAGCCAGCATTTCGTTTGGTAATGCAATAATGTCCTCTCCAAATTCCGAACTGAGTTCACCATTCCCCATTTTTAAAAGCCAATCTCTGTAAATATTATCCACTGCACGAATATTGACTTTAAGTTGTAAAATTTTAAAGTTGGACCAAAGATTAGAAAACTTAATACATGATTCGATAATGGCTGTCCTGTGAGCATGTGGTACCACTGGTAAACATTGGCGAAAATCTCCTCCAAGAAGCTCAACTTTACGTCCAAAAGGCTTGTTATTTTTCATCAATGTTTTAAGCAACTTATCAATAGCATTTAATGCATAGGTAGGTGCCATTGTTGCCTCATCCCAAATGTTTAACCTAGCCTTTCTTATCTGCTTTGCAGTTGATGTTTCTGTCAATGGTACTGGTAGCTTGAACTGAGAATGATATGTGCGGCCCCCTTTTAGAAGATTCGCTGCAATTCCTGTCGATGCAACTGGTAATAAAATATCACCCTTTCCTCGAACTACGCATAATAAAGTTTTGTACAAATAAGTTTTCCCACTTCCACCCAGTCCATCAAGAAAGATAACTGTGCTGTGTTGACGATTGTATATTGCATCAATGATGGTTTGAAATCCATTTCTTTGCTCAACATTTAGAAAAGATTGAAGCCTGGATTCTTCCATTTTTTCTTGTGATGTACTAAAAATATCTTGCATGTCGTTCGGAAGATTTTCGGAAGGTTTCTTTGAACCGAAGTTTGTGCATGCCTTTCCATACAAAATAAAAATATTTTGTACTTGTTGTAGGGCAAAATGTTCGCAAGTCTCACAATTTCGTGCTTGACATTTGCGTCGGCGAACAAAGTGTTGAAGGTATTAATCCCAAGGTTTTCGTGTAAGTGCAGGACTTCCAAATACACATATGTAAGCGAAAAGCTGTCTGAGTGCAACTGGCATGCTCATTGATATTGCCTCTTCAAGAGTCAACTCCCAAACTGAATCGTCTTCTAAGAGGCCAAAAGCCAGTGCAGCTTCTCTGAAACTGGAGTGCGTTATCCCAGTTATAGTTTTTAAATCATTATAGACCAGCGCACCGGGAATATGCAACAGTAGTAACCTGGGATGGTACCTCTCACCTTCAGATACACTAACAGTGTACATGCGCCCGATTATACCTCCGTCTCTCGTTATTTGTTACCAACCACGTTTCTTATTAAATACATAATGTTCTGGGATTTCGGTATAGTAAAATTTTCTAGCATTAATATCTTTTTCATTGAGACAAAACCATGCAATGAGAGTTGAGTTTGAAAGGGAAATACTATTGACTGCTTGATCAACGTTGTTTGGTCTAAAATAAACAATTTGGTGGTACGGTAAATGTATTGCCAGCCGAATTATTGCATTTGACTGGTCGTGCATTGGTTTTGCCAAGATTCCCCATGCAGCCTCTGGAGCGCTTACATATCTTGTGTCTATAAACGTCCTGATTTCATCATGTATTAAAGAACCTTGCTCCGTAATTTCAACATTAGCACAGTCATAACCCTTATACGCGTACTTAAAAAGGTATTTGACGCTTTTAACAGAGGCACATACTTCTACGTTAATATGGTAATTATATTTTAAACTCAAAAATGGATTATATGGCACAATCCACTGATTTGTTACCTTAAATCCTGAAGCTGTTTTGTAAGAGACAGAATTTTTACGCCTGTATCTGGGATACCCATCAAGATTATATACAGTTTCCTCTTGAAATTGTTTTGGGAAACCTTTTGAGCACTTTCCATCTTCCATGCAGGGAGAATTCATATTATTGTCTCCGCAAGGCCCATGTACCATATGCTTTAGAACAATGCTATGGAGCCTAGGATAATCTTCGGGATTGGGTATCTCTGCTGAAACAATGGTATCAATAACATCCCTATCGCGAGGTTTATCGTCCTCAGACAACATTATAAGCATGAGGGAAACCTCTTTTTTTTTTGGAATTGAATGACATGGATTTTGGCAACAACTTTACCGAATATATGTCTTTTACAAATGTTCGTAAGCAGTTCAGTAAGTTTTATATGAAAAACACGTGCTATTAAATCAGGTTGATCTGTTTGATACGATTCCATATTTTCCGTTATTTCTCTCCACTTAGGATAACATGTCATGGTCAAGAAAATATCCGGCTTACCACACTTTCGTACGATTGTCATTGCATCTTGATAGTTTTGCTGCATATTTCTTGGGTTCCCTATGAAAGATGACGGTAATATAATAGGCTTACCAGCAATGGAACCATCCTCCGCAGCTCTTGAATGCAAAAAATCCATAAGGCCTTGATAACTTTCAGCACGGAGCTCTTTTTGGTGTTCTTTTAACCAATGAAGACGGTTGGATTCCATTTTGACGTAAGAATCTACAAAGAAGTGTTGCGTTAGTTTTCCTACGCTCAAAAATGAATTAAAATCTCCACGCACGGCAATCCGATAACTGTAGTAACCCATCTGAGAAACCCGTGTTCTTTTGGTAGTGGATATATTTTGTTTTAACGATATATCTGGGTGCCATCCAGACTCTCCAAATGGAAAAAGTATTGGATATGTCATAGGCTCTAAACTTGGATGAAGTATACTGATACGTTTAGTACTGGTACCTTTTGGGTCTGATGGATCTGGCCTCAAATGTATAAGAAGATCTCGTTCAAATAGAGGTTCACCCTCTGTGCTCTGAAATATTGCAGCTACTTCGTTGACTCTCTGTGCATTATAACTTCTGTTATCAAGAGATCTGTCGTGCTTTACTGCCATTGAAACTAACGGTACTCGGACCTCTCTTTGTCTGGCTTCAGCTTCTACATCCTTCTCCACTTCATACAACATTTTGTGTGCCTTTGCCAATGGATTGTGTTGGTTAAAGAAGTTACTTAACATTTTCATAACAGATTTAATGCATCCAGTGTTTCCAGAATTCTTATTCAAAAACAACTCAAAGAATAAAATATGTGGTATCTTATTGGGCCAAATTATTGCCAGAACTTATAGTTTATGCGCATGGAATTAAAGGTTGGAAATTTCGTTTAATATTAAAAAAAAAATTAGAAGCACGTAAGGGCAAAAACCCCCTTTTGATGAAAACTCGACTTGTACGACCTCTAAACCTTCGAAAAATCTGAAAAAAAAAATTCTAAATTACTTGACCCCATACGCTTTTAAATTATGCTTAAGCCCCAACCAAAATATTTTTCATCATAATTAACTTTAGAGTGTTTACATGAGACATGGGCAGAAGAACAACGAATTCTATACATGAGGAGGATTTTTCAAAACTTGATAAATCCACTTTTTGTATTTCAGCACAATTTAAGAAAATGTTTTTTTAGTTATGCCCACTTGTATTTCTTATAAATTTTTGCTGCAGTAATGCAAACGGCAAGGTTAGTCATATACATATCTATACAGGTGGATACAAGTGGATTTACCAAGTTTTGTTGCGATCGGACTGGATTTATCAAGCTTTGATGCGACCGGATTGAATTTATCAAGTTTTGTGTTTAACCGCTATGCAATAATCTTTGTTTTGCTAAAATTACTTATGTATAAAATATCCTTTATACCCTTAACCTTCATGTGTAGAAGGTATATATAAATTTGTAATTGAGTTTGTAACTTCTGCAATATTGATCTAATACGCCATGAAGTTTATCTATTCTAGATCCCTATGGGTCTAAGAACCTAGAATATATCTAGACAGATATCCGTCTGTCCATTTGTCCGTTTGATTATCTTTTTTATGTTGAAAATAATGTAAGTAACTTCTTTTGGAGAAGGTACGTTTTTACAAAAAGGAATATATTTACAAAGAAGCACCTTCTTGCAAAAAATTTGCTTTCTACTAAGATGTATCTTTTTACAAAAAAGTTCATTGTAATTTACACATTCGAGATGATCATATTTGGCAAAATTTCATCGAAATCTACCCAGTAATTAAAAATTTACTGAATTAGTATAAAAAGAATGAAGTGGGTTTATCAAATTTTGATGAAATCATGCATATTGGTTCCTTTTTCTGGCTTAACTAACTATAGAGTTTTGGTCCAACTTTTTTTCGCTGCGTTTTAATTTCAAGGTCGATAAACCAAAAAATAAATAAAACTTAATTCGGTTAGATATGGATTTATTAAGTTCTGATAAGATCCTCCTCATATATTACGGGTGGTAGCAAATCAGAAGCAGCGCCCACCAATAATTTAAATTTTTGCTATGTGGTGTAGGGTGCCTTGTGGTTGAATTTGACCGGTTAAATTTTTTACTTATTTCTTCTGTTTTGTTCTTTACTCTCAGGTTTTACACCAAAAACAAAATACATGTAAATCTTCATCTGGGTCTAAAGCTTTAATTAGAAGTTGAAACTTTTTACATGTTGCTTTTGCGATATGTACCTACTATGTATGTTTAGTAATTGTACCAGACATATGGAATTCAATGAAGAGTATATTTCGAGGAAAAGAGAGCAACAGGTTTTAGATTTCTTATATGAATAGTTGACTCTTTACTTCTCTAGCAAAATAGACATATGTATGCATGCAAATTTGTTGAAATCATTTTATGGAAAAAACTGTTTATAAGAAATTAACTCAAATATTCTTTCTCAGTTTGCAGTCAGCGATTTTTGCCCGTTTTAGCTTATACGTTTCTTGTTCTATTAATTCTCTCATTTGCTTTTGTATTTTTCTTTTTCTTTGCGTTTTGCAGATGTAATAATTTTTTATTTTTTTCCAAATATTGAAATATTAGAAATTACATAGGCATACGAAAAAAACTCTTAAGTAAAGTAATAAATTTTTTTTTTTTTTTTAATATGTTAATTCCGGAGATATAATGAAAAAGTCGAACATATTCCCAATTTGTTTTAAGAAATGACTTTTATATATCCTCCTACCTTGAAAGGTCTACAAAATAATTAGTCCATTGGTATGTACATATCTTCTTAAAGGTTTCATTTGTTTAGCCGTTCTGTTGAGCTATTTGATTTTTGAATACTCATATAAATATTAACGGTCTCTGATTTAAGTCCTAGACGTTTTACATATTGCTGGTTATAAACCATCCACCAAACCAAAGTATAGTAAAATGTAAACGTATGAAACAGTTGATACCAAACACCGAAAAAATCTCTGCTTATTTATACGAAAACTGACATACATCGTACAAAATATTCGTAAAAACATGTTTCGAAATAATAGACAACGAAAGATTTTCGTAAAATTTCGCATAAAATTTTTTTGGATGTACTTGTTGAAGCGACTTCAGACTTTATTTTATTTTTTTTTCTAATTTTCTTTATTCTGCTTTAATCTTTATTTATTTATTTATTTTTTTTTCTTCTTATTTTATTTCTTAAATCTTTAATTTTGTAATTTTCTTTAATTTTGAATTTTGTTTTTTGAATTTGTATTTCCTTTTCTCTAAGTGTAGAGTAATTCTCAAGGGTTCTTTTACTCTTTTACTATGTTTTTTTTGCTATAATTGTCTCTTGAGATTGTTTTTATTTGAGTATTATTTGGTTACTACGAACCTACAATTGTTAAAGTAATTTTTAGTATTAGTCTTAATCTCACAACAGAAGGAGCAAGAAGCTCAATAAAAACATTTTTGGAAAAAGTTTAAAATAAAGACCCACCGTGTTTTTATTTTTTAACACTACTCAGCGGCTAGAAAGAAAGTCTAGCCCACATTTTGGTCCTTCGTAAAAATCCTAGAAGAGCTAGGATTGAATGAACCAGTGGAAAATCTGTCCACAAAGTGTCTTCAACAGTTGTTCTATCGTAACAACTAAGGCACATTTGAACTGTCGTCAATAATTGTTCTACCGCAACAACGACGACATCAACCACAGTCAAGAGGGCTGCGTGCAGAAAAATCTTTGGTGTATCCCGTTCCAACAAGAGGAAAAAATTGAGCTAAATATTCCAAGAAGGAAGAAAGGTCTACAAGACGATTGATTTTCAAGAGGGAAAAATCAGCAAGGTAATCATTAATTATCATCAAAAGGAATAGATTGGGTAAGTGCAGTGTTTTAATTATATTTAATGCGATTGTATGATTTTCGTGAAAAGTGCTTAAAAAAAAAATTGATTAAAATTACTGCATAATCATATTCAAACAAGGTATCGAACATAACCTTCAAATTAACTAAAAAGCCATCACTGATATAAAAAATCCCTAACGTGCCAACACTAATAAAAAGTAGCAACACTGGTAAATAAGAAAAAACAACGGAGTTTTTTTTAAGACATGCGCACTGCCGTTAAATATAATTGCCATACTCGTCACACTCATGGTGAAATTACTACAAGGTGGCAGCACTAGGATTTGTTGTACAACAATACAACAAAAACAGGCAAATTTGTTTGTGTAAAAAAGTTAAGTGTGTCAAAATATGAATTTTCACCACACCAAAATATTATTCTTATTGAAACGTCAATTCCTCACAAAATAAAAGCCATATAAACACATACTTAGTAAAACAAATTTATACAAAGTAAAAAAACATAATTATTATGTTTTATATTAGAAATAGCAAGTTAAATTACTTACATACATAAATGCAGCAGTACAATTCAACTTGCTGCAAAGTGTAAAGTGCAATCAAAGTGCATATCAATATCAGCCAGTCAATTTTAGATGTCAGTGAATACATATCGGATAAAAACAAGAATATACAAGTTTTAGTTGCCAGCATTAATCATGGAAGTAAGTTACGAGGCTAGCAAATTGTCACCTATAATAATATAGTTTTAAACTTTTTTAGGTAATATTGTAGATGATCTGACCCTGGGTTTGACGCTTGTACACGTTAAAATTCAAACAGAAGTCGATAAAAAACTGGTGGAATTTGATGGTTTTGGCATTTTATTCTTTTTTTTTTTAATTCTTTAATGTATGTATATACTATATACTTATTTGTTTAAGAATTTTAATCAAAATACAAGTAAAACCTTCTTTATGTTTATGTTATACTAATGAGGAGAGAATCCTTGCCCATGGGCAAAGGCCGTCTATGCAGAGCATCTTTAGTTAGCGAAACCGGTATTAGTTATCCCATAGGGTAGAAAATCCTTGCGCCCGGCCGATGGCCGGCTATACAGGAAATCTTGAGTACAGGAAATCTTGAGTCTTTGCGACCGGCGGAGGTTTAAAAAACGTACCGTTGCCAGGCAGTTCTTCCTTACCGCATAATAAACACTTACGCAATTTGAAAAGCACGCAAAAAGGCTTCACAATTAAAAAAGGTTTGATTTTTTATTTAAATAAAAGTTTTCTTTTGCAAATGAGTTTTTTTTGTTGGTCCTCCACCACGATGCAAAAAGCTACGTTATAAACGATTGGCTATAATATGTAATTTAAAACACTAGTTGCTTTTCGCAACAAATAAAAACCACTTTTATAATACAATACGTATTTAATTTAAGTTATATTTCAAACTATTTGCAAAACTTTCACAACGGAATGTATCTTTTACAAACGATTAGTTTTAATACAACTCACAAGTTTTTTTTATTATAACTACAATACACCTTTTTTATGTTTTATTTCAATTGTTTTAACTATTTATTTTAAACACAATAGTACCGAACAAATTGTTTTTTTATCTCGCAAATTATTTTTTGAAATTAATTAACGTTATCAATCAATATTTTGACACTTGCTATGAATAAACAAATAATTTTGACACAATAACTCTTTCACCATGGATAAGCAAAAAATATTAGATTCCGTAGTGCTGCCACCTTCTAGTAATTTCACCATGCGTCACACTCATTAACAAGTGTTTCAATTTCACCAGTTTCCCTAACTTTGTTATGTACAATTGATTTTTTGCCGACAACTTCACAAGTTAAACGCGCGCTGAGCAAGTTAAAGTAAAAAGTATAGTGTGAAAAATATTGAAAGAAAAATAAATTGATAAAATAAAAAGGAGCCAGTGTGTTTAAAAACAAACAAAAAGGAAAAAAAAACGGAAAAATATTAAAATATAAAGTGTGTTTAAAAACAATAAAAAAAAACCACTGAATTTCTACAAGAATAATTGAAGTGCATATGAGAAAAAAAAACCACAGAAAAAGAAGAACAACAACAACATTGCAAATAAAAAGCTGTATAAGGGTGAGTGTGTGGAATTCAAATAATTATATATTTTTGTGAAGAATTTGGTACGGGAAATTTAAATTAAAAAAAAAAAACAACACAGTGATTTGGCATAAGCGGTTAAAATTGCATATTACATATTTATAAAAAAGTATGATAAAGAATTAATTTTGTAGTAAAAATATTTTACACGGTGACCTTTCAAGTGGTAAACAAATTTTTTGTAAGCATCAGTATACTATAATGCACAGTGACAACGAGTCTGTTGAAGTTGGAAAATAAAAGGGTGATTCGAAGAGTGATAATTTTTTTTAAGGAAAATTTAAAAGGTCTCCCTTCAAGTGGTGCGCACATTTTGAACAATAGCATAAATGTTGAATGCAAAAATACATCAAGTTTACTAAATTTTGGAATAAAAAGTATGGACCGAAAAGAGGTGTATTTAAATAAAAAAAATTTACAAGGTGACCCTACAAGTGGTACATATTTAAAGCATTATTAATGCAAAAATTTAATGCTTATGAACAACCCGTTCTAAATTTGCTGTGAAGTGTGTTCGATTACTTTGGAAAAATTGTTTGAAGAAAAGAGTGTGTAATTTTTGAAAGATTTGATTTAAAGCACAATTATTATAATTATATTTAGAAGTTTGATGAGTAGTTTTTTTAAAAAAATTTTACGGAATCTGAGTAAAATTGATTTGTGGCTAAATATTGAAAATAATTTTATGGTGATATAGAAAATTTTAAGAAATAAAAAGTTTGAGAAAATAAAGCTACATTGAAATACAAACAGTTTGGCAAAATTTTTTGGCAGTTTGAGGCGAACATTTTTGAAAATTTTTTAGTGAAATTTAGAAGCTGGTTTTTAAACATTCTGCAGCGCTTTCATTCGTCGCGAATAATTTTAATATTCCTTTGTATAAGGTTGAATTTCTTCACGGTTATTTTTTGTAAATTTTTCATTTCGGCTGGTGAAATCGTTGAGGTATAAAATATTTTAAGGCCTTTTGAACAAACATTTTTAAAATGGTTTCGGAAAGAGCATGTAAATACGATATACGACAAGTAGTGAATTTTTGTTCTACTTTTGAGAAGATATCTTCAGAAGATTTGACGATTTCACTTTTAGAGGTAAAGCAGTCTGAACTTGAAAGAAGATGGCTGAAGATGATGACAACATTTGAAGAATTCATCAAAGGCTATGAAAGGGTGAAGGAAGAAGAAGATTTTCCAGATGAAATTACTCTGAAATACGAAGATGCCTGCGAACAGTGCCAGATACTAAAGGCGAAGATAATGGACTTGTTGAAGGCGAAAGCTCCGCAACAAAAGGCGGCAGACACAACAGTACGTCAGTCGTCACTTAAATTACCTGCGGTCGAAATCCAAACGTTTGAAGGGGGTTTCGACAAATGGCCAGCATTTAGGGATATGTTTAGGGCAGTGGTTGGAAACGAACCTTCAGTGGCGCCAGCGCACAAATTATATTATCTACTTGGCAAGACGAGGGGGGAGGCCTACCAACTCATAAAAGATTATGATTTGGTAGATGCTAATTTTGAGCTAGCTTGGCAGGCTTTGAAAAATCGCTACGAAAAAAAGCGAATTTTAATTAATAATCAAATTAGGAAGATTTATGGCATTCAGGCCCCTCAGAATGAAACTTTAAAATTTTTAAGGCAACTTCAAAATACGGTCAGCGATGGTTTGTCGATTATTAGCTCGTTTCAAGTTGAAGTAGCGGATAACGACCCCTTCCTTATGCACATTTGCACTTCAAAGCTCCCAGAAGAAACTTCGCGTGCGTGGAAAGATTCCTTAATTAACCACAAAGAATTGCCTACATGGCCGCAACTTAATCGATTTCTGTCTGAACGAATTGAAACTTTGGAAACTTTTACGAATTTGAGGAAACCGCCCAGCCGAGACAGTAATACCTCCAAATCTCAAGTTTTCTATTCTGATGCTCAACCTGATAAGGGTAAATTTAGCTGCAAGAAATGCCAACAGATTCATCCATTACGATTCTGCAACTATTTTAAAGGTTTATCAGTCCATGATAGAATCAAATATGTTTATGCGAACAAATTTTGTGCGAATTGTTTTTCACCCACTCATTTTAAAACGAAATGTCAGAGCACCAGTAGCTGCAACAGATGCAATCAAAGGCATCACACCATGTTGCATATTGAAGAAGATAAAGTGAAAAAGGCTCCCACTCAAAGGGCGTCAACTCACCAGCAGTCTCGAGACAACGAAAGGCCATCAGGGTCGGGTACTCAGAGTAACACGAGGCCATCCAATTCTCAATCGGGACGATCTGCCACTTCGGGTGCAAATGGGGAGTCGGTTCAGGTTAATTTATCTCAACACAGCGGAACTACCATTTTACCCACCGCTTTGGTCCATGTCGAGCATTTAGGCGAAAAATTCACTGTTCGCGCATTAATTGATACCGGGTCGACTAGAAGTTTGCTCCTAAGGCGTGTTCAACAGAATTTAGCTATCCCCCTAGAGCGCCATCATAGCGAAATATCAGGGTTCGGTGATACGGTGGTAGGAAATTCGAAGGGAAGGTGCTATGTCACAGTTAAATCTCGAATATCCGATTTTAAAATTAAAATTCGAGCGATTGTGGTACCAACGTTAGCACATTTTATGCCTTCACGGCCGATTCCAATCCAAAATTTAGAAGATATAAGAGGTTTAAAGATGGCAGACCCCTATTTCTACAAACCGGCGGCAATCGAAATGATTATTGGTAGTGATTACTTGCCTTTTATAAATTTGAGCGGCGTAAAAATGAATATTGGCAATAATCTTGAAGCTCGAGAGTCCCACTTCGGATGGTATTTGCTAGGCCCTGAGCCAGAGACTAAGGTTCAATCTTTCCATACTTTTGTCTCGCCTTGCAGCGATCTGGCCCTTCATGAGCAATTAAAAAAGTTTTGGGAAATAGAAGAGGCTGAAAAAACCGATTTTCAAGCTGAAAGTGACATTTATTGTGAAAATTATTTTAAACGTACCACAACGCGACAATCTGATGGACGTTACGTGGTGCGACTACCGTTTAAAGAACAATTTCCGAAAGAGATTTTTCTAGGCCCCTCCGAAAATATGGATAAGAAAATGCTAGATAAGACCCCAGATTTGAAGGCGCAGTACGCTGAAGTTCTCCAAGAATACCTGGACTTGGATCACATGGAACCAGTTGCGCATTTTGAACCCAAAGCAGGAAAAGTTTCTTCATTTTTTCTACCCCACCACGCGGTAATCAAGCCCGAAAGTAAAACCACAAAAGTGCGAGTGGTCTTTAACGCCTCAAAGAAAACCGGAAGCGGGTTTTCATTAAATGATGTGCTATACCAGGGCCCAACGCTTCAAACGGATTTGATGCAGCTTGTTTTACGTTGGCGAAATTATATGTATGTGTTCACTGGAGACATCCAGAAGATGTATAGGCAGATTTTAATGCATGAAGCAGATCGCCCGTATCAACAGATATTATTTCGAAACAACACTGAGGGATGCGTAAATTCATTTCAGCTTAAAACTGTAACGTTCGGCGTAAACTGCGCCCCCTTTTTGGCGATTAGGACTCTACTTGAGCTAGGTCATGATTGCAGACACCTATATCCCAAAGCATCTAGTATTCTGAAGAATGAGGTCTACGTGGATGACATATTGTCCGGGGGACACACGCTTGAAGAGGCCAAGCAGAAGCAAGGGGAGCTTATCACAGCTTTGAAATCAGGAAACCCTTAAAAAGATGACAGCAAATGATCAGTTTTTACTCGAAAGTTTGCCCCGGGAGGATCTTCCAGACGAAGATTTCTTGAAGTTTGATGACTCCAGCTCTTTAAAAACATTGGGAATTCACTGGAATGCGTTAGCGGATATATTCTACTATGCTGTTGAGCCAATTGAGATTACCCCATCTGCTACAAAACGTAAAATCTTGTCCGTAATTGCAAGATTATTTGACCCTCTAGGTTGGTTAGGCCCAGTCGTTATTGTTGCTAAGACTTTGATGCAAGAATTATGGGAAGCAAAGTCTGATTGGGACGAAGGGGTACCTCCCCACATACTTGTGAAATGGAATTTATTTTTAAAAAACTTGCCATTTATTTCGAAAATTAAAATACCTAGATGGGTAGATTTTTCTCCAGGATACAAAATTCAGATACATGGCTTCTGTGACGCCTCAGAGAAGGCATATTGTGGTTCAGTGTATATTCGAACAGAAAACGCAGACGGCCATATAAATAGTCATTTGCTGGTAGCAAAAACGAAAGTTGCTCCGATCAAGCGGACTACCGTTCCGAAACTCGAATTGTGTGGAGCTTTATTGTTGGCTAAGCTCGTCCGTAGTGTAGTCATGAATTTTCAGTTCACCTATGAGCTATTTTTGTGGACAGACTCGTCCATAGTCCTGGGGTGGTTGCAAAAGCCTCCCTACACGTTAAAAACTTTTGTCGCAAATCGTGTGACTCAGATCATCAGCATCGCCAGCGCTCAACACTGGAAACATGTCAAAACTGAGGAAAATCCTGCAGACATGGGCACTCGAGGCTGCTCCCCGCAGGAACTTGCAGACAATCAACTCTGGTGGCATGGGCCCACCTGGCTACACTTTCCCACACCATTGTGGCCAATACCTCGTACGTTTGACCCAGTCGACTTGGAGACAAAAAAGTCCATCATCAACTTTCATCTTGACATAAACTGCACAGATGTCCTAGAAAGGGCGTTGCGAATTCTTTGTTATCGACTTAGATTTGTCAACCGAGTTCTCAAGAAACCATTTTCCACCGAAAAGTTTATTACAGCTCAAGAAATTAGCTCAATGAAAACTCGACTCATCGCGCTCGCTCAAAAGAGATATTTTTACCGTGAGTATGATTGCCTGAAAGAAAAGAGACCGTTAAGCCGCAAAAGCAGATTGCTTAACTTGAATCCTTTTATCGATAAGGATGACCTTTTACGAGTTGGCGGCAGACTTATTAACGCAGGTTTAAGTTACGAGGAACGTCATCCAGTCATTGTGCCAGAAGGTTCTCAATTTGCGAGGCTCCTAGTTAATTTTACCCATCGCATTATGCTCCACTCTGAGCACCATATAATGCTACGTGCGATTCGACAGGGATTTTATATCCCCAGATTAAAGAATCTTGTCCGGAAATGTATTAGAGAATGCAAGGCGTGCACGATCTATAAGTATAAGGTCCAGCACCAAATCATGGCCGCACTCCCCCCAGAACGTGTGAACTTTTCCCTGCCTTTCACATATACCGGAGTCGATTTCGCTGGTCCCTTTAATGTTAAATCCTCGACGTTGAGAAATGCGAATATTCTGAAACGGTACGCAGCGGTGTTCGTCTGCCTCTCTACCCGAGCCGTCCATCTGGAAGTCTGTTCAGACCTCTCAACCGATGCCTTTCTAGCCTGCTTTCACCGATTTACCGGGCGCAGAGGGCTCCCTAAGACCATGTTCTCCGACAACGGTCGAAACTTCGTCGGTGCAAGCTACGCTCTTCTAAAAAACCACCACGAGTTTTTAAAATCTACTGAAAAAACTCTAATTGAAAAATACTCTACATTGGGCGTTACCTGGTCTTTTATACCGCCATATGCACCTCATATGGGTGGCCTCTGGGAGGCCGCAGTAAAGAGCATGAAGTCTCACCTGAAGAAAGTTACCAATAACCTATCCTTCACCTTCGAAGAATTCAGCACGCTTTTAGTTCGTATCGAAGCCATTTTAAATTCGCGCCCTCTATCGCCTCTTACCGAAAACCCGGGTGAAGTACTACCACTGACCCCAGGACACTTACTTCGAGGAGCTCCAATTACAGCATTACCAGAAGCACCCGCAGAACCACCGCTCGAAGACGTGCCATTCCTAAAACGCTGGGAAACATTAAAAGCGCTACAACATATTTTTGCTCGACGGTGGAAGTCTGAATATATAACCGAGCTTCAACGCCGTTATAAATGGCAAAAGGAACGCGACAACTTAAAACCAGACGATATTGTAATAGTCAAGGAAGACTTACTCCCACCTACCGAGTGGCTCCTGGGTCGCGTTAACAGCGTCATCTATGGTCGAGACAGCAAAGTACGAGTTGCTGAAGTAATCACAAAGAAGGGTAAAATTTTACGCCCAGTTGTAAAATTATGTTTGCTACCGATAAACAATACTGAAAGTAAACTCCCACCACAACCTACCAAATAATCTACCAAATTCCTAAACAAAAATAGAAAATTAGAAAACTCAGTCGCATTAGGTATTTTTTAACACTGTATATACTTCTTTCTTTTCTTTTACTACTAATATAGATGAAGAAGCGACCACGCTGACACATTTGCTACCTCAACCACCCTCTACGGTACTGTAAGGGGTTTAAAGAGCTGTGTTGAGCTACGCTGGCCAGCGGAAAAGGCTTCTGCCTAGATTGCAGCGCCTATGACCATGCCCGAGACGAGTGTACCTCGGCCAATTGATGTTCAGTGACGTCAGCGGGCAGCCCTGCAACGGCCTTCACCATACTCTATTGCACCCAGAAGTGGGAAAGAACGTTCTCGCTGAACCTCAACGCGAGGACCCCTCGGCAGCTATAGCTCCTTCAGCCGTATCACCCCCAAACCCAGTGGCAACCCTGCAAGCCGCGATCCCTCCACTAGAGGACATCCAGTTGGCAGCCATGGCCAACATACTGCAAGTGACCCTAAAAAAGGTTGTACTAGATTCGGCAGTACGACCCCTTGGCTCATCCATTTTCTGCCACTTCGCGTGAGATCGACAGGATCCTGGACACGGATGTGGCCCAAAGAATATTGTCACGTTGACCAGCCCGACCTTAACTTACCGATAGCCCAAGAGTCCACCTTTGGCTGGATCATATCTGGAGTGTTGAGGGGGTGCTCTTGCCATGCATAGGGGGGAGCATGTTGAAGCGACTTCAGACTTTATTTTATTTTTTTTTTCTAATTTTCTTTATTCTGCTTTAATCTTTATTTATTTATTTATTTTTTTTCTTCTTATTTTATTTCTTAAATCTTTAATTTTGTAATTTTCTTTAATTTTGAATTTTGTTTTTTGAATTTGTATTTCCTTTTCTCTAAGTGTAGAGTAATTCTCAAGGGTTCTTTTACTCTTTTACTATGTTTTTTTTTGCTATAATTGTCTCTTGAGATTGTTTTTATTTGAGTATTATTTGGTTACTACGAACCTACAATTGTTAAAGTAATTTTTAGTATTAGTCTTAATCTCACAACAGAAGGAGCAAGAAGCTCAATAAAAACATTTTTGGAAAAAGTTTAAAATAAAGACCCACCGTGTTTTTATTTTTTAACACTACTCAGCGGCTAGAAAGAAAGTCTAGCCCACAGTACTTAACAAAATATAACCTACCTTGAAGAGGAATTTGAGCAGCTTTCAAAATTATAAATGACTTAAGTTAATTAGTTGATTTTTGTAAAAGAAAGAACCTTAACTTTATATTTATAACATTATATAAATTCACTTCAAATATGTAGTTATACAGTTATAGTAGATTAAAGAACACTTAAATCTATTACAAAAAACGACACAGTCGTTACGACAACGACAACCACAATAAGGCTAATAATTTCTTCCTTTAATGATAATTTAAAAAACGCGCAACGCACCGTAAATATGTAGTTCAATCCAATTCGAATGGGCACAATGAAGAATAAATTCCAATTACTCAATATTATTATTATAAATTTTATTTTATTCAACCTTTATTTTTAAATTGTTGTATAATTTATCAAGCTTGAGTTTTTTTTTCTTTTTATATACCAATTTTTATTAGATTAATTTTATAACTCCAATATTTCGATGCAGCAATGTGCATCATCATCAGGGAAACAAATTAAACAATGAAACTAACGTTTTTTTAAATAATGAAAAAACAATAACAATTGTCACATAGAAAAAATTATTTACAATTAAAAAAATTGTTTGTAAAAATAATCTATATTTTCCGTGTCCGATTTAAAATTAATCCTTAACAATTCTGGTACATTAATGATTTGTAACATTTCTAGAATATAACGGCGCTTATAATTTTTTTTCTGTGTTTAAAATTGATACTTTCTCAAAGTCCGGAGAGTGATTTAATCTAGCGCAATGGGTTGTTAATGCTGTTTTTTGTGATGATATATCCCTAAATTTTTGATTTGATTTGTGACAGTTCTAGTTTTCAGTTTATTCTTTGTCGTACCTACATATACTTTATTGAATTACTCAGCAATATTCCCCTTACATGGTATTTTATAAACTACATTCGACATTTCCAACTTGTGTACTTTATCTTTTGTTTTAGTGAATAATTTACCAATTGAATTATACGATTTATTTGCTATTTTATATGTCTTTGTGTCAAATATTTTCGACTTTTCTAAACGTAATTATACCCTACTTTTTTGCCCTATGGTTATTGTATTGTCTTATTAAATTCAATATCAGTTCCATTGGAAAGCAATTATCCCTCAAAATATCTTTTATTTTCTTCAAACTTTTGTTATGAAATTCTAAGTCACTTATTCTCAGTATTCTTTCTATAAGATTTTTTTGCGGTATTAATTATAACTCTCTTGGGATGTTTGGAGAAATAATTAATAATTCTACCAGAAGAAGTAGGTTTCTGGTACCAATCCATTAATAATTTTTCCCTTCTTCTTATCAACAAAGTATCTAAATATGGAAGTTTTAAGTTACACTGCTTCTCAAAAGTAATTGGTGATGCTTGTGATCCCATTGGAAGTCCTTTTTGTTGAATATATATATTATTATCTAATTGAAAATATCTATTATCTATTATACAGAATCTAAGAATACGTAAAAATAGTTCCCTTTCAATTTAAGTGAATTCCTTAATTATATTCCATTTTTCCCCTATTATATCCATAGCAAGATCTACTGGTATACTTGGAAATAATGAAATCACATTGAAAGAAACCAATTTCTCATTGTTAGTTAACCTAATATTTCTTATTCTATCCTTAAATTGAAGAGAGTAATTTACGTTATATTCAGAATTTACAGTTACGTTCTTAAGAATTGTTGTAATATATTTACAAAGGTCATATGATGGAGATTTGATACTTGAGCAAATTGGTCTTAACGGATATCCTCTTTTATGAATTTTAGGAACTCCATACAATCTTGGAGGAATTGCCACATTAGTTTTAAGTCTGTTCCTGTCCGAAGATGTGATAATGTTTTTATTGAAAAGTTCTTGAATAATATCATTATTCATCTTTTGTAATTTATTTGTGGGATCTTTGTTTGATCTCCTATATGTCAAATTGTCCTGCATAATATTATTAATCCTCATATCATAATCACATTTGTCCATAGCTACTGTAGTATTACCCTTGTCAGCATTTAAAATAAGAATGTCCCTATTAAGTCTTAAAAATTTTCCGTTTCCTTAATCTTTTCCAGAATGAATTTGTCCCTATTATTCAGTCTTATTTTATTTATATAATTATCAACAAAACTTACAACAACTGTTGATAATTATACAAATAAAATAAGACTTAATAATAGGGACAACTCAAAATGTAAAATTGTCATGAAAAAAGAGGGCGGAGCCACGCCACTTTATAGAAAAAATAAAAACCACCATATCTTATAAACTACTGAACCGATCGTCATCAAATTTCCACAGTAGGCGACTGCCTTAAGATACTGAAGCTATATAAAGATGTGATTGGAAAAAGGGGGCATTGCCACGCCCATACAACCCAAAACATAAAATCCTCATATCTTAGCCACTATTTGGCGTAGGATGATGATATTAGGTCTATATGGTATTGTTATGAATAGAAATAAGTTGCATGAAAAAAGTGGGAGGTGGCACGCCTCTTTATGTCGATTATATCTAATTAACTACTGAACCGATTGTCATCAAATTCTCACAGTAGGCTGTTATAAATTTATGAGCCCTAGGCTATGTAAAGTTGTGGTTGGACAAAGGGGCGGTGGCACGCCTAATCAACTCAAAATTTAAAATCCTCTTATCTTCGATACTGTTTCACGTATGTAGGTGTCGGGATGAATTTAAAAGGGAATTTGGGAAAAGTGCTGCAAACATGTAAGATAATTGAATGGGACGAGTGCACAATGGCACACAAAAAATCTTTAGAGGCCCTTGATCGCACATTACAGTATTTCAAAAGCAACAGAAGATTATTTGGAGGAGTGTTGATTTTGTTTGCCGGTGATTTTCGTCAAACACTGCCGGTAACTCCAGGTTCAACACCAGCTGATGAGCTTAATGCGTGCCTGAAATCATCCATCCTTTCGCAACATGTTCGTACACTAAAATTAACAACAAATATGCGTGTGCAACTGCAACGCGATGCATCAGCTTCCCGCTTTTCAAAGCAATTGCTAGTTTTAGGAAATGGAAGAATGGCGACGGATCCAACAACAAATTGCATCACGTTTCCACCTGATTTTTGTACAATACACAATCCATTGTAGAGTTAATCAATTGTGTATTTCCAAATATCGAACGCAATTTCAAAAACAAGGAATGGTTATGTGAACGAGCGTTACTTGCTGCCAAAAACATTGATGTTAATTCGATAAATAATGCCATTCGGAATATAAATAATGCCATTCGATACTGCAGCGAGAGAGGATGATGCCGTAAATTATCCTGTTGAGTTCTTGAATTCAATCGATGTGCCAGGCTTTCCACCACATATGTATAATTCAACTTGAAATTGGAGTGCCCATTATTTTATTGCGCAAAATCGATCCACCACGGCTTTGCAATGGCACTCGACTTGCAGTAAAAGAAATGCGGAATAATTTAATTGAAGCTACCATTATAACAGGAAAGTAAAAAGGAACAGATGTACTGTTGCCACGCATTCCGATGATACCAACTGAATTACCCTTCGATTTAAAACGATTACTGTTTCCTGTTCGGTTAGCGTTTGCGATGACTATAAACAAAGCCCAAGGGCAACCTCTACAAGTTTGTGGCTTAAATTTAGCAAATCCATGTTTCTCGCATGGACAGCTTTATGTTGCATGCGCGCGTGTTGAAAAACCAACTGATTTATATGTTTATGCTCCAGATGGAAAAACTAAAAACATTCTGTATCCTAAAGCATTGCAATAATTAATTAATAATTTAATAAAAAAATTTTGTTGATATATAAATACCTTTTTGTTTCATTTTATAACGATTGGGGTAGCGAAGCACACCGGTTTAAGCTAGTTATATACAAAAATGAATGCATGAATGTTTATTTGTTTATTTATTTGTACCTTGTAGCCGCCTAGAGTTAGTTATTTAAAAATTGCCAAACAATATTTTTTTAAATAAAACAATTTTTTATTAACTATTCAATGACTACATTTTAATGACTAAATAATAAGTAACCCTAAATCTACATTGATTGACATATTTATACTCATTTTATATAACTGTAAAAGACTACCCAATTTTAATATTAACAACAAGAAAAATAAGTAAAAGAAAATATTTGATAATTAATAAATTAAAGGAAAGTTCAAGAAAGTAAATTAAGGTAAAGTTAAATTATAAAAGAAGAAATAAATAGGAAAATAGTATTAAGGGTATTAAGGTATGATTACATGTAACTTAAGGGTATTCAGGTATGATTATATGTAACTCCCCCACCCTTTGTTTACACATTACTCCCGAAATGTGAATATCAATCAATAAATTATACTTTACTATACAAAATTATTTTTACATTATTGCTTTTATTTCCAGACGACATTTTTTTTTTTTTTTTTTTTTATGACAATATATTTTTTAAATTAATTACATTTAGGGTATTTAAAAACATATGTGTGTACATATGTATAACAACATAATTTTGTTATAAATTAATTTTACTAATATAATTAAATTTTCTTCTTTAATTTTGTGCTTTTAGTGTAGTCTCTACCAGTGACTTTTCCCTCAAACTTTATATTAGGCAATTCATTTTGATATTTATAAATTCTCTTTACAATTTGTCGATCACGTTTACAACCTTTTTCATCTATGAAATTAGTTTTATTTTTTTCCTTAACTTCTTTTAATATATATTTAGGTTTCTGTTTTAGATTCTGAAAACCAAGATTTTTACCAATTCTCTTTCGTTATACTCATGACATTCCTTCCTACTCTCGTTAATTTTGTCAATTCTCGCAATGGTAAGGCTATTTGACTATAGTCCTTTATGAATTTTCTATAAAATCCGGTTAAGCCAAGAAATGATCTTATTTCCTTTAGAGTCCTGGGTAATGAAATTTTCTGTATGACACTAATTTTTTCAGGATTTGGCTTTATCCCTTGAGGAGTTATAATGTGGCCCATATACTCCGATTCATGCCTAAAAAAATTACATTTGTCAACCTGAACTTTAAGGTTATATTCTGCCAATCTATTAAAAATTTTCCTCATTGATAAAATATGCTCACTTAGAGACGTTGAAAATACCAAATATCGTCCATGTATACGACACATATATTATTTATGTAGTCGTGAAGCGCTTCATTCATCATACGTTGAAATGATACCGGGGCATTTTTCAAGCCAAAAGGCATCCTCGTAAATTCATAATGTCCTCTTGCCGTTGAAAAGGCGGTTTTATGTCTATCCTCCGGTGAAATTAAAATTTGGTAAAACCCCTTTGCTAAGTCTATTGTGCTGAAATATTGTGAATTACCTAATTTTGAAAACAGATCCTCCATATTTGGCATAGGAAACTTGTCCTCAATCGTAACATCGTTCAATTTTCTGTAATCTATTACTACTCTCCACTTTTGTTGACCAGAATTATTAATCTTTTTGGGGACAACCCAAATAGGAGCATTATATGGACTGTTAGATTGTGTTATTATACCCGATCGTAGCATTTCATTAACCTGTTTGTCAACTTCGTCCTTATGTACCTCCGGAAAACGATATGTCCTTGAATAGACAGGTATATAATTTATAGTTCGAATTTTGTGCCTATACTTACAAACCGATGACAAATTGTCCCCTTCAATATAAAAAATATGTTTAAATTGCTCTGTTATCCCCATTAGTGATTCAATTTCTTCCTCATTTGAATCTTGAATCTCCAATTTTCCCCTCAAAATATCCATTTTTGGCTCATTAAAATTAATTTCTATTATCCCATCTACATTTTCACTACAGCTCATTGGTTCCTCCGCAGAATTACAAAATATCAAAGGAATTTTAGCTTCCAATAATTTTAATAAATTACAACCTAAGATACCATCAAATTCACCAAAAATTTCCGTCTCTAACATTTCAATCCTTGCGTTAGGGCGATTAAATTCTTTAAATAGTAGTATAGTTACCTTCGAAACAGTTATAGTCTTTGAGCAAATTGTGTTTAATGTTATAGGATGCTCAAGTTCACTTCTAAAGGAACTATGAAACAGACCTCTTCTAACTTATGTTGTTCCCGATCCTGTATCAATCAGTAATTTTATTTGGGTAGTTTTCGTCTTCACTATTATGAAGGGAAGAGCTCTTCGGCCGATAACTGAAAATTTGAAGTTTCAATATTATCCACCTCCATTTGAATTGGAGCACTTATATTAGTTCTCTGAGATTTGGTAAAATTGCTTATGTTACTAAATTGTCCTGAGTTTTGTTGTTCATTTTGACTAATATCTAAATTACCATTATGTTCACCAGAAAAATTTCGAGTTCCGTGTTGTCCACGATCCATGGAATTGTTATTAAAATTTCGAAAATTGTTCGGTCTATTAAAATTTGAACTGTAATTATTTACACCTTTTTGAAAATTTTGAGAATTGTTTCGAGAATACTGATCAGAATAAGAATTATTTGTATTATTAAAGGGTTGGTGAAAATATTTTTTACTTTGAATATATTTATTGTTATTAGAAAATTGTGATGAAAAAGACTGTAAGGGTTGGTATTTTTCATAGAAATATTCTGTTTCAACCAAAATTTCTTTTGCCTTTAATAAAGAATGTGGGTTTCTTGAATTAAGTACTAATTTTTGTTCTCCAGGTAGTTTACTAATAAAAATTTTCAATACCATTAATTCATTATTTCTACAACTAAACCACTGATTATCCCCGTCAATACTAGTTTTTAAATTCAATTTTGTTAAAAGTTTAATTACATATTCATAAAAATCACTTATAGTAGTTCTTAATACTGCTGTTTTTATTTTATTTATGATACTCTCTATACTTTCAGATATATTAAAATTTATTCTTAAAATTACTTTTACCTCGTCCCAATTTGTAGGATTGTTGTTGTTTATCAGTGTGATGTTAGCGTTTGCAACAATTTTGTTTCTCACTCGCAAGTCAAATAATGGTATCAAAGTTGCCTCAACATGTTTACGCAATTCATCAACATGTGTAATAAACATTTGCAGCTCTTCTGGTTTCCCCTCAAAATTTGGAACACCATCTAAAAGTTGAAACGCATTTAATGCCATGGTAGTATTTGTTGTTTTTGTATTTTTAGGGAGATGAAGACTGCATAAATATTTTTGTTGGTTTGTTTTTGTTATCTGCACTTAATCACTCACTTCTCTGCTTTGTTTAATCAATTGGAGACAGTTTTAAACTTTGATTACTGATATTGTTGTTGTTACTTCGTTCATACTTAAATGCATGTTCTTTAAAAATGTTATTTTTAATATTTGAAATTGTTTTAAAATGCCATTGAAAGTATGTTTTTTCTGTTGCATTGGTACTATGTAAAATTTTGTTGTTACAATTTTATATCGTTTTTACTGCTGTATACACATATTATTTTTTTAAATTTTACTATAGTTGTAATTGTTTGGTAACTTTTTTTTTTTTTTGTTTGTTGTTTTTGTAGATTTAGTTAATTTTAATGATTGTTATTTTTGTTTCAATATATGTATATGTAGTTTAATAGTTTTTAAAGTTTATTTAGCACTTTTTTTTTATTTTTACAAAATTATTTTAAATTTTGTTATTGTTTTTCTTTAAAACCAATGATTTAAAATTTGTTTCATAATTTTTAATAACTCCGTAGTATGTATATACTTTGTTTTGGTTTCAAGAAACGTTTTTAGCTTTGAATCTTTTTACTTTGAGCTTTGTTTTCAAGGTAAGGATTTAAAATTACCTTCTATTAGCACAAAACTCATTTTCTCACTTATAAAAACGATTTTAAGTTTTTATTTGAAAAAAGGTCTTTTCACTCATAAAAAACGATTTAAAGTTTTTTATTTTTTTCTCTCTAATAATTTTTATTAGAGTTTAGTTCGAAAAACACGACTGCGCCAGTTAGTTATTTAAAAAAATGCCAAACAATATTTTTTTCAATAAAACAATTTTTTATTAACTATTCAATGACTTTACATTTTAATGACTAAATAATAAGTCCCTAAATCTACATTGATTGACATATTTATACTCATTTTATATACATAACTGTAAAAGACTACCCAATATTAATATTAACAACAAGAAAAATAAGTAAAAGAAAATATTTGATAATTAATAAATTAAAGGAAAGTTCAAGAAAGTAAATTAAGGTAAAGTTAAATTATAAAAGAAGAAATAAATAGGAAAATAGTATTAATGGTATTAAAGTATGATTACATGTAACTTAAGGGTATTCAGGTATGATTATATGTAACTCTAGGAGTGAATAAGTGGGACGGTAAGAAAAAAATTGTTCAAATTTGGTACACATACATAGCTGGGTTATCAATACAAAAAATCTCTGATAAAATGGGCGGGATTCTAATATCTGGAGAACGACAGGAGCCAAAGTTTTCAAATTAGGTACAAGCATTTTGGTTATCAATACAAAACATCCGACAACATATGGGCGTGATTGGAGAAATGGGCGTGTCACAAAATAGATTTATTTATATCTAAAGAACGGTAAGAGAAAAATTGTCCAAATTGGTACACGTTTCTGGGTTATCAATACACAAACTCTCTAAAAAAATAGACGGGATAGGAGAAGTGGGCGTGACACCTCCAATAAGAAGACATTATATATTTCTGTATATCTGGACAACGGTAAGAGCCAAGGTTTCCAAATTACGGTTAAACATCGTAGTTTTCAATACACACCATCCGACAAAGTGTGGGGCGGAATTGCGATAGTGGGAGTAGCACCTCCCATACAATTAGATTGTAGAAATATTTATATTTAGAGAGTGACAAGAGCCAAAGTTTTTAAATTCGGTACAACCATCTTTTTTTTCAGTATTTATTTATTGAATCTTCATATATTAAATATGAACTAACAATAATTAATCAAATCTTATCCTAGTATTTACTTTATGTCCTGCCAGTGCCAGACAAAAAAGATTTAGTCATCACGGTTTCTGTTCACATATGTAGGTGTTTATCGCTCGAACCACGCAACATCAGTTACCCAAGAACAGCAAATAGCATAGTTTTACTATGGGTCTCGTCACTAACTCAGAGGATGTGCGCACCTCTGCTATACGAGCGTTCTTATCGGTGCCACTAAAGGTCCTTTCAATTCTACCTAGACGCCATTCGTGGGGAGGTAACAAGTCGTCAATTACGACTACTAGATCGCCTACCTGCCGGTTTGGAGCTGAGTTCTGCCATTTATAGCGCTTATGTAAGGATCTCAAATAATCTTCTTTCCATCGCATGGCAACCTGGTGATGGATCACTTTCAACCTTTCCCATCGGTTTATGACAGAGATGTTTTGGTAGGACTGTTCGGGGAAGGCCAATAAAGGAGCACCCCTTAAAAAATGTCCTGGAGTTAGGGCTGTCAAGTCCGACGGGTCTTCTGAAATGGCAGAGATTGGTCGCGAGTTCAAAACACCTTCAATCCTAGCTAATATGGTGCAAAATTCCTCAAAGTTGAATTTCTGAGCGCCTGCGATGCACTTGAAATGGAATTTAAAGCTCTTTACAGCGGCTTCCCATAAGCCGCTCATATGCGGAGCGTGGGGTGGTATAAATCTCCATTCAAACCCGTGAGACAAATATTTTTGTGCTATATCTTCAGCTGAATTTCGTAAAAATGTGGCAAATTCACGTTCTAGAACCCTACTGGCACCAAGAAAGTTTTTACCGTTGTCTGATGTAACCCTTCGGGGGAGGACCCGCCTCCCGACGAAACGAGCAAATGTGGCCTGAAACGCTCTTGACGAAAGCTCAGAGCATGCCTCCAAATGGACAGCTTTAGTACCAAAGCATACGCATACGTACCCTTTTACGTAAGTGGATTTGCGTAAAGGCGATACTTTCAGCTCAAATGGCCCAGCAAAGTCAACTCCTGTCGTTTCAAATGGCGGTGACAAAGTGCACCGTTCAGGTGGCAAGGGAGCCATAATCTGAGAACAGGCTTGCTGTTTTTGTATGATGCAAATTTTACATTTTCGAATTATGCTTTTTACTCGTGCTTTAAGCCTGGATACTAAATACTCAGATTGTATGAATCTGCACATCTGGCTGCATTCAGCATGATAGAGGAATGTGTGCAAGTATTGTAAATACAGCTGACAAAATTGCGAATTACCCTATAATATGGTACCGCTCATTGTATGGGAGAGTTGACTGAACTAGTCTGCCATTTGCCCTAATAATTAAATCCGAGTCCAAAAATTGATTTAAAGGTTTTAGCGGACTTTTATTTAGCACCTTTTCACCGGCTTGCAGACATTTGTACTCTTCATTGTAAAATCTTTCTTGAGCTAAGGTAATAAGGCGCAATTTTGTGAATTTCATTTCTTCATGTGTTAGATTTATTAGATTCTTTGACTGAGACTTTACCCCTTCAGGTTTCTTGCATTTTTTATATAACCTGAATATATAACATACCACGCGTAAAGACTTGCTATAAGAAGAGAATCTATTCAGAATGTCATCATCCTGAACTTCAGTATGTAGAGCTTGGGTTAAATTTTTTGGTAACTCTGAAGATTTAAGGGGATTCCTTTTTGGCCATTCTGTTGAGGGTTTAACTAGCCATGCTGGTCCATGCCACCAGAGAAAATTATTTACTAGATCCTGTGGCCTACAGCCTCGTGTCCCTAGACCCGCGGGATTGTCATGAGATGGGACATGATGCCATTTTGCACCTGACACTAATCTGTGAATCTGGGCAATTCTGTAAGCGACATATGTCTCCCATGTCGAAGGCGGTTTTGACAGCCAACCTAAGGTAATAGACGAGTCAGTCCATAAATGAACCTCTTCAGCTTTCAGGTTCAAGGATGAAATTACATAATTAACTAGATTGGCTAGGAGAACCGCCCCACTGAGTTCCAAACGTGGTAGAGAAACCGTTTGTATAGGGGCAACTTTACTTTTTGCTACTACTAAATTAACAAAGGTATTATGGGAACTGTTCTGACAGCGTATATAAACGGTCGCGCAATATGCCGATTTAGAAGCATCTGAGAACCCGTGCAATCGAACCTTGTCCGACGGTTCGTATTGTATCCAGCGCATAATCGAAATTGTTTCGACTTGAGCGAGATCATGAATAAGCTCGTTCCACCTTTGTAGACATTCTTGTGACACTTCATCATCCCATTCTAGGCACTCTAACCATAGTTGCTGAATGAGGGTTTTTGCCCGTATTACGACAGGTGCGAGCCATCCTGCGGGATCGAATAATTTTGCCACCGACGAAAGAATTTTTCGCTTAGTGACCTTTGTCGCTTGTTCTATTTGATCAAATTTATAAGTAAATGAGTCTGAGAGCGCATTCCACTTTATACCCAGGGTTTTGGTAGAGCTCGCATCGTGAAAGCGCAGAAAATCAGAATCATACAAATCTTCTTTTGGAATGTCAGACAACAATTTTGGATCATTCGCTGTTATTTTCTTTAGAGAAAAGCCAGCTGATCGCAATACTTGACTAAGCTGTTTTTGAGCCGATAAAACATCTTCTAACGAGTAACCTCCAGAGAGAATGTCATCGACATAAGTCTCTGTGCGCAGAATTGACGCTGCCTTAGGGTATGCAGACTCGGAATCAGAAGCTAATTTTAAAAGGGTCCGAATCGCAAGATTTGGGGCACAGTTTACTCCGAAAGTTACTGTTTTTAATTCATAGTCCTTAATTGGGCCGTACTCATACGGTTGAAATAAAATCCTCTGAAAGGGTCTATCGTTTGGATGTAGTAGTATCTGGCGATACATTTTTTCAATGTCGCCATTAAAAACGTATTTATACCTCCTCCAATTGAGAATTATGGAGATCAAATCGTTTTGCAGTGTGGGGCTCGTATAAAGTACATCATTTAGCGAGAATTGCGATTTTGATTTTCGAGATGCGTTAAATACAACTCTGAGTTTAGTTGTCTTATGATCAGGGCGGACTACGCCGTGGTGTGGTAAATAAAATGAGCCATATTTACCCTTTGAGTTAATTTCACCCGATGTCGTTTCGTCCATATTCCCCAGCGTTAGATATTCATTTATAACCGCCTTGTATTGAGCCTGAAGGTCGGGATCTTTGGCCAGGGTTTTTTCCATGCTTGAGTACTGAGCTAGGGCTATGAATCTAGATGATCCAAGAAATATTTTGTCGGGAAAATCAGGTTTGAATGGTAATCGCACGACGTATCTACCATTTTCCTTTCGTGTTGTCGTTTCGTTATAAAATTTAGGAACTACAGGTATCTCTTCCTGCTCCCAAAACTTCTTTAAAATCGTATTTAGCTCAGAAGTGTCAACCGGAACAATTGTAGTTGTGAATGCATGAACAGATTGAGTTTTTATGGGACCACTCAGCACCCAGCCAAAGATGGTATTGTAGGCCGATGTGAGACCACAAATATTTTTCTTTATACCTTCAATATTTAGAGAGTGTTCGTAATCATTACCTAAAATAAGATCTATCTGCGACGACTTATTAAAGGTTGGGTCTGCTAGATCTAACTCAGCCAAATCGGTTGAGTAAGGTATTTCAAAATTGCATGCTGGAACTCTTTTTGTAACTTTTGGCAGCACGATGGCTTTAATACGGACTCTCAAGTCATACCTTCTGGCGTATAAAACAAATGTGCATTCTTTATTTGCTTTTTGCTTTTTCCCGCCAATACCGATTATTTCGAAATGGGATTTTTCGAAGGGTAGCTGTAGGCGATTACGAACTCTTTCCGTTAAAAATGTTCTTTGAGAGCCTGGATCAATTAGTGCTCTAATAGTAAAAAGTTCACCCCTGCTTTCTATTTGCATAAAGTTCGCAGCAAGATATTTTCACTGCTCATAGCGCAATGGGCTTGAAATTGCCTTGAGGTGCTAGGAACATTATCCTGGTTATTTGTACTAGAGGTTTGAGTATTATCTTGGGTGTTTGTTCTAGAGATTTGAGTGTAATCTCGGGATGAATTTTGATTTGAGCCGCTTCGACTCGCTTCAAAGTCTCGATTATGTCCGGTTTCGGCCAATTGAGTGGGATTCTGTACTCTTTGTCTCATATGCAGTTGGGTATGATGGGATTTTTTGCATTGTAAGCACGTATGTTTGCTTTTGCAATTAGACTTCAGGTGAGACGCGGCCAAACAATTGTTGCAAAATTTGTTTTTAAATACATAATCTACTCTTTGCTGTACCGTAAAGGCTCGAAATTTTGGGCATATCCTCAAAGAGTGATTTTCTTTGCATAACTTACAAGATAAGCTTAAGTTTTCCTAAGACATGTACGTTTGTACATCAAGATTGGGGGTATCTGACAGCGTGAAACAGTCTCTAGAAGCGTTAATACTATAGAGACGTTCTACCGCTTCATATCTGTCCACAAGGAATTGGGACATTTGGGTCCACTTAGGAAGCTCACGTGGTGAAGTGAGAGATTGCTCCCATAACGATAATGTTACATGTGGAAGTTTAGTGGAGATAAGTCGAATCAGAATAGGGTCCCAGCTCTCCACGTCGACGCCAAGCGTTCTGATAGTTGCTAAGGAATCATTAACTGAAGATTGAATGGTGGAAGCTTTATGCAAATGGAGCTATCAGGGAATAAGCTTGGATTCGGTTGAGAATAGCGAGACGTCGATTGAAACACTGGTATTTGTGAACCCTCTATTCGACTTACTTTAAGCAAGTCATTAATTTGAGAATTACACTGGAAATACGCCTCAGAACACGTATTGTATTCTTCTTTGGCTTGTGTTTTAAATTCAGT
This sequence comes from Pollenia amentaria, assembly GCA_943735925.1. Classification (NCBI taxonomy): domain Eukaryota; kingdom Metazoa; phylum Arthropoda; class Insecta; order Diptera; family Polleniidae; genus Pollenia; species Pollenia amentaria. The sequence goes on from OX031009.1 coordinate 68,062,001, forward strand.
ATCAACCGATTGTTCTTGGGATAACATTACTTTTCTATAGGAATCCTTTAAATTTGCACATTCTGAATCTAGTTCCCTTAATTTTACCTCAAGTATTGACTCGTTATGATCTTCAACCGTGCTATTATTAAATGTCTCACAAAATTGCATTAGATTCCCACAATCGAATAAAAATTGCTCCTTATATAAAGGATTAAAAGCCACGCTTGATGTTTCAGTTGTTGAAGTCATTTTGCGAACAATGAGATAAATAAGTCAAATACTATTGAGAATTCTCGATATGAGGTTTGATTTACGCGCAATAGCAAAGAAACCCGAGTTTAGGTAAAACTATCAAGATATCTCACTAAAATTAATTTGATTGCCGCAGAGTTATAACTGTTTGAATCGATTTTCTAATTATCTTTTTAGTGTTCGGGCTACGGAATAGCGCTAAATGCAAATTTTATAGTTTAAAATAAGAGATAATAGATTTCTACTTAAAGTGATTATATTGGGATTTGAGCTATCTGATTATATCACTAGATGTGGATGTCTAGTATTTTTGTAATTTTAAAATTTTGGGGCTATCTGAGTATAGCACTAGATATGGCTGTCTAGTATTTTGTAATTAAAAAATTTTTTTTAAAATTTTGGGGCTATTTGAGTATAGCACTAGATATGGATGTCTAGTATTTTGTAATTAAGAGAAAAAAAAAATTTTTTTTTTAATTTTGGGGCTATCTGAGTATCTGAGATATGGATGTCTAATAATTTTGTATTAACTAATAAGAATTTAAAAATTTTGGGGCTATCTGGGTATAGCACTAGATATAGATGTCTAGTTTCACGCTTTAATTCTTCAAAATAATTATGGGACTATAATTAGGGCATTGTTCAATCTTGAAATTATTGAGTTAGCTTAATATTAAATTTAATTTTTTTTGTGAGTCACCTTAATATTAAGTGGTTCATATTACTCTTGTGTGAACGAAAATTGTCACATGAATATTAAGTGGCATTAATTGCAAACTCGTCCCATAAATATTTAGTTGCATTGATTACATGCTTTTTAACCATTGGTTGAAAAGCCGTAATTTTTATACAAATTTTAAAGCAAAATTATGATAACTCAGCAAGTTTGAGCATTATCGATTCCCATTGGCTAAAAGGCCATAAATTTTAAGTTAATATAATTTAGTTTAGTAAGCATAATTTTAGTATAAATAATTGAATAAAACTTATTAAAGTGGTCAGTAGTAAAAACCCGCTTTTTATTTATTGATCATTACGTTCAAGTTACAAGTGCTTGAAAGTAAAAATTACAAATAAATAAAATTAGTACAGTTCAAATTTATGTGTTTGAACTGAGTTATACTAATAAAAACATATTATAAACATTTTTGGTGACCCCTACTACGTTTTAGACACTGTTTTAAGCTTCCACCACCAGTGGTAAGGGGCTTTTAACAATCTAGAATCAACACGCAACCTTCTGATCAGCGAGACAGCAGGCCAACGCTACAACGTTTCCACACCAGTGGAGACAACAACAGGCACCATAACATTGGTGACCAAATTCATCAGTCCAGCAATTCTGCTTGGAGCATATACAACAGGCACCATAACATTGGTGACCAAATTCATCAGTCCAGCAATTCTGCTTGGAGCATATACAACAGGCACCATAACATTGGTGACCAAATTCATCAGTCCAGCAATTCTGCTTGGAGCATATACAACAGGCACCATAACATTGGTGACCAAATTCATCAGTCCAGCAATTCTGATTGGAGCATATACAACAGGCACCACAACATTGGTGACCAAATTCGGTAATTCCAAAATTTCACTAGAAATTTACAACAAGCACCATAACACTGGTAACCAAATCATCAGTTCCGGGAATTTAATCAACAAATCACAGACAAAAGCTACCATATACAATGGAAACGGCGGAACTATTATTGGATGGCCTACACAAAACGGGCAAAACAATTCAATCGATAGTCCGAAACTTCAAAAAGGATTCTGCGGACAGAAAATCAACCGCAGAATACTTTGAGGAGCGCATACGACGACTATCGGAAGCGTGGGAACAGTTTGAGGCCAAGAATACAGAATTACGTATGCTTGATGAAGTTAAAACGCTGAAAACAGAGCATGAGTACTTTACGGAAGACTATTACTCGAAAATCAGTGAGTTAACAAACTCATATACAAGGATATTTTCAACAGGGGCTAATCGTATAAAGGCGGTATCCCATCAAAAATTACCAGCAGGTAAAAACACTGGTGCCTCATCATCGCTTCAGCAGGAGTCCATTAAAAACCAAGGCTTGATCAGGAAGACACAAGCTAGGATGATTGCTCTAAGCAGATTTTTAGAGGTAGAAACCACTACCGATGAAATGCAACCACTTCCATTCTACGACGTCAAACTAGCAACTATTAACAAACTTTGGGGCCAGATAGAGGACTTACACGACAGTATATGCGAAAGTTTTGACGATCCATCTCGTTCTGGTTTTGACATCAACAGTTTTTATGAGTTAAACGACAAGGTTCAAGAGCGTTTGGTAAGCCTGTCCATAATGGCCAACAAGGTACAGAACGACTGTACTATTCAGCCAACTCATTCAAATCAGCCAACTTCTTCAAATCAGTCAAGTTCGTCATTACATTTGCCAAAAGTTACCATACCGAAATTTGATGGCGACTATTTGAAGTGGCGACAGTTCTATGATTTGTTCTCGGAAATGGTGGATAAACAACCGATTCCCGCCATTCAGAAAATGTGGTATTTAAAAAACAATGTTTCAGGAGAAGCCGAACATTTAATAAGTCAATTTTCTCTATCCGAGACGAATTATAAGACTGCCTGGGGAACCTTACAGGATCGCTACAACAACAAGAGAATTTTAGTATTGAACCTCGTTGATAAAATACTCAACCAACAGTCCGTGACGTCCTCTGCTCAATCAATCAAATCGATGCATGACACCACCAAAGAGTGCTTACTTGCGTTGAACAATTTAGAAATTGAAACATCTACTTGGGATGCAATACTAATACAAGTATTGATTAAAAAACTGGATAAACACACGCACATCAGGTACATGCAATCACTAACTAACCCAAGGGATGTGCCAACGATAACTGAATTTTTATCATTCCTGGAACTTCAATTTCAATCTATGGAGGCAATCATTCCAAAGGAAAAACCGACACAAAAGGCTGTCTCAACAATAATATCATCAAATTCCCACAACATTAGCATATGCAAATTATGCAATAACAGTAGCCATAAACTCTACCATTGCAACAAATTCCGCCAATTATCAGAAGGAGAACGACTACGCTGGGTACAACGACAAAATCTATGCGTCAACTGCTTCGGAAGTGATCACGCGTCGAAGAACTGCAAATCAAGTAACTGCAGAAAATGTAAAAAAAAGGCATAACACAATGCTTCATTTGGATCGGAAAAACAACAACCTAGAAGATAAAAAATCAGATCCGCATACGGCAACAAAGGCGCCAGACTCAAAAGTCGTAGCAATCACATCAGCAGATACGACAAACATCGTTGCGGGCCGCCAGGGCTATCTCTTGCTAGCAACAGCAAGAGTGATAATTATAACCCCAAATGGTGCATCAAACGAATTTAGAGCGGTATTGGATTCAGGATCACAAGTGAATATTGTATCGAAACGTCTTTGCCAAAAATTATCCATTTCACCATCAGGGGCTTCCCTTTGCCTTGACGGCGTGGGTGAAATCCAAAAGAATTCCAAATATCGCACAAACATTCAAATGAAGTCCAGGGATCTTTGCTTCTCAGTGAACGTGGAATCATACGTATTACCAAGTATAATTCCCGCACAACCAAGTCAATATATTGACATTTCATCATGGGACATCCCCAACAACATTCATCTTGCAGATCCTCATTTTGACCAGCAAGAAAAAATAGACTTGTTACTGGGAGCAGAGTTTCCTAGCCCATTATGTGCACTTACATGTGCAATATTTGAAAACAACAATTCATTGGAAGAAGCCATAGAGCATCTTTGGAAACTAGATGAGATTGAAACCAGCAAAAAGGTTCTTTCGCAATCAGAAAAACAATGTGAGTCACATTTTACACAACACATGCACACCGATGTAGATGGCCGTTTCATTGTCAGCCTCCCTTTTCGGGAAAACCCAACAGCATTAGGAGAATCCCATGCAATGGCCTACAACAGGTTTATGGGATTAGAGCGTCGACTCCTAAAAAATGAAGATATTCGAACACAATATATAAAGTTCATGCGAGAGTACGAGAAACTAGGACACATGCAAAAGGTAAACATTGATAAAGTGTCAAATCCAAAATACTTCATCCCGCACCATAGTGTATTGAAACCTGATAGCACTACAACGAAATTAAGAGTAGTATTTGACGCGTCTGCAAAGACATCTTCAGGCCTTTCTTTGAATGATTTAATGTATACGGGGCCAACTGTCCAGAGTGAATTGTTTTCGATCCTCCTGCGCTTTCGATTACCAAAATTTGTATTCACCACAGACATTGAGAAAATGTACCGACAAATACTACTTGATCCCGATAATCAACAATATCAACTAATAATTTGGAGAGAAGACCCAGGATTGCCGATCAGCTATTACAAGCTTAACACTGTCACTTATGGGACTCGAGCAGCACCTTATCTCGCCACTAGATGTTTAACAAAAATCGCTGATGAAAACATTATAAATTATCCGCTCGGTGCTCACATGCTTAAATATAACTTTTACGTTGATGACGGCCTTGGTGGTTCCGACAGTCTCAACATCGCACTTGAGACACAAAAGGAACTTATAACAATTCTGAAATTGCATGGGTTCAATCTGAAAAAATGGTGTGCAAATCATCCAAAACTATTGAAGAACATTCCACCCGGTGATCAGGAGGTAGACTTAGACTTTAATAGCAACAACACCAACACCATAAAAACATTAGGATTGTTATGGCTGCCTAAGACAGACCAATTTTGCGTCAAGGTGAAGATAAATCACATACAGACTGTCTCAAAGCGTACAGCAACTTCAGATCTGGCAAAATTGTTTGATCCTCTTGGACTACTAGCACCAGTAGTTGTCAAGGCGAAGATGTTTATTCAGCAGTTATGGCAATTGAAGTTAGAATGGGATGATTCATTGCCTGAGGACCTTCATGGAATATGGACAAAATTCAGAAATGAATTAGACAGTGTGAACAACTTCAAAATTCCTCGACACATATTTAAGGGGAACCTCCCAGCAAAAACAGAGCTGCATATATTCTCAGATGCCTCTGAAAGGGCCTTTGGTGCAGTTGCATATATCCGAGCTACTTTGAAGGATAAAAGAGTAATTGTACAACTCCTTTGTGCCAAAACACGGGTTGCTCCATTAAAACAACAAACGATACCTCGATTGGAGTTATGTGCTGCAGTCATGGCTGCTCAACTTGTGCATAGAATTAAAACGGATCTCCAGATTAAAAATCAACCTATATTTTTATGGACTGACTCCGAAATAGTGTTATCTTGGATCAACGCCCAATCTTCTTTGTGCCATACTTTTGTAGCCAATCGAGTCTCCAAAATTCAATCATTGACGTTGCCCGATCAATGGCGCCACGTCAGATCTAAGGACAACCCAGCTGATATATTGTCCAGGGGCTTACCAGCACATAAACTCTCTGAATGCAATTTATGGTTTTATGGACCATTGTTTCTCCACGGACAAGAAGGAATGTGGCCACCCAAGTGCATGCAACAACTCCAAATCCCTTATGAAACCGAGAAAAAGAAGACAACTGTAATTTCAGCAATCAATGTTACCAGCAATGATCTCGTATACAAGATTTCACATAAAAACTCTTTCAGAACTCTACAACGGGTGCTGGGATATATTCTCAGATTCATCAGAAATTCAAGAAAGACAAAAGAAGATCGGCCAAAATTTAAATCATTAACTCTTGCTGAACTAGACGAAGCATTGGCCTTGATCATTAAAACTATTCAGATGTCTGATTTTTCACCAGAAATCAACCAGCTTCGAAAAAATAAGGAAATCGACAAGAAAAGCTCTATTATAAGCTTGTCCCCATTTCTAGATGAATCAAACACTTTACGAGTCGGAGGACGATTAGAGGCGTCACTATTACCATACGACACGAAACATCCAATGTTGATTCCATATAATGACCCCCTTACGAAACTTTTATTCACAATGGTTCACGAGGAAAACAAACATTGTGGACCACAAGCACTATTGAGCATAGTACGACAACGATTTTGGCCAATAAAGGGCAAAATTATGGCACGATCAACCGTTCAGAAATGCGTTAAATGTACCAGGGCACAACCACAGCTATGTCAACAAATTATGGGCAATCTTCCTCAAACTAGAGTTACTCCAGCACGACCTTTTATCAACGCTGGTGTGGATTATTGTGGGCCCGTTTGGATTCACCACAAGGTCAGAGGCAAAAAGCCAACGATGGCATATATAGCCGTATTCTGTTGTTTTTCCACGAAGGCCGTTCACCTTGAATTGGTTTCTGATTTATCAACCGATGCATTTATTGGCGCATTAAAGCGATTTATTGTCCGTAGAGGACGCTGTAAGAACATTTATTCTGATAACGCCACCAATTTTATCGGAGCAAAGAATCAGCTATCGGAACTAGCCGATAGCATTTATTCAAATAAGGCTCAAGAATCAATTATCTCCACTTCTAGCTCAAGGGGAATACATTTTCATTTTATTCCTCCGAGAGCGCTACATTTTGGAGGTTTATGGGAGGCAGCTGTAAAATCTGCAAAATATCTTCTACTTCGAAGTACCGCGACTGCATCGTTAACACACGAGGAATTGGAAACAGTCGTGGTGGAAATTGAGGCGATACTTAACTCTCGTCCACTAACACCCATGACAAACGATCCAGATGATTTAGAGGCCTTAACCCCTGGTCACTTTCTTATTGGCGAGGCACTTACATCGCAAGTGGATAGCAGGGCACAGCCAATAAATACATCAGGACTATCTCATTGGAAGCATGTAACCCACCTTAAGCAGGAATTTTGGAATAGATGGTCCAAGGAATACTTAAGTAAACTACAACAACGGTATAAATGGCAAAGGCAATTTGTTAACCTCAAAATTGGAGACATGGTCGTTATTAAAGAAGACAATGTACCGATTATGAAATGGCCTTTAGGTAGAATCATTCAAGTGTACCCAGGTGATGACGGAGCAGCAAGAGTTGCTGATGTAAAAACTGCGTCAGGAATGTTCAAGCGTCCAAAACATCGACTGGCTCTTTTACCTATACAACAGGATTCAGAAGCATCTATTACTACCGAAGACGGCACTCAGAATATTTACAATTCCACTTCTACTCCAGTTGCAGAACCTAAGGCGAAGAAAATGAAAATGCCAATAAATCACATAACCCTAGCAGTACTCACCACACTGCTGCTATTACCACTGGTAATTGGTTCTCCAATCAAAAATAAGAAGTTTGGATCAAGGGTCGGAATCCATTTTGAACAAATTGGAACAACAGCTATTTCAACTACCGAATGGAATTTAATTGTATACTATGATTTAGCTTCTTACTGGTCCGAAACATCAATTCTTGTCAATGGGACAAGGTCATTGGAAAACGTGTGCAAGCTTATCACAACGAACACATCATGTCTCAGTATCATTGAGCACTTTCAGCACCTGGAGAGAGAACTACAATTAGATAATCGACTACTACGAGCTAAAAGAGGAGCAATGGATATTGTTGGCAATATCGCCCATTCATTATTTGGCGTTCTGGATTCAGAATACGCCGAACAGATGTCAGAAACAATAAAACAAGTCAATGAAAATGAATCGTATTTGCTAAAATTGTTAAAGAATCAGACATCAATCGTTGATTCTACAATTAATATTATTCGGCAGAATCAAATAACAGCTAAGGCAAAATTTGAACAATTGGAGCAGGAAATTAAAATCTTCTCAAATGGTATACAAGACATCAAAAATATGCTTTTACAAGTGCGACTTAATCAACTATTTAATTCAGCTGTTCTTGAGTTAACATTACTTGCAAACAACATAAAAAACATACAATCATCAATCCTTGACACTCTCATGGATACACGTCATGGAAAAATTAGTCAGTGGTTACTCACTCCAGAACAATTACAAAATGAAGTTGATCAGATCACACTCCATTCACCACCATCAATGAATCTTCCAGTGCTGCAATTGTTCAAACTCATGAAGGCAGACTAACGCACCAACACGCTGTTTTTAAAATTACTCTACCATTGATTGAACGTAACAAATTCCAGATGTTTCGCTTAATTCCTGTACCCAACATAATGAACAATACAATGGTCTCCATTAAACCATGTGCTACGTTTTTGGGCATATCTGCATCCCATGAGCAATATGTTCCTTTTACAAATTCAGAGTTAAGCGCTTGCGACACAATGGAACAAGGCGTGTTTATTTGCTCCAATATCCAAATCCGCTACAATTATGGCTCGGAAGTCTGTACATGCGAAATCAATTTATTCAACAACAAAACGACACCAACGTGTATCCTTGAGAAAGCTAATATCCGATGGATACCACTCAGCAAAGGAAATCAATGGATATATGCTTCATCACCATCCGCAAGAGCCACAGCTGTCTGCAACAGGGAAATCATTCCTATATCATTAAAGGGCTCTGGTTTACTGACTCTTGATCCAGAATGCATGCTAAAACACGAATTTGTCAATATGAACGGAAGAAAAACCATATTGAGCACACTGAGGTCTTCGTATACAAGCCTTGGCAACATCTCAGACTTAATAGTACCAAACAACACTACTAGTTCCATAAACTACAATAAAGTCAACTTGACAACCTTGGAAAGTACATATGCCAAAAATATTAAAGACCTAACAACTCTACAAAGGTCGCTAGAACAACATGACATCGCTGAGTTACCCAATAAATTAAAGTCCCACCAGACGCACAGCTTTACAATTGGCTATCTAGCACTCTTATTAAGCAGCATTGCAATCATCATTCTGCTGTCAAAATGCAAATTGAATCAAAATGCTAAAAATCCACATCCGACTACACTAGCAAAATTAACTGAAGAAAACATTGAACTTCAACCATACATCGAACAACACGAGATGACACCTCTACCAATGCCACGCCAGCATTCCAAATTCAGTCTTGACGTCTAGCAGCCGAAGTCGAGAATCTGATTAAATCAATTTTTTATTTTATTTTATTTATTTATTTTTTTTTTTTTTTTGAACGTTCGTTCAACGCGGGGGAGAATGTTCAATCTTGAAATTATTGAGTTAGCTAAATATTAATTTTAATTTTTTTTGTGAGCCACCTTAATATTAAGTGGTTCATATTACTCTTGTGTGAACGAAAATTGTCACATGAATATTAAGTTGCATTAATTGCAAACTCGTCACATAAATATTTAGTTGCATTGATTACATGCTTTTTAACCATTGGTTGAAAAGCCGTAATTTTTATACAAATTTTAAAGCAAAATTATGATAACTCAGCAAGTTTGAGCATTATCGATTCCCATTGGCTAAAAGGCCATAAATTTTAAGTTAATATAATTTAGTTTAGTAAGCATAATTTTAGTATAAATAATTGAATAAAACTAATTAAAGTGGTCAGTAGTAAAAACCCGCTTTTTATTTATTGATCATTACGTTCAAGTTACAAGTGCTTGAAAGTAAAAATTACACAAAAATAAAATTAGTACCGTTCAAATTTATGTGTTTGAACTGAGTTATACTAATAAAAACATATTATAAACAGGCATAATATTTTACTCATTTGGTAACTACCTACGTATTCTTTCCTATAGGGCCTAATGTTATTAGGGACTTGTTTAATTTCATATAGAAATAAATTCATAAAAAATTTACTTTTATTACAATAAATTATTATTATCAATGTGCTTATTGATTGGGTTAACTTTCAAATCGTTATTTATGAATGAGTGTCGTCGCGCTCGTTGAAGATAGAAGTGTTTTCTAAGCTCGGCATACGGTTTATTTTTTTTTGAACAAATAAAGTATTAAAAAAAGTAAATACAAGTAAAGAAAAAAAAAATACATGTATGTACATACATACATAAACACACATTTTTTTATTCTCGGTGTTGATAAACAATAACAAATAAGAAGAGCAAAACTGTAAACAGTAAAAGAAAAAAAAAAACTTTTATGAGTGCAAACAGTAGAAATGCATATATCACAGTGAGTGTTAACGAAACAAATGCAGAAATAAAAAAAAGAATCGATGATAGCAAATACCTAACGGCTAAACCTATTACTCGCACGCGATCCCTCTCGCCGTCTGTATTTGGTAACACGGTTGATACAATAACAAATATAAAGCTGGAGGTCCACACCACGCGTTTTAGCCTCCACGCATTGCATGAGTTTTATACCTTACTTGCGTTCTACGTTTCAAGTTACATGCAACGCTTATGATGCGGCATCACCACAAGTAAAAATAAAATTTTATTTGCCAAAATCAGCAGATTTATTCGAACACTGCTTGTGACGCCTGCAAAAGTAGAAAGTAAACCTACTTTTCGCATTCAACGCCTCAATGCATCCTAGGCTATTGTGCATGAAACTTGTTACATACAACTACACAGATTCTACTTTTATGACAGCTGCGTAGACTGCGAGAAGGCGTGTAACGCGTGGTGTGTAACTCTAGCTTAAAACCTGCTAGCGTTGCCTCAACAACAAAAACAATTTTAATAAGTGATGTAAATATTAACCCCCAATCAGGCATAATAGAAAATTCAGTATCACCTTCGGTGTCTAATAATACGGTTGATATTAATACAATAAAAAATATAAAACCTGCAAGCGGTGCCCCAGCGGCAAAAACGATTTTAATAAGTGATGAAAATATTACCCCTAAATCAGGCATGATGGAAAACTCAGCTCCACAAGTAAAAAGTGCTCAAAAGCCTCCAGTACAAGTAGGTATTGATAGGTACATAACAGTGCTTAAACGGGGTCGCAGCCCAACCTCCTTAGCAGTTGCTTCGGTCTCAAAAGTCTCAAAAGATGGTACAGCTGATAGAACAAGTTCACAAAATCGTTTTGCAATTCTGGATGAGGAATCCCCGGAAGCACAAAACGTTATCAAATCTTCTAAGCCACCGCCGATATATCTTAGAGAGCAAAACTCAAATGAATTAATAAAGAATTTTATATCGGTAATAGGTGAAAATTCTTTTTATGTAGCTGCAATAAAGCGGGGTAGTATTAATGAGACAAAAATACAAGTTAATCGTGAAGAAGATTTTCGTAAGGTAATAACTAAATTTGAAGCACTTAATAAGAATTTTTATACATATCAACTGAAGAGCAGTAAAGGTCTTCAGGTAGTGATTAAGGGCATTGACTCATGCGTGGACCCAGGTGAGATAAAAACGTTTTTAGAAGAGAAGGGCTTCAAAATAAAAACTGTAATAAACATTAAAAATAGAGAAAAAAATCCCCAGCCACTATTTCGAGTGGAGTTAGAACCCGGCGACATTAAGCTCAAAAAGAACGAAACGCATCCCATTTATAATCTTAAATATATCCTGTATAGAAAAATAACAATAGAGGAGCCGCACAAAAGGAATGGTCCCGTGCAATGTTTAAACTGCCAAGAATTTGGTCACACTAAGGCATATTGTCATTTAACCCCTGTTTGCGTCGTATGTGGAGAATTACATGGTACAGCTCTCTGCGATAATTCTAAAAACGACCCCAATGTAAAAAAATGTAGCAACTGCGGTGGTAATCACACGGCCAACTATAGAGGATGCCCTGTATACTCTATCGTCAAGCGCTCGGTTGGACCGAAACCTAATCCCCCTCAAATGCAGGCAACAAATCAAGTTTACATTAATGACGTTCAGGTACCGCAGCCTAGTAATAACAGAACATCCTACGCTAACGTCCTAAAATCAAACCATATGCCAATGCAAGGTGAGTTGCCAAATAATGATGAAACTCCAGTTTCTAACTTAAGTCGTCTAGAGAAAACCATGGAAACATTAGTACAAACAGTAAATAACTTTACAAACACAATGGGTAATATGATGCAGGAAATGTTAAGAATGCAATCGATGTTATTGCAAGCTGTACTAAACAAGCCATGAACTGTTTAAAAATTTGCTTTTGGAACGCAAACGGCATCCGCCAACATAAAAATGAACTAGAATACTTCCTTAAAAATAAACAAATTGATGTTATGATGGTTTCTGAAACCCATCTGACCTCAAGAAACACGTTTCAAGTCAATGGTTATATATTATATGATACCAAGGACCCTCGAGGTAGAGCTTGTGGAGGTTCTGCCATTTTGATAAAAACCCGAGTAAAACACTACCTAATGTGCGATCATCGTGAAGATTATCTCCAAGCAACGAGCATTTGCGTTGAGGAATTATATCGAAACATAGTAATTTCATCATTATACTCCCCACCTAGAGTTTCAATATCAGAAAGCCAATATAATAAATATTTCAAATCATTAGGACCCTGCTTCCTGGCTGCTGGCGATTATAACGCTAAACACACTTTCTGGGGGTCACGACTTATTACACCTAAGGGTCGTGTTTTGTTTAACACAATTTGTAAAATGGACCTAAATGTGGTCGCGAGCGGACAACCAACATATTGGCCTACTGATCAGCAAAAAGTTCCAGATGTCATAGATTTTGGCGTGGTTAATAACATCCCCATAGACACGATTCATGTGGAAGCGTCCCTAGAATTATCTTCAGATCACACACCTACAATTGTTACTATAATGAATCCAAATAGAATCGTATCTCCGTCTGGTTACTTATCGACATCAGCCTCACAAATAAATTGGTTAAAATATAAAAAATATCTGAGTGCCCATTGCACAGAAAATATTCCGCTTAGCACACCGGAGAACGTGGATCTCGCTATTGTTAATTTTGACAGTTATCTGAAACTAGCTGTTCAACATTCCAGCATAACACTCAAAAAAACCAAAAACAAAATCATATATTCTATAGATGTCGAGCGTCTATTGACTGAAAAAAGGAGAGTTCGTAGAGAGTGGCAATTGCACAGATCCCCCCAACTTAAGACTTTATTAAAAGAGTGCACAAAAAGGCTGAGAAAGTTACTGCAGTCTCAGAAAACGGCTTCCCTGGAAAAATATCTCAAGGGACTTGATGCAACTCCACAATCAGATTACTCATTATGGCGTGCAGCTAGAAGCCTCAATAGACCAGTTATCTCTAAGCCACCATTGAGAAACTTGAATGGAAGTTGGGCAAGAAATGATATTGGAAAAGGAAATCTGTTTGCTAATCATCTGAAAAATGTATTTACCCATAATATATTTCACGATATAGCAGTCGATTTACCGTCTGTAAATGTTAGAGCAGCTATTCCCCTAAGATTCGAGTTTAGAGAAATCGAAAAGGCTATTTGTAATTTAAACACCAAGAAGGCATCCGGTATTGATAAGATCAGTAATAAAATGCTTTTGGAGCTACCAAGTACAGCAAAGAAAATTATTCTTTTTATTTTTAATGCTATTTTACGACTTCAATACTACCCTCATAAATGGAAGGTTTCCTTAGTAACCATGATACCAAAGCCAGGAAAGGATCACACAAAAGTTGATTCATACAGGCCTATTAGCTTATTATCTAATATTTCAAAGCTATTTGAGAAACTACTAGTGGCAAAATTAACGCCGATTTTAAATGAAAATAGATGTATTCCTAATCATCAATTTGGGATTAGAAGAAAGCATAGCACAATTGAACAAACTCATCGAATAGTAAATGTAATAAGAAAAGCCTTTGAAGAAAAAAAATATTGCTCAGCACTCTTCATCGATGTGTCTCAAGCTTTTGATAAAGTCTGGCATGAAGGTTTACTACTGAAATTGCAGCAAAACTTACCAGCAAATATACACAAGCTGTTAGAAAGCTACTTAGTCGGTCGTCAATTTATTATTAAAGAAGGCGATTTTTTAAGTTCTCCTCAGCCAGTTAACGCTGGAGTCCCACAAGGCAGCATCCTGGGCCCTCTATTGTACTTAATTTATACTTCGGACATGCCAACAAACAGCTTCACACAAACCTCAACATTTGCGGATGACACAGCTTTCCTAAGCGTACATGAAAACTGTCAAGAAGCATCTCGTTACTTACAGGATCACATATTTGGTGGTTAAAACAATGGAGGATAAAGATCAATGAGCAAAAATGCGCACATATAACATTCACATTGCGTCGGGAAACATGCCCCCCTATTAAAATCAATAATCAACTAATACCCCAACACTCGCATGTAAAATAATTCGGTTTGCATCTAGATCGGCGTTTAACGTGGAAATGGCACATTGAAGCAACATTAAGTCAAATGAAACTAAAAACAATTCAAATTATTTGGCTCATTGAAAGAAATTCTGTTCTTAGTCTCGATTGCAAACTTCTACTTTACAACTCTATCTTAAAGCCAATTTGGTGCTACGGTATTCAGTTATGGGGCACTGCCTCTGCTTCTAATAACGAAAATATTCAAAGGCGCCAAAATAAACTTCTTCGAATAATCAGAGCCGCTCCCTTGTATGTCAAAAACTCAAATATCCACAAGGATCTCAATGTGCCATTGGTAAAAACTATGGTAACGAAATATGCAGTAAAATATTTAAAAAGGCTGGAACTGCACCCAAATCCATTAGCTCGAAATATTTTAAATTATGGCGGCCACACTCGCTTAAGAAGAAGAGACACTGAAGCACTCACCCAATCAGACGAGCGATAAACACCTACATATGTGAACAAAACCGTGATGACTAAATCTTTTTTGTCTGGCACTGGTAGGACATAAAGTAAATATAAGGATAAGATTTGATTAATTATTGTAAGTTCATATTTAATATATGAAGATTCAATAAATAAATACTGAAAAAAAAGATGGTTGTACCGAATATGGAAACTTTGGCTCTTGTCACTCTCCAAATATAAATATTTCTACAATCTATTTGTATGGGAGGTGCTACTCCCACTATCGCAATTCCGCCCCACACTTTGTCGGATGGTGTGTATTGAAAACTACGATGTTTAACCGTAATTTGGAAACCTTGGCTCTTACCGTTGTCCAGATATACAGAAATATATAATGGGTTCTTATTGGAGGTGTCACGCCCACTTCTCCTATCCCGTCTATTTTTTTAGAGAGTTTGTGTATTGATAGCCCAGAAACGTGTACCAATTTGGACAATTTTTCTCTTACCGTTCTTTAGATATAAATAAATCTATTTTGTGACACGCCCATTTCTCCAATCACGCCCATATGTTGTCGGATGTTTTGTATTGATAACCAAAATGCTTGTACCCAATTTGAAAACTTTGGCTCCTGTCGTTCTCCAGATATTAGAATCCCGCCCATTTTATCAGAGATTTTTTGTATTGATAGCCCAGCTATGTATGTGTTCCAAATTTGGCTCCTGTCATTCTCCAGATATATATAAATCTATTAGAATCCCGCCCATTTTATCAGAGATTTTTTGTATTTATAACCCAGCTATGTATGTGTACCAAATTTGAAAAAATTTAAGTCGAAGGGTAATTCAGTTGGTATCATCGGAATGCGTGGCAACAGTACATCTGTTCCTTTTTACTTTCCTGTTATAATGGTAGCTTCAATTAAATTATTCCGCATTTCTTTTACTGCAAGTCGAGTGCCATTGCAAAGCCGTGGTGGATCGATTTTGCGCAATAAAATAATGGGCACTCCAATTTCAAGTTGAATTATACATATGTGGTGGAAAGCCTGGCACATCGATTGAATTCAAGAACTCAACAGGATAATTTACGGCATCATTCTCTCTCGCTGCAGTATCGAATGGCATTATTTATATTCAGAATGGCATTATTTATCGAATTAACATCAATGTTTTTGGCAGCAAGTAACGCTCGTTCACATAACCATTCCTTGTTTTTGAAATTGTGTTCGATATTTGGAAATACACAATTGATTAACTCTTCAATGGATTGTGTATTGTACAAAAATCAGGTGGAATGCAATTTGTTGTTGGATCCGTCGCCATTTTCCATTTCCTAAAACCAGCAATTGCTTTGAAAATCGGGAAGCTGATGCATCGCGTTGCAGTTGCACACGCATATTTGTTGTTAATTTTAGTGTGCGAACCTGGAATTACCGGCAGTGTTTGACGAAAATCACCGGCAAACAAAATCAACACTCCTCCAAATAATCTTATGTTGCTTCTGAAACACTGTAATGTGCGATCAAGGGCCTCTAAATATTTTTGGTGTGCCATTGTGCACTCGTCCCATTCAATTATCTTACATGTTTGCAGCACTTTTCCCAAATTCACTTTTAAATTCATCCCGACACCAGTTAATAAGATATGGTGGTTTTTACTTTTTCTATAAAGGGGCGTGGCTCCGCCCTCTTTTTTCATGACAATTTTACATTTTGAGTTGTCCCTATTATTAAGTCTTATTTTATTTATATAATTATCAACATTTGTTGTAAGTTTTGTTGATAATTATATAAATAAAATAAGACTGAATAATAGGGACAAATTCATTCTGGAAAAGATTAAGGAATTCAATTCAATTCAATTTATTTGATTTTTATAATATTTACATTTCATTTAATTTATATACATTTTAAAGAGTTTAAGATTTTATCTTTTTCTGCTTAATTAATAAAATTTAACAATGTTTTATAATTTATGTACATATATACAAAAGATTCTATTGGAGGTGAAAATTTAGCAACAACCTATTTGACATTTTTTTTATTTTTAATAAAACAACTAAACCTACTTACAATCCTAACTACGATGAGCGTGCTCATTAATATGTTCGTAACCATAGCTCAGGCATCTGGTATTTACATTTTCAGTGAGTCTTATTATCTTTTCTTTAACTAATTCTATACCCGCAAGAGAATGAAGTCGCTCTGTAGAAAAGAACCATGGAAGATTATAAATTAATTTCAGTAACTTATTTTGCGATATTTGCCATTTTTGTAAATGACAGTTCGAACTTGTCGACCAAACAGGAGCTGCATAGAAAATAACAGCATGGAAAAGATTAAGGAAACGGAAAAATTTTTAAGACTTAATAGGGCCATTCTTATTTTAAATGCTGACAAGGGTAATACTACAGTAGCTATGGACAAATGTGATTATGATATGAGGATTAATAATATTGTGCAGGACAATTTGACATATAGGAGATCAAACAAAGATCCCACAAATAAATTACAAAAGATGAATAATGATATTATTCAAGAACTTTTCAATAAAAACATAATCACATCTTCGGACAGGAACAGACTTAAAACTAATGTGGCAATTCCTCCAAGATTGTATGGAGTTCCTAAAATTCATAAAAGAGAATATCCGTTAAGACCAATTTGCTCAAGTATCAATTCTCCATCATATGACCTTTGTAAATATATTACAACAATTCTTAAGAACGTAACTGTAAATTTTGAATATAACGTAAAGGACTCTCTTCAATTTAAGGATAGAATAAGAAATATTAGGTTAACTTACAATGAAAAATTGGTTTCTTTCAATGTGATTTCATTATTTCCAAGTATACCAGTAGATCTTGCTGTGGATATAATAGGAGAAAAATGGAATATAATTAAGGAATTCACTAAAATTGAAAGGGAACTATTTTTACGTATTCTTAGATTCTGTATAATAGATAATAGCTATTTTCAATTAGATAATAATATATATATTCAACAAAAAGGACTTCCAAAGGGATCACAAGCATCACCAATTATAGCAGATAGTTTTATGGAGAAATTATTAGATACTTGTATTTCGAAATTGACTCTTAAACCAAAAATTTTGACAAACTATGTTGACGACTTATTTTGCATTATTGAAGAATCGGAAACAGAAAATGTTTTGGAAACTTTTAACTCATTTCACCCGAACATTAAATTTATTTTTGAGAAGGAGTGTAACTTAAAACTACCATATTTAGATACTTTGTTGATAAGAAGAAGGGAAAAATTATTATTGGATTGGTACAGAAACCTTCTTCTTCTGGTAGAATTATTAATTATTTCTCCAAACATCCCAAGAGAGTTATAATTAATACCGCAAAAAAATCTTATAGAAAGAATACTGAGAATAAGTGACTTAGAATTTCATAACAAAAGTTTGAAGAAAATAAAAGATATTTTGAGGGATAATTGCTTTCCAATGGAACTGATATTGAATTTAATAAGACAATACAATAACCATAGGGCAAAAAAGTTAGGTATAATTACAGTACCGAAAATTTACAAATCACTAACTTATATTCCTTAAATATCGGAACGATTAGAAAAGTCGAAAATATTTGACACAAAGACATATAAAATAGCACATAAATCGTATAATACAATGGGTAAATTATTCACTAAAACAAAAGATAAAGTACACAAGTTGGAAATGTCGAATGTAGTTTATAAAAATACCTTGTAAGGGGAATATTGCTGAGCAATGCAATAAAGTATATGGAGGTACGACAAAGAATAATCTGAAAACTAGAACTGCAGGTCACAAATCAAATCAAAAATTTAGGGATATATCATCACAAAAAACAGCATTAATAACCCATTGTGCTAGATTAAATCACTCTCCGGACTTTGAGAAAGTATCAATTTTAAACACAGAAAAAAATTATAAGCGCCGTTATATTCTAGAAATGTTACAAATCATTAATGTACCAGAATTGTTAAGGATTAATTTTAAATCGGACACGGAAAATGTAGCACAAATTTATAGACATTTAGTTTATAAAAAAACAGGAAATTAAAAAATTTTTAGAATGTAATAGATTATTTTTACAAAAAATTTTTTTAATTGTAAATAATTTTTTCTATGTGACAATTGTTATTGTTTTTTCATTATTTAAAAAAACGTTAGTTCAATTGTTTAATTTGTTTCCCTGATGATGATGCACATTGCTGCATCGAAATATTGGAGTTATAAAATAAATCTAATAAAAATTGGTATATAAAAAGAAAAAAAAAAAAACCTCAAGCTTGATAAATTATACAACAATTTAAAAATAAAGGTTGAATAAAATAAAATTTATAATAATAATATTGAGTAATTGGAATTTATTCTTCATTGTGCCCATTCGAATTGGATTGAATGAACTACATATTTACGGTGCGTTGCGCGTTTTTTAAATTATCATTAAAGGAAGAAATTATTAGCCTTATTGCGGTTGTCGTTGTCGTAACGACTGTGTCGTTTTTTGTAATAGATTTAAGTGTTCTTTAATCTACTATAACTGTATAACTACATATTTGAAGTGAATTTATATAATGTTATAAATATAAAGTTAAGGTTCTTTTTTTTACAAAAATCAACTAATTAACTTAAGTCATTAATAATTTTGAAAGCTGCTCAAAGTCCTCTTCAAGGTAGGTTATATTTTGTTAAGTACATCCAAAAAAATTTTATGCGAAATTTTACGAAAAACTTTCGTTGTCTATTATTTCGAAACATATTTTTACGAATATTTTGTACGATGTATGTCAGTTTTCGTATAAATAAGCAGAGATTTTTTCGGTGTTTGGTATCAACGTTTACATTTTACTATACTTTGGTTTGGTGGATGGTTTATAACCAGCAATATGTAAAACGCCCAGGACTTAAATCAGAGACCGTTAATATATATAAGAGTATTCAAAAATCAAACAGCTCAACAGAACGGCTAAACAAATGAAACCTTTAGGAAGATATGTACATACCTATGGACTAATTATTTTGTAGACCTTTCAAGGTAGGAGGATATAAAAAAGTAATTTCTTAAAACAAATTGGGAATATGTTCGACTTTTTCATTATATCTCCGGAATTAACATATTAACAAATATAAAAATGAATACATTACTTAAGAGTTTTTTTCCTAGGCCTGTGTAATTTCTAATATTTCAATATTTGGAAAAAAATAAAAAATTATTACCTCTGAAAAACGCAAAGAAAAATACAAAAGCAAATGAGAGAATTAATAGAAAAAAAAAGTATAAGCTAAAACGGGCAAAAATCGCTGACTGCAAACTGAGAAAGAATATTTGAGTTAATTTCTTATAAACAGTTTTTTCAATAAAATGATTTCAACAAATTTGCATGCATACATATGTCTATTTTGCTAGAGAAATAAAGAGTCAACTATTCATATAAGAAATCTAAAACCTGTTGCTCTCTTTCCCTCGAAATATACTCTTCATTGAATTCCATATGTCTGGTACAATTACTAAACATACATAGTAGGTACATATCACAAAAGCAACATATTAAAAGATTCAACTTCTAATTAAAGCTTTAGACCCAGATGAAGATTGTGTGATTTACATGTATTTTGTTTTTGATGTAAAACCTGAGAGTAAAGAACGAAACAGAAAAAACAAGTAAAAAATTTAACCGGTCAAATTCAACCACAAGGCACCCTACACCACATAGCAAAAATGTAAATTATTGGTGGGCGCTGCTTCTGATTTGCTACCACCCGTAATATATGAGGAGGATCTTATCAGAACTTAATAAATCCATATCTAACCGAATTAAGTTTTATTTCTTTTTTGGTTTATCGACCTTGAAATTAAAACGCAGCGAAAAAAAGTTGGACCAAAACTCTATAGTTAGTTAAGCCAGAAAAAGGAACCAATATGCATGATTTCATCAAAACTTGATAAATCCACTTCATTCTTTTTATACTAATTCAGTAAATTTTTAATTACTGGGTAGATTTCGATGAAATTTTGCCAAAAATTATCATCTCGAATGTGTAAATTACAATGAACTTTTTTATAAAAAGATACATCTTAGTAGAAAGCTAATTTTTTGCAAGAAGGTGCCTTTTTGTAAAAACGTACCTTCTCCAAAAGAAATACTTTGATAAGCAAATTTTTTGAAACATTCTTCTTACGGTTACTTACATTATTTTCACCATAAAAAAGATAATCGGACGGACAAATGGACAGACGGATATCTGTCTAGATATATTCTAGGTTCTTAGACCCATAGGGATCTAGAATAGATAAACTTCATGGCGTATTAGATCAATATTGCAAAAGTTACAACCTCAATTACAAATTTATATAAACCTTCTACACATGAAGGTTAAGGTATAAACGATATTTTATACAAGTTAGTTGAGCCCAGTCCTGACATTAATTAAAGTTTAATACACCTTGTTTGTTACAAATATTTTTTATTTATTTTATTAAATATTTTTTATTTGTTACAAATATTTTTTATTTATTTTATTAAATATTTTTTATTTATTTTATTCTTTTAAAGTATGTTTTATTTTTATGGTTACAATATTTTCTTAAATTAATTTTAAAATAAAACTTGCTATGCATGCTGTGGTCGAAACTGAACTGACTTTTGTATTCCAAAATAAGAGTTCTATTACTTCACGTTAATTGAAAAAACAAGAATACAGACAATAACAAATACGCGGCACAATAGGTTCACATTTCATGTGAACCGAATCTATATATATAAAAATGAATTATGTTTGTATGTTTGTTTGTCGCTTTATAGACTCCGAAACTACTGAACCGATTTTCCTGAAATTTTTACAGTAACATCACAGCCCTAAAAATAAAATAGGCTACTTATTTTTTCGATAGGGGCAGGGGAATTGGTACCCCCCATAGGATGCCAATATTAATTATCGCATATCTTAAGAGCCGCTGCACGCATTTTGCTCAACTTTTTTTAGTAGGATCTTCTAAGCCCCAAAATTTAAATAAAATAGTAGCGGGGGAAGTGGTTCCCCCCATAGGACGCCAATGTTTAATATAGCATATCTTAAGAACTGTTATAGTGAGAATGTTCAAACTTTGTAGAAGTCACTCTTATGGTATACTACTCTATTGAGAATAAAAATAAAGCGGTGGGCGCAGGGGGGGAAATACCTCCCATAGGATGCATATATTAAATATCGCTCAACTGAAGAACTATAAAAGGGACAGTCTTCAAACGTGGTTAAAGCTACTATTATGGTAAAATATAAATTTCAATATAAAAATGGGCGGGGTTGACAGGGGAGTAGCAGTACCCCTCATAGATGGAAATATAATTAAGAGCCGCTGCACGCATTTTGTTGAACTTTTGGTAGTAGGATCTTCAGAGCCCCCAAATTGAAATATAATAGCAGCGGGGGAAGTGGTACCCACCATAGGACGCCAATGGTTAATATCGCATATCTTAAGAACTTTTATAGTGAGAATGTTCAAACTTTGCAGAAGTCTCTCTTATGGTATACTATACTTTTGAAAATAAAAATAAAGCGGGTAGGCGCAAGGGGGGAAATACCTTCCATAGGATGCATAAATTAAGTATCGCTCAACAGAAGAACTATTAAAGGAAGAGTCTTCAAACGTGGTTACAGCTACTACTATGGTAAACTATTAATTTCAATATAGAAATGGGCGGGGTAGACAGAGGAGGAGCAGTACCCCTCATATAAAGAAATATTAAATACCATATATCTGAACACAAAAGTTATCAACCTTTACAGGACAACTTTCAAAACAAAAAAAAAAAAGGGGGTAGGTGGGGGGGGAGCAAAAATAAATAAATTACACATTAAAAAAATACTGCAATTTTTTTCTTATTTATTTTTTTTACCAGTGTAGCGAAGCGCACCGGGTTAAGCTAGTGTTTAATAAAAATGCAACGTAACGTCTGCAACAATCTTAATATTTATGTTTAATAAAAATGCAACGTAGCGCCTGCAACAATCTTAATATTTATGTTTAATAAAAATGCAACGTAGCGTCTGCAACAATCTTAAAACGTAGTGTGTTTTGTTACGCATACAGCGTTCATTTGAAAATGTTTTAATTTACACCGTTAGAGTTCCGTTGCTTAGCTGTTCCCCCCTTTAAGCATCGGACGTCCTCGTCTGATCGTAATTATGAAGGATGTTGTTAACTTTTATTTTGCGTTGCATTTTGGCGAAAATGTATGCAATACAAATTATTAGCATTAGGATAAAAAGAGAGGCTGAGGCGTACCAGGTTCCTCGTACTTTCAGATGTAGGTGAGAAATATGGTTCAAATTTTTAATATTTAAATCGTGGAGGTACTGGAGTGATAGTAAAGTGGTATGGTCCGTTAAGTTTACTGTATGGGATATTGGGGTTTCAGGACTTTTAAAAGCGATTTTTCCGAAATTTTTAAACTCTGTTGAGTTGACAGTTAAAGTACTGTCAAAGGTTACAAGATATGTACCTTTTTGAAGATGTTTTGTTAAATTTTCAGAGACGACCTTGGAGGGTTGATTGTTTATGATCACGATCCCATCGTCAATTTCCATTAAGGGTGGGATGCCGTGTGCAGAATTTGTGCCACAAGCGGCTGCGTTATTGTTCAATAAATCGCTGAGGCACGAATTGTTCTTGTGAATCAACGCTTCGCAAAATGAAGTTATAGATCTCTTTTTACAATTTTTCAACATAATGTATTTGTAGCCACATTTTGCTACATCATTGGTTTCGAAAGATAACGTTATGGTGAACAACAGGAAACATTAGTTTTTTATTACAAAATTCTACAATTTTAGGGAATTTTATTAAAAATTCAAAACTTTTAATTTTGAATTTACAATTATTTCACTTATACTAATACTGGCATCTACTTCGGATTTTAAAATGAAATCTATTTCGGAGCTGTCTAACAAAGTGGGAATAACCATTTGCATCGTTCCCAAAGTTATGGACAGGGCTATATTATCTAGTTCCCTAAGCACTTCTCTATTCCTTTCGCTTATAGACTAAATAGGTACCCTGAATCTATTTCCGAGGTTTTTACCTCTTTTAAAAGCTTGTTGACAGTGTGAGTTAAGTTATTTATTCTAGATTGCATTTCGGTGTTTATAATTGATTGTGCATTACTTGCTGTAATCAATTCATTTTGCTTGTCAAACACTTCAGTAATATCATCGTGATCCGGCGTGCCAGCTACGTATTTCAGGGCAGTCCCAATAATATTAATGCTACGCGCGTGTCTGTGTTGTACGCGTAAGGATTCTATTGCTTTTTGTATTTGGTCAACATCAGATTCTAGTAATTTCCGCAAGTGCCATTTTGATAATAGATTTGTTAGGTTTTTAGTCTCTTCTGCCATGGTTGTAAAATTAGATAGATCTGTTACATGGGCCAGAACTCCATAAACGTCAAAGATTGCTACGTACCCATCTGCTATTGGAATATAGCGTGAGGCAGGATGGTAGCATGGTTGGTGGATATAATTATTGTAAATATAAGGGTGCTGTAAAAAGGAAACGAATATTATCCTTGTGAACTATTTTATTATCAATCCTTACAGTTGTCCCTAGATCCTGCTGAACTACTTTTTCGTCAAATGCTTTGCTAAATTTATTTCCCAGACGTTTATTTACTTTAACGTTTACTTTTTCTCCGGGGCTGTATTTTTTAACTACGGTTTTTTTATTGTGATTACCAAGATCAGCCTTTTGTTTTGCTAGTATTTTGCGTTGAATTCTTTCTCTTAAATCTTCTGATATAGATTGAATTAGTTCCGTGGAACCTTTCAACCTGGCCGTTGGAAGAGCTATGCATTGGTTTGGTTGTGTAAACTTCAACACCGCAGTTATTTTTGACTAATGATTTTATAGTTTGTGAATTCAGGGATTTTTCGATATCACAATTTATTGTTTTTGTTTCTTTAAAAATATTCAAAATTTCTATAAGTGCTGGTTTGACATCAATTATGGCTCTTGAGGCTATGGGTTTTACTATAGCAAATTTTGAAAATTTATCCAAACAAGTTAAAAAAAAATTTTTATCTGTGTTATAAATGTCAATGTGAAGTATTTCACCTGGAAGGGAAGGTATGGGGGTTTCGCCCAATTCATGTCTTTGGGGATGTCTTTGATATTTTGCTAAATGACAAGTTTTGCAATTTTTCGTAATTTCTTTAAGTTTTTTCTTGATATCAGGGAAATAGTAATCTTGAAGGACTTGCTTTGAGTTTTCCAACATTGAACGATGTGCCCTATTGTGCTCGTCTGTTAAAATTTCGATTTGGTCATGAATTTATTTGTGTACCGGAATTTCACAGAAGGGTAGTTCATTATGAGTGGATGTTGAATTTGAGCCAACGTAGGTAAGTCACAATGAATTGCGTTAACTACCTGCGGATTTACACAATGTTTTACTGTGGCTAAAAGACTTTCAATTTCGTTGAACGTTACATGGTGTCGAATACGGTCTTTGAAAATAATCTTCGTTTTTTTCTGGATTCCGCACCTTTGGTAAGAATAATTTGATTTCTAAAACAGTTAATCGGATTTTCTACAGCGGGGATAGTTTCAGTAGACAAAATTTCGCTTCCGCATACTTCAAGTGAGGTTGTAGATCCAGAATCTTCCATCATGTGAACAAATTGCCTGGAAAGAGCGTCGGCGACTACATTGTCCTTGCCAGGTTTATAAAAAAATTCGGAGAATACTCCTCGATGAAGGCTTTCCACCGTTTCAACTTTGAGCTTGGATTTTTGTCAGAGATTGAAAATGTGAGAGGTTGGTGGTCAGTAAATATATTGAGGATGTTAGCCCCATAAAGATAGTGTCTAAGACTTTTTAATGCCCACACAATAGCGAGAAGTTCGCGCTCATTTGTGGCATTGTTTTCTTCAGTAGTGGTCAAGGTTCGAGATATCATTGTGATAGGACGTCCGTTCTGTGAAAGGACCGCTCCGATAGCATGGGAGGAAGCGTCCGTTGTGAGATCAAAGGGTTTTTCAAATTTTGGATACAAAAGAAGGACATCCTCAGAGGATAGGATTTTTTTCAATTTTTGTAAAGAGTTTATGGCGTCTTCATCTAAATCTATTTTGAAGTGTTTTGAAGGTTTAGTACCAACATGTCCGTTATCGCCTCGTAAAAATTTAGTAAGTGGTTTAGCAATAACTGCATAGTCATTGACAAATCTTCTATAATACCCTGCCAAACCTAAAAAGGACCTTAGCGACACCCTCATGTTAGCGTGATAAAGCTTCTTCAGTATTCTATCGATATCATCAATATGTTTCTGCTCAGAGTCAGAAAATATTATGATGTCGTCGATGTAAACGTGGCAGGATTTTCCTATTTCGTCACGCAAAAGATCGTCGATAGCCCTTTGAAAAATACTTGTCCCATTTTTAAGGCCAAATGCCAAGCGGCAGAATTCGTATTTTCCGTTGTTAATGCTAAAAGCGGTTTTTTCGCGATCACGGTCAGCCAAATTAATTTGGTGAAAACCACTTAGACTTTCCGAGATTTGATAGGATACTAGACGGGTCCGGTATCGGGTATTTTTCCGGAATCGTTTTAGAGTTAAGCTTCGTAAAGTCAAATACTAGACGTCTGTTGAGCTTGCCATGCTCGTCCAAACCCTTCTTATCTACGACCCAAACTGGGCTATTATAGGGTGATCGAGACGGTCTTATTATGCCATTCTTCAAAAGTTCTTTTACTTCCTTATTTACGAATTCTGTCATTGACATGGGGTAAGATTGATACCTGGAATATATTGGCACTTCATCTATGGTTCTAATTGTAGCAAAAATTCTGGTGTTGTATGGTAGAGCTTCGTTTGGGTTTGCGAAAACGACTGAATTTTCATAAATTTTTTTGAAAAAAACCTGTTCAATGTTTTCTGGAATGCCAACGTCACTTATTAAAGCATTTACCGCATCAACCTCGAGGTAATTTAGTTTTTCTTGACCGCCATCAAAGTAACTGATGTCATGTTCAGTGTTAATAACCCCTTTTATACTTTTTATGAAACTAAGTCCAATGATGCCGTCAAAAAGAGATAAATTTGGAAGGATAAAAAAAGTTTCTGTTTTATTGAAGACGTTTACTATTGTTTTTTCGCTAATTAGGTCGGCTCCATGAATAGATTTTACAAGGAAAGGATTATCCAATTTTTCTATGTTTATCAGTCCGGGTCGGTTTTTTAATTTAACTTTTCGAAGCGCCAGTGTCAATCAGGAGTTTTATATTTTTACCACCTATCATTCCTCCGATATAGGGAAGTGCTGATCCGCCCCTAAAAAATTAATTTCGTCTTCAAAGACTGGATTAGTATGCGACTGATTTTCTGACGAATCCTGATAAGGTTGAACACCTGGGTCTCCTTGTTAACCGGGAATTTCTTCGAAAAATTCATTTTGTGCGACTTCATGTCCAAGATGGTTGATTCTTTGGATTTTTTAAGGGATTTGTTTATCTGACATTATGTCCCTTTTTTTTGCTTGAAACCCCTGGAAATTGTTAGTTTGCACTGTTCGCATACTTACGTCGGTATCGACCGGCTGGGGAATTTGCGTAGGGTTAAAACCATGTTGGATTGTGTTTTGGGCTGAGTTTTGCCCGAAGCTGCGAAAATTTGAATGAAATTGGAAATTAGAATTTGCAGTATTATGATTAAACGGCTGCCGATGCCGATTTTGAAAATGTTGCCCATTTTGTTGCCCAAAGTAGCCTGGAGTGGCTTGTGGGTGGTCCGGTTGCGGATTGAAAAGGCTTTGCCTAACATTTTGTTGGCTTTGCCTTGAGGGTGGTGGGGCCAGAGGGTTTTGTAGAGCCCTATTTAGCCCATGATTATAAATAGCTGCGAAGTGGTATCGGTTTTGATAAGTTTCCAGCTCTTGGGCTAGAGCCAACGCAGTCGGTAAATCAGAGGGCTTACAAGAGAAAAGTGCATTGCATAAAGGCTTCTTGAGGCCAGAGACAAAAGCTCGCAGTGCGTCGTCTCTGTTTTTTTTGATTTAGTGACTTAATTAAAGCATCATCGCCCACATTGGACATTATAACTTTATTGACAATAGCGGTTAGTTTCCGTTCTACTTCATCGTAGAACTGAACAATTGATTTCTGACCTTGCCTGAGTGTAGAGAGTTCTTGCTCTAATGTAAATATGGACTTCTTGTCCATTTAAGTGAAATCTAGTCTAGCTATAATGGCATTAAAATTAAGAACCGTATTGTAGGCGCTTAGTGCAGCGTCCGCGCTCCCTATGACTTTATTTCTCAGGATTCCTACCACTTGGTAATATTTAGAACTTCCCTGATAAGCTTCGAATAGCTTGTGCGCTGTGATGGCGGCCTGGCGCCAAGAAACATATCTTTGCGGCTCACCCCTGAACTCAGGGATGAGCCGCAATTACTAAGGCTCTTAACCTGGCTGAAAGTTCTTCTGTTCGTCTGAGAACTTCTTCCTGCCTGTCCATAAAATTTTGGGAAGTAAGCAGAGATCGCAACAAAAATTTCCCAAATTATAAAATTTAATTCCGATTATCAGTTTAAAATCCAAAACTATGTAGGCCAAAATTCAATTTAAAAAAAAAATTTATTTTTAAACAAACAAAAAAAATATGATAAAAATATTACACAAATTCTCAACTATAAGGAATGCTTACAAATAAGTCCTCATGTTGTTCCTCAGCTGCAGTAATATGATGAAAATTATTGTGATAATTCAGCGGTTGAACACAAAACTTGATAAATTCAATCCGGTCGCATCAAAGCTTGATAAATCCAGTCCGATCGCAACAAAACTTGGTAAATCCACTTGTATCCACCTGTATAGATCAATGACTAACCTTGCCGTTTGCATTACTGCAGCAAAAATTTTTAAGAAATACAAGTGGGCATAACTAAAAAAACATTTTCTTAAATTTTTTGTCAGACAAATATTTTGTCAGACGTGTATTACTAAACAAGGTGGTTGTACCTTGAAGCTAAAACGCAGCGAAAAAAAGTTGGACCAAAACTCTATAGTTAGTTAAGCCAGAAAAAGGAACAAAAATGCATGATATCATCAATTAAATCCACTTCATTCTTTTTATACTAATTCAGTAAATTTTTAATTACTGGGTAGATTTCGATGAAATTTTGCCAAATATGATCATCTCGAATGTGTTTAAAAACGTGAACAAATAAAGTATTAAAAAAAGTAAATACAAGAAAAAGATATGGAAAAAAATACATGTATGTACATACATACATACATAAACACACATTTTTTATTCTCGATGTTTGTTGAGCCGTGTTCAATCTTGTTTAAGAGAAATTAAACCTCATCATTATTTTGTTAGTCAAAACCATTAATGTACTTAAGAGAAGTAGTTTTGTAGTACGTAAGTGGAATATTGTCGGTTGTGAAAATCCCATTTTTTTTTTTTATCTTTTTTGTACAAAAACCTTTTTATTTTTAAAACAAAAGTTAGTCTTTTATAAGCAGCCAAGGAAGAAGGCAAATAAAATTGTTAAGTTCAACCAGAACTCTTTTCAACATGTTTTATTTAAACGCCTTATTGGCTAGGCGACTCAGCATTTGTTCCTTCGAAAAGTCCTAGAAAGGCTAGGGCTGGATTATATTAGTGGCATACCGGTCCAATATTAATCCATATTTCTACAAATTGGCAGTTGTTTTCCCTAAGCAACTTCAATACCTATCTCAGCATTTGGAGAAAAAACACGAAGTAGTGCTGCAAGGAGCAGTTCCATTATACATATACCTATACGTGTTAATTCGTAAATGCAAACAAAAGACAAGGAATCATACATCATAGAATGGAAAATTCTTGGCAGAAGCTCAACAAGGAAGAATTGGTATGTACTGAATTAATGAGTTTTTTTGTGCAATTCTATTAATTTCTCTGAATAAGTAAAGAAATGGAATAATAAAGTTAGCAAAAGTTGAAAGCAACAAATACAAATAGGAAAAAAATCGGTAAAACAAAAAAAAAACCCCCCGCAAGACAACTAAAGTCATTACAGAGGAAATTTTTTTTATTTTTCAATATTAAAAAATAAATACAACGGTATAATTCTCAACATTCTTCAAGAATAAATAAAACAACAAGAACAATTATCGCCAAAATATTTGCAATAAAGAAATTGGTGCAGCATGACAAACAAGAACAACAATAGCGGCGTCAACTTTACATTGAAAACCAGTTTGTTTCAATTAGATACATTCCCACAAGAAAACACTAGAATACTTCACGCACAAACAAATTAAAATAAATCTACAGGATGGAAAAAACATTGAACAAAAATCCAGCGTTAAAGGAAAAGTATCAAAATGTGCTTCAAGAATATATTAAACTTGGTCATATGGAACCAATAATGAATCTTAAAAGCAATGACGAAAAACAATTTTCATGTTATCTACCTCACCATGGCGTTTATCGACAT
Source organism: Pollenia amentaria (assembly GCA_943735925.1). Lineage (NCBI taxonomy): Eukaryota > Metazoa > Arthropoda > Insecta > Diptera > Polleniidae > Pollenia > Pollenia amentaria. Next base: position 68,092,342 of record OX031009.1, read on the forward strand.
GAAAGCAAATCAACACAAGTACGTGTGGTATTTAATGCCTCAAAAAAAACTAAAAGTGGATTCTCCTTGAGTGATGTACTTTATCAAGGGCCTGCATAACAAAAGGATTTAACGCAAATTATAATAGCTTGGCGAAACTACAAATATGTATTTACGGGGGACATTGAGAAAATGTACCGTCAGATATTGGTAAATAATGACGATAGGCCGTATCAGCAGATTCTATTTCAAGGCGAAGGCGAAAGATCGGTAAGATCATATCAACTAAACACAGTAACATTTGGAATGAACTGTGCTCCATTCTTGGCACTTAGAACTTTGCAAAGATTAAGCGAAGATTGTAAAAACGTATTTCCGATGACATCAGCGATTTTGAAAAACGAAGTCAACGTCGACGACATTCTGTCAGACGGACATACAATTCAAGAAGCACAGCTAAACCAAATCCAACTCAAGGAGGCTTTACACTCGGCTGGTTTCCCCTTGAAAAAAATTACGGCGAATCACAAAGAACTTTTAGAAAATTTGGCCCGGGAGGATCTTCTAGATGAAGATTTTTTAAAATTTGAGTCCTCTAGCACCATCAAGACTTTAGGTATTCGGTGGGATGCCCGACAAGACTCATTTTACTATGACGTTAAGCCGATGCAAACCGCACCTTTCTCAACAAAAAGGCAGATTTTATCAGTGATAGCTAAACTATTTGATCCGCTGTTTCACTTGATATTTTAGAAAAGTGGAATTTATTCACTAAACACTTACCCAAAATCTCGGCCTTAAGAATTCCACGATGGATAAAATTTGCACCGCAATACCAGAGTCAAATACATGGTTTCTGTGACTCATCAGAAAGGACTTATTGCTGTGCCGTTTTTAGAAGAATTACGTCGTCAGATGGCCAAATATTTTGCAATCTACTAGCCGCAAAAACTAAAGTAGCACCTATCAAAAAGTTAACCATACTCAAACTAGAATTATGTGGAGCGTTGCTACTTGCAAAATTGGTCCAAATCTTAAGGGCAGATGACCCCCTCCCCCAGGAGCTCATTCTGTGGACAGACTCATCCATTGTCCTTGGGTGGTTACAAAAGCCGCCCAACACTTTAAAGACATTTGTGCCAAAAATAGTTAAGAAAATTTTCAGTATTGCAAGCCACAGTTATTGGAGACACGTAAAAAGTGAGGACAATCCCACGGACTTAGGCTCAAGGGAATGCTACCCTCGGACCTTATCGAAGCACGACTATGGTGGCAGGGGCCCCCTTGGCTTACCCAACCTGAAGAAAGCTGGCCAGAACCACGAATATTTGACCCAATTGATTTGGAAACCAAAAGGAGAACAAATTTCCACTTAAAAGCAGTAGGGGAGGATACCAGATCGACAGAGGAGCAGAAAACGACAGATATTTTGAATAACTTTTCATCTTTCGGTCGAGCATTAAAAGTGCTGAGTTACCTCTTCAGATTTATTGAACGAGTCCGCTGCCGTTCCGTTTCATCACAGCTCGGGGTTAGTTTGTCGGAGGAAGACTTAACCATGCTGGGCTGACTTACGATGAACGTCACCCGGTCATTATTCCGGAAACATCGCGTTTCGCAGTGCTACTTGTTGAGTTCACTCATAAAATTCTACTGCATGGTGAGCACCATATAATGCTTCGAGCTTTAAGGCAGAGCTTTTATATACCACGGATAAGAAATCTTATTAGAAAATGTATCCGGGAGTGTAGACCGTGTACTATTTATAAACATAAGTTTCAGAATCAATTGATGTCGGCACTTCCTCCAGAGCGAGTCAATTTCTCGCTTCAAAAGCAGTACATTTAGAAGTATGTACTGACTTATCTACGGAATGCTTTATTGCCTGTTTTGACAGGTTTGTGGGTCGAAGAGGTCTCCCCAAGACCATGTTTTCTGACAACGGGCGCAATTTTCTGGGGCAAGTTTGAAGCTGCTCAAAACCCACAATTCATTCCTCAAAGCTGCGGAACAGTCATTAGTCACCAAGTATAGCACCCACGGTTTCACATGGTCATTTATTACACCGTACGCGCCCCACATGGGAGGGCTGTGGGAAGCCGCGGTGAAAAGTATGAAGTCTCACCTCAAAAAGATCGCCACCAATCTTAACTTTACTTATGAAGAATTCGCAACTCTCATTATCCGAATTAAGGTAGTATTGAATTCCTGGCCTCTTTCACCTCTAACGGAAAATCCAAATGAGCTGTTACCGCTGACGCCAGGTCATTTTTTGCGCGGAGCACCACTCATTTCTCCCCCTGAGAATATAGAGGAACATGAAATTCCGCAATTGACCTTTCTAAAACGGTGGGAACGCCTAAAGGCAGTACAACATCTGTTCGTAAGACGCTGGAAAAACGAATACATTGTGGAGCTCCAGCGACGATTCAAGTGGAAAAAGGAAAGAAACAACATCAAAGAAAATGACTTTGTTATAATTAAAGATGATATGCTACCACCTACCGAATGGCGCATTGGGCGTGTGACAAATGTTATACGGGGGCACGATGGCCTGGTCCGAGTGGCTGAACTAAAAACCCAAAATGGCATCATTACGCGGCCGATTGTTAAACTTTGCTTACTACCTTCATCGGAAACTCAACCAAAACTTTGCTAAAACTTTTAATTATAATCCAGTCAGTTATCACCTACTTTAATAATAAGAGAAATTTGTTGCTTAACAAAATTGCTAATTATTTGGTACATGACAATATTTCTTTTCACCCTTTTTAGCCAAAATGCTCAATAAATCTCGCTGTCCTTTGTGTTCGCGGAATCATCCCTTAAAATATTGCCGCACATTTCATGCGATGAGCTTAGAAAGGAGACGCGCCCTGCTCAAAAGAGTCGGCTATTGCCTCAATTGCTTAGCCATATCACACACTCGCTTTTGGTGTGAGTCAACAACCCGCTGCAACATCTGCGGTGCAAAACATAACACCATGATTCACCAGCATCGTTATTAAATTAACACGTCCTCATCCAGTTTCGAAGAAACACCCGCCCTCTTGGCCCGAGACGAGCAACTAAATGTTTCATACCTCCCCCCGTTAATCCAAGCCACTCTAAGGCACCATGAACACTACATGTGTGTCACCTTTTTACTTGACCAGAGTTCCGAGCGGTCATTTTTGTTACGTGAGATGGCTGATAAGTTTCCTCATTTGCGTGCATCAACTCACCAGGAAGCCACCGTTACACTGGCTCCATTGCACTCAACTATCGAGCCGAAGTCGCCCCTCCGGGTTAAATTGTCTATTCAGACGGAGATAGCGTTTACGTTACCAGAAGCTATTCATGATCCTCTGGTCAAAGCACATTTTCAGGACTTACAGCCTTGCGCACACCCAAATTTTTCCACCTCTCGGAAAGTTGATGGCGTCTTGGGGGCCGACTTACTAAAACGTGTACTGCTAAAGGAAATCATCCGTCCCTACAACGATGTTCCGCGGGCACAGAATAGTGTCTTCGGATGGGTCATTCACGGAAGGTGGATTGGATGTCGGTGCAAGTCTCATGCGGGCCCGGGAGGATGTTGAACCGTGTTCAACCTTGTTTAAGAGAAATTAAACCTCATCATTATTTTGTTAGTCAAAACCATTAATGTACTTAAGAGAAGTTGTTTTGTAGTACGTAAGTGGAATATTGGTGTGAAAATCCCATTTTTTATTTTTTATCTTTTTTGTACAAAAACCTTTTTAATTTTAAAACAAAAGTTAGTCTTTTATAAGCAGCCAAGGAAGAAGGCAAATAAAATTGTTAAGTTCAAGCAGAACTCTTTGCACCTGTTTTATTTAAACGCCTTATTGGCTAGGCGACTCAACAGTGTTGATAAACAATAACAAATAAGAAGAGCACAACTGTAAACAGTAAAAAAAAAAAAAAAAAACTCATGAGTTCAAACAGTAGAAATGCATATATCACAGTGAGTGTTAACGAATAAAATGCAGAAATAAAAAAAAAGAATCGATGATAGCAAATACCTAACGGCTAAACCTATTACTCGCACGCGATCCCTCTCACCTTTAGTATTTAATAATACGGTAGATACACTAACAAATATAAAACCTTCAACCGTTGCCTCAACGGCAAAAACAATTTTAATAAGTGATAAACATAACATAACAGTGCTTAAACGGTGTCGCAGCCCAACCTCTTCAGCAGTTGCTTCGGTCTCAAAAGTCTTAAAAGATGGTACAGCTGATAGAACAAGTTCACAAAATCGTTTTGCAATTTTGGATGATGAATCCCCGGAAGCACAAAACGTTATCAAATCTTCTAAGCCACCGCCGATATATCTTAGAGAGCAAAACTCAAATGAATTAATTAAGAATTTGATTTCGGTAATAGGTGAAAATTCTTTTTATGTAGCTGCAATAAAACGGGATAGTATTAATGAGACAAAAATACAAGTTAATCGTGAAGATGATTTTCGTAAGGTAATAACAAAATTTGAAGCACTTAATAAGAATTTTTATAAATATCAACTGAAGAGCAGTAAAGGTCTTCAGGTAGTGATTAAGGGCATTGACTCATGCGTGGACCCAGGTGAGATAAAAACGTTTTTAGAAGAGAAGGGCTTCAAAATAAAAAATGTAATAAACATTAAAAATAAAGAAAAAAATCCCCAGCCGCTATTTAGAGTGGAGTAAGAACCCGGCGACATTTTTTTTTTTTTTTTTTTTTTTTTTTTAAAGAACGAAACGCACCCCATTTACAATCTCAAATATATCCTGTATAGAAAAATAACAATAGAGGAGCCGCACAAAAGGAATGGTCCCGTGCAATGTTTAAACTGCCAAGAATTTGGTCACACTAAGGCATACTGTCATCTAACCCCTGTTTGCGTCGTATGTCGTGAATTACATGGTACAGCTCTCTGCGATAAGTCTAAAAACGACCCCAATGTAAAAAAATGTAGCAACTGTGGTGGTAATCACACTGCCAACTATAGAGGATGCCCTGTATACTCTATCGTCAAGCGCTCGGTTGGACCGAAACCTAATTCCCCTCAAATGCAGGCAACAAATCAAGTTTACATTAATGACGTTCAGGTACCGCAGCCTAGTAATAACAGAACATTCTACGCTAACGTCCTAAAATCCAACCATATGCCAATGCAAGGTGAGTTGCCAAATAATGATGAAGCTCCAGTTTCTAATTTAAGTCGTCTAGAGAAAACCATGGAAACATTAGTACAAACATTAAATAACTTTACAAACACAATGTGTAATATGATGCAGGAAATGTTAAGAATGCAATCGATGTTATTGCAAGCTGTACTAAACAAACCATGAACTGTTTAAAAATTTGCTTTTGGAACGCAAACGGCATCCGCCAACATAAAAATGAACTAGAATACTTCCTTAAAAATAAGCAAATTGTTGTTATGATGGTTTCTGAATCTCATCTGACCTCAAGAAACACGTTTCAAATCAATGGTTATATATTAGACACCAAGAACCCTCGAGGTAGAGCTTGTGGAGGTTCTGCTATTTTGATAAAAAAACCGAGTAAAACACTACTTAATGTGTGATCATCGTGAAGATTATCTCCAAGCAACGAGCATTTGCGTTGAGGAATTATCTCGAAACCTAGTAATTTCATCATTATACTCCCCACCTAGATTTTCTATATCAGAAAGCCAATATAATAAATATTTCAAATCATTAGGACCCTGATTCCTGGCTGCTGGCGATTATAACGCTAAACACACTTTTTGGGGGTCACGACTTATTACACCTAAGGGTCGTGTTTTGTTTAACACAATTTGTAAAATGGACCTAAATGTGGTCGCGAGCGGACAACCAACATATTGGCCTACTGATCAGCAAAAAGTTCCAGATGTCATAGATTTTGGCGTGGTTAATAACATCCCCATAGACACGATTCATGTGGAAGCGTCCCTAGAATTATCTTCAGATCACACACCTACAATTGTTACTATAATGAATCCAAATAGAATCGTATCTCCGTCTGGTTACTTATCGACATCAGCCTCACAAATAAATTGGTTAAAATATAAAAAATATCTGAGTGCCCATTGCACAGAAAATATTCCGCTTAGCACACCGGAGAACGTGGATCTCGCTATTGTTAATTTTGACAGTTATCTGAAACTAGCTGTTCAACATTCCAGCATAACACTCAAAAAAACCAAAAACAAAATCATATATTCTATAGATGTCGAGCGTCTATTGACTGAAAAAAGGAGAGTTCGTAGAGAGTGGCAATTGCACAGATCCCCCCAACTTAAGACTTTATTAAAAGAGTGCACAAAAAGGCTGAGAAAGTTACTGCAGTCTCAGAAAACGGCTTCCCTGGAAAAATATCTCAAGGGACTTGATGCAACTCCACAATCAGATTACTCATTATGGCGTGCAGCTAGAAGCCTCAATAGACCAGTTATCTCTAAGCCACCATTGAGAAACTTGAATGGAAGTTGGGCAAGAAATGATATTGGAAAAGGAAATCTGTTTGCTAATCATCTGAAAAATGTATTTACCCATAATATATTTCACGATATAGCAGTCGATTTACCGTCTGTAAATGTTAGAGCAGCTATTCCCCTAAGATTCGAGTTTAGAGAAATCGAAAAGGCTATTTGTAATTTAAACACCAAGAAGGCATCCGGTATTGATAAGATCAGTAATAAAATGCTTTTGGAGCTACCAAGTACAGCAAAGAAAATTATTCTTTTTATTTTTAATGCTATTTTACGACTTCAATACTACCCTCATAAATGGAAGGTTTCCTTAGTAACCATGATACCAAAGCCAGGAAAGGATCACACAAAAGTTGATTCATACAGGCCTATTAGCTTATTATCTAATATTTCAAAGCTATTTGAGAAACTACTAGTGGCAAAATTAACGCCGATTTTAAATGAAAATAGATGTATTCCTAATCATCAATTTGGGATTAGAAGAAAGCATAGCACAATTGAACAAACTCATCGAATAGTAAATGTAATAAGAAAAGCCTTTGAAGAAAAAAAATATTGCTCAGCACTCTTCATCGATGTGTCTCAAGCTTTTGATAAAGTCTGGCATGAAGGTTTACTACTGAAATTGCAGCAAAACTTACCAGCAAATATACACAAGCTGTTAGAAAGCTACTTAGTCGGTCGTCAATTTATTATTAAAGAAGGCGATTTTTTAAGTTCTCCTCAGCCAGTTAACGCTGGAGTCCCACAAGGCAGCATCCTGGGCCCTCTATTGTACTTAATTTATACTTCGGACATGCCAACAAACAGCTACACACAAACCTCAACATTTGCGGATGACACAGCTTTCCTAAGCGTACATGAAAACTGTCAAGAAGCATCTCGTTACTTACAGGATCACATATTTGAACTGGAAAGGTGGTTAAAACAATGGAGGATAAAGATCAATGAGCAAAAATGCGCACATATAACATTCACATTGCGTCGGGAAATATGCCCCCCTATTAAAATCAATAATCAAATAATAACCCAACACTCGCATGTATAATACCTCGGAATACATCTAGATCGGCGTTTAACGTGGAAATGGCACATAGAAGCAAAATTAACTCAAATGAAACTAAAAGCAATTCAAATTAATTGGCTCATTGGAAGAAATTCTGTTCTTAGTCTCGATTGCAAACTTCTACTTTACAACTCTATCTTAAAGCCAATTTGGTGCTACGGTATTCAGTTATGGGGCACTGCCTCTGCTTCTAATAACGAAAATATTCAAAGGCGCCAAAATAAACTTCTTCGAATAATCAGAGCCGCTCCCTTGTATGTCAAAAACTCAAATATCCACAAGGATCTCAATGTGCCATTGGTAAAAACTATGGTAACGAAATATGCAGTAAAATATTTAAAAAGGCTGGAACTGCACCCAAATCCCTTAGCTCGAAATATTTTAAATTATGGCGGCCACACTCGATTAAGGAGAAGAGACACTGCAGCACTAACCCAATCAGATGTGCGATAAACACCTACATATGTGAACAGAAACCGTGATGACTAAATCTTTTTGTCTGGCACTGGCAGCACATTAAGTAAATATTAGGATAAGGTTTGATTAATTATTGTTAGTTCATATTTAATATATGAAGATTCAATAAATAAATACTGCAAAAAAAAAAAAAAAAATGAATGAGTTATTTTACCAACTGTCAACCAATTGATTTAAATTTCCGTATAGGTATATACATTTATTTTTACCAATAAATGTTCCCCTTCGATCAGCGAGGGATTAATTTATTTTAATTCTTTACTGCAAATCTTAGAAAAAACCTTTCTTTACAATAAACAAATAAAGTTTTATTTTATTTATTTAAATTTTGGTTCTAATACAATTAATTTAATGATTTATTTTATTAATTTTATTCTACTTTATAATACAATTAATTTCAATTTTATTTTGTAATTTAAATTAAAAGGAGGAAATTATTTCAAAATCTGAGATTCACAACTTTATAATAGCCTTCATTTTATTTTGAGTGTACCACCAAATGTGCAAGCGAGTGTATACCTTTTACTTATGGGAAATAAGTTATGTATATTCCACGATACTTCCCAACAACAAGTCTGTTCGTGTATTAACACAAAGTAATCTTACTGGAACTACAAGTTATGTGTATTCCATGAAACTTCCCAACAATAGGTCTGTTCATACACTGTGAATGCACAATCGAGTTTAATTTATTTTTGATTTATTTAAGCGCACACTTCAACTACTAAACGAGCAACTTTCACACTAAAATAAACGTATAAACTTTAAAAAATGCATAACAACTATATTTCATCGTTACACTGGGGTTGAAATTTCTTTCATTTTTTTTCTGTTTGTTAAATTTGTAAACAGTAGGTACCTTGATTAAATAAATAATTATTTATAAAAAGAAATTATGCCATGCGTGGCATTACTGACGAGAAATAAATAATAACCGATAAGTTGACTTTTATTTTGTTTTAAATTAAATTAAATTGGATTTTAATTTAATCATAAATTAAATTTAAACTTTTGTAAGCTAAATTTAATTTCGTGTTTACTCTATAAGTTTTACTTTTATGTTGCCGTATTATTTTGCAGCGGAGTGTACCCGTCTGTCTCTTTGCATTAAAAGGTATTCTAATGTAATTATTATAGGTATATGTGTGAATGTATTTATTTCATTATTTTGTAAATAGGTATGTAATTTTTTACTTTTGTTTTCCGGTAAGTACTTATTATTTTTTGCTGTTAGCTTCACAAAAAATAATATGTTAAGAGAAAATAAACCCGATTATAAGCAAGAAAATAATTTTGTAGCATGTGTGTGTGTGTATGATTTAAGCGTTGAATTGCTAAGAGAATGTAATCAAATTTATGTTTGCAAATAAATTTTCTCAGGGCAAGTTTATGTGCTTAAGCATTACATGAAAACTAATGGATAAATTTAACGTGCAAATGAGTGTGTGTGTGTTCAAGTTTTTTTTTTTTTTTTTTTTTTTGTTTGTTAAGATCTGTTTGTTTGTGCTTGTTTTCTCTTTTCATGTAATTAAAATTTTTGTAAATTTGCAAGGAATAATTCTCTTATGGAAAATAATTTTAAGTCAACCAATTTTTAGAGTAAATATTTTTTACTTTTTTTTCCATGGGAATTTAAAGTTAAGAAAATTATTTCTTTTTTTAACCAATTATTACTTAAAGAGAAAACAAATCCGAATTAAGCAAATTTGGTATTTTTTCTTATGCGTGTGTGTTTTGTTTTATCTTCTCTTATTCCTCTTTTTTTTCTGTATTATGACGTATTACCTTTTTGTTATTGTTGTGATTTTGTGCTGTCTTCTTTATTTCTTTGACTTCTCTTAAGCTTCTTAAGTGGTTGTTTGATGTTGGTTTCCTCTCTTCTGATTTTAAATGGTTGTTTCTTTATGGCTTTTTCTTTTTATATTCTTCATATAATTAAATTTGCCACCACAATTAAATTTTTTCTTTAAATAAGCAAATTTCATGTTAGCATCGCGAAGAGTTTTGAAAATAGTTTCTATGTCATGTAGGTGACTCCGTTTGTCTTTACTAAAAATGATGATGTCGTCTATGTAGACGAAGCATCGCTTGCCGATATGGTCCCTTAAAATATCATCCAATGTTCGTTGGAAGATAGAAGGTGCGTTTTTGAGTCCGAATGGTAAACGAGTAAACTCGTATTTACCGTTGTTCACTGAGAAAGCGGTCTTTTCGATGTCAGATTCCTTCAGAGGAATTTGATGAAAGCCGCTTTTCAGGTCTAAGATTGAAAAGTATTTATTCTTCCCTAATTGTGACAAGACCTCATTGATTTCAGGTATTGGGTACGTATCTGCGATGGTTACTGAATTTAGTTTGCGGTAATCTATTACCATTCTGAATTTCCTTTCATTTGATTGATCTATTTTTTTTGGGACGACCCATACAGGGGAGTTGTATGGGGATCGTGATGGTCTTATAATACCATCATTAAGTAACTTTTTTATTTGTGAATTTATTTCGTCCTTGAGGTGCATAGGGTAAGGGTATGACTTACTGTAAACCGGCGTATCGGAGGCCGTACGGATTTCTCCTATTACTTTCGATGTATAGGTTAATTTTTCATTTGGTTCTGTGAAGAGGTCTTCGAATTGTCCTATTATATTTGACAATTCTTGTGTAGCTTGTAAATCAAGGTGCTGTGTTTGAATACTTATTTTATTTATGTCTTGAGACCGAAATTGATTTAACCGAAATTTGAGGTTTTTGATCCTCAGAATATTGTTCTCTGTGTCTATTACGGCCGATAGCTCTTTAAGCGTATCGTTACCTATAATAGCATCGAAAGATGAGAGTGACGGGAGAATGTAAAATATAATTGTGTTATTAAGACCGAAAAGATTAGCATTTGTGTGGTGTGTAATTTCGATATCGCCCGCGACGGAGTTAGCGGTGAATGAGTTTTTATTTTTTATTGGTTTTGCTATAATTCCAGTTTTTATGTAATTCTTATTGGACCCGGTGTCTATTAGTATTTTTAATAGCTTCCCGTTCCTCATTCGGCACTCTAGATATGGCAATGAGGAACTCCTCATTCTAAAAAATGAATATCGCTAAGATTTGTTACTACGTCATCTTCGGAATCTATTGTTGCCACGTTGCTTCCGTATTCTTCAGGGAATTGGTAGTTGTCTTCCGTTGATGTGTCTTCTTCTACTTGGTAGTTACTCGAGTTTTCGTTCATGTTTTGTTGTGGTGTATAGTCCATGGGTTGTGTTCTGATGTGGTAGTTACGTTGCATTTTATTTGGTGGTCCGTATTGATTTGGTTGTTGTTGCTGTTGAGGTATTTTCCATTTCCTATTTTCGACTGGCCTGTTCATGTAGTTTACCTGTCTTGTCCTCAAACTTTCGTCTATTTCCATTGGTTCCGGTCGTGATGCAGGTTTTGGTGGTCGTGGAGGCAATACGTGACCATGTTGCTGGTAGTACCCTTGGTGTGAGGCCATTTGTTGTCTTTGCATAGAATTAGGTGTAAATTGAGGTTTTTGGGGATATTGAGGGGAGTGTGTTAAATAAGACGCAAAGTGTTTCGGTGTTTGTTGAATTGTATGTCTTTTGGGTAGTGGCATCGGCTGTCCCTGATTTTTTATGTAATTTCCTGCTAAGTTATTCCTGTTTGTCTGATTGTCCAATTTCTGGCAAAGGTACAATGCGTGAGGGAGATCCTTGGGTTCTCGGACACCCAGTAGTCTTGGTAGATCTCCTTTAAGTCCCCTGATAAACGTGTCTAGGGCTTTTTCTCTGTATGTTTGTGTCAGTAATTTGATCGACTCATTGCTTGCCTCCATGCACGAAATTTTATTAAGGATTAATGTGAGGTGAGCATAAACCGCTTGATAAAAGTCATTGACCGATGAGTTGCCCTGTACTAACGACAGTAATTGATATTCTAATGTCTTTAGGTCACGCTGGTCACCGTAGTGATGGGTTAAGCATGCTGCTATTGAACGCCATTCAAGTGGCGTGTTATATGCCTCCAAAGCTGCGTCAGCCTCTCCTATTATCTTATTCCTAATTGTCATAATAATGGCGTAATATTTGGGAGTGCCTCTGGAGCTATCGTATATTGATAGTACCCTCTCCACACTCTTTTTCCAAGAACTAAATTCTGTATGTTTCCCTGAAAATTCCCTTAAACTTTTCACTATGTCGGGTACCTTTTCTAAATCTTCTAAATTATTATTGTACCTTTCATCTATTGCTTGGTCGGGTAAATTAGCGAATTCTTCCGTCGGATTGATAACATTGTTTACTAATGTCCTACCCTCGGTTAAAAATAATTGTCTTAAAGACCCTAATAAATTACTTTGTAATTGGTCGAATTGAGCCTGGCTTAGTCCTGCTGATGCAGGTTGCTGGTTTAATACCGCAGGTCGGACTAAATTGTTTTGATTTGCCATCTTTCCTTTCTCTCTTTTCTTTTTAATAAAATTTTGTAAAGAATCTAAAGATTTATGAATACTACAAAAACATTTATTGTTCTTTTCTTTTTCCGATTTTATTTACTAACTACTACTTTATTAAATAGATTATAAGTAATTGCAATATTTAAAATAATTATTATCTTACAGGTAAATGAAAATCTTCATTTTCGTCCTTCAACCGGGTGTTGTTCCTCTAGGCTAGGTTGTGTTGAGAGTTGCAGTTCTCGGCACGAACTGTTCTTATTATCACTTAATTTGTTGTCAATCGTACCACTTCTGACAGTTCTCCGATTTGTTTGTTTAGTGTCACGAAATATTTAAAGTTTTTTTTTCTTCTTATTCACAACTGCTTATTATTTGAATTTATTTGCGCTATAAAAATAATTTTAAATTATCACGTTTTAAGTTAATATCGCATTTGCTTCACACTAGTAAATTTTATTTTCATGTTATTCAACTAGTTTTGAATTTTATCCTCAATATAAGGATTTTTTATAATTAATAGTTAATTTTATCCTCAATATAAGGATTGTTTACACTTAATAGTTAATTTTATCCTCAATATAAGGATTTTTTACGTTGGGCGCCACTTACTAATTTATTTATTAGTATTTTTCTTTTTAATAAAACACTTATTATTTTTTTTATATTTCTTGGTTTATTGTTCCTTTATTATTTTTAGATTTATTTATTAGTATTTTTCTTTTTAATAAAACACTTATTATTTTTAGTTTATCTTCTATGAAGACTTGTTAAAAACTGATTTTATTAGTTGTAGCTATGACGACGAAACCGCACAAGAATTAAACAAGTAAATGTAGACGCATAGTCAGCATTTATTTGTTTCATTTAAAGTGTTGGTGTTAAATATTTCAACATTCACACGAGTTGCAATTAAGCATAATTATTTGAAAAATAATGAACATTCACACGAGTTGCAATTAAGCATAATTATTTGAAAAATAATGGTGTTAAATGAGTTCATTTAACACGAGTCGCACAAGTTGTGAAATTTCCCAGTAAAGTGAAAAAATAAATAATTTTTAATGAAAAGTTTGTTAACTTGCACAAGCAATTATACATATTTACACCTACGCATACTCTTTACACTTTACAACTGATCTTTACTAACAATCTTATTTTCTCTGCGTTGACCTGTTATTACAACATCGCAATTGGTTTTTCTATTTTAAATACATCCATTCGCATCAACAATATCACAAAAAATACCTTATAAAACTCTGATCAAAACACCCACGCATAAAAATGTCTACCCTTATATTTACTTTGATGGTTTTAAATAAATTTCTCAAAACACAAACGCACTTGTTTTTTTTTACTCTATTTTTGAGCGACTGTTATAAACACATATTTAGATATAATTTTTGATATATATACTAGATTTAATTAAAACATTTGTATACTTTTGCATGTTTCTTATATTTTTGCACTCCTATTATAAAACTCAACTTCAAATTATATTTTGGGTTTTTTTTTTCAATAAATAAGCTAAAAGTTAACTACGTGTTCACTAAAAAATACAGAATAAGTACCTCAAAAGAACTTAACACGGACTCTTAAATAAGTTCGGTAAGTTATTTAAGTGTTTCTGTTCGTCAGCTCACAATAGTTATGTACCATATTTTGTTTGTGTACAAATGCACAAACAAAAATTAAAAAAACTGTTTGGTACTTTAACTTTTTGTACTTTACAATTTATTTTCGAACTCTGATACCTACTGTCACATTTCACACAAAGGTTGTTTACACATAATTTTTAGCAAAACAAGCCCACGGTCTTGGTTGGTAAAACCAAAAATGTATTACAATAACAACATGTATTGAGTACTTGGAGTTTTTTTTTCAATAAGTTTTGACTTTATGTCTGCTTAAGAAAAAGACCACCCCTTTTAAAAGCATCAAAGAATTTTTTACAACAGTATACATATCGTTTGCTAAAATGCAAAGCAATATATTATTGAAAATTTTGAAATATACTTTTTTATTGATTACTATTCACGTTAAATATTTAAAAAAAATGTTAAACTTCCACTTTAAAAAAATATCCAAGCTATTAACAAAATCAAAAATGGGTTATCATTAAGTATATAATTTCCTTAAACAACATAATGAATAATCTTAATTTAAAAAACAATTAGCAGAGTATTTGATATATTTCTACAAACACATTAATTTTTTTACGTCAAAAATGGATATTCTGGGTCACACTCTGAACGTGTTAGTGGAATAAGTGATCAAATTGCAAATTGTTGCATAAGCAAAAAGAAAAACCATGCGGTAAAATTAATATAAACCGAATCCATATATATGTATGTATTAGAAAACCTATATTAAGTATTACTATCAGCTTCTTCTTCATTGGACTGTTAGAAATTTCACAGCTTAACCCATTGCACTCCCATACGCTAAGAATTCCCAAGAATAAATAGTAACATCTGCAGATCCTTAGATTTTTGCTTCCAGCAGGATGCCATTATTTTTATGATAGGATTTTTCCATTATTTGTTTCGTTTCTAATGTTATGAGTTAATATACTCGTATGTACATATATACTTTTTAATAAATTTTAATACAGACGAGTTTCCTATAATGTATATGTTACTATTGGACCAGAATATTTTTTCATTATTGATATAGAATGTTTATAAAACAATAGAAATATTTTTTCCACGTTTATTTAAAATAACCTGTTATTTTTTGTTAGGATTGCATTCTTCCAAATCGTCCTTCATCAATATCCTCAAAAAGACTATTATAAAGATTTTTGTGTTAAATAATAAATTACTTGTCTTCTACATCACATACATAATAGCATTTTTTATAAAGTGCTGGAATATAAATTGTGTAGCTATATTTTCTGTTGATCCTTTTACGGCTTTATTAAATACTAATAGTATTTTTTTTAGGATAAGTGCTTCTTTGTAGAACATTTTCGTTCACTGAATACGGGGGCTGCTATCAATACTACTCTTAATTAAAAAACTTTCATTCTTCTTATTTAAATTTTTCAGAAATTAACTAATTAAAATTTACTTCTTGCTACATATTAATTATATGATTATTGTCTTAATATTCTATTATATTATCTTAATATTCAATTATTCCTGTAATTTTAACAATATATTTAATTATTTAATATTTTAAATGATTGTTTAACTTAATACTATCATACTTTCGTTGATGATACGTCGTTTTGTTTCAGAGAATTTAAAATAACGCAACACACATTCTATTTAAAATAACGCAACACACATAACTAAATAAATAAAAATAATAAATAGATATTGGGAATTATTTCTTTTCATAAGCAACTTTATTATATTCAACATTTTCTATATTTCGAATTTATTCTATGAGTTAAATTTCAGTTATGTATTTTATAAAGCTTTTTTGTAATAGTTCTATTCCTTAAATTTTTCAGGAATTACTTTATACACTATCATAGAATATATTCGAAAAATCAAAAATAGTGAATATAATAAAAATAATATTTTTTTATAAAAAATATATCGGTTCTCGCATTTTTATTCTAAATACCTATTTAATACTCTAATATCTCATATAATTTCCATTTTACAAGGTTTTTTGCTTCTCATGTAAACTTATGAAATTTGATGTTACAATATTCTGCATTTAATATGACGATATGTGCAGTTCTCTTAGTTTTTTTTTTATTTCAATAATATTTGCCTACAAAAAAAAAAAAAAACAACACATACACTTTAGTTCACCAGTCAAGAAATAATTTTACAAAAAAAAAAAAAAAAAAAAATACACACAGGCTAATCGTGCTGCCCAGCGGTGAAAATTGCAAGCGATTCACTTTTTAGGCCTTTAAGAAGGTTCACAATTAAATTGTAAGTAAACTTTTACTTACTCCACTCTGCCTTCTTTGAAAACGTCTTTTAGAAAAGTTTTTATTAAATATTTTACAAATTCAAATTTTTCTTTTCTAAGATAAGGCCTGTCGCAATCGTTTTATTAGTAGTTATGTTTGAACGTGTTGCAAGTTTAGTTATTAATTGACTTACTTCGTATTATTTGCCACAACAATAAAATTTGGATAAAGCTTTATTCTTAAATCTTTTTAGAAACCCTTCCAGAAGTATTTAAAATAGATGCAAAAGTGCAAGGTGTTGGTCTCCAATGACACACCTTGTTAATTGGTAATACAATTAGCATGCGGCTGGGAGATCTTTAGTCTGCAAAAAGGCCTTCTATTAGGCCTCTTTACTACTTGGTTTTCTTAAATTTTAACGTGAATTTTTTCAAATTTTTCATATATTTTTGCAATATTTGTTTCTTATATTTCTGCGCTCCTGTTATAAAACTCAACTTCAAATTATATTTTGGGTTCTTTTCTCAATAAATAAACTACGCTGACACTAAAAAAAACATATCATGTTAGCTAAAAGTTAACTACGTGTTCACTAAAAAGTACAGATAAGTACCTCAAAAGAACTTAACACGGACTCTAAAATAAGTTCGGTAAGTTATCTAAGTGTTTCTGTTCGTCAGCTCACAATAGTTATGTACCATACATATTTTGTTTGGGTACAAATGCACAAACAAAAAAATAAGATTTAGAGTTTGTGTGGTAAGACAAGTACACTGCGTTAGTGTACAGTTTTTTTTCGAACTCTGCTTTATACCCTTAACCTTCATGTGTAGAAGGTTTATATAAATTTGTAATTGAGTTTGTAACTTTTGCAATATTGATCTAATGCGCCATGAAGTTTATCTATTCTATATCCCTATGGGTCTAAGAACCTAGAATATATCTAGACAGATATCCGTCTGTCCATTTGTCCGTCCGATTATCTTTTTTATGTTGAAAATAATGTAAGTAACCGTAAGAAGAATGTTTCAAAAAATTTGCTTATCAAAGTACTTCTTTTGGAGAAAGTACGTTTTTACAAAAAGGAATATATTTACAAAGAAGCACCTTCTTGCAAAAAATTAGCTTTCTACTAAGATGTATCTTTTTATAAAAAAGTTCATTGTAATTTACACATTCGAGATGATAATTTTTGGCAAAATTTCATCGAAATCTACCCAGTAATTAAAAATTTACTGAATTAGTATAAAAAGAATGAAGTGGATTTATCAAGTTTTGATGAAATCATGCATATTGGTTCCTTTTTCTGGCTTAACTAACTATAGAGTTTTGGTCCAACTTTTTTTCGCTGCGTTTTAATTTCAAGGTCGATAAACCAAAAAAGAAATAAAACTTAATTCGGTTAGATATGGATTTATTAAGTTCTGATAAGATCCTCCTCATATATTACGGGTGGTAGCAAATCAGAAGCAGCGCCCACCAATAATTTACATTTTTGCTATGTGGTGTAGGGTGCCTTGTGGTTGAATTTGACCGGTTAAATTTTTTACTTGTTTTTTCTGTTTCGTTCTTTACTCTCAGGTTTTACATCAAAAACAAAATACATGTAAATCACACAATCTTCATCTGGGTCTAAAGCTTTAATTAGAAGTTGAATCTTTTAATATGTTGCTTTTGTGATATGTACCTACTATGTATGTTTAGTAATTGTACCAGACATATGGAATTCAATGAAGAGTATATTTCGAGGGAAAGAGAGCAACAGGTTTTAGATTTCTTATATGAATAGTTGACTCTTTATTTCTCTAGCAAAATAGACATATGTATGCATGCAAATTTGTTGAAATCATTTTATTGAAAAAACTGTTTATAAGAAATTAACTCAAATATTCTTTCTCAGTTTGCAGTCAGCGATTTTTGCCCGTTTTAGCTTATACTTTTTTTTCTATTAATTCTCTCATTTGCTTTTGTATTTTTCTTTGCGTTTTTCAGAGGTAATAATTTTTTATTTTTTTCCAAATATTGAAATATTAGAAATTACACAGGCCTAGGAAAAAAACTCTTAAGTAATGTATTCATTTTTATATTTGTTAATATGTTAATTCCGGAGATATAATGAAAAAGTCGAACATATTCCCAATTTGTTTTAAGAAATTACTTTTTTATATCCTCCTACCTTGAAAGGTCTACAAAATAATTAGTCCATAGGTATGTACATATCTTCCTAAAGGTTTCATTTGTTTAGCCGTTCTGTTGAGCTGTTTGATTTTTGAATACTCTTATATATATTAACGGTCTCTGATTTAAGTCCTGGGCGTTTTACATATTGCTGGTTATAAACCATCCACCAAACCAAAGTATAGTAAAATGTAAACGTTGATACCAAACACCGAAAAAATCTCTGCTTATTTATACGAAAACTGACATACATCGTACAAAATATTCGTAAAAATATGTTTCGAAATAATAGACAACGAAAGTTTTTCGTAAAATTTCGCATAAAATTTTTTTGGATGTACTTAACAAAATATAACCTACCTTGAAGAGGACTTTGAGCAGCTTTCAAAATTATTAATGACTTAAGTTAATTAGTTGATTTTTGTAAAAAAAAGAACCTTAACTTTATATTTATAACATTATATAAATTCACTTCAAATATGTAGTTATACAGTTATAGTAGATTAAAGAACACTTAAATCTATTACAAAAAACGACACAGTCGTTACGACAACGACAACCGCAATAAGGCTAATAATTTCTTCCTTTAATGATAATTTAAAAAACGCGCAACGCACCGTAAATATGTAGTTCATTCAATCCAATTCGAATGGGCACAATGAAGAATAAATTCCAATTACTCAATATTATTATTATAAATTTTATTTTATTCAACCTTTATTTTTAAATTGTTGTATAATTTATCAAGCTTGAGGTTTTTTTTTTTTTCTTTTTATATACCAATTTTTATTAGATTTATTTTATAACTCCAATATTTCGATGCAGCAATGTGCATCATCATCAGGGAAACAAATTAAACAATTGAACTAACGTTTTTTTAAATAATGAAAAAACAATAACAATTGTCACATAGAAAAAATTATTTACAATTAAAAAAATTTTTTGTAAAAATAATCTATTACATTCTAAAAATTTTTTAATTTCCTGTTTTTTTATAAACTAAATGTCTATAAATTTGTGCTACATTTTCCGTGTCCGATTTAAAATTAATCCTTAACAATTCTGGTACATTAATGATTTGTAACATTTCTAGAATATAACGGCGCTTATAATTTTTTTCTGTGTTTAAAATTGATACTTTCTCAAAGTCCGGAGAGTGATTTAATCTAGCACAATGGGTTATTAATGCTGTTTTTTGTGATGATATATCCCTAAATTTTTGATTTGATTTGTGACCTGCAGTTCTAGTTTTCAGTTTATTCTTTGTCGTACCTCCATATACTTTATTGCATTGCTCAGCAATATTCCCCTTACAAGGTATTTTTATAAACTACATTCGACATTTCCAACTTGTGTACTTTATCTTTTGTTTTAGTGAATAATTTACCCATTGTATTATACGATTTATGTGCTATTTTATATGTCTTTGTGTCAAATATTTTCGACTTTTCTAATCGTTCCGATATTTAAGGAATATAAGTTAGTGATTTGTAAATTTTCGGTACTGTAATTATACCTAACTTTTTTGCCCTATGGTTATTGTATTGTCTTATTAAATTCAATATCAGTTCCATTGGAAAGCAATTATCCCTCAAAATATCTTTTATTTTCTTCAAACTTTTGTTATGAAATTCTAAGTCACTTATTCTCAGTATTCTTTCTATAAGATTTTTTTGCGGTATTAATTATAACTCTCTTGGGATGTTTGGAGAAATAATTAATAATTCTACCAGAAGAAGAAGGTTTCTGTACCAATCCAATAATAATTTTTCCCTTCTTCTTATCAACAAAGTATCTAAATATGGTAGTTTTAAGTTACACTCCTTCTCAAAAATAAATTTAATGTTCGGGTGAAATGAGTTAAAAGTTTCCAAAACATTTTCTGTTTCCGATTCTTCAATAATGCAAAATAAGTCGTCAACATAGTTTGTCAAAATTTTTGGTTTAAGAGTCAATTTCGAAATACAAGTATCTAATAATTTCTCCATAAAACTATCTGCTATAATTGGTGATGCTTGTGATCCCTTTGGAAGTCCTTTTTGTTGAATATATATATTATTATCTAATTGAAAATAGCTATTATCTATTATACAGAATCTAAGAATACGTAAAAATAGTTCCCTTTCAATTTTAGTGAATTCCTTAATTATATTCCATTTTTCTCCTATTATATCCACAGCAAGATCTACTGGTATACTTGGAAATAATGAAATCACATTGAAAGAAACCAATTTTTCATTGTAAGTTAACCTAATATTTCTTATTCTATCCTTTAATTGAAGAGAGTCCTTTACGTTATATTCAAAATTTACAGTTACGTTCTTAAGAATTGTTGTAATATATTTACAAAGGTCATATGATGGAGAATTGATACTTGAGCAAATTGGTCTTAACGGATATTCTCTTTTATGAATTTTAGGAACTCCATACAATCTTGGAGGAATTGCCACATTAGTTTTAAGTCTGTTCCTGTCCGAAGATGTGATTATGTTTTTATTGAAAAGTTCTTGAATAATATCATTATTCATCTTTTGTAATTTATTTGTGGGATCTTTGTTTGATCTCCTATATGTCAAATTGTCCTGCACAATATTATTAATCCTCATATCATAATCACATTTGTCCATAGCTACTGTAGTATTACCCTTGTCAGCATTTAAAATAAGAATGGCCCTATTAAGTCTTAAAAATTTTTCCGTTTCCTTAATATTTTCCATGCTGTTATTTTCTATGCAGCTCCTGTTTGGTCGACAAGTTCGAACTGTCATTTACAAAAATGGCAAATATCGCAAAATAAGTTACTGAAATTAATTTATAATCTTCCATGGTTCTTTTCTACAGAGCGACTTCATTCTCTTGCGGGTATAGAATTAGTTAAAGAAAAGATAATAAGACTCACTGAAAATGTAAATACCAGATGCCTGAGCTATGGTTACGAACATATTAATGAGCACGCTCATCGTAGTTAGGATTGTAAGTAGGTTTAGTTGTTTTATTAAAAATAAAAAAAATGTCAAATAGGTTGTTGCTAAATTTTCACCTCCAATAGAATCTTTTGTATATATGTACATAAATTATAAAACATTGTTAAATTTTATTAATTAAGCAGAAAAAGATAAAATCTTAAACTCTTTAAAATGTATATAAATTAAATGAAATGTAAATATTATAAAAATCAAATAAATTGAATTGAATTGAATTCCTTAATCTTTTCCAGAATGAATTTGTCCCTATTATTCAGTCTTATTTTATTTATATAATTATCAACAAAACTTACAACAAATGTTGATAATTATATAAATAAAATAAGACTTAATAATAGGGACAACTCAAAATGTAAAATTGTCATGAAAAAAGAGGGCGGAGCCACGCCCCTTTATAGAAAAAGTAAAAACCACCATATCTTATTAACTGGTGTCGGGATGAATTTAAAAGTGAATTTGGGAAAAGTGCTGCAAACATGTAAGATAATTGAATGGGACGAGTGCACAATGGCACACCAAAAATATTTAGAGGCCCTTGATCGCACATTACAGTGTTTCAGAAGCAACATAAGATTATTTGGAGGAGTGTTGATTTTGTTTGCCGGTGATTTTCGTCAAACACTGCCGGTAATTCCAGGTTCGCACACTAAAATTAACAACAAATATGCGTGTGCAACTGCAACGCGATGCATCAGCTTCCCGATTTTCAAAGCAATTGCTGGTTTTAGGAAATGGAAAATGGCGACGGATCCAACAACAAATTGCATCACGTTTCCACCTGATTTTTGTACAATACACAATCCATTGAAGAGTTAATCAATTGTGTATTTCCAAATATCGAACACAATTTCAAAAACAAGGAATGGTTATGTGAACGAGCGTTACTTGCTGCCAAAAACATTGATGTTAATTCGATAAATAATGCCATTCTGAATATAAATAATGCCATTCGATACTGCAGCGAGAGAGAATGATGCCGTAAATTATCCTGTTGAGTTCTTGAATTCAATCCACCACATATGTATAATTCAACTTGAAATTGGAGTGCCCATTATTTTATTGCGCAAAATCGATCCACCACGGCTTTGCAATGGCACTCGACTTGCAGTAAAAGAAATGCGGAATAATTTAATTGAAGCTACCATTATAACAGGAAAGTAAAAAGGAACAGATGTACTGTTGCCACGCATTCCGATGATACCAACTGAATTACCCTTCGACTTAAATTTTTTCAAATTTGGTACACATACATAGCTGGGTTATAAATACAAAAAATCTCTGATAAAATGGGCGGGATTCTAATAGATTTATATATATCTGGAGAATGACAGGAGCCAAATTTGGAACACATACATAGCTGGG
This sequence comes from Pollenia amentaria, assembly GCA_943735925.1. Taxonomy (NCBI): domain Eukaryota; kingdom Metazoa; phylum Arthropoda; class Insecta; order Diptera; family Polleniidae; genus Pollenia; species Pollenia amentaria. The sequence goes on from OX031009.1 coordinate 68,115,199, forward strand.
CTATCAATACAAAAAATCTCTGATAAAATGGGCGGGATTCTAATATCTGGAGAACGACAGGAGCCAAAGTTTTCAAATTGGGTACAAGCATTTTGGTTATCAATACAAAACATCCGACAACATATGGGCGTGATTGGAGAAATGGGCGTGTCACAAAATAGATTTATTTATATCTAAAGAACGGTAAGAGAAAAATTGTCCAAATTGGTACACGTTTCTGGGCTATCAATACACAAACTCTCTAAAAAAATAGACGGGATAGGAGAAGTGGGCGTGACACCTCCAATAAGAACCCATTATATATTTCTGTATATCTGGACAACGGTAAGAGCCAAGGTTTCCAAATTACGGTTAAACATCGTAGTTTTCAATACACACCATCCGACAAAGTGTGGGGCGGAATTGCGATAGTGGGAGTAGCACCTCCCATACAAATAGATTGTAGAAATATTTATATTTGGAGAGTGACAAGAGCCAAAGTTTCCATATTCGGTACAACCATCTTTTTTTTCAGTATTTATTTATTGAATCTTCATATATTAAATATGAACTTACAATAATTAATCAAATCTTATCCTTATATTTACTTTATGTCCTACCAGTGCCAGACAAAAAAGATTTAGTCATCACGGTTTTGTTCACATATGTAGGTGTTTATCGCTCGTCTGATTGGGTGAGTGCTTCAGTGTCTCTTCTTCTTAAGCGAGTGTGGCCGCCATAATTTAAAATATTTCGAGCTAATGGATTTGGGTGCAGTTCCAGCCTTTTTAAATATTTTACTGCATATTTCGTTACCATAGTTTTTACCAATGGCACATTGAGATCCTTGTGGATATTTGAGTTTTTGACATACAAGGGAGCGGCTCTGATTATTCGAAGAAGTTTATTTTGGCGCCTTTGAATATTTTCGTTATTAGAAGCAGAGGCAGTGCCCCATAACTGAATACCGTAGCACCAAATTGGCTTTAAGATAGAGTTGTAAAGTAGAAGTTTGCAATCGAGACTAAGAACAGAATTTCTTTCAATGAGCCAAATAATTTGAATTGTTTTTAGTTTCATTTGACTTAATGTTGCTTCAATGTGCCATTTCCACGTTTAACGCCGATCTAGATGCAAACCGAATTATTTTACATGCGAGTGTTGGGGTATTAGTTGATTATTGATTTTAATAGGGGGGCATGTTTCCCGACGCAATGTGAATGTTATATGTGCGCATTTTTGCTCATTGATCTTTATCCTCCATTGTTTTAACCACCAAATATGTGATCCTGTAAGTAACGAGATGCTTCTTGACAGTTTTCATGTACGCTTAGGAAAGCTGTGTCATCCGCAAATGTTGAGGTTTGTGTGAAGCTGTTTGTTGGCATGTCCGAAGTATAAATTAAGTATAATAGAGGGCCCAGGATGCTGCCTTGTGGGACTCCAGCGTTAACTGACTGAGGAGAACTTAAAAAATCGCCTTCTTTAATAATAAATTGACGACCGACTAAGTAGCTTTCTAACAGCATGTGTATATTTGCTGGTAAGTTTTGCTGCAATTTCAGTAGTAAACCTTCATGCCAGACTTTATCAAAAGCTTGAGACACATCGATGAAGAGTGCTGAGCAATATTTTTTTTCTTCAAAGGCTTTTCTTATTACATTTACTATTCGATGAGTTCGTTCAATTGTGCTGTGCTTTCTTCTAAACCCGAATTGATGATTAGGAATACATCTATTTTCATTTAAAATCGGCGTTAATTTTAACACTATTAGTTTCTCAAATAGCTTTGAAATATTAGATAATAAGCTAATAGGCCTGTATGACTCAACTTTTGTGTGATCCTTTCTTGGCTTTGGTATCATGGTTACTAAGGAAACCTTCCATTCCTGAAGGTAGTATTGAAGGCGTAAAATAGCATTAAAAATATAAAGAATAATTTTCTTCGCTATACTTGGTAGCTCCAAAAGCATTTTATTACTGATCTTATCTATACCGGGTGCCTTCTTGGTGTTTAAATCCCGAATAGCCTTTTCGATTTCTTTAAACTTGAATCTTAGGGGAATAGCTGCTCTAACATTTATATCGTGAAATATATTGTGGGTAAATACATTTTTCAGATGATTAGCAACCAGATTTCCTTTTTCAATATCATTTCTTGCCCAGCTTCCATTCAAGTTTCTCAATGGTGGCTTGGAGATAACTGGTCTATTGAGGCTTCTAGCTGCACGCCATAATGAGTAGTCTGATTGTGGAGTTGCATCAAGTCCCTTAAGATATTTTTCCAGGGAAGCCGTTTTCTGAGACTGCAGTAACTTTCTCAGCCTTTTTGTGCACTCTTTTAATAAAGTCTTAAGTTAGGGGGATCTGTGCAATTTCCACTCTCTTCGAACTCTCCTTTTTTCAGTCAATAGACGCTCGACATCTGTAGAAAATATGATTTTGTTTTTGGATTTTTTGAGGGTTATGCTGGAATGTTGAACAGCTAGTTTCAGATAACTATCAAAATTAACAATAGCGAGATCCACGTTCTCCGGTGTGCTAAGCGGAATATTTTCTGTGCAATGGGCACTAAGATATTTTTTATATTTTAACCAATTTATTTGTGAGGCTGATGTCGATAAGTAACCAGACGGAGATACAATTATATTTGGATTCATTCAATTGTAGGTGTGTGATCGGAAGTTAATTCTAGGGACGCTTCCACATGAATCGTGTCTATGGGGATGTTATTAACCACGCCAAAATCTATGACATCTGAAACTTTTTGCTGATCAGTAGGCCAATATGTTGGTTGTCCGCTCGCGACCACATTTAGGTCCATTTTACAAATTGTGTTAAACAAAACACGACCCTTAGGTGTAATAAGTCGTGACCCCCAAAAAGTGTGTTTAGCGTTATAATCGCCAGCAGCCAGGAATCAGGGTCCTAATGATTTGAAATATTTATTATATTGGCTTTCTGATATAGAAAATCTAGGTGGGGAGTATAATGATGAAATTACTAGGTTTCGAGATAATTCCTCAACGCAAATGCTCGTTGCTTGGAGATAATCTTCACGATGATCACACATTAAGTAGTGTTTTACTCGGTTTTTTTTATCAAAATAGCAGAACCTCCACAAGCTCTACCTCGAGGGTTCTTGGTGTCTAATATATAACCATTGATTTGAAACGTGTTTCTTGAGGTCAGATGAGATTCAGAAACCATCATAACAACAATTTGCTTATTTTTAAGGAAGTATTCTAGTTCATTTTTATGTTGGCGGATGCCGTTTGCGTTCCAAAAGCAAATTTTTAAACAGTTCATGGTTTGTTTAGTACAGCTTGCAATAACATCGATTGCATTCTTAACATTTCCTGCATCATATTACACATTGTGTTTGTAAAGTTATTTAATGTTTGTACTAATGTTTCCATGGTTTTCTCTAGACGACTTAAATTAGAAACTGGAGCTTCATCATTATTTGGCAACTCACCTTGCATTGGCATATGGTTGGATTTTAGGACGTTAGCGTAGAATGTTCTGTTATTACTAGGCTGCGGTACCTGAACGTCATTAATGTAAACTTGATTTGTTGCCTGCATTTGAGGGGAATTAGGTTTCGGTCCAACCGAGCGCTTGACGATAGAGTATACAGGGCATCCTCTATAGTTGGCAGTGTGATTACCACCACAGTTGCTACATTTTTTTACATTGGGGTCGTTTTTAGACTTATCGCAGAGAGCTGTACCATGTAATTCACGACATACGACGCAAACAGGGGTTAGATGACAGTATGCCTTAGTGTGACCAAATTCTTGGCAGTTTAAACATTGCACGGGACCATTCCTTTTGTGCGGCTCCTCTATTGTTATTTTTCTATACAGGATATATTTGAGATTGTTGATTTTTGTCTCATTAATACTATCCCGTTTTATTGCAGCTACATAAAAAGAATTTTCACCTATTACCGAAATCAAATTCTTAATTAATTCATTTGAGTTTTGCTCTCTAAGATATATCGGCGGTGGCTTAGAAGATTTGATAACGTTTTGTGCTTCCGGGGATTCATCATCCAAAATTGCAAAACGATTTTGTGAACTTGTTCTATCAGCTGTACCATCTTTTAAGACTTTTGAGACCGAAGCAACTGCTGAAGAGGTTGGGCTGCGACACCGTTTAAGCACTGTTATGTTATGTTTATCACTTATTAAAATTGTTTTTGCCGTTGAGGCAACGGTTGAAGGTTTTATATTTGTAAGTGTATCTACCGTATTATTAAATACTAAAGGTGAGAGGGATCGCGTGCGAGTAATAGGTTTAGCCGTTAGGTATTTGCTATCATCGATTCTTTTTTTTTATTTCTGCATTTTATTCGTTAACACTCACTGTGATATATGCATTTCTACTGTTTGAACTCATGAGTTTTTTTTTTTTTTTTTTTACTGTTTACAGTTGTGCTCTTCTTATTTGTTATTGTTTATCAACACTGTTGAGTCGCCTAGCCAATAAGGCGTTTAAATAAAACAGGTGCAAAGAGTTCTGCTTGAACTTAACAATTTTATTTGCCTTCTTCCTTGGCTGCTTATAAAAGACTAACTTTTGTTTTAAAATTAAAAAGGTTTTTGTACAAAAAAGATAAAAAATAAAAAATGGGATTTTCACACCCGACAATATTCCACTTACGTACTACAAAACAACTTCTCTTAAGTACATTAATGGTTTTGACTAACAAAATAATGATGAGGTTTAATTTCTCTTAAACAAGGTTGAACACGGTTCAACATCCTCCCGGGCCCGCATGAGACTTGCACCGACATCCAATCCACCTTCCGTGAATGACCCATCCGAAGACACTATTCTGTGCCCGCGGAACATCGTTGTAGGGACGGATGATTTCCTTTAGCAGTACACGTTTTAGTAAGTCGGCCCCCAAGACGCCATCAACTTTCCGAGAGGTGGAAAAATTTGGGTGTGCGCAAGGCTGTAAGTCCTGAAAATGTGCTTTGACCAGAGGATCATGAATAGCTTCTGGTAACGTAAACGCTATCTCCGTCTGAATAGACAATTTAACCCGGAGGGGCGACTTCGGCTCGATAGTTGAGTGCAATGGAGCCAGTGTAACGGTGGCTTCCTGGTGAGTTGATGCACGCAAATGAGGAAACTTATCAGCCATCTCACGTAACAAAAATGACCGCTCGGAACTCTGGTCAAGTAAAAAGGTGACACACATGTAGTGTTCATGGTGCCTTAGAGTGGCTTGGATTAACGGGGGGAGGTATGAAACATTTAGTTGCTCGTCTCGGGCCAAGAGGGCGGGTGTTTCTTCGAAACTGGATGAGGACGTGTTAATTTAATAACGATGCTGGTGAATCATGGTGTTATGTTTTGCACCGCAGATGTTGCAGCGGGTTGTTGACTCACACCAAAAGCGAGTGTGTGATATGGCTAAGCAATTGAGGCAATAGCCGACTCTTTTGAGCAGGGCGCGTCTCCTTTCTAAGCTCATCGCATGAAATGTGCGGCAATATTTTAAGGGATGATTCCGCGAACACAAAGGACAGCGAGATTTATTGAGCATTTTGGCTAAAAAGGGTGAAAAGAAATATTGTCATGTACCAAATAATTAGCAATTTTGTTAAGCAACAAATTTCTCTTATTATTAAAGTAGGTGATAACTGACTGGATTATAATTAAAAGTTTTAGCAAAGTTTTGGTTGAGTTTCCGATGAAGGTAGTAAGCAAAGTTTAACAATCGGCCGCGTAATGATGCCATTTTGGGTTTTTAGTTCAGCCACTCGGACCAGGCCATCGTGCCCCCGTATAACATTTGTCACACGCCCAATGCGCCATTCGGTAGGTGGTAGCATATCATCTTTAATTATAACAAAGTCATTTTCTTTGATGTTGTTTCTTTCCTTTTTCCACTTGAATCGTCGCTGGAGCTCCACAATGTATTCGTTTTTCCAGCGTCTTACGAACAGATGTTGTACTGCGTTTAGGCGTTCCCACCGTTTTAGAAAGGTCAATTGCGGAATTTCATGTTCCTCTATATTCTCAGGGGGAGAAATGAGTGGTGCTCCGCGCAAAAAATGACCTGGCGTCAGCGGTAACAGCTCATTTGGATTTTCCGTTAGAGGTGAAAGAGGCCAGGAATTCAATACTACCTTAATTCGGATAATGAGAGTTGCGAATTCTTCATAAGTAAAGTTAAGATTGGTGGCGATCTTTTTGAGGTGAGACTTCATACTTTTCACCGCGGCTTCCCACAGCCCTCCCATGTGGGGCGCGTACGGTGTAATAAATGACCATGTGAAACCGTGGGTGCTATACTTGGTGACTAATGACTGTTCCGCAGCTTTGAGGAATGAATTGTGGGTTTTGAGCAGCTTCAAACTTGCCCCAGAAAATTGCGCCCGTTGTCAGAAAACATGGTCTTGGGGAGACCTCTTCGACCCACAAACCTGTCAAAACAGGCAATAAAGCATTCCGTAGATAAGTCAGTACATACTTCTAAATGTACTGCTTTTGAAGCGAGAAATTGACTCGCTCTGGAGGAAGTGCCGACATCAATTGATTCTGAAACTTATGTTTATAAATAGTACACGGTCTACACTCCCGGATACATTTTCTAATAAGATTTCTTATCCGTGGTATATAAAAGCTCTGCCTTAAAGCTCGAAGCATTATATGGTGCTCACCATGCAGTAGAATTTTATGAGTGAACTCAACAAGTAGCACTGCGAAACGCGATGTTTCCGGAATAATGACCGGGTGACGTTCATCGTAAGTCAGCCCAGCATGGTTAAGTCTTCCTCCGACAAACTAACCCCGAGCTGTGATGAAACGGAACGGCAGCGGACTCGTTCAATAAATCTGAAGAGGTAACTCAGCACTTTTAATGCTCGACCGAAAGATGAAAAGTTATTCAAAATATCTGTCGTTTTCTGCTCCTCTGTCGATCTGGTATCCTCCCCTACTGCTTTTAAGTGGAAATTTGTTCTCCTTTTGGTTTCCAAATCAATTGGGTCAAATATTCTTGGTTCTGGCCAGCTTTCTTCAGGTTGGGTAAGCCAAGGGGGCCCCTGCCACCATAGTCGTGCTTCGATAAGGTCCGAGGGTAGCATTCCCTTGAGCCTAAGTCCGTGGGATTGTCCTCACTTTTTACGTGTCTCCAATAACTGTGGCTTGCAATACTGAAAATTTTCTTAACTATTTTTGGCACAAATGTCTTTAAAGTGTTGGGCGGCTTTTGTAACCACCCAAGGACAATGGATGAGTCTGTCCACAGAATGAGCTCCTGGGGGAGGGGGTCATCTGCCCTTAAGATTTGGACCAATTTTGCAAGTAGCAACGCTCCACATAATTCTAGTTTGAGTATGGTTAACTTTTTGATAGGTGCTACTTTAGTTTTTGCGGCTAGTAGATTGCAAAATATTTGGCCATCTGACGACGTAATTCTTCTAAAAACGGCACAGCAATAAGTCCTTTCTGATGAGTCACAGAAACCATGTATTTGACTCTGGTATTGCGGTGCAAATTTTATCCATCGTGGAATTCTTAAGGCCGAGATTTTGGGTAAGTGTTTAGTGAATAAATTCCACTTTTCTAAAATATCAAGTGAAACAGCGGATCAAATAGTTTAGCTATCACTGATAAAATCTGCCTTTTTGTTGAGAAAGGTGCGGTTTGCATCGGCTTAACGTCATAGTAAAATGAGTCTTGTCGGGCATCCCACCGAATACCTAAAGTCTTGATGGTGCTAGAGGACTCAAATTTTAAAAAATCTTCATCTAGAAGATCCTCCCGGGCCAAATTTTCTAAAAGTTCTTTGTGATTCGCCGTAATTTTTTTAAAGGGGAAACCAGCCGAGTGTAAAGCCTCCTTGAGTTGGATTTGGTTTAGCTGTGCTTCTTGAATTGTATGTCCGTCTGACAGAATGTCGTCGACGTAGACTTCGTTTTTCAAAATCGCTGATGTCATCGGAAATACGTTTTTACAATCTTCGCTTAATCTTTGCAAAGTTCTAAGTGCCAAGAATGGAGCACAGTTCATTCCAAATGTTACTGTGTTTAGTTGATATGATCTTACCGATCTTTCGCCTTCGCCTTGAAATAGAATCTGCTGATACGGCCTATCGTCATTATTTACCAATATCTGACGGTACATTTTCTCAATGTCCCCCGTAAATACATATTTGTAGTTTCGCCAAGCTATTATAATTTGCGTTAAATCCTTTTGTTATGCAGGCCCTTGATAAAGTACATCACTCAAGGAGAATCCACTTTTAGTTTTTTTTGAGGCATTAAATACCACATGTACTTGTGTTGATTTGCTTTCATGTCGATAAACGCCATGGTGAGGTAGATAACATGAAAATTGTTTTTCGTCATTGCTTTTAAGATTCATTATTGGTTCCATATGACCAAGTTTAATATATTCTTGAAGCACATTTTGATACTTTTCCTTTAACGCTGGATTTTTGTTCAATGTTTTTTCCATCCTGTAGATTTATTTTAATTTGTTTGTGCGTGAAGTATTCTAGTGTTTTCTTGTGGGAATGTATCTAATTGAAACAAACTGGTTTTCAATGTAAAGTTGACGCCGCTATTGTTGTTCTTGTTTGTCATGCTGCACCAATTTCTTTATTGCAAATATTTTGGCGATAATTGTTCTTGTTGTTTTATTTATTCTTGAAGAATGTTGAGAATTATACCGTTGTATTTATTTTTTAATATTGAAAAATAAAAAAAATTTCCTCTGTAATGACTTTAGTTGTCTTGCGGGGGGTTTTTTTTTTGTTTTACCGATTTTTTTCCTATTTGTATTTGTTGCTTTCAACTTTTGCTAACTTTATTATTCCATTTCTTTACTTATTCAGAGAAATTAATAGAATTGCACAAAAAAACTCATTAATTCAGTACATACCAATTCTTCCTTGTTGAGCTTCTGCCAAGAATTTTCCATTCTATGATGTATGATTCCTTGTCTTTTGTTTGCATTTACGAATTAACACGTATAGGTATATGTATAATGGAACTGCTCCTTGCAGCACTACTTCGTGTTTTTTCTCCAAATGCTGAGATAGGTATTGAAGTTGCTTAGGGAAAACAACTGCCAATTTGTAGAAATATGGATTAATATTGGACCGGTATGCCACTAATATAATCCAGCCCTAGCCTTTCTAGGACTTTTCGAAGGAACAAATGCTGAGTCGCCTAGCCAATAAGGCGTTTAAATAAAACATGTTGAAAAGAGTTCTGGTTGAACTTAACAATTTTATTTGCCTTCTTCCTTGGCTGCTTATAAAAGACTAACTTTTGTTTTAAAAATAAAAAGGTTTTTGTACAAAAAAGATAAAAAAAAAAAATGGGATTTTCACAACCGACAATATTCCACTTACGTACTACAAAACTACTTCTCTTAAGTACATTAATGGTTTTGACTAACAAAATAATGATGAGGTTTAATTTCTCTTAAACAAGGTTGAACACGGCTCAACAAACATCGAGAATAAAAAATGTGTGTTTATGTATGTATGTATGTACATACATGTATTTTTTTCCATATCTTTTTCTTGTATTTACTTTTTTTAATACTTTATTTGTTCACGTTTTTAAACACATTCGAGATGATCATATTTGGCAAAATTTCATCGAAATCTACCCAGTAATTAAAAATTTACTGAATTAGTATAAAAAGAATGAAGTGGATTTATTTGATGAAATCATGCATATTTGTTCCTTTTTCTGGCTTAACTAACTATAGAGTTTTGGTCCAACTTTTTTTCGCTGCGTTTTAGCTTCAAGGTACAACCACCTTGTTTAGTAATACACGTCTGACAAAATATTTGTCTGACAAAAAATTTAAGAAAATGTTTTTTTAGTTATGCCCACTTGTATTTCTTAAAAATTTTTGCTGCAGTAATGCAAACGGCAAGGTTAGTCATTGATCTATACAGGTGGATACAAGTGGATTTACCAAGTTTTGTTGCGATCGGACTGGATTTATCAAGCTTTGATGCGACCGGATTGAATTTATCAAGTTTTGTGTTCAACCGCTGAATTATCACAATAATTTTCATCATATTACTGCAGCTGAGGAACAACATGAGGACTTATTTGTAAGCATTCCTTATAGTTGAGAATTTGTGTAATATTTTTATCATATTTTTTTTGTTTGTTTAAAAATAAATTTTTTTTTTAAATTGAATTTTGGCCTACATAGTTTTGGATTTTAAACTGATAATCGGAATTAAATTTTATAATTTGGGAAATTTTTGTTGCGATCTCTGCTTACTTCCCAAAATTTTATGGACAGGCAGGAAGAAGTTCTCAGACGAACAGAAGAACTTTCAGCCAGGTTAAGAGCCTTAGTAATTGCGGCTCATCCCTGAGTTCAGGGGTGAGCCGCAAAGATATGTTTCTTGGCGCCAGGCCGCCATCACAGCGCACAAGCTATTCGAAGCTTATCAGGGAAGTTCTAAATATTACCAAGTGGTAGGAATCCTGAGAAATAAAGTCATAGGGAGCGCGGACGCTGCACTAAGCGCCTACAATACGGTTCTTAATTTTAATGCCATTATAGCTAGACTAGATTTCACTTAAATGGACAAGAAGTCCATATTTACATTAGAGCAAGAACTCTCTACACTCAGGCAAGGTCAGAAATCAATTGTTCAGTTCTACGATGAAGTAGAACGGAAACTAACCGCTATTGTCAATAAAGTTATAATGTCCAATGTGGGCGATGATGCTTTAATTAAGTCACTAAATCAAAAAAAACAGAGACGACGCACTGCGAGCTTTTGTCTCTGGCCTCAAGAAGCCTTTATGCAATGCACTTTTCTCTTGTAAGCCCTCTGATTTACCGACTGCGTTGGCTCTAGCCCAAGAGCTGGAAACTTATCAAAACCGATACCACTTCGCAGCTATTTATAATCAGGGGCTAAATAGGGCTCTACAAAACCCTCTGGCCCCACCACCCTCAAGGCAAAGCCAACAAAATGTTAGGCAAAGCCTTTTCAATCCGCAACCGGACCACCCACAAGCCACTCCAGGCTACTTTGGGCAACAAAATGGGCAACATTTTCAAAATCGGCATCGGCAGCCGTTTAATCATAATACTGCAAATTCTAATTTCCAATTTCATTCAAATTTTCGCAGCTTCGGGCAAAACTCAGCCCAAAACACAATCCAACATGGTTTTAACCCTACGCAAATTCCCCAGCCGGTCGATACCGACGTAAGTATGCGAACAGTGCAAACTAACAATTTCCAGGGGTTTCAAGCAAAAAAAAGGGACATAATGTCAGATAAACAAATCCCTTAAAAAATCCAAAGAATCAACCATCTTGGACATGAAGTCGCACAAAATGAATTTTTCGAAGAAATTCCCGGTTAACAAGGAGACCCAGGTGTTCAACCTTATCAGGATTCGTCAGAAAATCAGTCGCATACTAATCCAGTCTTTGAAGACGAAATTAATTTTTTAGGGGCGGATCAGCACTTCCCTATATCGGAGGAATGATAGGTGGTAAAAATATAAAACTCCTGATTGACACTGGCGCTTCGAAAAGTTAAATTAAAAAACCGACCCGGACTGATAAACATAGAAAAATTGGATAATCCTTTCCTTGTAAAATCTATTCATGGAGCCGACCTAATTAGCGAAAAAACAATAGTAAACGTCTTCAATAAAACAGAAACTTTTTTTATCCTTCCAAATTTATCTCTTTTTGACGGCATCATTGGACTTAGTTTCATAAAAAGTATAAAAGGGGTTATTAACACTGAACATGACATCAGTTACTTTGATGGCGGTCAAGAAAAACTAAATTACCTCGAGGTTGATGCGGTAAATGCTTTAATAAGTGACGTTGGCATTCCAGAAAACATTGAACAGGTTTTTTTCAAAAAAATTTATGAAAATTCAGTCGTTTTCGCAAACCCAAACGAAGCTCTACCATACAACACCAGAATTTTTGCTACAATTAGAACCATAGATGAAGTGCCAATATATTCCAGGTATCAATCTTACCCCATGTCAATGACAGAATTCGTAAATAAGGAAGTAAAAGAACTTTTGAAGAATGGCATAATAAGACCGTCTCGATCACCCTATAATAGCCCAGTTTGGGTCGTAGATAAGAAGGGTTTGGACGAGCATGGCAAGCTCAACAGACGTCTAGTATTTGACTTTACGAAGCTTAACTCTAAAACGATTCCGGAAAAATACCCGATACCGGACCCGTCTAGTATCCTATCAAATCTCGGAAAGTCTAAGTGGTTTTCACCAAATTAATTTGGCTGACCGTGATCGCGAAAAAACCGCTTTTAGCATTAACAACGGAAAATACGAATTCTGCCGCTTGGCATTTGGCCTTAAAAATGGGACAAGTATTTTTCAAAGGGCTATCGACGATCTTTTGCGTGACGAAATAGGAAAATCCTGCCACGTTTACATCGACGACATCATAATATTTTCTGACTCTGAGCAGAAACATATTGATGATATCGATAGAATACTGAAGAAGCTTTATCACGCTAACATGAGGGTGTCGCTAAGGTCCTTTTTAGGTTTGGCAGGGTATTATAGAAGATTTGTCAATGACTATGCAGTTATTGCTAAACCACTTACTAAATTTTTACGAGGCGATAACGGACATGTTGGTACTAAACCTTCAAAACACTTCAAAATAGATTTAGATGAAGACGCCATAAACTCTTTACAAAAATTGAAAAAAATCCTATCCTCTGAGGATGTCCTTCTTTTGTATCCAAAATTTGAAAAACCCTTTGATCTCACAACGGACGCTTCCTCCCATGCTATCGGAGCGGTCCTTTCACAGAACGGACGTCCTATCACAATGATATCTCGAACCTTGACCACTACTGAAGAAAACAATGCCACAAATGAGCGCGAACTTCTCGCTATTGTGTGGGCATTAAAAAGTCTTAGACACTATCTTTATGGGGCTAACATCCTCAATATATTTACTGACCACCAACCTCTCACATTTTCAATCTCTGACAAAAATCCAAGCTCAAAGTTGAAACGGTGGAAAGCCTTCATCGAGGAGTATTCTCCGAATTTTTTTATAAACCTGGCAAGGACAATGTAGTCGCCGACGCTCTTTCCAGGCAATTTGTTCACATGATGGAAGATTCTGGATCTACAACCTCACTTGAAGTATGCGGAAGCGAAATTTTGTCTACTGAAACTATCCCCGCTGTAGAAAATCCGATTAACTGTTTTAGAAATCAAATTATTCTTACCAAAGGTGCGGAATCCAGAAAAAAACGAAGATTATTTTCAAAGACCGTATTCGACACCATGTAACGTTCAACGAAATTGAAAGTCTTTTAGCCACAGTAAAACATTGTGTAAATCCGCAGGTAGTTAACGCAATTCATTGTGACTTACCTACGTTGGCTCAAATTCAACATCCACTCATAATGAACTACCCTTCTGTGAAATTCCGGTACACAAATAAATTCATGACCAAATCGAAATTTTAACAGACGAGCACAATAGGGCACATCGTTCAATGTTGGAAAACTCAAAGCAAGTCCTTCAAGATTACTATTTCCCTGATATCAAGAAAAAACTTAAAGAAATTACGAAAAATTGCAAAACTTGTCATTTAGCAAAATATCAAAGACATCCCCAAAGACATGAATTGGGCGAAACCCCCATACCTTCCCTTCCAGGTGAAATACTTCACATTGACATTTATAACACAGATAAAAATTTTTTTTTAACTTGTTTGGATAAATTTTCAAAATTTGCTATAGTAAAACCCATAGCCTCAAGAGCCATAATTGATGTCAAACCAGCACTTATAGAAATTTTGAATATTTTTAAAGAAACAAAAACAATAAATTGTGATATCGAAAAATCCCTGAATTCACAAACTATAAAATCATTAGTCAAAAATAACTGCGGTGTTGAAGTTTACACAACCAAACCAATGCATAGCTCTACCAACGGCCAGGTTGAAAGGTTCCACGGAACTAATTCAATCTATATCAGAAGATTTAAGAGAAAGAATTCAACGCAAAATACTAGCAAAACAAAAGGCTGATCTTGGTAATCACAATAAAAAAACCGTAGTTAAAAAATACAGCCCCGGAGAAAAAGTAAACGTTAAAGTAAATAAACGTCTGGGAAATAAATTTAGCAAAGCATTTGACGAAAAAGTAGTTCAGCAGGATCTAGGGACAACTGTAAGGATTGATAATAAAATAGTTCACAAGGATAATATTCGTTTCCTTTTTACAGCACCCTTATATTTACAATAATTATATCCACCAACCATGCTACCATCCTGCCTCACGCTATATTCCAATAGCAGATGGGTACGTAGCAATCTTTGACGTTTATGGAGTTCTGGCCCATGTAACAGATCTATCTAATTTTACAACCATGGCAGAAGAGACTAAAAACCTAACAAATCTATTATCAAAATGGCACTTGCGGAAATTACTAGAATCTGATGTTGACCAAATACAAAAAGCAATAGAATCCTTACGCGTACAACACAGACACGCGCGTAGCATTAATATTATTGGGACTGCCCTGAAATACGTAGCTGGCACGCCGGATCACGATGATATTACTGAAGTGTTTGACAAGCAAAATGAATTGATTACAGCAAGTAATGCACAATCAATTATAAACACCGAAATGCAATCTAGAATAAATAACTTAACTCACACTGTCAACAAGCTTTTAAAAGAGGTAAAAACCTCGGAAATAGATTCAGGGTACCTATTTAGTCTATAAGCGAAAGGAATAGAGAAGTGCTTAGGGAACTAGATAATATAGCCCTGTCCATAACTTTGGGAACGATGCAAATGGTTATTCCCACTTTGTTAGACAGCTCCGAAATAGATTTCATTTTAAAATCCGAAGTAGATGCCAGTATTAGTATAAGTGAAATAATTGTAAATTCAAAATTAAAAGTTTTGAATTTTTAATAAAATTCCCTAAAATTGTAGAATTTTGTAATAAAAAACTAATGTTTCCTGTTGTTCACCATAACGTTATCTTTCGAAACCAATGATGTAGCAAAATGTGGCTACAAATACATTATGTTGAAAAATTGTAAAAAGAGATCTATAACTTCATTTTGCGAAGCGTTGATTCACAAGAACAATTCGTGCCTCAGCGATTTATTGAACAATAACGCAGCCGCTTGTGGCACAAATTCTGCACACGGCATCCCACCCTTAATGGAAATTGACGATGGGATCGTGATCATAAACAATCAACCCTCCAAGGTCGTCTCTGAAAATTTAACAAAACATCTTCAAAAAGGTACATATCTTGTAACCTTTGACAGTACTTTAACTGTCAACTCAACAGAGTTTAAAAATTTCGGAAAAATCGCTTTTAAAAGTCCTGAAACCCCAATATCCCATACAGTAAACTTAACGGACCATACCACTTTACTATCACTCCAGTACCTCCACGATTTAAATATTAAAAATTTGAACCATATTTCTCACCTACATCTGAAAGTACGAGGAACCTGGTACGCCTCAGCCTCTCTTTTTATCCTAATGCTAATAATTTGTATTGCATACATTTTCGCCAAAATGCAACGCAAAATAAAAGTTAACAATATCCTTCATAATTACGATCAGACGAGGACGTCCGATGCTTAAAGGGGGGAACAGCTAAGCAACGGAACTCTAACGGTGTAAATTAAAACATTTTCAAATGAACGCTGTATGCGTAACAAAACACACTACGTTTTAAGATTGTTGCAGACGCTACGTTGCATTTTTATTAAACATAAATATTAAGATTGTTGCAGGCGCTACGTTGCATTTTTATTAAACATAAATATTAAGATTGTTGCAGACGTTACGTTGCATTTTTATTAAACACTAGCTTAACCCGGTGCGCTTCGCTACACTGGTAAAAAAAATAAATAAGAAAAAAATTGCAGTATTTTTTTAATGTGTAATTTATTTATTTTTGCTCCCCCCCCACCTACCCCCTTTTTTTTTTTTGTTTTGAAAGTTGTCCTGTAAAGGTTGATAACTTTTGTGTTCAGATATATGGTATTTAATATTTCTTTATATGAGGGGTACTGCTCCTCCTCTGTCTACCCCGCCCATTTCTATATTGAAATTAATAGTTTACCATAGTAGTAGCTGTAACCACGTTTGAAGACTCTTCCTTTAATAGTTCTTCTGTTGAGCGATACTTAATTTATGCATCCTATGGAAGGTATTTCCCCCCTTGCGCCTACCCGCTTTATTTTTATTTTCAAAAGTATAGTATACCATAAGAGAGACTTCTGCAAAGTTTGAACATTCTCACTATAAAAGTTCTTAAGATATGCGATATTAACCATTGGCGTCCTATGGTGGGTACCACTTCCCCCGCTGCTATTATATTTCAATTTGGGGGCTCTGAAGATCCTACTACCAAAAGTTCAACAAAATGCGTGCAGCGGCTCTTAATTATATTTCCATCTATGAGGGGTACTGCTACTCCCCTGTCAACCCCGCCCATTTTTATATTGAAATTTATATTTTACCATAATAGTAGCTTTAACCACGTTTGAAGACTGTCCCTTTTATAGTTCTTCAGTTGAGCGATATTTAATATATGCATCCTATGGGAGGTATTTCCCCCCCTGCGCCCACCGCTTTATTTTTATTCTCAATAGAGTAGTATACCATAAGAGTGACTTCTACAAAGTTTGAACATTCTCACTATAACAGTTCTTAAGATATGCTATATTAAACATTGGCGTCCTATGGGGGGAACCACTTCCCCCGCTACTATTTTATTTAAATTTTGGGGCTTAGAAGATCCTACTAAAAAAAGTTGAGCAAAATGCGTGCAGCGGCTCTTAAGATATGCGATAATTAATATTGGCATCCTATGGGGGGTACCAATTCCCCTGCCCCTATCGAAAAAATAAGTAGCCTATTTTATTTTTAGGGCTGTGATGTTACTGTAAAAATTTCAGGAAAATCGGTTCAGTAGTTTCGGAGTCTATAAAGCGACAAACAAACATACAAACATAATTCATTTTTATATATATAGATTCGGTTCACATGAAATGTGAACCTATTGTGCCGCGTATTTGTTATTGTCTGTATTCTTGTTTTTTCAATTAACGTGAAGTAATAGAACTCTTATTTTGGAATACAAAAGTCAGTTCAGTTTCGACCACAGCATGCATAGCAAGTTTTATTTTAAAATTAATTTAAGAAAATATTGTAACCATAAAAATAAAACATACTTTAAAAGAATAAAATAAATAAAAAATATTTAATAAAATAAATAAAAAATATTTGTAACAAATAAAAAATATTTAATAAAATAAATAAAAAATATTTGTAACAAACAAGGTGTATTAAACTTTAATTAATGTCAGGACTGGGCTCAACTAACTTGTATAAAATATCGTTTATACCTTAACCTTCATGTGTAGAAGGTTTATATAAATTTGTAATTGAGGTTGTAACTTTTGCAATATTGATCTAATACGCCATGAAGTTTATCTATTCTAGATCCCTATGGGTCTAAGAACCTAGAATATATCTAGACAGATATCCGTCTGTCCATTTGTCCGTCCGATTATCTTTTTTATGGTGAAAATAATGTAAGTAACCGTAAGAAGAATGTTTCAAAAAATTTGCTTATCAAAGTATTTCTTTTGGAGAAGGTACGTTTTTACAAAAAGGCACCTTCTTGCAAAAAATTAGCTTTCTACTAAGATGTATCTTTTTATAAAAAAGTTCATTGTAATTTACACATTCGAGATGATAATTTTTGGCAAAATTTCATCGAAATCTACCCAGTAATTAAAAATTTACTGAATTAGTATAAAAAGAATGAAGTGGATTTATCAAGTTTTGATGAAATCATGCATATTGGTTCCTTTTTCTGGCTTAACTAACTATAGAGTTTTGGTCCAACTTTTTTTCGCTGCGTTTTAATTTCAAGGTCGATAAACCAAAAAAGAAATAAAACTTAATTCGGTTAGATATGGATTTATTAAGTTCTGATAAGATCCTCCTCATATATTACGGGTGGTAGCAAATCAGAAGCAGCGCCCACCAATAATTTACATTTTTGCTATGTGGTGTAGGGTGCCTTGTGGTTGAATTTGACCGGTTAAATTTTTTACTTGTTTTTTCTGTTTCGTTCTTTACTCTCAGGTTTTACATCAAAAACAAAATACATGTAAATCACACAATCTTCATCTGGGTCTAAAGCTTTAATTAGAAGTTGAATCTTTTAATATGTTGCTTTTGTGATATGTACCTACTATGTATGTTTAGTAATTGTACCAGACATATGGAATTCAATGAAGAGTATATTTCGAGGGAAAGAGAGCAACAGGTTTTAGATTTCTTATATGAATAGTTGACTCTTTATTTCTCTAGCAAAATAGACATATGTATGCATGCAAATTTGTTGAAATCATTTTATTGAAAAAACTGTTTATAAGAAATTAACTCAAATATTCTTTCTCAGTTTGCAGTCAGCGATTTTTGCCCGTTTTAGCTTATACTTTTTTTTCTATTAATTCTCTCATTTGCTTTTGTATTTTTCTTTGCGTTTTTCAGAGGTAATAATTTTTTATTTTTTTCCAAATATTGAAATATTAGAAATTACACAGGCCTAGGAAAAAAACTCTTAAGTAATGTATTCATTTTTATATTTGTTAATATGTTAATTCCGGAGATATAATGAAAAAGTCGAACATATTCCCAATTTGTTTTAAGAAATTACTTTTTTATATCCTCCTACCTTGAAAGGTCTACAAAATAATTAGTCCATAGGTATGTACATATCTTCCTAAAGGTTTCATTTGTTTAGCCGTTCTGTTGAGCTGTTTGATTTTTGAATACTCTTATATATATTAACGGTCTCTGATTTAAGTCCTGGGCGTTTTACATATTGCTGGTTATAAACCATCCACCAAACCAAAGTATAGTAAAATGTAAACGTTGATACCAAACACCGAAAAAATCTCTGCTTATTTATACGAAAACTGACATACATCGTACAAAATATTCGTAAAAATATGTTTCGAAATAATAGACAACGAAAGTTTTTCGTAAAATTTCGCATAAAATTTTTTTGGATGTACTTAACAAAATATAACCTACCTTGAAGAGGACTTTGAGCAGCTTTCAAAATTATTAATGACTTAAGTTAATTAGTTGATTTTTGTAAAAAAAAGAACCTTAACTTTATATTTATAACATTATATAAATTCACTTCAAATATGTAGTTATACAGTTATAGTAGATTAAAGAACACTTAAATCTATTACAAAAAACGACACAGTCGTTACGACAACGACAACCGCAATAAGGCTAATAATTTCTTCCTTTAATGATAATTTAAAAAACGCGCAACGCACCGTAAATATGTAGTTCATTCAATCCAATTCGAATGGGCACAATGAAGAATAAATTCCAATTACTCAATATTATTATTATAAATTTTATTTTATTCAACCTTTATTTTTAAATTGTTGTATAATTTATCAAGCTTGAGGTTTTTTTTTTTTTCTTTTTATATACCAATTTTTATTAGATTTATTTTATAACTCCAATATTTCGATGCAGCAATGTGCATCATCATCAGGGAAACAAATTAAACAATTGAACTAACGTTTTTTTAAATAATGAAAAAACAATAACAATTGTCACATAGAAAAAATTATTTACAATTAAAAAAATTTTTTGTAAAAATAATCTATTACATTCTAAAAATTTTTTAATTTCCTGTTTTTTTATAAACTAAATGTCTATAAATTTGTGCTACATTTTCCGTGTCCGATTTAAAATTAATCCTTAACAATTCTGGTACATTAATGATTTGTAACATTTCTAGAATATAACGGCGCTTATAATTTTTTTCTGTGTTTAAAATTGATACTTTCTCAAAGTCCGGAGAGTGATTTAATCTAGCACAATGGGTTATTAATGCTGTTTTTTGTGATGATATATCCCTAAATTTTTGATTTGATTTGTGACCTGCAGTTCTAGTTTTCAGTTTATTCTTTGTCGTACCTCCATATACTTTATTGCATTGCTCAGCAATATTCCCCTTACAAGGTATTTTTATAAACTACATTCGACATTTCCAACTTGTGTACTTTATCTTTTGTTTTAGTGAATAATTTACCCATTGTATTATACGATTTATGTGCTATTTTATATGTCTTTGTGTCAAATATTTTCGACTTTTCTAATCGTTCCGATATTTAAGGAATATAAGTTAGTGATTTGTAAATTTTCGGTACTGTAATTATACCTAACTTTTTTGCCCTATGGTTATTGTATTGTCTTATTAAATTCAATATCAGTTCCATTGGAAAGCAATTATCCCTCAAAATATCTTTTATTTTCTTCAAACTTTTGTTATGAAATTCTAAGTCACTTATTCTCAGTATTCTTTCTATAAGATTTTTTTGCGGTATTAATTATAACTCTCTTGGGATGTTTGGAGAAATAATTAATAATTCTACCAGAAGAAGAAGGTTTCTGTACCAATCCAATAATAATTTTTCCCTTCTTCTTATCAACAAAGTATCTAAATATGGTAGTTTTAAGTTACACTCCTTCTCAAAAATAAATTTAATGTTCGGGTGAAATGAGTTAAAAGTTTCCAAAACATTTTCTGTTTCCGATTCTTCAATAATGCAAAATAAGTCGTCAACATAGTTTGTCAAAATTTTTGGTTTAAGAGTCAATTTCGAAATACAAGTATCTAATAATTTCTCCATAAAACTATCTGCTATAATTGGTGATGCTTGTGATCCCTTTGGAAGTCCTTTTTGTTGAATATATATATTATTATCTAATTGAAAATAGCTATTATCTATTATACAGAATCTAAGAATACGTAAAAATAGTTCCCTTTCAATTTTAGTGAATTCCTTAATTATATTCCATTTTTCTCCTATTATATCCACAGCAAGATCTACTGGTATACTTGGAAATAATGAAATCACATTGAAAGAAACCAATTTTTCATTGTAAGTTAACCTAATATTTCTTATTCTATCCTTAAATTGAAGAGAGTCCTTTACGTTATATTCAAAATTTACAGTTACGTTCTTAAGAATTGTTGTAATATATTTACAAAGGTCATATGATGGAGAATTGATACTTGAGCAAATTGGTCTTAACGGATATTCTCTTTTATGAATTTTAGGAACTCCATACAATCTTGGAGGAATTGCCACATTAGTTTTAAGTCTGTTCCTGTCCGAAGATGTGATTATGTTTTTATTGAAAAGTTCTTGAATAATATCATTATTCATCTTTTGTAATTTATTTGTGGGATCTTTGTTTGATCTCCTATATGTCAAATTGTCCTGCACAATATTATTAATCCTCATATCATAATCACATTTGTCCATAGCTACTGTAGTATTACCCTTGTCAGCATTTAAAATAAGAATGGCCCTATTAAGTCTTAAAAATTTTTCCGTTTCCTTAATCTTTTCCATGCTGTTATTTTCTATGCAGCTCCTGTTTGGTCGACAAGTTCGAACTGTCATTTACAAAAATGGCAAATATCGCAAAATAAGTTACTGAAATTAATTTATAATCTTCCATGGTTCTTTTCTACAGAGCGACTTCATTCTCTTGCGGGTATAGAATTAGTTAAAGAAAAGATAATAAGACTCACTGAAAATGTAAATACCAGATGCCTGAGCTATGGTTACGAACATATTAATGAGCACGCTCATCGTAGTTAGGATTGTAAGTAGGTTTAGTTGTTTTATTAAAAATAAAAAAAATGTCAAATAGGTTGTTGCTAAATTTTCACCTCCAATAGAATCTTTTGTATATATGTACATAAATTATAAAACATTGTTAAATTTTATTAATTAAGCAGAAAAAGATAAAATCTTAAACTCTTTAAAATGTATATAAATTAAATGAAATGTAAATATTATAAAAATCAAATAAATTGAATTGAATTGAATTCCTTAATCTTTTCCAGAATGAATTTGTCCCTATTATTCAGTCTTATTTTATTTATATAATTATCAACAAAACTTACAACAAATGTTGATAATTATATAAATAAAATAAGACTTAATAATAGGGACAACTCAAAATGTAAAATTGTCATGAAAAAAGAGGGCGGAGCCACGCCCCTTTATAGAAAAAGTAAAAACCACCATATCTTATTAACTGGTGTCGGGATGAATTTAAAAGTGAATTTGGGAAAAGTGCTGCAAACATGTAAGATAATTGAATGGGACGAGTGCACAATGGCACACCAAAAATATTTAGAGGCCCTTGATCGCACATTACAGTGTTTCAGAAGCAACATAAGATTATTTGGAGGAGTGTTGATTTTGTTTGCCGGTGATTTTCGTCAAACACTGCCGGTAATTCCAGGTTCGCACACTAAAATTAACAACAAATATGCGTGTGCAACTGCAACGCGATGCATCAGCTTCCCGATTTTCAAAGCAATTGCTGGTTTTAGGAAATGGAAAATGGCGACGGATCCAACAACAAATTGCATCACGTTTCCACCTGATTTTTGTACAATACACAATCCATTGAAGAGTTAATCAATTGTGTATTTCCAAATATCGAACACAATTTCAAAAACAAGGAATGGTTATGTGAACGAGCGTTACTTGCTGCCAAAAACATTGATGTTAATTCGATAAATAATGCCATTCTGAATATAAATAATGCCATTCGATACTGCAGCGAGAGAGAATGATGCCGTAAATTATCCTGTTGAGTTCTTGAATTCAATCGATGTGCCAGGCTTTCCACCACATATGTATAATTCAACTTGAAATTGGAGTGCCCATTATTTTATTGCGCAAAATCGATCCACCACGGCTTTGCAATGGCACTCGACTTGCAGTAAAAGAAATGCGGAATAATTTAATTGAAGCTACCATTATAACAGGAAAGTAAAAAGGAACAGATGTACTGTTGCCACGCATTCCGATGATACCAACTGAATTACCCTTCGACTTAAATTTTTTCAAATTTGGTACACATACATAGCTGGGTTATAAATACAAAAAATCTCTGATAAAATGGGCGGGATTCTAATAGATTTATATATATCTGGAGAATGACAGGAGCCAAATTTGGAACACATACATAGCTGGGCTATCAATACAAAAAATCTCTGATAAAATGGGCGGGATTCTAATATCTGGAGAACGACAGGAGCCAAAGTTTCCAAATTGGGTACAAGCATTTTGGTTATCAATACAAAACATCCGACAACATATGGGCGTGATTGGAGAAATGGGCGTGTCACAAAATAGATTTATTTATATCTAAAGAACGGTAAGAGAAAAATTGTCCAAATTGGTACACGTTTCTGGGCTATCAATACACAAACTCTCTAAAAAAATAGACGGGATAGGAGAAGTGGGCGTGACACCTCCAATAAGAACCCATTATATATTTCTGTATATCTGGACAACGGTAAGAGCCAAGGTTTCCAAATTACGGTTAAACATCGTAGTTTTCAATACACACCATCCGACAAAGTGTGGGGCGGAATTGCGATAGTGGGAGTAGCACCTCCCATACAAATAGATTGTAGAAATATTTATATTTGGAGAGTGACAAGAGCCAAAGTTTCCATATTCGGTACAACCATCTTTTTTTTCAGTATTTATTTATTGAATCTTCATATATTAAATATGAACTTACAATAATTAATCAAATCTTATCCTTATATTTACTTTATGTCCTACCAGTGCCAGACAAAAAAGATTTAGTCATCACGGTTTTGTTCACATATGTAGGTGTTTATCGCTCGTCTGATTGGGTGAGTGCTTCAGTGTCTCTTCTTCTTAAGCGAGTGTGGCCGCCATAATTTAAAATATTTCGAGCTAATGGATTTGGGTGCAGTTCCAGCCTTTTTAAATATTTTACTGCATATTTCGTTACCATAGTTTTTACCAATGGCACATTGAGATCCTTGTGGATATTTGAGTTTTTGACATACAAGGGAGCGGCTCTGATTATTCGAAGAAGTTTATTTTGGCGCCTTTGAATATTTTCGTTATTAGAAGCAGAGGCAGTGCCCCATAACTGAATACCGTAGCACCAAATTGGCTTTAAGATAGAGTTGTAAAGTAGAAGTTTGCAATCGAGACTAAGAACAGAATTTCTTTCAATGAGCCAAATAATTTGAATTGTTTTTAGTTTCATTTGACTTAATGTTGCTTCAATGTGCCATTTCCACGTTAAACGCCGATCTAGATGCAAACCGAATTATTTTACATGCGAGTGTTGGGGTATTAGTTGATTATTGATTTTAATAGGGGGGCAT
Organism: Pollenia amentaria; assembly: GCA_943735925.1. NCBI lineage: Eukaryota > Metazoa > Arthropoda > Insecta > Diptera > Polleniidae > Pollenia > Pollenia amentaria. The sequence continues at coordinate 68,139,490 of OX031009.1, forward strand.
GTTTCCCGACGCAATGTGAATGTTATATGTGCGCATTTTTGCTCATTGATCTTTATCCTCCATTGTTTTAACCACCAAATATGTGATCCTGTAAGTAACGAGATGCTTCTTGACAGTTTTCATGTACGCTTAGGAAAGCTGTGTCATCCGCAAATGTTGAGGTTTGTGTGAAGCTGTTTGTTGGCATGTCCGAAGTATAAATTAAGTATAATAGAGGGCCCAGGATGCTGCCTTGTGGGACTCCAGCGTTAACTGACTGAGGAGAACTTAAAAAATCGCCTTCTTTTATAATAAATTGACGACCGACTAAGTAGCTTTCTAACAGCTTGTGTATGTTTGCTGTTAAGTTTTGCTGCAATTTCAGTAGTAAACCTTCATGCCAGACTTTATCAAAAGCTTGAGACACATCGATGAAGAGTGCTGAGCAATATTTTTTTTCTTCAAAGGCTTTTCTTATTACACTTACTATTCGATGAGTTTGTTCAATTGTGATGTGCTTTCTTCTAAGCCCGAATTGATGATTAGGAATACATCTATTTTCATTTAAAATCGGCGTTTTAACACTATTAGTTTCTCAAACAGCTTTGAATTATTAGATAATAAGCTAATAGGCCTGTATGACTCAACTTTTGTGTTATCCTTTCCTGGCTTTGGTATCATGGTTACTAAGGAAACCTTCCATTCCTGAGGGTAGTATTTAAGGCGTAAAATAGCATTAAAAATAAAAAGAATAATTTTCTTCGCTATACTTGGTAGCTCCAAAAGCATTTTATTACTGATCTTATCAATACCGGGTGCCTTCTTCGTGTTTAAATCCCGAATAGCCTTTTAGATTTCTTTAAACTCGAATCTTAGGGGAATAGCTGCTCTAACATTTAGAGGCGGTAACTCGACTGCTATATCTTGAAATATATTGTGGGTAAATACATTTTTCAGATGATTAGCAAACAGATTTCCTTTTTCAATATCATTTCTTGCCCAGCTTCCATTCAAGTTTCTCAATGGTGGCTTAGAGATAACTGGTCTATTGAGGCTTCTAGCTGCACGCCATAATGAGTAGTCTGATTGTGGAGTTGCATCAAGTCCCTTAAGATATTTTTCCAGGGAAGCCGTTTTCTGAGACTGCAGTTACTTTCTCAGCCTTTTTGTGCACTCTTTTAATAAAGTCTTAAGTTGGGGGGATCTGTGCAATTGCCACTCTCTTCGAACTCTCTTTTTTTCAGTCAATAGACGCTCGACAGCTGTAGAATATATGATTTTGTTTTTGGTTTTTTGAGGGTTATGCTGGAATGTTGAACAGCTAGTTTCAGATAACTGTCAAAATTAACAATAGCGAGATCCACGTTCTCCGGTGTGCTAAGCGGAATATTTTCTGTACAATGGGCACTAAGATATTTTTTATATTTTAACCAATTTATTTGTGAGGCTGATGTCGATAAGTAACCAGACGGAGATACGATTCTATTTGGATTCATTCAATTGTAGGTGTGTGATCGGAAGTTAATTCTAGGGACGCTTCCACATGAATCGTGTCTATGGGGATGTTATTACCCACGCCAAAATCTATGACATCTGGAACTTTTTGCTGATCAGTAGGCCAATATGTTGGTTGTCCGCTCGCGACCACATTTAGGTCCATTTTACAAATTGTGTTAAACAAAACACGACCCTTAGGTGTAATAGGTCGTGACCCCCAGAAAGTGTGTTTAGCGTTATAATCGTCAGCAGCCAGGAAGCAGGGTCCTAATGATTTGAAATATTTATTAAATTGGCTTTCTGATATAGAAAATCTAGGTGGGGAGTATAATGATGAAATTACTAGGTTTCGAGATAATTCTTCAACGCAAATGGTCGTTGGTTGCAGATAATCTTCACGATGATCACACATTAAGTAGTGTTTTACTCGGTTTGTATCAAAATAGCAGAACCTCCACAAGCTCTACCTCGAGGGTCCTTGGTATCATATAATATATAACCATTGATTTTAAACGTGTTTCTTGAGTTCAGATGAGTTTCAGAAACCATCATGACATCAATTTGTTTATTTTTAAGGAAGTATTCTAGTTAATTGTTATGTTGGCGGATGCCGTTTGCGTTCCAAAAGCAAATTTTTAAACAGTTCATGGCTTGTTTAGTACAGCTTGCAATAACATCGATTGCATTCTTAACATTTCCTGCATCATATTACCCATTGTGTTTGTAAAGTTATTTACTGTTTGTACTAATGTTTCCATGGGTTTCTCTAGACGACTTAAACTGGAGTTTCATCATTATTTGGCAACTGACCTTGCATTGGCATATGGTTTGATTTTAGGACGTTAGCGTAGGATGTTCTGTTATTACTAGGCTGCGGTACCTGAACGTCATTAATGTAAACTTGATTTGTTGCCTGCATTTGAGGGGGATTAGGTTTCGGTCCAATCGAGCGCTTGACGATAGAGTATGCAGGGCATCCTCAATAGTTGGCAGTGTGATTACCACCACACTCACAATATTCTGTAAGTAAAATTAACTGAAATTGTAATATAAAATAAATGAATATGCAGTTAAAAACCGGTCTACTTATTTTTCATTTAATTTTAACGAAAAGTTCATTTAATTTTTACTGTAAAACCTCGAATCCCTTAAAAATAAATGAATTTTCAGTTGTTTTATGAAATTTATCTAACAAAAAATTAACCCCGAATTCCGTTAAAACAAATGAATATTCAGTTGTTTTATGAAATTTAACTAACAAAATATTAACCCCGAATTCCGTAAAAACAAATGAATTTTCAGTTATTTTATAAAATTTAACTAACAAAAAATTAACCCTGTAGCTCGTTTCTGTATTTCTCGCATTGCAAAATTTCTCACATGTAGTGTGAAACAAAAAATTCCATCATTTCTCGATTTGTGAGAAAAAAGTGTTTCTGCATTTGAACGCGAGAACAGACAACACAGAATCTGTTTTAACTGGAATACTTCCAGTAATTAAGTGTCAAATGCAAGCGAAACGTCAACGAAAGAAATAGATATAATAAAAATAGGGCTGCTAGATTTGACGACTTATCGTCATTTTGACGATTTTTTGTTCCAAAATTGGCAAAGTGCCGATTTACTGATTTTTTCTGGTGACGATATTATTCAGTCTTCGTAATAAAATAATTTTAATTAATTTAATATGTTTATATATTCGGCACCACAGAAAAACGATATCTTTAAAAACAAGGCAGTTAAAAAAATTTATCGGCAAAATCAAAATTTCGAAGGAAAACTGTTTAATTTTTATTTCCTTAGATTATTTAATAAATTTGTTAATGTGATCAAAACATTAAACTATTACCCCATTTTTCAATCAATGCACTATAGGACATTTTTGCCTTTTTTGGCAAGTTCAATATGATATTTTGTCACGCCTTTAAGTGATCTTTTCAGGAAAAAAACAATCTCAAATTTTAAACTGTTATCGGATTAAAGAGAAAAATAAAATAAATAATTTTATTTAAATAGACCTCAAGTTTAAGTATGTATGTATGTATAAAATATGTATTTTACCCATGAACTTTACCAATTTTTTTTTTTTTGATTATGTTTTAATAAAAATCGAACAAAATTTGTCAAAATTAATTTTAAATTGTCCGATTTTTTAAAACAAATTAGCCGATTTTTTTTTATTTTTTCTTAGGAAATTAACGATTTTTTCAAAAATTTATCTGGCAGCCCTGCATAAAACGAAAACAAAGAAGGGCTTAAAAAATTTAAAATAACAAAATATAACAATTGTGTTTTAATTATTTTCATCATATAAATTCTTTCTCTTCAAATAAAAAAGAAATATAATACACATTCTTGTGTACATACATACATAATTTGTGCTCCATTTTTTGAAATTTTATTTTTCTCGCATCAATTTCAAAAGTGACTTATTTTGACAGTTCTTGTGAGAAACTTTTAGCAAAATTTTGATACAGAAACACTTTTTCTCACATCCTTCCAATAATTGCTGGAAAATTATTTAAATGACAGATAATTCTTCTAAAGTAAAGATACAGAAACACTTATGTGAGAAAAACCATTTTTTGTTTCATATTGCACTGTTTTTGTTATAATTCACTTGTTTCATGCGGGAAATTTTACGATGCGAGAAATACAGAAACGGGCTACTGAATTCCATAAAAACAAATGAATATTCAGTTATTTTATGAAACTTAACTAACAAAAAATTAACCGCGAATTCCGTTAAAACAAATGAATTTTCAGTTATTTTATGAAATTTAACTAACAAAAAATTAACCCCGAATTCCGTAAAAACAAATGAATATTCAGTTATTTTATGAAATTTACCTAACAAAAAATTAACCCCGAATTTTTCAACTGTTAAAAACACAAATTTTTTAAAAAAAAATTAATATTTTTATTTTATTTTATTAATAAAAATAATAATTTTTAAATTGAATTCATATATAATATAATCTACTATATTTACAAAATAACTAATAAAAACAAAGAACAAATAAGTTAATTTTTTAATACATACATATGTACATGTTTATAAATGCAATATATTTAAAATTTAAAAAACTTATAAATATGTAATTAATTTTTTATTAATTCTATATTTATATTACATTCAAAAAAATATGAATTCAATTTTGTGATTCAAAAAATGATGATAAGCTTCTTAATGAATTTCCTGCATAATCACCTTTTAAAATAATATCAAATAAAATTGTTTGCACAAATAACCAAAAGTTTTTACATTTTGTGTTATATTTTAAATTGAATATTTGGTGAATTTTAAAACATAGGGCCAATGCAGCTGCAACCGTCTCTACTTTATATATAATTTGGTCTACTACCACAAATATTTCTTCAACAACAAAAACACTTTTTTTAATAAGGAGAAATGGTGAATGCCCGTATATAAATTTAACTGAATCTCCGTTTCAACGAATTTGATGGTAGCCATTTGAGATTCGGCTATAGTTGCTTTTCCAACTTCTTTTGAAATCCTTTCAGGTTTCAAAATTCCATGTAAAAGAAATATAAAAAGTGCATCTTTTATATCTGAAAATAAAATAATATTTGATAAATTTAGTAAATATTTGTGTATATTTATATATATATGTAGATATATATTACTTTGATCCAATGTTGGCCATTATCCTTTGCCTCTACCCATACCGATTTCATTTTAACATCTTTTAAATTTATATTAAGATACGTTGGCAATATGCTATTCAATTTCGCCCAATTTGAAAAGAAGTTATTACTTTTTTCGGGATATAAGCCCTCAAAATCAATTAAAGCCTAAAAAATCAATAAAATTATACAGATAAATACATATAAATATGTTTACATTATTTTTACCAGATCTGCTCCAAAAGTCTGTTTATATGCAGGCCAACTGTCAATAATATTTGCAATATTTACATCTGCACATTCTGCTAACTCTTTCAGGCGACAATTCATACATTGTTTCCAAGGTTGGCATGTTTCTTCCTTTTCGGCAAAGTTATATTTTAAAAAATATTTTGTTTGCAATTCATCTGCTACTAAAAATTTATGTACATATGTATAAAATAAATCAGAAATAAATAGTACATAATTCGTACATTCCATTTGCAAGGCGTGAAATTTTTTTTTTCAGTAAACTGTTTTTGAGACTTTTTATTTGGCTTCGCATTTGGCTTAAACATATTTTGGTATCTAAAAAAGAGTTTGCCCTTCGCTCTTTGGTTTTTTTGTTTTTCAAAGTAAACTTCTTGTGGTTCGTTGGGAAATAATGTTACGATTTGTGATGCAAGATTTTGAAAATAACTTGATTCCAATTTGTTATTTTTGGATATGTAGAAATCAATAATTGCCCTAGACAATTTATTCTGCTCGGCAGTCCCTAATTGTCCATACTTGTCATAATAGGATCTCAGTTTATTATAAATTGGATTGTCTTTGAAAACGTGGTGTAATGTCTAAATATAAATAAATAAATAAAATATTATTTTGCTTAATTTTAAAACATTAACTTACATAATTGCTAGTGGATTTTTAAATGGTTAAAAAATTCTTTGTGACACCTAAACAACTTCTTACACACAAAACACTGTGCCATTTCTTTAAATTACCGCGTAAACTGAAATGAATAAAATTATTATTTAAATTTTTCTCAATACCACACTTTTTTTCTTTAAGTAAATTTGTTTACTTACATATTTATACAATATAATTCACAATAAATACATTTCTTTAATACACATTAAATTTTAAATCTTCATAAACACCAACTTATCAGGCTTGTGATTAGGGTTGCCATTCGTACTGTTTTTATCAGTAAATGTACTGTTTTTTGTTTAAAGTACTGATTTATGCATTACAAGCAAATCAGTACGCAAATGTACTGATTCTTTCATTAATGTACTGTTTCTGTACTGTTATTATATATTAATTTTGTTCAGTATATAGTTTGTCCTATTGTCAAATTGTTTGCTATACAAATATTAATATAGATGTTCTTATCGATGCAATATTAACAAGATTTTTGCCGAGTCAGTACGAAAAATGGAAAGTGTTTCTACATGGTGGTGCGTTTATGAATTTGAAGAAATGTGGAATTTTATTTCTTCCATTCCACATTAAAACTCTTTTACAAAACGAGTCTGTAGTTTTCAAAGTGGAGAAAAGAGAAAAACAGGCTTCTAATATACAACCTAAAAAGTGACTTCCAGATAAAGACAAACTTTGGTTATAGTTGTAATGAGTTTTACAATTTCTTGAAGACTGAAGACAGGAATGAAATTGTGGACAATGTACAAAAAGGCCATGTAAATTTTTAACTTGTAACATTGTAAATATTTATGTCCATACATAGTAAATATATTATTTATAAAAATTAATAGTGCAAGATCGTCTGAAAAACGATTGTGCCTTTTACAATAATTACAACTATTAATAGTAATTAGTTGTAAATCACTTTTAAATAATTTTTTAAAATACAAAACAAGCTTCGCTATTTCAAGTGTTAAATTTGTTTTTTTTTTTAGATTGTTGTCCTTATATCTGTAGCCTGTTGCTAAAAACGCCAATGTCAAATAATTAATTTTTGAGAAAATTTAAATGTTAGCTTTTTATAGAAAAGTTATAAGTGAAATTGGCTAGCAAAACCCTTTTGAAGCTGTTCTCGGTTAAATTGGACATTGGCTGTATCTGCAAAATAAAAGAGATTCAGCATGACATTTTAATTGCAAAATTAAATTAATAATGCTGTGAGATATAGCAAAAAGCAACTTTTATTTAATTTTTATTTAATTTTATGCTGACCTATATTCAATATAATGCAATATAAATATAATAGAATAAAGGAAATAATATTTTAGTTCACATGTTGGTCACATTTTTTTTCCGTCAAATATTTGCTAGGTGTGACCGTAGGTTAGGAAAATACATAATGCAACAAATAAGTAAAAACAGGAAAATATTGAAATTAACCCTTTTAGTACCAAGCTTTAGACGTAATAAACTCAAATTTTGCTTTTAATCAAATTAATCGTATTTTTAACAACTTGTGTTTTAGATTTTTTTTTTGTTATTCACTTTGTATTCCCGCTATATACATACCCGGAATTGAATTATTATTTTGAAAAAATTCAGTTTCATTAATTAAATTTTGTCACTGTTCAAATTTAAGCATGAATTCAAGTTTTGTTTTAAAAAAGATTAAAGCTTTTTATGTTATTAATATGCAATTTTATATAACTCTCAATTTACACGTTTCATCTTTTGATGATCAACCTCTTTTAAATTCCCTTTTGAAGATGCCATTATGTTCACATGCAGCAACCGGTTTCCACTTTTTTTGCTTCAAAACAATAACACTTTTATTCAAAGCGAACCAAAGAGAAAAAGAAAAGAAAAAAATTTACATGCAGCCATTGTTGTGCATATACCTACGAATGAGAGCACAAAGCGTACTGCCCGAGTACAGGAATCTCCGTGCCAACCCCTTTTGTTCTTGCTTCCCTCTCCATAAAACACAAGAGTTGAGCATCAAAAGATGAAACGTGTGAAAGTAGACTTGATAAGTATATGTACTGTTTTTTATGCAATTGTACTGATTTTTTTCTCTTATGTACTGATTTCTCTGATTTCAAAACTGGCAACCCTACTTGTGATTAATGACTGATACATTACTATACTATATTTTAAGTGTATGTACCTACAAACATAAAAATAAAAACAGTTAGTTTTTGGCTGCTTCTTAGTGGCCGTTTACGTTGTGCGATTTTTGTCTTTGCTATTCTTACTTTATTGATGTAAGAGGAGAGAATAATTAATTCATCTCTCCTCTCTCACCTATAAAGTAAGAATCGCAACGACAAAAATCGCACAATGTAACCGGCTACTTAGTTCAATTATAAGGTCGACACAAAAAAAAAGTATTTTGTTGGTGTAATACAGTTTTCTTCACAAAGAGAAATGAGAATATCACACTGAAAGAACTGATGAATTTTTTTAATTGCGGTTTCTTACAAGACGTGTTTTAATTGTTATAATATTTATAAAATTAATGAATATTTTCGGTTTAAAAAATAACTAAATTTTTTAAAATAGTTATGTACATACATGGATTTATACATGCATTCCAAATAAAAACATGCATTAATTTTTGAAGCTTGTTGTCAATACTTCTCAGTGTATAAACATTTTTTAACTTCTTATTAAAACACAAAATCATTCCCTCTGTTAAAAGCAAACAAGCTACTGACTATATATCGTCACCATAAACCTAAAAAGATGTAGCCAAATAGCTTTTCATTAATTAAAGAGAATCAGTTAATCTATAAAATCGGAATTTTAAAGAAACTTTTTATGTGCCGTTTTTATAAGACGTTGTATAATTTACATAATAGACAACAACATTTCAAAATTTGTTTTCATTTTAAATGTTAATCAGATGATCGATGTTTTCGTTTATCTTATAAAACAACACATTTATGTTTCTAGTGCACACATATGTGCATAAGTATGTATGTATGGATATGTAGGTATTTACTTCTACTGGTTGATTTTAATAAAAATTTATTTACCTTAGATTTGGAAAACTTTCTGCGTTTCAAGTAACCACATGATTAGATAACTCTTCATACTTTTTTAGGTAATTAAAAGAAAATATTAAAGAGAATACATCAAATAAAACGTAATGCATTTAAATGAAAAATAAGTAGATCGGGTTTAAAGTATATTTACAGTTATTTTAAATAACATTTCATTAAATTTTACATACAGAATACTTTAACGTGAACAACGGACATTATTAAATGCAACCGAAAATCCGTATTAATTTGCACTTAGTTTTTTAAATAAATGTTAGAATCAGTTAAAAATAAATTCGTTTTGAATTTTAAATGTTTATTTATTTAAAAATGACCAGCGTGGCCAGGTCTAAAAAAATTTTACAGCTAAATCTGACATTAGACAAGGCCAATAAATGCTAAAAATGATTTTAAAAAAGAGCTAAAATAATGCTAAAATTTTTTAAAGATGTTTGTTAAAAATTTATTATTAATAACATTTTATTCGAAACTAAATACATTTCAGTGATTAATTTTGTAACGAAATTTAAAAAAAAATTTATATTTAAGCCAGTGGCAAGATTTTTGGTAAAGTATAGTTATAAATATGTAGGACAGGTAGTTGAGATTAAATTTTCAATTTAGGTGGCCGTAAAACCTCTGATATATTCAAAATTTAAACGATTTATTTTTATGCTATACAAAAGTTCTTATATTATTTTATTTTTAATAGTTTAAGAAAAGTTGAATCTTTAAAACAATTATTTTTTTCAGCAGTTTAGAACAAGCAATTTTTTTAAACATTTCACCATTGAATTTTTATCTAAATACAAAGTAAAATTTCCTTATACTTTTATATCGTAATATGAAAGTTCAAATAATGTTTACAATCGACATGATAAGGGCATTTCTAATATTGCCTAAATATTTTATATATTTTTTTTTAACAAGACAGGTTTCTTAACATAAGAATTATCCATTTTCATACGAAATTTAATTTTGGGTACAACTATTTCTAGTCAAAATTTATTATAATTAAAAAAAAATTTATTAGTAAAATCAATAAAATTATTTATCCAAATTTTTAAAATAATTAATGCTAAAAGAAGCTAAAAACATTTTCCAAAAATGCTAAATAAAATGCCAAGTGCTTAATGAAAATTTTGCAGCTAAAAATAAATTTTTAATGCTAAATTTAGCTGCAAAAATGCCAAAATGGCCACACTGAAAATTACTGAACGGAATACTTTTTAAACAACCTACAGTCCGTTACTGTAATAATATTGTGAGTGCACAGTTGCTACAGTTTTTTTACATTGGGGTCGTTTTTAGACTTATCGCTGTACCATGTAATTCTCCACATACGACGCAAACAGGGGTTAGATGACAGTATGCCTTAGTGTGACCAAATTCTTGGCAGTTTAAACATTGCACGGGACTATTCCTTTTGTGCGGCTCCTCTATTGTTATTTTTCTATACAGGATATATTTCAGATTGTAAATGGGGTGCGTTTCGTTCTTTTTAAGCCTAATGTCGCCGGGTTCTCACTCCACTCTAAATAGTGGCTGGGGATTTTTTATCTCTATTTTTAATGTTTATTACATTTTTTATTTTGAAGCCCTTCTCTTCTAAAAACATTTTTAACTCACCTGGGTCCACGCATGAGTCAATGCCCTTAATCACTACCTGAAGACCTTTACTGCTCTTCAGTTTATATGTATAAAAATTCTTATTAAGTGCATCAAATTTTGTTATTACCTTACGAAAATCATCTTCACGATTAAATTGTATTTTTGTCTCATTAATACTACCCCGTTTTATTGCAGCTATATAAAAAGAATTTTCACCTATTACCGAGATCAAATTCTTTATTAATTCATTTGAGTTTTGCTCTCTAAGATATATCGGCGGTGGCTTAGAAGATTTGATAACGTTTTGTGCTTCCGGGGATTCCTTATCCAGAATTGCAACTGCTGAGGAGGTTGGGCTGCGACCCCGTTTAAGCACTGTTATGTACCTATCAATACCTACTTGTACTGGAGGCTTTTGACCACTTTATACTTGTGGAGCTGAGTTTTCCATCATGCCTGATTTGGGGGTAATATTTTCATCACTTATTGAAATCGTGTTTGCCGCTGAGGCACCGCTTGCAGGTTCTATATTTTTTATTGTATTAAAATCAACCGTATTATTAGACACCGAAGGTGATACTGAGTTTTCTATATGCCTGATTGAGGGTTAATATTTTTATCACTTATTAAAATTGTTTTTGCCGTTGAGGCAACGGTTGAAGGTTTTATATTTGTTAGTGTATCTACCGTATTATTAAATACTAAAGGTGAGAGGGATCGCGTGCGAGTAATAGGTTTAGCCGTTAGTTATTTGCTATCATCGATTCTTTTTTTTATTTCTGCATTTTTTTCGTTAACACTCACAGTGATATATGCATTTCTACTGTTTGAACTCATAAGTTTTTTTTTTACTGTTTACAGTTGTGCTCTTCTTATTTGTTATTGTTTATCAACACCGAGAATAAAAAAATGTGTGTTTATGTATGTATGTATGTACATACATGTATTTTTTTCTTTATCTTTTTCTTGTATTTACTTTTTTTTAAACTTTATTTGTTCACGTTTTTAAACACATTTGAGTTGATCATATTTGGCGAAATTTCATCGAAATCTACCCAGTTATTAAAAATTAACTGAATTAGTATAAAAAGAATGAAGTGGATTTAATTGATGATATCATGCATTTTTGTTCCTTTTTCTGGCTTAACTAACTATAGAGTTTTGGTCCAACTTTTTTTCGCTACGTTTTAATTTCAAGGTACAACCATCTTGTTTAGTAATACACGTCTGACAAAATATTTGTCTGACAAAAAATTTAAGAAAATGTTTTTTTAGTTATGCCCACTTGTATTTCTTAAAAATTTTTGCTGCAGTAATGCAAACGGCAAGGTTAGTCATATACATATCTATACAGGTGGATACAAGTGGATTTACCAAGTTTTGTTGCGATCGGACTGAATTTATCAAGCTTTGATGCGACCGGATTGAATTTATCAAGTTTTGTGTTCAACCGCTATGCAATAATCTTTGTTTTGCTAAAATTACGTATATATAAAATATAAATTTGTAATTGAGTTTGTAACCCTTGCAATATTGATCTAATACGCCATGAAGTTTATCTATTCTAGATCCCTATGGGTCTAAGAACCTAGAATATATCTAGACAGATATCCGTCTGTCCATTTGTCCGTCCGATTATCTTTTTTATGTTGAAAATAATGTAAGTAACCGTAAGAAGAATGTTTAAAAAAATTTGCTTATCAAAGTACTTCTTTTGGAGAAGGTACGTTTTTACAAAAAGGAATATGTTTGTAATAATTAGCTGGGGCTAATTATTATTAATGTAGTTGCCAATGGCTTGGGGTATCTGAGGGAATGATACTGGTTATTATAATTACTCGGGAAGTAATTATAATAATGAAATAAAAAAGAGAAAAGTAGGGTATGAGTGACGGTAGGGTTATAGAGCTAGGGTTGTCTGGGCTTACCTTTCTTGTATGATCTCGTTAAATAAAAGCGGAGTTGATTTAAAATTTCACATGTGTCTATAAAATTTATTGCAATAAATTCAATCATAAATATAAGTTTAGATAAATTTACACCTTACGTTAGATTTTAGGTTAGGCAAATTTACTTTAAATTTAACTTTAGGCACTAGGTTTAATTAAGGCAAACTTCCTTTCCCTTTTGTTTATTAAGTAGCAAATTTTAGTTCAAATTTGTAATTTAGTTTAAACAAATTTATTTAAATTTTATTTTAGACAATTTAGATTTAACTTAGACAAACTTTCTTAGATTTTTAAAATAGCCAATTTATAGTTCAATTTTAGATTTTAGTTTAGACAAAGTAATTTAAATTTAATTTTTGACACTAGGTTTAATCTAGGCAAATTTCTTAGATTTTTTACAATAGCAAATGTATAGTTCAATTTTAGATTTTAGTTTAGACAAATTTATTTAAATTTTGACACTAAGTTTAATTAAGACAAACTTTCTTAGATTTATAATTGGCCAACTTATTTATCACTTAACACTTTGGTGGTTGAAAATCAAGTGCCAAAAAAAGTAAAAAGCAAACAGCAAGAAGCCGCGCGTTGATTAAAAGGTTTCGTTAAGTTACAAAAAAAGAGAACAAAGGGCAAATGACATTTGACATTTGACAATAGGGTTTACATGCATTTTGGTTTGAAGTTCAGGGTTCGCAATATACATGTAAACCGGAACGGATTTAACGTTAATATAAAAAATTCAGATATAAATTAATAATTGTATGTACTATATAAATGTAAAAGCAAAAAAATAATTTTAATATTAATGTTGTGTCCATACTACGTTTGGACATGCTCCCGGCCTCGAGGTTAAGCTGTATAATTATTTGTGGCACTTAGTACGTTGGCCAGTGATTTGATGGCTTCCACAAGCACGCCGCTGTCTGGAACTGTGTTTGAAGCGGTTGGTTGACCACTGGTTCTTTGTTGGCGAGGTTGCATGGTCGCACGAGCTGGAGGTGGATGTAGAAGAGTGTGGTGGAGTCGATCGCACTCTTTACAGGTGGCCAGAGAGGTGCACGACCGTAATTCGTGACTTTTCGCCAAACAGTTTACGCAATATTTGTGCCTAATTACCACGGTTTTTCTCATTCGTGGGCTCATCCCGAGAAATTTGGGGCACAAACGTAAGGCGTGGTAGTTTTTGCATACCATGCACCTGTATACATCTGCTGCACGAAGTGTGGAACGGGGTTCAATACGTTGCCTGCGACTGATGCTGTTGTGTTGGCTGCGACTATGACTGATGCGTTGGCTGCGACTTTGGCTACGACTGTAGTTACGACTATGGCTGATGTGCTGGTTTCTACCTTGGCTGTTACTCTGGCTTTGACTACGGCTGCTGCTGCGTGTGATGATCACTCTCCGGTTATTCCTAGGATAAATAATGCATGAATGAGTGAGTTAGATTTAGGGGGAATGGTTTATGGAACATGGTTAATTGATGTTAATAAGTGATGAAATGATGTATTAGAGTAGAGATTTAAAAAAGAGTTCAAATATCAGAGAATTGTTTCAGGGTTTTAGTGTGAGTTTTCTTCAGTCAAGAATGGGAGGTAGCAAAGTTTGACTATCGGTCGAGTTATAACTCCTGACGTGACACGAATATCTGCAATACGTACGTTTGCATCAGAACCTGGATATGTTTTTACTATTCGACCTAGACGCCATTCGTGAGGGGGTTGTAGATCATCAATAACGACTACCAAATCTCCAATTTGAAGGTTTCGGGCTGAATTTTTCCATTTGTATCGCTTATGAAGGGATTTTAAGTAGTCCTCTTTCCACCGAATTGAAAATTGATGGTGAATAACTTTAAGCTTTTCCCATCTATTAATAATTGACATTTTCTGGTAATTTTGCTCTGGGAAAGCCATTAAGGGAGCTCCTCTAAGGAAGTGGCCAGGAGTTAAGGCGGTCAAATCTGCAGGATCCTCTGATGGTGCAGAGATGGGACGGGAGTTGAGTACCCCTTCTATACGAGCTAAAATAGTAGTGAACTCTTCGAAGCTGAATTTATGAGGGCCGGCTAATCTTTTAAAATGAAATTTAAAGCTTTTTACAGCGGCCTCCCATAAACCGCCCATGTGTGGTGCATGTGGTGGTATGAATTTCCACTCAAAGCCGTGAGTTATATATTTTTGTGAAATGTCTAGGGAAGTGGTTTTTATAAATTGCGAAAATTCACGCTTGAGGACTCTGCTGGCTCCTACAAAATTTCTGCCATTATCGGTGATTACCCTATGGGGGAGGCCCCGCCTCCCAACAAATCGAGCGAATGCCGCCTGAAATGCGGAAGAGGACAAATCTGAGCAGGGTTCAAGGTGAATTGCTTTTGTGCTAAAGCAAACAAACACACTCACGTATCCCTTAACTATAACAAAATTGCGCAATGGTGATGTTTTAAAGTCAAATGAACCAGCGAAGTCAATGCCTGTTATTTGAAAGGGTAATGAGAGGTTGCATCTTTCGGGGGGTAAGGGAGCCATTATCTGTGCACATGGCTGTTGTTTGTGGATTATACACGTTTTGCAGTGTCGTATGATATTTTTAACCCTGGGTTTTAGTCTAGAAATATAAAATTCAGTTTGTGTGAGTCTACACATTTGACTACATTCTGCGTGTAAAAGAAAATTGTGCAGATGAGTGAGGTAAAGGTGGCAAAATATAGAGTTACCGGGTAATATAATTGGGTAGCGTTCATTATAAGGGAGCGACGATTGGGCTAGTCGTCCGTTTACCCGTAGGAGATAATTTGAGTCCATAAACGGATTAAGTGTTTTTAACGAGCTTTTATTATATAAGGGTTGGGAGTTATACAAACTTTGATATTCTTCATGGTAAAAAGTTTTTTGAGCTAGCATTATGAGTCGAAATTTCACATATTTCATCTCGCCTTGCGCCAAGGGGTGCGCGACCGTTTTATTATGATCTGACTCACAATTTCCCTTGCATTTGTTAAAGAATCGAAATATATAGCATAAAATGCGTAAAGCTTTATTATACGAAGAAAAGTGGGTTAGAATATCATTTTCTTCAACTTTTATGTGTAAGGACAGCGTTTGTTTTGGCGATTGAATTAATTTCAAGGGGTTTCGATTAGGCCATTTTGATGGGGGTTTGGTTATCCAGTTAGGTCCATGCCACCACAGCGAGTTTTGTGTGAGGTCCTGCGGCCTACAGCCGCGAGTTCCAATGTCTGCTAGGTTGTCATGAGTGGGGACGTGTCGCCAGGTTGCATTCGGAATTAAGCCGTGAATTTGTGAAGTTCGATTTGCAACGTATGTTTCCCAGGCGGAAGGTGGTTTTGATAACCAGCCAAGCACAATGGATGAATCGGTCCATAAAAATATTTCTGTGGTATTGAAATTTAGTGATGAGCAAACATAACTTACTAGATTTGCTAGTAGTACAGCACCATTCAGTTCTAGGCGAGGTAGGCAGACTGTTTGAATGGGTGCTACCTTAGATTTCGCTACTAAAAGGTTGGAGAATGTAGTGTTTTTATCAGTTAGACAACGAATATATACCGTAGCACAGTATGCTGCCTGTGAAGCGTCTGAGAATCCATGGATTTGAATACTATCCGAAGGCATATACTGTAGCCAGCGAGGTATGGAAATTGTATCTACTTGTGAGAGGTCTTGAATAAGATTGTTCCATTTTGTAAGGGTTTCTTGGGAGACTTCGTCGTCCCATTGTAGGCCCTCCAATCATAATTGTTGCATTAACAATTTTGCTCGGATGACGATTGGGGCTACCCATCCGGCGGGATCAAAAAGCTTAGCAACTGCCGAGAGAATCTGGCGCTTAGTGATTTTTGTGGCCTTATCAATTGGGGAAAAATTGTACGAAAATGAATCGTTTAGGGCGTTCCACTTGATGCCAAGGGTTTTTGTGGAGCTTGTTTCATGAAACCGAAGAAAATCTGAATCGTACAGATCTTCCTGTGGTAAATGAGAGAGTAGCTGGGGGTCGTTAGCTGTTATCTTTTTGAGTGGCAATCCCGCTGAGTTTAAGACTTCAATAAGTTGAGATTGGGCATTAAGTGATTCTTCAATTGAGTATCCCCCCGATAAAATATCATCGACATATGTTTTCTTGCGGAGGATTGATGATGCTTTAGGGTGGGTGGATTCAGAATCTGAGGCTGACTGAAGTAGGGTTCGTATCGCTAAATAAGGGGCGCAGTTTACTCCGAAAGTAACTGTTTTTAATTGGTAGTCTTTTATATGGCTATCGGAATGAGGTTGAAATACTATCCTTTGAAAGGGTCTATCGTCAGGGTATACGAGTATTTGGCGATACATTTTTTGGATATCGCCACTAAATACGAACTTGTATTTTCTCCAATTGAGAATTACGGTCATTAAATCATTTTGAAGAGGTGGGCCTGTGTAAAGAATATCGTTTAGGGAAAACTGAGACTTCGTTTTTCTCGAGGCATTGAATACCACTCTGACTTTAGTGGTTTTGTGTTCTGGGCGAACAACCGCGTGATGTGGCAAGTAGTAGGAATTTACTTTAACCTTAGATATGAGTTCCTGTGTGCTAGTTTCTTCCATATGATCGAGGGTTAGATATTCATTTAAAACTTCTTGATATGTGGATTGTATTTCGGGATTTTTGGCTAAAGTTTGCTCCATTCTAGCATATTGCGCTAAGGCTATAATACGTGAAGAGCCGAGAAAGATTTGTTCGGGGAACTCTGGCCTAAAGGGTAATCTGACCATGTATTTGCCATTTGTATGACGAGTAGTGGTATTCTTGTAAAAGTTTTCACAATAAACGTCTTCAGCAGAGTTAGAGTGTGTTTTTGGCAATTCTTCTTGCTCCCAAAATTTTCTTAAAATATCTTTTAGCTCTGAGGCCTCTGTTGTGTTAACTGAGGTTGTAAAAGATTGAATTTGCTGCGTTTTTATTGGGCCACTTAGAACCCATCCAAAGACGGTATTGTATGCTGAGGTTTGTCCACAAATATTCTTTTTTATGCCAGCAATATTGAGGAAGTGTTCGTGGTCATTGCCGAGGATTAAATATATTTGCGATGATTGGTTAAACGTTGGGTCGGCAAGATCCAAGTCCGCAAGTTCTGGCGCGTGGGGTATTTTGAAAGTACAAGCTGGTAGCCTTTTAGTTACCTTTGGCAATACAATAGCCTTAATGGGGATTCTGAGATCATATCTTTTAGCGTATAATACAAGGGAACACTCTTTAGTAGCGGTTTGTTTCTGACCGCCGATGCCTACTATTTCGAAGTCGTTTTTCTGATAAGAGAGGTTAAGACGATTTTGTATTTTTTCACTTAAAAATGTTCGTTAAGAACCAGGATCAATCAGCGCTCTGATTGTGAACAGCTGACCTCTATTTTCAATCTGCATTAATGCCGTGCGCAGAAGAACGTTATCGTAACATGTAGAGTGATTAGCATGAACTTGGCTTGATGTTTGGGGATATTCATCTTGCCGATTGTCATTATGAGTTTGAGCTACATTAGACAGTGATTTGCGAGTTGCATTAAAGTTTGGATTTTCATTTGGTTTTGAAACTTCTGATTGGGGGGTGGGGGACCTTTGGCCCATATGCAATAGTGTGTGGTGAGGTTTTTTGCAATTAAGACAAGTGTATTTACTAGGACAATTGGCTTTTAAGTGAGATGAAGCTAAGCAGTTGTTACAATATTTGTTTTTAAAAACGAAATCTACTCTTTGTTGAACTGTGAACGATCGAAATTTGGTACATTTTCTTAATGAGTGTTTTTCATTACAGAGTTTACATGACGTGTCGTTAAGACTTTCTTGTGAAACATACGTATGAATTTTAGAGTTATGTGTACTTGGAGAATTAAAAGTACCTTTCGATGTTTTTATGTTGGTAAGACGCTCTACTGCCTCATATCTATCAATTAAAAATTGGGACATTTGTGACCATTTTGGAAGGTCTCGAGGGGATGACAAGGATTGTTCCCAAAGTGCTAATGTAAATTCTGGCAGTTTAGTAGATATCAAACGAATTAGAATTGGGTCCCAGCTATCGACCTCAACGCCAAGTGTCCTAAGTGTTGCTAGGGAATCGTTTACTGACGATTGGATTTTGCGAATTGATTGGCTATCTTCTTTAGTTGCAGGGGTTATGTCAAAAAGAATTTTTATTTGGTTATCAACCAATACACGTTTATTTTCGTATCTGGCTTTTAGCGCATTCCAAGCCAGTTCGAAATTATCATGGGATAGAGGGTACCGTTTAACTATCGCGCCTGCTTCATCTCTCGTTTTATTTCTAAGGTGATATAATTTTGTGACGGGAGACAGTTTGGTGTGATTAATATACACCGCAGTGAACATGTCACGGAATGAGGGCCACTGTTCATAACTGCCTTTGAATACTTCAGTGTCGCAGGGAGGGAGTTTTATGCAATTGGCAGAATTGTCAGACACGAAGTTTTGGGTTAGAGCTGGTTGTGGGAGAGAATAGCGGGCTGACGCTTCAAAGCCTGGGATGTTGGCACCTAGACGAATTGCTTTCATGAGGTCAAGAATTTGTGAGGTACAAACATAATACGCGTCTACACAAGCATCGAAATTTGCCTTTGCCTCCTCTTTAAATTGTGCTTTTACTAAATCTTCGTTGGCTAACATTACTTTTTCGTAAGAAGCATCTACTTTTAGCCATCTTGCATCTAAATCTTTTAGTTTGACTTCAAGGATTGACTCGTTTTGTTCTTCTACCGGGGTTCTGTTGAACCTCTCGCAGAATTGAAGTAAATGATCGCAATCAAAGACGAACCGTTCTTTTGGCGAGTTGATTGATGCATTGTGTGAAGTGGAAGTCATTTTGAGTGATAGATTTAGTACAAGTGAGTATGCGTTTGAAAATTTTGCAAGCACGTTTACTTCAGAGTTTGGGTTCTATTGTATAATCGTACTATGTTTATCAAGGCTCAATAGGAGTTAATTTAAACAATATTCTTATTTTGCAAGCTTGGGGCTAATTGGGTATAGCAAAGATATCGTAATAACGTTTATTAACTTGAAAATGTTCGAAAAGTTGGAGCAAAACTCTATAGGCAGTTAAGCCAGAAAAAGGAACCAATATGCATGGTTTCATCAAAATTTGATAAATCCACTTCATTCTTTTTATACTAATTCAGTAAATTTTTAATTACTGGGTAGATTTCGATGAAATTTTGCAAAATATAATCATCTCGAATGTGTAAATTACAATGAACTTTTTTGTAAAAAGATACATCTTAGTAGAAAGCTAATTTTTTGCAAGAAGGTGCTTCTTTGTAAATATATTCCTTTTTGTAAAAACGTACCTTCTCCAAAAGAAGTACTTTGATAAGCAAATTTTTTGAAACATTCTTCTTACGGTTACTTACATTATTTTCAACATAAAAAAGATAATCGGACGGACAAATGGACAGACGGATATCTGTCTAGATATATTCTAGGTTCTTAGACCCATAGGGATCTAGAATAGATAAACTTCATGGCGTATTAGATCAATATTGCAAAAGTTACAAACTCAATTACAAATTTATATAAACCTTCTACACATGAAGGTTAAGGGTATAAAGGATATTTTATACATAAGTAATTTCAGCAAAACAAAGATTATTGCATAGCGGTTGAACACAAAACTTGATAAATTCAATCCGGTCGCATCAAAGCTTGATAAATCCAGTCCGATCGCAACAAAACTTGGTAAATCCACTTGTATCCACCTGTATAGATATATGACTAACCTTGCCGTCTGCATTACTGCAGCAAAAACTTTTAAGAAATACAAGTGGGCATAACTAAAAAGACATTTTCTTAAATTTTTTGTCAGACAAATATTTTGTCAGACGTGTATTACTAAACAAGATGGTTGTACCTTGAAATTAAAACGTAGCGAAAAAAGTTGGACCAAAACTCTATAGTTAGTTAAGCCAGAAAAAGGAACAAAAATGCATGATTTCATCAAATAAATCCACTTCATTTTTTTTATACTAATTCAGTTAATTTTTAATAACTGGGTAGATTTCGATGAAATTTCGCCAAATATGATCAACTCAAATGTGTTTAAAAATGTGAACAAATAAAGTTAAAAAAAAAGTAAATACAAGAAAAAGATAAAGAAAAAATACATGTATGTACATACATACATACATAAACACACATTTTTTTATTCTCGGTGTTGATAAACAATAACAAATAAGAAGAGCACAACTGTAAACAGTAAAAAAAAAACTCTTATGAGTTCAAACAGTAGAAATACATATATCACTGTGAGTGTTAACGAAAAAAATGCAGAAATAAAAAAAAGAATCGATGATAGCAAATAACTAACGGCTTAACCTATTACTCGCACGCGATCCCTCTCACCTTTAGTATTTAATAATACGGTAGATACACTAACAAATATAAAACCTTCAACCGTTGTCTCAACGGCAAAAACAATTTTAATAAGTGATAAAAATATTAACCCTCAATCAGGCATAATAGAAAACTCAGTATCACCTTCGGTGTCTAATAATACGGTTGATTTTAATACAATAAAAAATATAGAACCTGCAAGCGGTGCCTCAGCGGCAAACACGATTTCAATAAGTGATGAAAATATTACCCCCAAATCAGGCATGATGGAAAACTCGGCTCCACAAGTAAACAGTGGTCAAAAGCCTCCAGTACAAGTAGGTATTGATAGGTACATATCAGTGCTTAAACGGGGTCGCAGCCCAACCTCTTCAGCAGTTGCTTCGGTCTCAAAAGGCTTAAAAGATGGTACATAGAACAAGTTCACAAAATCGTTTTGCAATTCTGGATGAGGAATCCCCGGAAGCACAAAACGTTATCAAATCTTCTAAGCCACCGCCGATATATCTTAGAGAGCAAAACTCAAATGAATTAATAAAGAATTTGATCTCGGTAATAGGTGAAAATTCTTTTTATGTAGCTGCAATAAAACGGGGTAGTATTAATGAGAAAAAAATACAATTTAATCGTGAAGATGATTTTCGTAAGGTAATAACAAAATTTGATGCACTTAATAAGAATTTTTATACATATCAACTGAAGAGCAGTAAAGGACTTCAGGTAGTGATTAAGGGCATTGACTCATGCGTGGACCCAGGTGAGATAAAAACGTTTTTAGAAGAGAAGGGCTTCAAAATAAAAAATGTAATAAACATTAAAAATAGAGAAAAAAATCCCCAGCCACTATTTAGAGTGGAGTTAGAACCCGGCGACATTAAGCTTAAAAAGAACGAAACGCAGCCCATTTACAATCTGAAATATATCCTGTATAGAAAAATAACAATAGAGGAGCCGCACAAAAGGAATGGTAAAATCAAACCATATGCCAATGCAAGGTCAGTTGCCAAATAATGATGAAACACCAGTTTTTGATAAAAAACCGAGTAAAACACTACTTAATGTTTGATCATCGTGAAGATTATCTCCAAGCAACGAGCATTTACGTTGAGGAATTATCTCGAAACCTAGTAATTTCATCATTATACTCCCCACCTAGATTTTCTATATCAGAAAGCCAATATAATAAATATTTCAAATCATTAGGACCCTGCTTCTTGGCTGCTGGCGATTATAACGCTAAACACACTTTCTGGGGGTCACGACTTATTACACCTAAGGGCCGTGTTTTGTTTAACACAATTTGTAAAATGGACCTAAATGTGGTCGCGACATATTTGCCTACTGATCAGCAAAAAGTTCTAGATGTCATAGATTTTGGCGTGGTTAATAACATCCCCATAGACACGATTCATGTGGAAGCGTCCCTAGAATTAACTTCCGATCACACACCTACAATTGAATGAATCCAAATAGAATCGAGCTACCAAGTATAGCGAAGAAAATTATTCTTTTTATTTTTAATGCTATTTTACGCCTTCAATACTACCCTCAGGAATGGAAGGTTTCCTTAGTAACCATGATACCAAAGCAGTGTTGCCAGAAGTAGGGTAAACCCCTACATGTAGGTATTTTCTTTTCAAAAATGATAGCGTAGGGAAAAAAGGACGGATTTTTTTATTTCGTTAAAATGTAGGTACTTTTGAGATTTAATGCTTTTTTAGAAAAAAAAAGAAGTCATTTTTGTACCCTGTTTCTGAAGAGGATATAGTACTATTTTTATAACTTGTTGACAACACTGATTTTTTAATCATCTCTATCTGGCAAAACTTACAATCTTTGACTGTTTGTTTAATTTTCATCGTCTGGTAACTCCAACAATCTTTAACTGTTTGTGTATTTGTATTGCAAACTTTTTAGCGAACTTTTCTTCTGCATTTTTTTTAAATAACAATATACTGATAAAAGAATCACGTAAGTCCTATAATTTTATATGTTTTTACATCGAAATTAATTTTCTAATAATGTTTTAATTCAATAATAGCAAAATGACTTCAGATTCAATAAATTCTTACGAAGAAAGTGAAAGCCGCAAAAAAAATACAGAAAACAAAAGTTTTCTCGCAATTGGTAAGATGAAACAAACTTTAAAGGTTGGTTGGAAGAAAATCTAGAAGATAAATTTAAATGTAAAGCGTGTGGAAAAGTTTTAACTTGTGGAAAATCGGAACTGCAGAGGCATGCATCCTCTAAATCGCACAAAACTAATGTTTTAGCAGCAAATATAGCTTAACCAGTGGACACTTTTTTTGCTAAACAAAATAAAAACAGAGACCCCGATGCAAATTTTGAAATACGATTAAGTTTGTTTTTCGCCGAACACAATGTAGCAGTTAATGTAGTCAAGCATTTAGTACCACTTTTAAAAGATATAGTGCCGGATTCTACAATAGTGAAAAACAGCAAATTGGGAAGAACGAAGTGTTCAAAAATAATACAAAATGTGTTAGCAGATGCTGAAAAATCCAAACTGATAAAAAAATTGCAAAAATATAAATTTTCTGTACTTGTTGATGAAAGCACTGATATATCGTCTAATAAAACAATGTGTGTACTTGTTAGATTTTTTGATGAAGAGCAGGAAAAAATTATTGTGCAACTTTTAGATCTTTTACACGTTGGATCAGATTGTAGTGCAGAATTCCTTTATAGTACATTTAAACAATGCATTTTAAATTATTCTATTCCATTGTCCAATATAATTGGACTTTATTGCGATGGAGCAAATGTTATGGTGGGCCAATTTAACTCCTTCACTTCACGCTTGTTGGAAGATAATCCTGAAGCAATCACGATAAAATGTATATGTCACTCAGCAGCAATTATTGCCAATAAATCATGCCTATCATTGCCAAGGGCTCCAGAAGAGCTCATACGTCAAATCGGGATATATATATATGGTAGCTCAAAGAGATGTTCAGAATTAGAAGAATTTCAGACAATGCTCAACGAAGAAAAACGAAAAATAATAAGGACTTCTGCTACCAGATGGCTATCGCACCTTTTTTTTAAACTTTATTTGTTCACATTTTTAAACACATTTGAGTTGATCATATTTGGCGAAATTTCATCGAAATCTACCCAGCTATTAAAAATTAACTGAATTAGTATAAAAAAAATGAAGTGGATTTATTTGATGAAATCATGCATTTTTGTTCCTTTTTCTGGCTTAACTAACTATAGAGTTTTGGTCCAACTTTTTTTCGCTACGTTTTAATTTCAAGGTACAACCATCTTGTTTAGTAATACACGTCTGACAAAATATTTGTCTGACAAAAAATTTAAGAAAATGTTTTTTTAGTTATGCCCACTTGTATTTCTTAAAAGTTTTTGCTGCAGTAATGCAAACGGCAAGGTTAGTCATATATCTATACAGGTGGATACAAGTGGATTTACCAAGTTTTGTTGCGATCGGACTGGATTTATCAAGCTTTGATGCGACCGGATTGAATTTATCAAGTTTTGTGTTCAACCGCTATGCAATAATCTTTGTTTTGCTGAAATTACTTATGTATAAAATATCCTTTATACCCTTAACCTTCATGTGTAGAAGGTTTATATAAATTTGTAATTGAGTTTGTAACTTTTGCAATATTGATCTAATACGCCATGAAGTTTATCTATTCTAGATCCCTATGGGTCTAAGAACCTAGAATATATCTAGACAGATATCCGTCTGTCCATTTGTCCGTCCGATTATCTTTTTTATGTTGAAAATAATGTAAGTAACCGTAAGAAGAATGTTTCAAAAAATTTGCTTATCAAAGTACTTCTTTTGGAGAAGGTACGTTTTTACAAAAAGGAATATATTTACAAAGAAGCACCTTCTTGCAAAAAATTAGATTTCTACTAAGATGTATCTTTTTACAAAAAAGTTCATTGTAATTTACACATTCGAGATGATTATATTTGGCAAAATTTCATCGAAATCTACCCAGTAATTAAAAATTTACTGAATTAGTATAAAAAGAATGAAGTGGATTTATCAAGTTTTGATTAAATCATGCATATTGGTTCCTTTTTCTGGCTTAACTGCCTATAGAGTTTTGCTCCAACTTTTTTTCGGTGCGTTTTAATTTCAAGGTCGATAAACCAAAAAAGAAATAAAACTTAATTCGGTAAGATATGGATTTATTAAGTTCTGATAAGATCCTCCTCATATATTACGGGTGGTAGCAAATCAGAAGCAGCGCCCACCAATAATTTACATTTTTGCTATGTGGTGTAGGGTGCCTTGTGGTTGAATATGACCGGTTAAATTTTTTACTTGTTTCTTCTGGTTCGTTCTTTACTCTCAGGTTTTACACCAAAAACAAAATACATGTAAATCACACAATCTTCATCTGGGTCTAAAGCAGGGATTTCCAAAAATTTTTTGGTTGTGTAGTAGTGAGTACCAGAGAGTAAACAAATTGAGCGAATGCATTCATTTACAGCCGAAATAAAATGTTAGTAATATATTTTATAAGTTGTATAACACAAAGGTACAAAATTAAAAATTTTTTGTGTTGATAAAAAATTTGTAGCAGCTCTTTACCAATTCAATGTCGCTGATTTTAAAACTGCACTTTTTTTTATTCGGAAGCTGTTTGACTCTAAATCAGTTTCAAATACCTTATCAAACAATTGTAAAAAAATTAAAGATTTTTATGTTTTAAAAATTCATAAAAAATAAATATTGCACGCAAATCACAGCTGATAGAAAAAAAGTGCAGTTCTAAAATCAGCGACATTGAATTGGTAAAGAACTGCTACAAATTTTCTATCAACACAAAAAATGTTTAATTTTGATTCCTTGTGTTATACAACTTATAAAATAAAATCTTCTAAATTTATACTTTTATGGCAGTTTCGTAATAGTAGAATGCTTTTCAAATGGGATGAACTTAATTTATTACGTTGCTTGGAACAAATAAATTTTAAATCCGAAAAAAATTGTTCGTATAGGTAAGTAGTGCCGAATAAAGAGAGGCACTTAAATGAATTTTTTTTTTAGTTCAGGATAGAACTCGCCATCCAAATCTTTCCAGAACTCTACAATATTATTTTCGTCTGGAGCATTTACTTCTCTTCGTAGTATGATTAGTTCTGATTGAATATCAAATTCGTAGTTGCTTACATCGCAACGAAAAGGGTTTTCGAAAAGATCTAATAGCGGTTGTAAAATTACAAAATCTTGAAACCTGTCTTGAAAATTATTGAAAAGTGTTTCAAATATTTCGGCATATTCATATCTTTTGTCGATTTCGAGATTTCTATAAACAAGTGAAGTTTTTGGAAAATTGGAAAAATCACCAGTTTTAATTTGGGAAAAAATTAGATAAAGTTTTGTTTTAAAATTGTGAATGATTTTTGACAAGTCGCATATATTGCGTTCCTTTCCTTGCAATTCCAAATTAAGTTCATTTAACATACTTGTTGTATCTGCCAAAAAAGCTAAGTCTAAAATAAAATTATTGTCTTTTAAACACTACTAAAACTTTTTCTATTTTCTCAGTTTCTAGGAACTGAAGAACTTCTTCTCTTAAATCATAAAGTTTATTCAGGCAATCACCGCGACTTAGCCACCGAACTTCATTAAACATTTTCAGGTCACAATTCACAGCATTTTTGTTTTTTAAAAAAGTTACAAATTTTCGGTGGGTAAGCGCTTGATGTCCGCCTCGAATTTTATTTATTATATCCTCTGCTGTCTTCATAGCTGGGGTATCATTTATGAATTTCGATGCAAGAGCGGTCTGATGAATTATGCAGTGAAAATTATGAACTGCAAATTTGTGTTTTTTTAATTGGCCTATAAGCCCATTATATTTGCCCAACATTACATTGGCTCCATCTGTGCAGACTCCAGCAAATTTGTTTATGTCTACAATGGAAAGAAGCTTTTCTGTGACAACATCATACAACAACGTACCAGTTACATTTCCATAAAATGTTTCTAAAGTAAACATGGACTCAAAAATAGAGTATTCGCTGTCTACGCATCGAATACAAATTACAGGTTCACACAGATCATTTATGTCAGTGCTTTCGTCTAAACAAATTGAAACAAATTTGCAATTAATTACTTTTTCCCTAATTGCAGATTATACACATGTTCTTAATTGAACAGTACGACGGTATACAGTTTGACTGGACAGGGGAAGAGACTATATAAATTTAGTATTATAATTAAGCCTTTCCCAAATTTTTTAGCAATTGCTTGATAAAAACACCATCCTACAATGGTCTTCCTTTCTTAACAATTTCCTATATTACAAAACTTGAAATCTCCTTTTTCAATTTGGGAACTGATTTTGGTTCATAAATTTCATCTTCTAATAACCATTTTTTAAATTTTTCCAAAAAAATTGTTTTATTTTTATAAAACAGGTCTTCTATTCCCTTATCATTTAAATTATTTATATTATTATGAAAACGATCGCAATGCCGTTTAATAACATATTCCGTTCCTTCCTTAAATGTTGCATAGCATATAAGGCATTGGATGTTACCAAGAGCGTTTTTGACCGCACAATATTTTTTAAGTGCCATCATAAAGTTTTTTCTATTAACTTGAAACAAAAATATGTATTAGTAGTGGTATACACAATTGTGCATAGAAATGGATTTCCCTGGTCTATTTATTCAAAAATAAAATAAATTACATGAGAATTATAACGTGAAAAAGTTATCTTAGTAAAAAGTTAGGGTATTCATAGTGGTAAGTAAAATAGAAAAGGTATTCACGTTGTTGGGTTACTCATACTTCAAACATCTGTGCATTCATTTTAATTCTTGCTAATGGTATATCATAACTTTTTACAAAATACCAAATGCGCACCTGAGTGCCTGCAAAAATGTAGAAAGTCATTATAACAGATCAAAGTTATGTACGTTAAATAAATACCATAAATTAGTAAGGTTAACTCTTTGGACTCGGTCATATAATTGTAGCATAAAAAAGTAAGCAATAAAAATAGTGCCAAACAATAACGCTTCATTAATACATCAATAAAACATATCTTCTTATCCAAATATTTTACCTGCTGTCACATTTGCTTTTATGTGTATAGGTTTACACATAAATTGTAGGAAAACAAGACATTTTTAACTTGTTTTTTAAATATTTTTACTTACTTACGAAAAGTGTTTTCAGCGAAAAAAACGCGATTGGTACAGAAACAAAAATATTTTTACAAGCACAAAATACCAACAAATTATTGTGGCTATTTTTTTTTTAATAATTTCTGCATTTAGGTACGTCTTTTTTACGAAAGAAAAAGGGACCCTTTTACAGGCATCAAAGAATTTTTTTCACAAACAAAACCCATATCGTTAGCTTAAATGCAAAACAATGTAGATATTATTTGAAAATTTGAAATTTTTGTTGATTAGGATTCACGTTACATATGTATTTTTATATAATTTTAAGTTATTTACAAAATTAAAAATGACGTATCATCAAATAAATATATAATTTTTTTTACAGCATAATGTATAATCACACTCAATAAAAAAATTAGCAGAGTTTTTAATTCTTTTTATAAGAACACATTAATATTTTTAAACAAAAAAACTGGGTAATCTGTTTTATAACGATTACCACGGTGTTAGTGGAATTAGTGATCAGATAATAATTTATAATAATAATTTTTAGTATTGCATAAGAAAAAATAAAAAAGTGCTGTAAAATTATAAGAACCGAATCCATATACGTACGTAAAATAAAACCTATAATAAATGTGACTATCAGCTTCTTCAACATAGGACTGTTAGACATTTTGAAATTTTTTATCTGAAATATTAAAAATTGCTTTTAAATCTCAAATAATTACCATTTTACAAAGTTCTTTGCTTTGCATGTAAACTTATGAAATGTTACATTACTCTACATTTAAGTCTTAAAATTTAAACTCTTAATAAAAATTGCACGAAAGGCATTGGATGTTACCAAAAGCATTTTTGACCGCACAATATTTTTTGAGTGTAAGCTGAAACAAAATAATATAGCATCCGCTAGACATGCACACTTGTCGAAGTCACATCGACGACTGAATTGAAGAGTATAAAAATATGTGTTAGTAGTGGTGCGCACAATTGTGCAAAGAAATGGAAACCCCTGGTCTAAAGCAGGTGACTTCGATGTGACTTCGACAAGTTTGCATGTCTAGCGGATGCTATATTATTTTGTTTCAGCTTACACTCAAAAAATATTGTGCGGTCAAAAATGCTTTTGGTAACATCCAATGCCTTGCGTGCAATTTTTATTTAGAGTTTAAATTTTAAGACTAAAATGTAGAATAATGTAACATTTCATAAGTTTACATGCAAAGCAAAGAACTTTGTAAAATGGTAATTATTTGAGATTTAAAAGCAATTTTTAATATTTCAGATAAAAAATTTCAAAATGTCTAACAGTCCTATGTGGAAGAAGCTGATAGTCACATTTATTATAGGTTTTATTTTACATACGTATATGGATTCGGTTCTTATAATTTTACAACACTTTTTTATTTTTTCTTATGCAATACTAAAAATTATTATTATAAATTATTATCTGATCACTAATTCCACTAACACCGTGGTAATCGTTATAAAACAGATTACCCAGTTTTGGTGTTTAAAAATATAAATGTGTTCTTATAAAAAGAATTAAAACCTCTGCTAATTTTTTTATTGAGTGTGATTATACATTATGCTGTTAAAAAAATTATATATTTATTTGATGATACGTCATTTATAATCTTGTAAATAACTTAAAATTATATAAAAATACATATGTAACGTGAATCCAAATCAACAAAACTTTCAAATTTTCAAATAATGTCTACATTGTTTTGCATTTAAGCTAACGATATGTGTTTTGTTTGTGAAAAAAAATCTTTGATGCCTGTAAAAGGGTCCATTTTTCTTTCGTAAAAAAGACGTACCTAAATGCAGAAATTATTAAGAAAAAAAATTGCCACAAGAATTTGTTGGTATTTTGTGCTTGTAAAAATATTTTTGTTTCTGTACCAATCGCGTCGGTAGGTTTTTTTCTTTGAAAACACTTTTTTAAGTAAGTAAAAATATTTAAAAAACAAGTTAAAAAAGTCTTGTTTTCCTACAATTTATGTGTAAACCTATACACATAAAAGCAAATGTGACAGCAGGTAAAATTTTTGGGTAAGAAGATGTGCTTTATTGATGTATTAATGAAACTTTATTGTTTAGCACTATTTTTATTGCTTACTTTTTTATGCTACAATTATATGACCGAGTCCAAAGAGTTAACCTTACTAATTTATGGTATTTATTTAACGTAACTTTGATCTGTTACAATGACTATACATTTTTGCAGGCAAACTCAGGTGCGCATTTGGTATTTTGTAAAAAGTTATGATATACTATTAGCTAGAATTAAAATGTATGCACAGATGTTTAAAGTATGAGTAACCCAACAACGTGAATACCCTTTCTATTTTACTTACCACTATGAACCCCCTAACTTTTTACTAAAATAACTTTTTCACGTTATAATTATCATGTAATTTATATTATTTTTGAAAAAATAGACCAGGGAAATCCATTTCTATGCACAATTGTGTATACCACTACTAAAGGTACGTTCAGACTGGTGAAATATTTGAACACAAAAAATCAAATATTTTAGTAATTTTTGAGCAAACATTTATTTGATATTACAAAAAAATTGTAAGAGCAAACAACGACAAATAATTTTAGCCATGTTCCGGATAGAAGCAATTTTTCCTGTAAGTTTTTGGATTCTTTACAATTTTAAAGATTTTTTATAATTATTAGACTTTGTATCGTGCCGCTATTAGCAAATGTTTGCCATTCCTTATAGTTTTAGGCACTTTTACTAAATTTTATGGCTTGTTTGAAATATTAAAATGGTTCGCGATTTTCGCTATTTCTGCAACATTTTTTTTTTTGTTTTTCCCCTACATTTTGTTTTTTAACCGATTTAGCAATTTCAAATATATTTTAGGGTTTGTTTCCAAGTTTGCAATTTTTCGCGAATTTTAGCCATGCTCACGAAGAAGCGATTTTTCACTGTAAATCTTTAGAGCTTTAACGATTTTTAATAATTATTAGGCTTTGCTATCATACCGCTATTATCAAATTTTTGCGAATTTCCGCTAATTTAGCAATTTTTATCGAATTTTTGCCATTCCTTTTAGTTTTAGGCACTTTTAATAAATTTTATGGCTTGTTTGAAATATCTAAATTTTTCGCGAATTTTCGATATTTTTGCAAAAAATTTTTTTCCCGACATTTTGTTTTTTAACTGATTTAGAGACTTCAAATATATTTAAGGGTTTATATCCAAGTTTGCAATTTTTCGCAAATTTTAGCCATGTTCCCGTTACCCATTGTCTTCCAGTTTTTTTTATATTTTACATTCTCCTGTTCTAACACTATGAAAGATGCTGCTCCACAGAATAAAAAAAATAAATTAGCTTTTGCGCTCATTTTTACTATTTGTGAAATATATTATTATTTTTGAACACTTTCATTAAATAATTATTTGATGCAAATATTTATTTTAGTCTGAACGCATGGCAAACATGAATTAATTTATTTTATTTGACACTTTTTGCCAACTGTTTCATCAAACAAAAATTGTCAAATGTTTGAGCTTAGTTTGAACATTAAACAAAATATATTAAAAGATTTTGTTTGTTGTGCTTAATTCCCTTTTTAAATAATTGATAAAAAATACTGAAATTTATTGTTGGAGGATAAGCTGTTCCTATGCGCATTTCACTGGTTGCTTAGGCCAGATCATCAGGAAACGTTCTCCTAAATAATTTTAGAAAAGCCAAAGCTATCAGCAAACAAAACTACAGAGGGAATGAGAATTACCTACAAACACTCAAAAAGTCTTGTTTGCAACGATATCAAAGCTTAAACAAAATACCAAACAATAAATCAGTGTTGAGTTTTTATCTTTTTTACATTTCCCGCTACAATTAGTTAGAATTCTCCCAACATTAATTGTAGTTGTAAATGGGTAAAGAAAAAACGTATTAAAAACAAAAACAAAGTGCTTTTATTGTTTTCGCAAGAAATCAAAATAAAAACAATTTGCCAGTTCAGTTTTTTATGCACGTGCACTTGCTAAAATTTATTATCAAAGTTGTTTGTGGGAATACTATTATTTATTAAAAGATTTTGTTTGTTGTGCTTAATTCCCTTTTTAAATAATTGATAAAAAATACTGAAATTTATTGTTGGAGGATAAGCTGTTCCTATGCGCATTTCACTGGTTGCTTAGGCCAGATCATCAGGAAACGTTCTCCTAAATAATTTTAGAAAAGCCAAAGCTATCAGCAAACAAAACTACAGAGGGAATGAGAATTACCTACAAACACTCAAAAAGTCTTGTTTGCAACGATATCAAAGCTTAAACAAAATACCAAACAATAAATCAGTGTTGAGTTTTTATCTTTTTTACATTTCCCGCTACAATTAGTTAGAATTCTCCCAACATTAATTGTAGTTGTAAATGGGTAAAGAAAAAACGTATTAAAAACAAAAACAAAGTGCTTTTATTGTTTTCGCAAGAAATCAAAATAAAAACAATTTGCCAGTTCAGTTTTTTATGCACGTGCACTTGCTAAAATTTATTATCAAAGTTGTTTGTGGGAATACTATTATTTATTAAAAGATTTTGTTTGTTGTGCTTAATTCCCTTTTTAAATAATTGATAAAAAATACTGAAATTTATTGTTGGAGGATAAGCTGTTCCTATGCGCATTTCACTGGTTGCTTAGGCCAGATCATCAGGAAACGTTCTCCTAAATAATTTTAGAAAAGCCAAAGCTATCAGCAAACAAAACTACAGAGGGAATGAGAATTACCTACAAACACTCAAAAAGTCTTGTTTGCAACGATATCAAAGCTTAAACAAAATACCAAACAATAAATCAGTGTTGAGTTTTTATCTTTTTTACATTTCCCGCTACAATTAGTTAGAATTCTCCCAACATTAATTGTAGTTGTAAATGGGTAAAGAAAAAACGTATTAAAAACAAAAACAAAGTGCTTTTATTGTTTTCGCAAGAAATCAAAATAAAAACAATTTGCCAGTTCAGTTTTTTATGCACGTGCACTTGCTAAAATTTATTATCAAAGTTGTTTGTGGGAATACTATTATTTATTAAAAGATTTTGTTTGTTGTGCTTAATTCCCTTTTTAAATAATTGATAAAAAATACTGAAATTTATTGTTGGAGGATAAGCTGTTCCTATGCGCATTTCACTGGTTGCTTAGGCCAGATCATCAGGAAACGTTCTCCTAAATAATTTTAGAAAAGCCAAAGCTATCAGCAAACAAAACTACAGAGGGAATGAGAATTACCTACAAACACTCAAAAAGTCTTGTTTGCAACGATATCAAAGCTTAAACAAAATACCAAACAATAAATCAGTGTTGAGTTTTTATCTTTTTTACATTTCCCGCTACAATTAGTTAGAATTCTCCCAACATTAATTGTAGTTGTAAATGGGTAAAGAAAAAACGTATTAAAAACAAAAACAAAGTGCTTTTATTGTTTTCGCAAGAAATCAAAATAAAAACAATTTGCCAGTTCAGTTTTTTATGCACGTGCACTTGCTAAAATTTATTATCAAAGTTGTTTGTGGGAATACTATTATTTATTAAAAGATTTTGTTTGTTGTGCTTAATTCCCTTTTTAAATAATTGATAAAAAATACTGAAATTTATTGTTGGAGGATAAGCTGTTCCTATGCGCATTTCACTGGTTGCTT
This sequence comes from Pollenia amentaria, assembly GCA_943735925.1. Classification (NCBI taxonomy): domain Eukaryota; kingdom Metazoa; phylum Arthropoda; class Insecta; order Diptera; family Polleniidae; genus Pollenia; species Pollenia amentaria. Next base: position 68,173,335 of record OX031009.1, read on the forward strand.
AGGCCAGATCATCAGGAAACGTTCTCCTAAATAATTTTAGAAAAGCCAAAGCTATCAGCAAACAAAACTACAGAGGGAATGAGAATTACCTACAAACACTCAAAAAGTCTTGTTTGCAACGATATCAAAGCTTAAACAAAATACCAAACAATAAATCAGTGTTGAGTTTTTATCTTTTTTACATTTCCCGCTACAATTAGTTAGAATTCTCCCAACATTAATTGTAGTTGTAAATGGGTAAAGAAAAAACGTATTAAAAACAAAAACAAAGTGCTTTTATTGTTTTCGCAAGAAATCAAAATAAAAACAATTTGCCAGTTCAGTTTTTTATGCACGTGCACTTGCTAAAATTTATTATCAAAGTTGTTTGTGGGAATACTATTATTTATTAAAAGATTTTGTTTGTTGTGCTTAATTCCCTTTTTAAATAATTGATAAAAAATACTGAAATTTATTGTTGGAGGATAAGCTGTTCCTATGCGCATTTCACTGGTTGCTTAGGCCAGATCATCAGGAAACGTTCTCCTAAATAATTTTAGAAAAGCCAAAGCTATCAGCAAACAAAACTACAGAGGGAATGAGAATTACCTACAAACACTCAAAAAGTCTTGTTTGCAACGATATCAAAGCTTAAACAAAATACCAAACAATAAATCAGTGTTGAGTTTTTATCTTTTTTACATTTCCCGCTACAATTAGTTAGAATTCTCCCAACATTAATTGTAGTTGTAAATGGGTAAAGAAAAAACGTATTAAAAACAAAAACAAAGTGCTTTTATTGTTTTCGCAAGAAATCAAAATAAAAACAATTTGCCAGTTCAGTTTTTTATGCACGTGCACTTGCTAAAATTTATTATCAAAGTTGTTTGTGGGAATACTATTATTTATTAAAAGATTTTGTTTGTTGTGCTTAATTCCCTTTTTAAATAATTGATAAAAAATACTGAAATTTATTGTTGGAGGATAAGCTGTTCCTATGCGCATTTCACTGGTTGCTTAGGCCAGATCATCAGGAAACGTTCTCCTAAATAATTTTAGAAAAGCCAAAGCTATCAGCAAACAAAACTACAGAGGGAATGAGAATTACCTACAAACACTCAAAAAGTCTTGTTTGCAACGATATCAAAGCTTAAACAAAATACCAAACAATAAATCAGTGTTGAGTTTTTATCTTTTTTACATTTCCCGCTACAATTAGTTAGAATTCTCCCAACACTGATTTATTGTTTGGTATTTTGTTTAAGCTTTGATATCGTTGCAAACAAGACTTTTTGAGTGTTTGTAGGTAATTCTCATTCCCTCTGTAGTTTTGTTTGCTGATAGCTTTGGCTTTTCTAAAATTATTTAGGAGAACGTTTCCTGATGATCTGGCCTAAGCAACCAGTGAAATGCGCATAGGAACAGCTTATCCTCCAACAATAAATTTCAGTATTTTTTATCAATTATTTAAAAAGGGAATTAAGCACAACAAACAAAATCTTTTAATAAATAATAGTATTCCCACAAACAACTTTGATAATAAATTTTAGCAAGTGCACGTGCATAAAAAACTGAACTGGCAAATTGTTTTTATTTTGATTTCTTGCGAAAACAATAAAAGCACTTTGTTTTTGTTTTTAATACGTTTTTTCTTTACCCATTTACAACTACAATTAATGTTGGGAGAATTCTAACTAATTGTAGCGGGAAATGTAAAAAAGATAAAAACTCAACACTGATTTATTGTTTGGTATTTTGTTTAAGCTTTGATATCGTTGCAAACAAGACTTTTTGAGTGTTTGTAGGTAATTCTCATTCCCTCTGTAGTTTTGTTTGCTGATAGCTTTGGCTTTTCTAAAATTATTTAGGAGAACGTTTCCTGATGATCTGGCCTAAGCAACCAGTGAAATGCGCATAGGAACAGCTTATCCTCCAACAATAAATTTCAGTATTTTTTATCAATTATTTAAAAAGGGAATTAAGCACAACAAACAAAATCTTTTAATAAATAATAGTATTCCCACAAACAACTTTGATAATAAATTTTAGCAAGTGCACGTGCATAAAAAACTGAACTGGCAAATTGTTTTTATTTTGATTTCTTGCGAAAACAATAAAAGCACTTTGTTTTTGTTTTTAATACGTTTTTTCTTTACCCATTTACAACTACAATTAATGTTGGGAGAATTCTAACTAATTGTAGCGGGAAATGTAAAAAAGATAAAAACTCAACACTGATTTATTGTTTGGTATTTTGTTTAAGCTTTGATATCGTTGCAAACAAGACTTTTTGAGTGTTTGTAGGTAATTCTCATTCCCTCTGTAGTTTTGTTTGCTGATAGCTTTGGCTTTTCTAAAATTATTTAGGAGAACGTTTCCTGATGATCTGGCCTAAGCAACCAGTGAAATGCGCATAGGAACAGCTTATCCTCCAACAATAAATTTCAGTATTTTTTATCAATTATTTAAAAAGGGAATTAAGCACAACAAACAAAATCTTTTAATAAATAATAGTATTCCCACAAACAACTTTGATAATAAATTTTAGCAAGTGCACGTGCATAAAAAACTGAACTGGCAAATTGTTTTTATTTTGATTTCTTGCGAAAACAATAAAAGCACTTTGTTTTTGTTTTTAATACGTTTTTTCTTTACCCATTTACAACTACAATTAATGTTGGGAGAATTCTAACTAATTGTAGCGGGAAATGTAAAAAAGATAAAAACTCAACACTGATTTATTGTTTGGTATTTTGTTTAAGCTTTGATATCGTTGCAAACAAGACTTTTTGAGTGTTTGTAGGTAATTCTCATTCCCTCTGTAGTTTTGTTTGCTGATAGCTTTGGCTTTTCTAAAATTATTTAGGAGAACGTTTCCTGATGATCTGGCCTAAGCAACCAGTGAAATGCGCATAGGAACAGCTTATCCTCCAACAATAAATTTCAGTATTTTTTATCAATTATTTAAAAAGGGAATTAAGCACAACAAACAAAATCTTTTAATAAATAATAGTATTCCCACAAACAACTTTGATAATAAATTTTAGCAAGTGCACGTGCATAAAAAACTGAACTGGCAAATTGTTTTTATTTTGATTTCTTGCGAAAACAATAAAAGCACTTTGTTTTTGTTTTTAATACGTTTTTTCTTTACCCATTTACAACTACAATTAATGTTGGGAGAATTCTAACTAATTGTAGCGGGAAATGTAAAAAAGATAAAAACTCAACACTGATTTATTGTTTGGTATTTTGTTTAAGCTTTGATATCGTTGCAAACAAGACTTTTTGAGTGTTTGTAGGTAATTCTCATTCCCTCTGTAGTTTTGTTTGCTGATAGCTTTGGCTTTTCTAAAATTATTTAGGAGAACGTTTCCTGATGATCTGGCCTAAGCAACCAGTGAAATGCGCATAGGAACAGCTTATCCTCCAACAATAAATTTCAGTATTTTTTATCAATTATTTAAAAAGGGAATTAAGCACAACAAACAAAATCTTTTAATAAATAATAGTATTCCCACAAACAACTTTGATAATAAATTTTAGCAAGTGCACGTGCATAAAAAACTGAACTGGCAAATTGTTTTTATTTTGATTTCTTGCGAAAACAATAAAAGCACTTTGTTTTTGTTTTTAATACGTTTTTTCTTTACCCATTTACAACTACAATTAATGTTGGGAGAATTCTAACTAATTGTAGCGGGAAATGTAAAAAAGATAAAAACTCAACACTGATTTATTGTTTGGTATTTTGTTTAAGCTTTGATATCGTTGCAAACAAGACTTTTTGAGTGTTTGTAGGTAATTCTCATTCCCTCTGTAGTTTTGTTTGCTGATAGCTTTGGCTTTTCTAAAATTATTTAGGAGAACGTTTCCTGATGATCTGGCCTAAGCAACCAGTGAAATGCGCATAGGAACAGCTTATCCTCCAACAATAAATTTCAGTATTTTTTATCAATTATTTAAAAAGGGAATTAAGCACAACAAACAAAATCTTTTAATAAATAATAGTATTCCCACAAACAACTTTGATAATAAATTTTAGCAAGTGCACGTGCATAAAAAACTGAACTGGCAAATTGTTTTTATTTTGATTTCTTGCGAAAACAATAAAAGCACTTTGTTTTTGTTTTTAATACGTTTTTTCTTTACCCATTTACAACTACAATTAATGTTGGGAGAATTCTAACTAATTGTAGCGGGAAATGTAAAAAAGATAAAAACTCAACACTGATTTATTGTTTGGTATTTTGTTTAAGCTTTGATATCGTTGCAAACAAGACTTTTTGAGTGTTTGTAGGTAATTCTCATTCCCTCTGTAGTTTTGTTTGCTGATAGCTTTGGCTTTTCTAAAATTATTTAGGAGAACGTTTCCTGATGATCTGGCCTAAGCAACCAGTGAAATGCGCATAGGAACAGCTTATCCTCCAACAATAAATTTCAGTATTTTTTATCAATTATTTAAAAAGGGAATTAAGCACAACAAACAAAATCTTTTAATAAATAATAGTATTCCCACAAACAACTTTGATAATAAATTAAACAAAATATTTATTTGTTTCACACAGTTTGAAGCAAATATCAGAACAAATATTTTCGTCAAATATTTCATTAGTCTGAACGTACCTCAATACATATTTTTGTTTCAGGTTAACAGAAAAAACTTTATGATAGCACTTAAAAAATATTGTGCGGTCAAAAACGCTTTTGGTAACATCCAATGCCTTATATGGTATGCAACATTTAAGGAAGGAACGGAATATGTTATTAAACGTGTGATTTGCGTGCAATATTTATTTTTTATGAATTTTTAAAACATAAAAATCTTTAATTTTTTTACAATTGTTTGATAAGATATTTAAAACTGATTTAGAGTCAAAAAGCTTCCGAATGAAAAAAAAGTGCAGTTTTAAAATCAGCGACATTGAATTGGTAAAGAATTGCTACAAATTTTTTATCAACACAAAAAATGTTTAATATTGTACCTTTGTGTTATACAACTTATAAAATATATTACTAACATTTTATTTCGGCTGTAAATGAATGCATTCTCTCAATTTTTTTACTCTCTGGTACTCACTACTACACAACCAAAAAATTTTTGGAAATCCCTGATCTATAGTCTTTGCTATAAGTGTGTATGCTATACTTTTTTCTTTTAGCACATTGCCAGTGGCGACTTTCCACACTGTTTAAAAAAATTCGTAGTACAATCTGGGCTGCCATACTTAGTAATTTCTCGCCAAAAGTGGCGATTTTAAAACTTGTTTGGTGTTCTTATTTTATATATGTTTACGTAACTCCATTTTAATAGAAAGAACAAAAATTAGTTGCAAGGGCTTATTCAAAGTAAGAGCTCAATTCTTCAAAAATTTATTTGAACAAAAATAATGAAAGAAAAAAATTCAAATTTATGTGGTGTCTTAAAAACAAACTACTTTTAAAAACAAATAAAAAATAAAAATAATAGCGATTGCACAAACTCTAAACTATCAAAATAATATTAAAACAATAAACAAATAGCAATAGTAATTATTGTTATTCATGTGTTATATGTATTATATTTTCAAAAGATGTGATAATATGAATTTTATTTTTTTTTTTTGTTTTTATTTTATACGAATTATAAAACCTTTTTAAAAAACACGCTTTCATTAAAAAACCATCAACTTATAACCTCATTGATAAATTTATATGATATAAAAGCTTGTCGCTTGTCATTACACAATTTATTTGATTTAAAAGCTAGTCACGAGATTTAAGTACTAGTATTTACTTCGTTTTAAAATTTTAACAGTTAAAACCAATCACAACAAGTTAAATAATGTACTTGTTTGTCTACACAAGTAAATCTCACGACAAGCTTTTATATCATATAAATTGTGTAATCCGTTTTAAGTTGATAGTAAAAGTTTTAAAGTAAATTGTTCTTTTTTTCTTTTTAGAGCATTTAAAAAAAAGCGTGTGTTTTAAAAAAGGTTTCTTACTATTCATTTATATTTTTCTTTTCAGCGCATTTAAATAAAAGCTTGGTTTTAAAAAAGTTGTTTACTAAAAGTTGTTAAAACTAGCATTCGTATTCTCACGAGTCCTTTCATTTGATACCCATATAGTAGGCATGCATTAAAAACTTAGTCCGCCATTTATGATTTAGAGTAACGAAACTTTATTTTTCGACTTATTCTAAGCAAGCCCTCCCATTTGATACGCATTAGTGTGCCCCATTAAAAAAAAAATTTTGGGGATCATTCTTAATTTGAATACTCATAAGGCTAAGAATTTTTGAGATTTTTTTCCGATTTTTCGGAGGTGGTTTAGAGGTCGCGCAAATTGATTTTGTACCAAAAATCGACCTTTTTGGGTTTTTTTTAATTTCGGTTGAAAATTGGTAAAAAAAATAGATATTTCTTCAGCTTCTGAGTAAATATTCTTAAAGAAAATTTTCCGATCTTTAATTTTATGTGCATAAATAATAATTTTCGTCAGGGATTTTCCACATTTTGATACATTATATAACAGTTTTTCGTAAATTTTCAGCAAATATGAAAAAAAATGCTTTATAACTTTTAAAATTTGTATTAAGACTAAAAAAACTAATAATGCAGTTTAAAAGATTATGAAGTTTTAAATAAATTAGCAAAAAAAAAATGAATTTTCTCTCACCGTTCTCGAGATATACCATTTTAAAGCTTTGTACACATTGTATGAAATGTATAATACTATAAGGTGTGAACTATGTTTGCATTGCTTTAAACTTTAAATAATTGGATTTCGAAAATGTTTTACAAATAAAATAATAGTTACTTACCAGTCATACATAACAATAACATATGTAATTATTACAAGAAGTCCCGTCTTTTTAATTAAAATATTTTGTTAATCTGAAGTTTTATTGCTCCGGTAAGTTGAAATTATCATAAAGTAGTCCAAGATATATTGGGTAATATTTTTTTAAAATAGATATGCCTTTGTCGAATACAAGGAATGTGTGGTGTGTGGGCAAAATTATTGATGACCTTGATACTGCCAAGCCGCCGACAAAAAACCAAATACTGCAAAGATTTTTTAAATTGCATTTAGTGGAAAAGTGCACTATTTCCAAAAGCGCCAGAATAATAGCAAAGAGTTTGAGAGATTTGTGGAATCCAATCAGGAACTATGCAATATTTCTCGCAAAATAATAATATTGCACTCGAAGTGGGCAAAGTTATGTAAGGGTAAGTCTAGAAAAACCAAACTCGAAATTAAAAAAAAAAAACTTCAGATTAACAAAATATTTTAATTAAAAAGACGGGACTTCTTGTAATAATTACATATGTTATTGTTATGTATGACTGGTAAGTAACTATTATTTTATTTGTAAAACATTTTCGAAATCCAATTATTTAAAGTTTAAAGCAATGCAAACCTAGTTCACACCTTATAGTATTATACATTTCATACAATGTGTACAAAGCTTTAAAAGGGTATAACTCGAGAACGGTGAGAGAAAATTCATTTTTTTTTTTGCTAATTTATTTAAAACTTCATAATCTTTTAAACTGCATTATTAGTTTTTTTAGTCTTAATACAAATTTTAAAAGTTATAAAGCATTTTTTTTCATATTTGCTGAAAATTTACGAAAAACTGTTATATAATGTATCAAAATGTGGAAAATCCCTGACCAAAATTATTATTTATGCACATAAAATTAAAGATCGGAAAATTTTCTTTAAGATTATTTACTCAGAAGCCGAAAAATACCGATTTTTTAGCAATTTTCAATAATAATTCAATAAAAGTCAAAAACGCTAGATTTTTGGTACAAAATCAGTTTGCGCGACCTCTAAAGCACTTCCGAAAAATCTGATAAAATTCTCAAAAATACTTTACCTTATGAGTATCCAAATTAGGAAAGATCTTCCGAGAAATTCCAAATTTTTATTTTTTTTGGGACAACCTAATACGCATATTGTAGGAATGCATTTAAAATAATTAGTCTGTCATCTTGGGTGTTTTATCATGCTAGATTTAGAATAACGTTACACCGTTAACCAAGCATGGTCATCTAAACTCAACGTGTTTAAAAATGTCAGCTCAATCGGTTCGAGGTATCTGCTTCAAAATTGAGACGCAAGATTTCACCCGAACAAACATATATTGCAAGTAAAATAAAAGCTTTTAAAATACACAAGTAGTTTCTTATAAACTAATTTTTTTTATATTTTAAGAGTCTTATTCATAAAAAAAAATTTAATCTATGCATTAAAAGTGTTTTTCCATACTAATTTCGTGCTGTAAAACTTCACTAAGCTTTTATAAATAAAGCTGTCGAATATCGAATTTAGTAATTTATTTAAAAAATTAAATGAAATAAATATGTATAAAATTTTCTGCTCAAATGAAAAAATTTGCATTTGGCGGGTTTTGCATTAAGAACAACTGGCAACGCTTATGTAAATTGTAGAAAAATCGTGAATAGCAGCCAGGGTTGTCAGATTTATTTTGATGTTTTTTTTTTGCCAAATTCAATGTCAAAAATCGCCAAAGCCTGTTTTGCGTTTTTGACAAAATAAAATATATTTACAAAAATTTTTAAAATATTTTCTATAAATCCTAAAAAATATATTTCTTCCGAATCTCTAAAATTCTCCAAAAATGGGACAAAGTCGCCTAGATATATATATTTTTTTGAATAAAAGTAAAATGATTGGTGAACTCACAAAAGGCACAATAGTTTACAATAATATAATTAAAGCAGCAAAACGTTTTTTTGTGTTTAGTATTAAACAAATGTAGGATATATATCTATATACTTAGTTTGTCATTCCGTGTGAAACTCTTTTATTATACATCTAAGACCCCATAAAGTAATTCTTAGTCGATGTAGCCATGTCCGTCTGTTGAAAACACGCTCACTCTCGAAAAACCCAAAAGAAAAGAACAACCTTGGTCTCAAATTGCTTGTAGTTATCCTAAGCAGTTTGGGATTGAAATTCAGCAGCATCGTTTCAGTATGATCAGAATTTTGAATCAAAATGTGGAACCACCACCCTAAAAAAATTGATAATTTTGTTTGATACAAAAACTAACATAAATGGTGGAATAATTCACGGAATGATATAAAATTTTGCACGAATTCGCTTTATACGAATGCAAATCATACTGTTAAATGTTCGTAAAGATCGGTTCATAATTGACCATAGGCCCCATATAAACCCTACTCGCGGAGAACAGTTTAGTACGCCTAAAACCGCAATAAATAACGATATAATACTAAAATTTGGTACGTCACAGTTTTATAGGACCTACTCCCGGAAAACAGTTTAGTACGTCTGAAACCGTAATAAATAACGCTATCATACTAAAATTTGGTACTTCCCAGTTTTATAGGACCAGAAATCACTGTAAAATTTTTTGAAGATCGGTCTATAAATAACCCTAGGCTGTTTTATAGGACCAGAAATCACACTGTCAAATTTAGTGAAGATCGGTCCATAATTTACCCTATACCCCATATAAACTACCCCCGGAAAACCGTTTAGTACGCCTAAAACCGTAATAAATAATGCTATCATAATGAAATTCGGTACGTCACAGTTTTATAGGACGAGAAATCACACTTCCAAATTTCGTGAAGATCGGTCCATAATTTACCCTAAAAGTACCTACTTGTAAACTTTTAAATCGTAAATTTGTGTAAAGACAAAGATTTCGTTATTTTAAAAATGTATATAAAGGCAAAACCTTGCACAATTTGCATTTCTCAACAAGTGATTGTAGAAAAGACAAGTATTAATATAAAATATAAAAATAAAAAATGAGCAAAAAACTTAGAAAAATGTCGTGTAAAAATGAGCCGGATGTATTTTGTTATTTGTGCGGCAAATTTATGACCAAAAATAAACGGCGCAATTTCTCAATTGTGTAGTAAAAGCCGCACCATTTCTGCAGGTGGATTTACGCTTCCGGTTTTACATCAAGATAGAAAGTCACTTCTTGAAGATCCGTGTGATATACCATGTACTTAACTTTAATCACCCTCCCAAATCATCTTCGAGCATGTGTAGTACATCAGATGATCTAACACCGAAGCTTTACAATCAACTTAAGCTTGATGATCTTAAAAGAGACGAAATTTCTTAGAAAATGACGTCAAGTCAACTGCGTACCGGAACCGACATAAGCCATATGCCAATTTTTATATAAACCCTAGTACTCTGTTCAACATTTCATGTGAAATGCTGTCAAAACTCATATGAAAAAAACTTGTGCGGAATTTCTATGAAAAAATGTTGATAGAGTTGTACTCTTTTTAATTTGTGAAAAAGTTGCGAAATGTTTCAAGCAACAATTTTTTTTACAACTGCGAAATAATATAAGCAGCACTTATTTCACGTGGAATTTTAAGCAAATGAAAAAAGTTTAAACTTAATATTAAAATTAGAACTGCAAAACATAAATAACACAACCGGTAACAGGTTTTCATCAATTTTTAATTTTATTTTTACTTAATTTGTTATTTAAAAAATACTTTTTAGTAAAATACATGTGGGTTTTGTTTACTGCAAAACAATGTCGCATACTTTGAAAGATTAAAAACATCAAATTGTGCAAACTCTCGAGATAGGTAACATTGATATATGTAAAATTTTTCGCATGAAATAATAGATGTTGCTGAACATTTTTCACAAATTGGAACAGAGTACTAGGCTTAACAAAAGACAATTTGTGTTTTTGTTATGACATAAAAGGTCTTTTTGAGAAGCTCGGCCAAAAATATGTTCTAAGTGACTGGCGGTTATTTGTTGATAGTAGCAGAAAGAGCCATAAGGCTGTTTTATTACATATTGGCAACGAGAAGCCATCTATACCTATTCCACATGCCATGAAATTAAAGAAACATATGAAACTATGGCCACTTTATTAAGAAATTTGAAGTATGAAAATAACAATTGGAAAGTGTGTTGCGACTTAAAAGTTGCTGCTATTTTAACAGGCCTTCAAGGTGGCTATACAAAGTATTGCTGTTTTCTGTGCCTTTGGGACAGCCGAGATCGCAAAAATCACTACATAAAAAATGATTGGAAAATAAGAGCTAATTTCTCATTTAAGGTGTAAATATGTCACTAAGAAAACATTTCTTGCACTCACGTCTGGACTGTTTTCCGGAAAACCTTGGTGATTTCATCAACAACTTAAGACCATGGAGCAACGTTATCAGGCCCTATGAAATGAAAATATGATAGGAGATTTTATTTGGTTTCTTTTAAGAGAATCATACACAGAAAATCATAGGCGACAAAACAAAAGTCGAAATTATTTTTAGATTATGCTTTGTAAATCTTGTTGCTAAACAAATAACTACTTGATAACTTTGTTTGTACTTTCACTTTATCGGGAATAAAACAGGAATTTTAATTTTAATTTACCCTATGCCCCATATAAACCCTACTCCCGGAAAACAGTTTAGTACGCCTGAAACCGTAATAAATAACGCTATCATACTAAAATTTGGTACTTCCCAGTTTTATAGGACCGGAAATCACTGTCAAATTTTTTGAAGATCGGTCTATAAATAACCCTAGGCCGTTTTATAGGACCAGAAATTACACTGTCAAATTTAGTGAAGATCGGTCCATAATTTACCCTATACCCCATATAAACTACTCCCGGAAAACCGTTTAGTACGCCTAAAACCGTAATAAATAATGCTATCATAATGAAATTCAGTACGTCACAGTTTTATAGGACGAGAAATCACACTTCCAAATTTCGTGAAGATCGGTCTATAATTCACCCTAGGCCCCATATAAACCCTACTCTCAGAAAACAGTTTATTGCGCCTAAAACCAAATAAAGCCCATTTCGGGAAAATTATTAAATTCGCTTAAAACCATAATATATATAGATATTGCGGTAAAATTTCTTTAAACTTAGATTCATATGGCTAGAAAAAATATCATGCAATTTTGTGAAATTCACTGTTAACGCTAAAACTAATTACACTGCTGTATTGAAATTTATTCTAATTTAGTTTTCGTAATTTTAGGATGATTGGCCCATAATTTACCACAGGTCCAATACAAATTACCCTCTTAAAAATCATTTTAGTTCTGCTAAAACTCTTACTAATCATGATGTTTTACTCAAGCCAGTTCAAAATTCTAACAAGAAATGCATAAAACTTTCTTATTGTCGGTCAATAATTAATTATAGGTGTAAACCGTAACCAATTTTAATGCTGACGTTCGTTTTTGTGAAGCTTAGTTAATAATATATGTATATGTATTTATCATATAGAGCCCAGTCCTGTCGGTGGAGGTTATCAAAGATTCGGCACGCCGAATATAGCACTCTGTTTTTTTTAACAATGTATATTCAAAATATCGTGTGAAGGTACAAAAAGTGCTATTTACATTCATATAATTTATAACTCGTTAAAGGCGAGTTTTAGTAGAGTAAATTATTAAAAAGAAATCTTTCAACACAGACATTAGCAGTTGTAATTACATGCATATAAAGACAGTCAAAGCAAGTTCTTTAAAACGGTACGTACCGGACGTATACTTATAGCTATAAACTTTTTGCAAAACCTGATTTATATTAGATGGAATACCATTATTGAAATAGTCTTTCTAAAAAACAAACGGTAACTTTGTCCAAGAGTCTCAAAACAAATTCATAACTTATCAAATAGCCAACAAAATCGCCATATATTTTATAAGCTGCCAAAAAAATCGCCATATCGAAAAATCGAAAATTAGGTCGCCAAGAAACTTGACAACCCTGATTGTATTATGAAAATTTAAAAAGCAATGTGGCAATGAGTAAAAGAAATAAGTATATTATACTGGCATAATTTATACAACACAATAGTATTGTTGTTTCTTTTCAACTAGTTGTCCGATAAACCGGTGAACGACTGATTAAAAAGACATAAGTGAACGATTGAATGATGAAACTGAAGGACCGCTCACCGTTCATCTGACTGATCCGTTCAATTGAACGAGTTCGTTCATGACCGACAAAACTAAAGATTATGTTTAAATATTTTGTAAGCTTAAATTTTTTTTCAAATGTTGTAAATTATTGTATTTTAAAAAATTTTGTTAATTTGTTTTTTATGTAAATGCTTTTAAAAAATTTTTCAATCCTGAAGACGTAACACAAAGGATTTACGAAAATGCGAAATAAAAATAAAGATTAACTTTTTTATAAAATAAAAAATAGACCATAAGCTTGAATAAATAGAAATTAAAAATCTAATTGCAAAAGGTGTGTAATAAAATCCGTTAGTTAATGGTCTCCCAGCCACCTAAGCGCACAACAATAAGAAGACCCTATACAGTGAAAGGTGTTGATTACGCTGGACCCTTTGATATACGAAGCTTCATAGGTCGAACCTGCCTCAGGGTTATGTCTACCTATTTATCTGCTTTGCCACTAAAGTCGTACATTTAGAGGCTGTAAGCGACCTAACAATCCAAGCTTTTTTGGGGGGCTTTTCTCGATTTATAGGACACCGAGGACGGCCTTCCAACATGTACTCAAATAAAGGGAATAACTTCGTCCGAGCAGCAGAACTTTTAAAAAAGATCGTTTAGAATTTCAAGACTCTTCAGAATCAACTCATTAACCATATAGTGATCACATCAAATGGAAATTCATTTCTCCAGGGGCTCCACACATGGCTGGACTCTGGGAAGCAGGCGGATTCATTTTAAATACCAGAGGAGATGCAAATTGGGGTTCAACTGCTTTTTTGAAATTTTAATATTTTGATTAGCCCTAGATAGATAAGGTACGTCTGTGAGACGTACGCTTTTTTAATTTTGTGCTCCTACTCTCACATTTGTTAACATACAACTTTCTCGCGCTCAATTATCTCAGTCGTTAGTATCAGCTGGTTGGTGGTGGCTTTTTTTGTGCGTTAAGTTATGTTTTCTTTGAGAAATAAGCACAAATAAACACAACATACGTCTGAGACGTTTCGTTATCTTTAGTGTAACTTTTGTCGCAAAAATAACTTTTTGTTTTAGTTGAACTTTAAGGTATTTGTTATTTAAATTAGCTGTAAAAATGTCTTGTAGGCGCGGCTTGGACGACGCAGAAGCTGCTGCTCTTGAAAAGCGTGTTGGACGACTCAGTTTCACTGGAAAATGTGAGCAAATCGGAAGATGAATAAACGGAGGATAATGTTCAAAGTGCTGTATAAGACAAGTTTGTTGACATCCTTGATGCTATTGAGAATATACCACCGACTAAGGTCATATGATGGAGAATTGATACTTGAGCAAATTGGTCTTAACGGATATTCTCTTTTATGAATTTTAGGAACTCCATACAATCTTGGAGGAATTGCCACATTAGTTTTAAGTCTGTTCCTGTCCGAAGATGTGATTATGTTTTTATTGAAAAGTTCTTGAATAATATCATTATTCATCTTTTGTAATTTATTTGTGGGATCTTTGTTTGATCTCCTATATGTCAAATTGTCCTGCACAATATTATTAATCCTCACATCATAATCACATTTGTCCATAGCTACTGTAGTATTACCCTTGTCAGCATTTAAAATTAGAATGGCCCTATTAAGTCTTAAAAATTTTTCCGTTTCCTTAATCTTTTCCATGCTGTTATTTTCTATGCAGCTCCTGTTTGGTCGACAAGTTCGAACTGTCATTTACAAAAATGGCAAATATCGCAAAATAAGTTACTGAAATTAATTTATAATCTTCCATGGTTCTTTTCTACAGAGCGACTTCATTCTCTTGCGGGTATAGAATTAGTTAAAGAAAAGATAATAAGACTCACTGAAAATGTTAATACCAGATGCCTGAGCTATGGTTACGAACATATTAATGAGCACGCTCATCGTAGTTAGGATTGTAAGTAGGTTTAGTTGTTTTATTAAAAATAAAAAAAATGTCAAGTAGGTTGTTGCTAAATTTTCACCTCCAATAGAATCTTTTGTATATATGTACATAAATTATAAAACATTGTTAAATTTTATTAATTAAGCAGAAAAAGATAAAATCTTAAACTCTTTAAAATGTATATAAATTAAATGAAATGTAAATATTATAAAAATCAAATAAATTGAATTGAATTGAATTCCTTAATCTTTTCCAGAATGAATTTGTCCCTATTATTCAGTCTTATTTTATTTATATAATTATCAACAAAACTTACAACAAATGTTGATAATTATATAAATAAAATAAGACTTAATAATAGGGACAACTCAAAATGTAAAATTGTCATGAAAAAAGAGGGCGGAGCCACGCCCCTTTATAGAAAAAGTAAAAACCACCATATCTTATTAACTGGTGTCGGGATGAATTTAAAAGTGAATTTGGGAAAAGTGCTGCAAACATGTAAGATAATTGAATGGGACGAGTGCACAATGGCACACCAAAAATATTTAGAGGCCCTTGATCGCACATTACAGTGTTTCAGAAGCAACATAAGATTATTTGGAGGAGTGTTGATTTTGTTTGCCGGTGATTTTCGTCAAACACTGCCGGTAATTCCAGGTTCAACACCAGCTGATGAGCTTAATGCGTGCCTGAAATCATCCATCCTTTCGCAACATGTTCGCACACTAAAATTAACAACAAATATGCGTGTGCAACTGCAACGCGATGCATCAGCTTTCCGATTTTCAAAGCAATTGCTGGTTTTAGGAAATGGAAGAATGGCGACGGATTCAACAACAAATTGCATCACGTTTCCACCTGATTTTTGTACAATACACAATCCATTGAAGAGTTAATCAATTGTGTATTTCCAAATATCCCGATTTTCAAAGCAATTACTGGTTTTAGGAAATGGAAGAATGGCGACGGATTCAACAACAAATTGCATCACGTTTCCACCTGATTTTTGTACAATACACAATCCATTGAAGAGTTAATCAATTGTGTATTTCCAAATATCGAACGCAATTTCAAAAACAAGGAATGGTTATGTGAACGAGCGTTACTTGCTGCCAAAACATTGATGTTAATTCGATAAATAATGCCATTCTGAATATAAATAATGCCATTCGATACTGCAGCGAGAGAGGATGATGCCGTAAATTATCCTGTTGAGTTCTTGAATTCAATCGATGTGCCAGGCTTTCCACCACATATGTATAATTCAACTTGAAATTGGAGTGCCCATTATTTTATTGCGCAAAATCGATCCACCACGGCTTTGCAATGGCACTCGACTTGCAGTAAAAGAAATGCGGAATAATTTAATTGAAGCTACCATTATAACAGGAAAGTAAAAAGGAACAGATGTACTGTTGCCACGCATTCCGATGATACCAACTGAATTACCCTTCAATTTAAAACGATTACTGTTTCCTGTTCGGTTAGCGTTTGCGATGACTATAAACAAATCCCAAGGGCAACCTCTACAAGTTTGTGGCTTAAATTTAACAAATCCATGTTTCTCGCAGGGACAGCTTTATGTTGCATGCTCGCGTGTTGGAAAACCAACTGATTTATATATTTATGCTCCAGATGGAAAAACTAAAAACATTCTGTATCCTAAAGCATTGCAATAATTAATTAATAATTTAATAAAAAAAATTTTGTTGATATATAAATACCTTTTTGTTTCATTTTATAACGATTGGGGTAGTGAAGCACACCGGTTTAAGCTAGTTATATACAAAAATGAATGCATGTATGTATATTTGTACCTTATAGCCGCCTAGGAGTGAATAAGTGGGACGGTAAGAAAAAAATTGTTCAAATTTGGTACACATACATAGCTGGGTTATAAATACAAAAAATCTCTGATAAAATGGGCGGGATTCTAATAGATTTATGTATATCTGGAGAACGACAGGAGCCAAATTTGGTACACATACATAGCTGGGTTATCAATACAAAAAATCTCTGATAAAATGGGCGGGATTCTAATATCTGGAGAACGACAGGAGCCAAAGTTTTCAAATTAGGTACAAGCATTTTGGTTATCAATACAAAACATCCGACAACATATGGGCGTGATTGGAGAAATGGGCGTGTCACAAAATAGATTTATTTATATCTAAAGAACGGTAAGAGAAAAATTGTCCAAATTGGTACACGTTTCTGGGTTATCAATACACAAACTCTCTAAAAAACTGGACAGGATAGGAGAAGTGGGCGTGACACCTCCAATAAGAAGACATTATATATTTCTGTATATCTGGACAACGGTAAGAGCCAAGGTTTCTAAATTACGGTTAAACATCGTAGTTTTCAATACACATCATCCGACAAAGTGTGGGCCGGATTTGCGATAGTGGGAGTGACACCCCCATACAAATAAATTGTAGAAATATTTATATTTGGAGAGTAACAAGAGCCAAAGTTTCCAAATTCGGTACAACCATCTTTTTTTTCAGTATTTATTTATTGAATCTTCATATATTAAATATGAACTTACAATAATTAATCAAATCTTATCCTAATATTTACTTTATGTCCTGCCAGTGCCAGACAAAAAAGATTTAGTCATCACGGTTTCTGTTCACATATGTAGGTGTTTATCGCTCGTCTGATTGGGTGAGTGCTGCAGTGTCTCTTCTTCTTAAGCGAGTTTGGCCGCCATAATTTAAAATATTTCGAGCTAATGGATTTGGGTGCAGTTCCAGCCTTTTTAAATATTTTACTGCATATTTCGTTATCATAGTTTTTACCAATGGCACATTGAGATCCTTGTGGATATTTGAGTTTTGGACATACCAGGGAGCGGCTCTGATTATTTGAAGAAGTTTATTTTGGCGCCTTTGAATTTTTTCGTTATTAGAAGCAGAGGCAGTGTCCCATAACTGAATACCGTAGCACCAAATTGGCTTTAAGATAGAGTTGTAAAGTAGAAGTTTGCAATCGAGACTAAGAACAGAATTTCTTCCAATGAGCCAATTAATTTAAATTGCTTTTAGTTTCATTTGAGTTAATTTTGCTTCTATGTGCCATTTCCACGTTAAACGCCGATCTAGATGTATACCGAGATATTTTACATGCGAGTGTTGGGGTATTATTTGATTATTGATTTTAATAGGGGGGCATGTTTCCCGATGCAATGTGAATGTTATATGTGCGCATTTTTCCTGACTGATCTTTATCCTCCATTGTTTTAAGTTAAAACATAACCCTCAAAAAACCAAAAACAAAATCATATATTCTACAGCTGTCGAGCGTCTATTGACTGAAAAAAAAGAGAGTTCGAAGAGAGTGGCAATTGCACAGATCCCCCCAACTTAAGACTTTATTAAAAGAGTGCACAAAAAGGCTAAGAAAGTTACTGCAGTCCCAAAAAACTGTATCCTTTGAAAAATATCTTAAGGAACTTGATGCAACTCCACAATCAGACTACTCATTATGGCGTGCAGCTAGAAATCTTAAAAGACCAGTTATCACTAAACCACCATTAAGAAACTTAAACGGAAGTTGGGCAAGAAATGATATAGAAAAAGGAAATCTTTTTGTTAATCATTTGAAAACCGTATTTACCGCTCACACATCTCTCGATATGGCGGTCGAGTTACCACCTGTTGCTGTTAGAGCAGCTGTTCCACTAAGATTTGAGATAAGAGAAATCGAAAAGGCTATTCATGATTTAAACCCGAAGAAAGCCCCTGGTTTTGATAAGATCAGTAACAAAATGCTTTTGGAGCTACCCAGCATAGCAAAGAAAATTATTCTCTTTATTTTTAATGCTATTTTACGCCTTGAATACTACCCTCAGGAATGGAAAGTATCATTAGTTACCATGATACCTAAATCAGGAAATGATCCTACAAAAGTTGAGTCATATAGACCTATAAGCTTATTGTCTAATATATCAAAGCTGTTTGAGAAGCTGTTAGTGTCAAAATTAACCCCAATTTTAAATGTAAATAGATGTATTCCAAACCATCAATTCGGCTTTAGAAGAGAACATAGCACAATTGAACAAACCCATCGTATAGTAAACGCCATAAGAAAAACCTTTGAAGAAAAAAAATATTGTTCCGCCCTCTTCATCGATGTTTCTCAAGCTTTTGATAAAGTCTGGCATGAAGGCTTATTACATAAATTGAAGCTAAATTTACCAGTAAACACACACAAGCTGTTAGAAAGCTACTTAGTCGGTCGAAAGTTTATTATTAAAGAAGGTGCTTTTATAAGTTCTCCTCAGCCAATTGACGCTGGAGTCCCTCAGGGAAGCATCATGGGCCCACTGTTATACCTAATATATACCTCAGACATGCCAACAAACAACCACACCCTAACTTCAACATTTGCTGATGATACAGCTTTTTTAAGCGTGCACGAAAACTGTCATGAAGCTTCTCGCTACTTGCAGGATCATATATTTGAACTGGAAAAGTGGTTAAAACAATGGAGGATAAAGGTTAATGAGCAAAAATGCGTACATATAACATTCACCTTGCGTCGGGAGTCATGTTCCCCTATTAAAATCAATAATCAATTAGTGCCCTAACAATCGCATGTAAAATATCTCGGAATTCATCTAGATCGGCGTTTAACATGGAAATGCCATATAGAAGCAAAACTAACACAAATGAAACTAAAAGCAATTCAACTTAATTGGCTTATTGGAAGAAACTCTGTTCTTAGTCTCGATTGTAAACTTCTACTTTACAACTCTATCTTAAAACCAATTTGGTGCTACGGTATTCAGTTATGGGGCACTGCCTCGGCTTCTAATATCGAAAAAATTCAAAGGCGACAAAATAAACTTCTTCGAATAATCACAGCCGCTCCCTGGTATGTTAAAAACTCAAATATTAACAAGGATCTCAATGTGCCGTTAGTAAAAACTATTATTACGAACTATGCAGTAAAATATTTAAAAAGACTTGAGTCGCACCCAAATCCACTAGCTCGAAATATTTTAAATTACAGCGGCCACTCTAGATTAAGGAGAAGAGATACAGCAGGACTCATCTGACAAGAAGAGCGCTAAACATCTACATATGTGAACAGAAACCGTGAAGAGAAAAATTTTCGTCTAGCATTGGCAGGACAAAAATAAAGTATTAGTATAAGATTTGATTAATTATTGTTAGTTCATATTTAATATATGAAGATTCAATAAATAAATAATGAAAAAAAAAAAAAAAAAATCTTTGGAAAAATTAAACTCCATTGTTCGCCATTCTTGTGTGATATCATTAAGCTTCAAGCTAAATTTTTTACATAATAATTCGAATGTATATTGCTGATTATTTTCGCTAAAAGCAGCCATAGGATTAAGAAACTCAATTTCCTTAAAAATCGTCTCAGTTTTTAACGGAAGTCTCCTTCGAATTTCTTCCAAAGCTGTTAAATAAAATTGAAGACAATCGGATTTAATTTGATTAACATTTTTTTCGGGAAGTTTTTTTAAAAATTCTTCACATTCATTGCCGAGAAATACTTCCTTTATTGGGAGTGAAGTATGTGGTGATCTAACCAAACAATTAGTTTTTAATTCCGACTTTTTTATGCAGTTTTGACCCAGCTTTAAAAATATTTTCGTTGATTCCGAATGAAGAAGATGTACCAAAGTCTTTTTTTCCTTGAAAAAGAGCATTTAAGGAATTCAACACATATTTTAAAAACAATATATATGCCTTATTGCATTCATTTATGAGTTCATTATAAATCAGTTCTGCAGATTTCAATTCATCTTTTGTGCAACAAAATTTAAAATATTCAAGTAGAACTTGCCAATTTGATAATATCCGTTCTATACATTTCTGGTGCGATAGCCATCTGGTAGCAGAAGTCCTTATTATTTTTCGTTTTTCTTCGTTGAGCATTGTCTGAAATTCTTCTAATTCTGAACATCTCTTTGAGCTACCAGATATATATATCCCGATTTGACGTATGAGCTCTTCTGGAGCCCTTGGCAATGATAGGCATGATTTATTGGCAATAATTGCTGCGGAGTGACATATACATTTTATCGTGATTGCTTCAGGATTATCTTCCAACGAGCGTGAAGTGAAGGAGTTAAATTGGCCACCATAACATTGGCTCCATCGCAACAAAGTCCAATTATATTGGACAATGGAATAGAATAACTTAAAATGCATTGTTTAAATGTACTATAAAGGAATTCTGCACTACAATCTGATCCAACGTGTAAAAGATCTAAAAGTTGCACAATAATTTTTTCCTGCTCTTCATCAAAAAATCTAACAAGTACACACATTAGCGGAGTTCAGTGTGAAGTGCAAATGGTCTTGCGAAAGAGCAAATGCAAAATATCATAGCTTTTTTGTTGAATCCAACAACAAAATACACAGAGTTCCCGTTAGATTTCATAAAAAAGCTATGAAATTTTGCACTTGCTCTTTCGCAAGACCATTTGCACAAAACACTGAACTCCGCTATTGTTTTATTAGACGATATGTCAGTGCTTTCATCAACAAGTACAGAAAATTTATTTTTTTTATCAGTTTGGATTTTTCAGCATCTGCTAACACATTTTGTATTATTTTTGAACACTTCGTTCTTCCCAATTTGCTGTTTTTCACTATTGTAGAATCCGGCACTATATCTTTTAAAAGTGGTACTAAATGCTCGACTACATTGTGTTCGGCGAAAAACAAACTTAATCGTATTTCAAAATTTGTAACGGGGTCTCTGTTTTATTTTATTTAGCAAAAAAAGTGTCCACTGGTTAAGCTGTTAGGTTTTTACTTTCATAAACACACTAAAACTTTTCCGCACACAAATAAAACACAACCTTTTCAATTCAACAGTTTATTAGAAAGTAAAATCTTAAAAGCTAAGTTCATAATTTGTATATACATATATTTACAGAGTTGTAACTACTATTACTTAGTACTATACAAAGTAACCAGTATAGTATGCAATCGTGTTGCCATATGAATTATAATAAATGTGTAATCTTCAACACTCCTCCTCAACACAAGTGCATATATACTTATAATAAAACATAAACATTTAATTCAAATTAACTTATAATATTCGTTTACGTTAAAACACAAAACAAAATTTACATACATTATCATCCTAAACCTAATTTTTTAACAAAGTTATAATGCTTAACCTTAACCAAATTCTTTGTTAAAATATCCGCGATCATATTGTCTGTTGGAACGTACTTCACCTCCAACTTTTTGTCCTTTACTACATCTCTTACAAAATTATACTTTATATCAATATGCTTTGTCCTCGAATGATAAGTATGATCCTTAGTCAATTGTTGCGCACTCAAATTATCCCCATACAAAACTATTGGTCCTTCACCCTCTTGTAAACCTATCTCTTTTGTCAGTCTCCGCAAATAAATTGCCTCCTTCGCCGCCGTTGATAACGCAACATATTCGGCCTCTGTGCTACTAAGAGCGACTGTTTGTTGCTTCCTGGATTCCCATGAAAATACACTACCACCAATAAAGAATGCGTAGCCCGTAAAGGATCTTCTATCCAATGTATTGCTTCCCCAATCAGAATCAACATATCCTACTATTGGCTTTCCTGTCTTTCTATATGTAATCTTCAAGCCCTTGGTGGCAGACAAATACCTTAAAACATGTTTCACACCACTCATATGTTCCCTGTGTGTATCCGTATTACATTGAGCCAACTTTGACACCGAATGTAAAATATCCGGTCTTGTCGAAAGTGCTAAATACATAAGAGAACCTATGAGCGACTGATACCCACCGGCGTCAACCCTTTCACAATTCTCATTCCCACACTTCACCTGAAAACCTGCATCCAAAGGTGTGCTTACGCTCCTGCAATTCCTCATGTCATTTTCACACAGTAAATTATCAATATAATTCTCCTGACTTATAGATATCTCACCTAAGTCCCCATTTCTCTCTATTTCTATGCCTAGAAAATAATCTAGCCGACCCCTGTCGACGCAATCAAAATGCGTAACAATTTCATCCCTGACTCTCAGAATATCCTCCTGCAACTACGACGCAATTATGATATCATCGACATACACGGCAATAAATATAATTCTATTCCTGTCATTAAACTTATACAAACATCGTTCACTCTCCAACGGAGTAAAATTCATCGAACGTAAAACTCCATCAAGTTTAATGTTCCACTCCCCACCTGGTAGCTAAAGCCTTTTCGTCCTGAGCACACCAATTTTCTGTGTTAGTAGACTTTTCTTTTGTGTCTTTGCCACTAACAACATTCCAATAACCAGAATGTATGAGCACACTTTTCATATGGATGCACCAGGCATCATAATTTTTTTCTGTTAGTTTGTCTATTTGATAGAGACTATATGTGTGAGGGGTGAACTAAAAAATTGAGAACACTCTCTCGAGTTGGCATACTAGTTCTATACTATGACAAATACAAAATTCAATATCAGTATTTTTATTCTCATTTAAAAATAGTTTTTTCTAAATGTATTTTACATTTATTTGAAATATTTTTAAATAAATATTTTGCATTTTTAAAAGAAACAAATAATTTTTTATGCTAAAACGTAGCGATTTGACTGGCTTGATTATGTTTATTAATTCTACGTAAATTTGTAAAATTTTATTTCCGCAAAGTACTTTAAAAATATGAATTTATTCAATTTTGATTTTGTATTTCAAAATACTTTCGCTAAAAACTATTTTGTATTCTTTTTTATAAAAAAGAATGGCTGAGCAATCTGAAAGAGCCGAACGCAAAGCTTCAACGCTGGAAAATTCAGCTAAATGAATTTGACTTTAACGTAAACTATATAAAAGGCAAAGAAAATGTCGTGGCCGATGATATAGATGATATAGATACTGTACACAGTGCGGAAACTGACAGTACCGACTTCATCCAAATAACTGAGAGCCCCATTAACATATTTAAAAACCAACTAATCCTGAAAAATGCAGAGAGACAATCCTGCAGTAAGAAAATCTTGTTTCAAAGAAAAATCAGAGAAACAATGAATGTGACGCCAAATAGCGACTTATTGGAACTAATGAGAGAGAAGTTACCACAAAAAGGGCTTTTGGTAGTATTTTGTTCTGACAATGATTTATTTTTAAAATTTCAAGACCTTTACATAAGATACTTTGTGAGGAATGAAAATTTGAAAGTTTTAAAATCTAATATATTTTTAGAAGACATTACCGATAAGGGTAAAATCCTTCAGATAATAGAATCTGAACACCTACGGAACAACCACAGGGGAATTAACGAAATTTTTTCAGAAATAAAAAAGAAACACTACTATCCAAATTTACAAAAAACCATTCAGAAATTTATTAACAATTGTGAAATATGTAATAGGGCTAAATATGATAGAAACCCTATCAAACATTCGTTAAATATAACAAAAACCCCCGTAAAACACAATGAAATAGTTCATTTTGACATCTGGTACCCACAGAGGAATGTTATGTTTTTAACCAGCATTGACAAATTGACGAAATACGCTACTGCGCACCCACTGAAAGATAGAACATGGGTATCAATTGTCGACGCAATCAAAACTCGAATTCAATATCTTGGTAAACCAGAAACACTGGTTACGGACAATGAACTGGATACGGTAGCAGTTAGACAATTCCTTCGAGATTACGGAATCAATAGTCATTTCACTACAACCTATAGGAAAACAGGAAATTCAGATGCCGAAAGACTACATCTGACGTTGAATGAGCACATTCGACTATTTAACTCGGATGAACATAATGAAGATAGCTTGGACGAGAAAGTGTCTAAGGCAATAATTGCTTACAATAATACAATTCATTCGACAACAAAAATGAAACCGATCGATTTCATTAACAATTCAATATCACACGAGGACTTAAGACAATTTTCAGAAGAACAACATAAGCAAAAGACAACCAGAATAAATGCTATAAACACTAAAGAAGGGAACGTGGCTGACAGAGAATTTGAGAATAGGTTTATAATGAATAACAGAGCTAGTAAAGCTCAACCTAAATATAGGAAAGTAGGAAACTATAGAGTAGAAGATAATTATTTAGTCTCCAATGATAATAAGTTTAAAAAAGCCTATAAAACAAGTTAAACGAAAATATGTCTTTCAGGATAACGAAAATGAAAATCACATTGTTGATTCCATTGTTGGTGGCGGTACAGGCACTTCTATAAGTCAACAGGATTGAGGAGAACTCAGGGTACACTATGGTCCAGTTAATGAAAGTAAGAATAACCAACATGACAAATACAATATTACATATAATACACCCCATGGAAATTTTGGATATAATTGACCAAATAGAAAGGAATATTGAAGAAATAGATGTAGATAACAAAGAATTATTAAGGGTAGAAGTTAAAGTTGTAAAAGCAAAAGTTAGAACTCTGATTCCCTCTAACTTAAATAGGAAAAAGAGAGGTTTAATTAACGGAATAGGTAGTATTCACAAATGGCTCTTCGGAGTAATGGACAATGACGACAGAGAGGAAATTTTAGAACATTTAAGAAACGTAGACATTAATAGCCACAATGCCATTCAAACCTTGAATAAACAGATCACCATTAACACACATTTTAAAGAATCTATTGAAACAATACGAAGAGCAGTAGAAAACGACAGAGCTAAAATGGATAAAACTTTCGATGAAATTAAGAAAAGAAATAATGAAATAGTTAGGAGACTTTTGTACACGGACCAAATGCTCAAATTGAAAAGTTTGGAAGGGAAAATTACACAAATTCAAGAAAATATAGCGTCAGCTAGAAACAATATGATACACCCAGGTGTACTTACACCTGAGGAAATAGAAGAATTTAAAATCGATTATTTTAAACTAAAAATGATTAAAATGGGAGTTATGACTTATATCAACAATTCATTAATTATAGCACTAAAAATCCCAACGGACTTTATTACAACAGATTTGAAACTAATAATCCCATTACCAAATGATAAGTATCTGGAAATCGACGAGAATAACGATCGTGTAGTCACAATAAATAACATAACTTACACATGCGAAATCTAACTTTTACCGACCTAAAAAGTAGCGAAAACTGTGTCATATTGAAAAACTGTGAATTGAAGTTTAACAATATAACAAATATCGAAGTCATTGATGACGATCTAATTTTAGTTAAGAATGCGAACAATGTTAAATTAACGCAAAACTGCGATAACAGAGACATTGTAATTGACAAAAATTATTTAATTAACTTCTATAATTGCGAATTAAAAATATTAAGTAAGAATTTCACAAACAAAAAATTAATTATTCACGAAAAATTTATTTACCGAGACAATGATGTGACAAATGTAACTTTTAGAGAAAAAATTAATTTTGAGGCTATTAAAATCAATCAATTTGAAAATATTAAGCAAATCGAGGAATTGGTATACCACAAAAATGTATCTTATGGTATAAACATAACCTTAATACTAATAATAACCATTGTAATTATAATATATATAATTTACAAAAAATATTGTAACAATAGAGATAAAAACATTGTAAATTTTAAATTAGAAGCTTACCCCACAACCTCTCATTTAACAGACATGGTTAAATCTGAGGGTGGAGGAGTAATATGGAACACTAAGTAAATTGTGCTTCTGAATATTATAAGAATAGCAAAGAAAATGTTTTTTTTTTCAACAAAAGAGAAATAAGCACATATAAAATCAGAAAAATATATTTTTTATTACGACTTCAGCAGGGACTGCTGAAACTGAGGGTGGAGGAGTCATATAGTCAAATGACTTCACTCTTTTCCAGCTCTGTTTTTGTTTTTACATCTCAACTGCTCTGTTGAATAGCAGACATATGAGATACGAACACTTGTGTATGCTTATTTCTTCTTTAGTAACAAACGTGGGAATCTGCTCAGTAAGCAAATTCCATATTTGTTAGATTTATAAAAACACAATTAGATTTATAAGAAGACAATGTAAAAATAGTTTTATAAGTTTTTGGTGAAAAATAAAGTTTCAGTTCAGAATTAACAATGAAGTGATCTAGTTGTTTCATTCAGAATCATAACTATATACATATATTTACAGAGTTGTAATTACTATTACTTAGTACTATAAAAAGTTACCAGTATAGTATGCAATCGTGTTGCCATATGAATTATAATAAATGTGTAATCTTCAACATAAGCTATATTTGCTGCTAAAACATTAGTTTTGTGCGATTTAGAGGATGCATGCCTCTGCAGTTCCTATTTTCCACAAGCTAAAACTTTTCCACACGCTTTACATTTACATTTAAATTTATCTTCTAGATTTTCTTCCAACCAACCTTTAAAGTTTGTTTCATCTAACCAATTGCGACAAAACTTTTGTTTTCTGTATTTTTTTGCGGCTTTCACTTTCTTCGGAAGAATTTGTTGAATAAGAAGACATTTTGCTATTATTGAATTAAAACATTATTAGAAAATTAATTTTGATGTAAATACATATAATATTATAAGACTTACGTGATTCTTTTATCAGTATATTGTTATATAAAAAAAAATGCAGAAGAAAAGTTCGCTAAAAAGTTTGCAATACAAATACACAAACAGTTAAAGATTGTTGGAGTTACCAGACGATGAAAATTAAACAAACAGTCAAAGATTGTAAGTTTTGCCAGATAGAGATGATTAAAAAATCAGTGTTGTCAACAAGTTATAAAAATAGTACTAATAGTAAAAGCATTAAATCTCAAAAGTACCTACATTTTAACGAAATAAAAAAATCCGTCCTTTTTTCCCTACGCTATCATTTTTGAAAAGAAAATACCTACATGTAGGGGTTTACCCTACTTCTGGCAACACTGCTTTGGTATCATGGTTACTAAGGAAACCTTCCATTCCTGAGGGTAGTATTGAAGGCGTAAAATAGCATTAAAAATAAAAAGAATAATTTTCTTCGCTATACTTGGTAGCTCGATTCTATTTGGATTCATTCAATTGTAGGTGTGTGATCGGAAGTTAATTCTAGGGACGCTTCCACATGAATCGTGTCTATGGGGATGTTATTAACCACGCCAAAATCTATGACATCTAGAACTTTTTGCTGATCATTAGGCCAATATGTTGGTTGTCCGCTCGCGACCACATTTAGGTCCATTTAACAAATTGTGTTAAACAAAACACGGCCCTTAGGTGTAATAAGTCGTGACCCCCAGAAAGTGTATTTAGCGTTATAATCGCCAGCAGCCAGGAAGCAGGGTCCTAATGATTTGAAATATTTATTATATTGGCTTTCTGATATAGAAAATCTAGGTGGGGAGTATAATGATGAAATTACTAGGTTTCGAGATAATTCCTAAACGCAAATGATCGTTGCTTGGAGATAATCTTCACGATGATCACACATTAAGTAGTGTTTTACTCGGTTTTTTATCAAAAACTGGTGTTTCATCATTATTTGGCAACTGACCTTGCATTGGCATATGGTTTGATTTTAGGACGTTAGCGTAGGATGTTCTGTTATTACTAGGCTGCGGTACCTGAACGTCATTAATGTAAACTTGATTTGTTGCCTGCATTTGAGGAGTCGTTTTTAGACTTATCGCAGAGAGCTGTACCATGTAATTCTCCACATACGACGCAAACAGGGGTTAGATGACAGTATGCCTTAGTGTGACCAAATTCTTGGCAGTTTACGACGTATCATCAACGAAAGTATGATAGGATTAAGTTAAACAATCATTTAAAATATTAAATATATTGTTAAAATTACAGGAATAATTGAATATTAAGATAATATAATAGAATATTAAGACAATAATCATATAATTAATATGTAGCAAGAAGTAAATTTTAATTAGTTAATTTCTGAAAAATTTAAATAAGAAGAATGAAAGTTTTTTAAATAAGAGTAGTATTGATAGCAGCCCCCGTATTCAGTGAACGAAAATGTTCTACAAAGAAGCACTTATCCTAAAAAAAATACTATTAGTATTTAATAAAGCCGTAAAAGGATCAACAGAAAATATAGCTACACAATTTATATTCCAGCACTTTATAAAAAATGCTATTATGTATGTGATGTAGAAGACAAGTAATTTATTATTTAACACAAAAATCTTTATAATAGTCTTTTTGAGGATATTGATGAAGGACGATTTGGAAGAATGCAATCCTAACAAAAAATAACAGGTTATTTTAAATAAACGTGGAAAAAATATTTCTATTGTTTTATAAACATTCTATATCAATAATGAAAAAATATTCTGGTCCAATAGTAACATATACATTATAGGAAACTCGTCTGTATTAAAATTTATTAAAAAGTATATATGTACATACGAGTATATTAACTCATAACATTAGAAACGAAACAAATAATGGAAAAATCCTATCATAAAAATAATGGCATCCTGCTGGAAGCAAAAATCTAAGGATCTGCAGATGTTACTATTTATTCTTGGGAATTCTTAGCGTATGGGAGTGCAATGGGTTAAGCTGTGAAATTTCTAACAGTCCAATGAAGAAGAAGCTGATAGTAATACTTAATATAGGTTTTCTAATACATACATATATATGGATTCGGTTTATATTAATTTTACCGCATGGTTTTTCTTTTTGCTTATGCAACAATTTGCAATTTGATCACTTATTCCACTAACACGTTCAGAGTGTGACCCAGAATATCCATTTTTGACGTAAAAAAATTAATGTGTTTGTAGAAATATATCAAATACTCTGCTAATTGTTTTTTAAATTAAGATTATTCATTATGTTGTTTAAGGAAATTATATACTTAATGATAACCCATTTTTGATTTTGTTAATAGCTTGGATATTTTTTTAAAGTGGAAGTTTAACATTTTTTTTAAATATTTAACGTGAATAGTAATCAATAAAAAAGTATATTTCAAAATTTTCAATAATATATTGCTTTGCATTTTAGCAAACGATATGTATACTGTTGTAAAAAATTCTTTGATGCTTTTAAAAGGGGTGGTCTTTTTCTTAAGCAGACATAAAGTCAAAACTTATTGAAAAAAAAACTCCAAGTACTCAATACATGTTGTTATTGTAATACATTTTTGGTTTTACCAACCAAGACCGTGGGCTTGTTTTGCTAAAAATTATGTGTAAACAACCTTTGTGTGAAATGTGACAGTAGGTATCAGAGTTCGAAAATAAATTGTAAAGTACAAAAAGTTAAAGTACCACACAGTTTTTTTAATTTTTGTTTGTGCATTTGTACACAAACAAAATATGGTACATAACTATTGTGAGCTGACGAACAGAAACACTTAAATAACTTACCGAACTTATTTAAGAGTCCGTGTTAAGTTCTTTTGAGGTACTTATTCTGTATTTTTTAGTGAACACGTAGTTAACTTTTAGCTAACATGATATGTTTTTTTTAGTGTCAGCGTAGTTTATTTATTGAGAAAAGAACCCAAAATATAATTTGAAGTTGAGTTTTATAATAGGAGTGCAAAAATATAAGAAACATGCAAAAGTATACAAATGTTTTAATTAAATCTAGTATATATATCAAAAATTATATCTAAATATGTGTTTATAACAGTCGCTCAAAAATAGAGTAAAAAAAAAACAAGTGCGTTTGTGTTTTGAGAAATTTATTTAAAACCATCAAAGTAAATATAAGGGTAGACATTTTTATGCGTGGGTGTTTTGATCAGAGTTTTATAAGGTATTTTTTGTGATATTGGTATATTAAATTGTTGATGCGAATGGATGTATTTAAAATAGAAAAACCAATTGCGATGTTGTAATAACAGGTCAACGCAGAGAAAATAAGATTGTTAGTAAAGATCAGTTGTAAAGTGTAAAGAGTATGCGTAGGTGTAAATATGTATAATTGCTTGTGCACATTTGTGAGTGGTTAATGAAGCATCGCAAATTGTTGTAGTGTATTGCATTACGCGAGTTAAAAAAAAAACATTTTTATGACTGCTCTTGTTTTTTATGATTTGAAATTTTTAGTTAATAACTGTTGTTGTTTTCTATATTCATACATAAATTTTAGGTACAACTTTTTTATGTACTATTTTATGTGTGCACTTGCGGGGACATTATTAAGCAATAATTATGGCGCCAACCTCTTTCAGATGTAAAAACCTAAATGCAACAAATTCGCGGAAAATTAAGGAATTTTCGGTTCACTTATTATGCATTTTAAATGATCATTTGACTGAAAAGAAAGTACCTATGATGCTGCGAAATAAAAACAATATTTTGCACAATAATTCTTATGTATAATTGGCTGTGCACATACATATGTTAGTGGAAAATGAAGCGTCGAAAATGGTTGTTGTGCTTTGCGTTACTCGAGTTTTTTTTTACGCGAGTTAAAAAAAAAACATTTTTATGACTGCTCTTGTTTTTTCAGAATTTAAATTTTTTTTTTTCAGTTTAAGAATTGTTGTTTTTATATACATCATACATACATTTTAGGTAAACATTTTTTATTTACTAAAGTTGCATGTACACGACATGTTTTTTACATCTGACATGTCAAATTTCCCACTGCAAAATACATACATGTCGTGTGTTACCTTTAAAACATTGCATCTGTACAAGTCAGACGCAAAGTCATCTGACAAAATTTCAATTAGAGCGTGCTCTATTTTCTTCTGACAAATCATCTGACATCAGCTGTGTCAGAAATCTATGCCGGGAAGAAAACCGCAGCGGCGGTGCATAATAAAAAAATAAATAATTTTTAATAAAAAGTTTGTTAACTCTTCCCTCCTTAGATGCAAACGTCCTCGTTTGTAAGGGGAATTGGTTGACCGAGTTCTACATTATTGTATTCAAATGTGTTAGCCCTTTTTTGTATCTCCGAATAAGTCGGAGAAATGCCAGGTTGGGTGGATTTAAATTCGTATCTTCTGATTGCGGCGCATTTGGAAACGATGACGATTACAATTATTACGCATATTAATAGAGCAAATGAACTTTCCCACAAATTAATAGTATTTTTCCTATCGATCAGTTGGATCGTATGACTATTATTTAAATGTAATTGTTTGATAAGTTGGAGTGACAAAGTTTCTTCAAAATAGTGTGTTGAATTTAATGAGCTTAAGATAGCAGGTAGTGGTCTATATGTCTCCTTTTCATAATGGGAGAACGAAACATTACCGAGTAATAGTGGCATTTTTAAATTGGACTACGAACGTCCCATGCATGTCAACATGGTTGCCATTCACTAGTATTGTACCATTATATTGGTTAAATAAAAGAATATAATCTTGGATTACTTCCAAGGAAGGGACGTCGAGATTATTGCTTTTTTTACACGTGGATGGGCTACTTTTAAGCAGATTGGGTATGCAACTTGTGTTAGTTATTTCTTCTATATTTTCTTTTTGGCATAGATTTAGTTCGTCATAGCTTTGACATGGTTTTCTTATTTCAAATATTTGTTTTTGATAAGACATAATAGTTTCATATTCTAATTTTGTAATGGTGTTTCCTGTTTTAATAGGTTTAATTAACATAGTTTCACAATGAAGTTTTTTTACTTTAGGCAAGGTTATTACATATAATAAAATGGAATTATTTGAGGCTACTTTAATATTCGCAAATTTTAAGCATTGTTCTAAATTATTATAAGGAAAATTTTGTTCTACAATTAATTCACTTAAGATTTCCATTTCGTTATGAGAGAATAGGAAAGAGTTTATAATACCTGCTTTAGACCATAATAATGCCTGTTCAATGTTAGATACTTCTTCTTTAAGTATTTGTAATTCAAATTTAAATTTAAGTGCAGCGTTGTTTTCTATGTCGTAAGTTTGAATGTTCCTGGTTATCTGGTTCGTCAAGTTTGTCAGTTCGTTAAGTTTCCGTTCAAACAGTCTGTTGATAATAATTTGGTTCTCCGTTTGTCGTAACTTGTCATTTATTTTATCTGCCAAAATGTTAAAATCTGTCCGATCCGGTGAGCCTGCGATCCATTTCCATACGGTGCCAATTTCGTTAATTGATCTTTTATACTTTTTGAAGGGCTTGATCCGACTTATCAAGTTGTTCAGCTCCTCTATTTCAAGTTGGAGGAATGGCATGAGGGGGTTGGACTTCTTTAGTTTGAAATTGATATGCTCACTCATAAGTCTTACTTCTCGTTCATACGTTCCGATGTCGATTATGTGTATTAGTTTGAATGTTCCGTTTTGTATTAACGCTCGACCCGTTTGGAATGTCACTATTTCAGAGTTGGTGTAGTCGAGAATCTGTATCTCGGCTTTTATGATTTGCAGAAGGAACCTGTAAATGGAAAGAATGTTATGTTCTTATCAAGCTTTTATGGACTATTCGACCGGCTACAGTTTTAATTGTGCTATTGAAATTTTCTGCTACTTTTTCTTGTTTATATCTAGGTGATAGTTTAGTCCCTATTCTTTTATTGGTTTTCACATAAACTGTGTCTCCAGGGGAGTATTGCTTAGGAAGTGTTCTATTTTTGTTATGAAAGGCTAAATCTGCTTCCTGCTTTTTCCTTAGTTTTTGTATGTTGTTCTCCCTTTCGTCCATGAGTTTGTCTGGCTTTACTCTTCCAAAAAACGTATCCACTGGTCTTTTCCCGGTGGTAGAATGGATGGAATAGTTGTACCTGCTAATAGATATTTCGAGCAATTCCTTGAAAGAATCATGTATTTTTTCTGCTCTTACGCACCGCATTATTTCGGAAAGTGTCGAATGGAATCTTTCGATTTGTCCATTAACAGTACTAGTGTAGGGCGGGGCTTTAAATATTTTGATTCCGAATTTATCTTCCAGCATAAACTTTATCGGTGCAGATCCGAGTGATTTTTCGTTGTCTATAATTATCCATTCGGGAGGTCCTAAGCTTACTAAGATTTCACGCAGAGGTTCCTTGATATCTTGTGTTGATCTGGATTTGATAATCTTCGCCATTACATACTTGGAAAACTTATCTATGGCTGTTAAGACTGCGGTTTGGTTAGTTAGATAGATGTCAAGGTGAACCATCCAGGGTATTCGGGAATCGGCGTTTCGCTAAGTAATGGTTTCTGTGGATGTCGTTCATATTTTTGTTCTTTACAAATTTTGCACTGACTGACTACTTTCTTGATTTTAGCGGCCATTTTTGGGAAATAAACTCTTTCAATTAATTGGTTCTTGTTTTCAGTAGCATTACGGTGTGCGCGTTGATGTTCGTTCAGTATTTCCTTTTCCTGGTCTCCTTCATCTGTTACGTCCGTAACGATCTTCCTAGTGAATCTGGTACGGTAGTTATAAAAATGTTCGGGGTATATTTCCAGTATCTTTCCAAGGATGGATTCAGTGGTGTTCAGCCCATTTATGACTGAGGGATTAAGGTATTTTTTAAGAATGGTTATTAATTTTTGTTCTGTGTAATCCGTTTCATAGATTATGTGTCGGTGATAGGTGGGGAATATTATTTGAAATTTATATGAGGGATTCTGGCCCAGTCCCAGAAAAATTTGATTCTTAAAAACGTTAATTGGTTCGTCAGCTATTGGTATAAGGTGATGTGACGAAGTATTATCGGTATGGACTGTAGTAGTCATTGAGTTTACTTGAGGAGGTCGCGATAAAGCGTCAGCAACAAGGTTTGTCCGTCCAGGTTTATAGCGCAGTTCGTAGTTATGCTCTTCCAAAATAGCTTTCCAGCGCTTCATTTTGTTGTTATTATTTTTGCTGCTTAGCGCGTACGTTAGAGGTTGATGGTCCGTAACTATTTTAACCTTTGCTGAACCATAGAGATAGCTTCTTAATGAGTTGAGTGCCCAGATGATTGCCAGCATCTCCTTCTCATTGGTGGCATAATGCTCTTCTGCTTTACTAAGAGTCCTGGATATGAACGTTATTGGTCAGCCGTTTTGAGACAGCACAGCTCCTATGGCGTACTCCGATGCGTCCGTTGCCAACTGGAATTCCTTAGTGAAATCAGGGTAATGAAGTATCACTTCTTCTGTGAGTGCTGCTTTTATTTTATCCAAAGCCTCCTTTGCGTCACTATTGAGTTTAATAGGCGTTTTCTTCGAGATTTTTTTGGACGCTTGTCCACCTTCCCCCCTTAAAAGGGTTGTCAAGGGTTTCGCTAATTTAGCGTAGTCCTTGACAAAACGTCTATAATAACCTGAGAGTCCAAGAAAGGATCTCAAGTCCTTTAATGTTTTTGGTGCAGGGAAATTTGTGATGGCCTCTACTTTCGCTGGGTTTGTTTTTATACCGTTTTCAGACACGATAAAGCCAAGGAATTCTACATGGTTTTTTAAAAATTCGCATTTATCGACTTGCACTTTCATGTTAGCATCGCGAAGAGTTTTGAAAATAGTTTCTATGTCATGTAGGTGACTCCGTTTGTCTTTACTAAAAATGATGATGTCGTCTATGTAGACGAAGCATCGCTTGCCGATATGGTCCCTTAAAATATCATCCAATGTTCGTTGGAAGATAGAAGGTGCGTTTTTGAGTCCGAATGGTAAACGAGTAAACTCGTATTTACCGTTGTTCACTGAGAAAGCGGTCTTTTCGATGTCAGATTCCTTCAGAGGAATTTGATGAAAGCCGCTTTTCAGGTCTAAGATTGAAAAGTATTTATTCTTCCCTAATTGTGACAAGACCTCATTGATTTCAGGTATTGGGTACGTATCTGCGATGGTTACTGAATTTAGTTTGCGGTAATCTATTACCATTCTGAATTTCCTTTCATTTGATTGATCTATTTTTTTTGGGACGACCCATACAGGGGAGTTGTATGGGGATCGTGATGGTCTTATAATACCATCATTAAGTAATTTTTCTATTTGTGAATTTATTTCGTCCTTGAGGTGCATAGGGTAAGGGTATGACTTACTGTAAACCGGCGTATCGGAGGCCGTACGGATTTCTCCTATTACTTTCGATGTATAGGTTAATTTTTCATTTGGTTCTGTGAAGAGGTCTTCGAATTGTCCTATTATATTTGACAATTCTTGTGTAGCTTGTAAATCAAGGTGCTGTGTTTGAATACTTATTTTATTTATGTCTTGAGACCGAAATTGATTTAACCGAAATTTGAGGTTTTTGATCCTCAGAATATTGTTCTCTGTGTCTATTACGGCCGATAGCTCTTTAAGCGTATCGTTACCTATAATAGCATCGAAAGATGAGAGTGACGGGAGAATGTAAAATATAATTGTGTTATTAAGACCGAAAAGATTAGCATTTGTGTGGTGTGTAATTTCGATATCGCCCGCGACGGAGTTAGCGGTGAATGAGTTTTTATTTTTTATTGGTTTTGCTATAATTCCAGTTTTTATGTAATTCTTATTGGACCCGGTGTCTATTAGTATTTTTAATAGCTTCCCGTTCCTCATTCGGCACTCTAGATATGGCAATGAGGAACTCCTCATTCTAAAAAATGAATATCGCTAAGATTTGTTACTACGTCATCTTCGGAATCTATTGTTGCCACGTTGCTTCCGTATTCTTCAGGGAATTGGTAGTTGTCTTCCGTTGATGTGTCTTCTTCTACTTGGTAGTTACTCGAGTTTTCGTTCATGTTTTGTTGTGGTGTATAGTCCATGGGTTGTGTTCTGATGTGGTAGTTACGTTGCATTTTATTTGGTGGTCCGTATTGATTTGGTTGTTGTTGCTGTTGAGGTATTTTCCATTTCCTATTTTCGACTGGCCTGTTCATGTAGTTTACCTGTCTTGTCCTCAAACTTTCGTCTATTTCCATTGGTTCCGGTCGTGATGCAGGTTTTGGTGGTCGTGGAGGCAATACGTGACCATGTTGCTGGTAGTACCCTTGGTGTGAGGCCATTTGTTGTCTTTGCATAGAATTAGGTGTAAATTGAGGTTTTTGGGGATATTGAGGGGAGTGTGTTAAATAAGACGCAAAGTGTTTCGGTGTTTGTTGAATTGTATGTCTTTTGGGTAGTGGCATCGGCTGTCCCTGATTTTTTATGTAATTTCCTGCTAAGTTATTCCTGTTTGTCTGATTGTCCAATTTCTGGCAAAGGTACAATGCGTGAGGGAGATCCTTGGGTTCTCGGACACCCAGTAGTCTTGGTAGATCTCCTTTAAGTCCCCTGATAAACGTGTCTAGGGCTTTTTCTCTGTATGTTTGTGTCAGTAATTTGATCGACTCATTGCTTGCCTCCATGCACGAAATTTTATTAAGGATTAATGTGAGGTGAGCATAAACCGCTTGATAAAAGTCATTGACCGATGAGTTGCCCTGTACTAACGACAGTAATTGATATTCTAATGTCTTTAGGTCACGCTGGTCACCGTAGTGATGGGTTAAGCATGCTGCTATTGAACGCCATTCAAGTGGCGTGTTATATGCCTCCAAAGCTGCGTCAGCCTCTCCTATTATCTTATTCCTAATTGTCATAATAATGGCGTAATATTTGGGAGTGCCTCTGGAGCTATCGTATATTGATAGTACCCTCTCCACACTCTTTTTCCAAGAACTAAATTCTGTATGTTTCCCTGAAAATTCCCTTAAACTTTTCACTATGTCGGGTACCTTTTCTAAATCTTCTAAATTATTATTGTACCTTTCATCTATTGCTTGGTCGGGTAAATTAGCGAATTCTTCCGTCGGATTGATAACATTGTTTACTAATGTCCTACCCTCGGTTAAAAATAATTGTCTTAAAGACCCTAATAAATTACTTTGTAATTGGTCGAATTGAGCCTGGCTTAGTCCTGCTGATGCAGGTTGCTGGTTTAATACCGCAGGTCGGACTAAATTGTTTTGATTTGCCATCTTTCCTTTCTCTCTTTTCTTTTTAATAAAATTTTGTAAAGAATCTAAAGATTTATGAATACTACAAAAACATTTATTGTTCTTTTCTTTTTCCGATTTTATTTACTAACTACTACTTTATTAAATAGATTATAAGTAATTGCAATATTTAAAATAATTATTATCTTACAGGTAAATGAAAATCTTCATTTTCGTCCTTCAACCGGGTGTTGTTCCTCTAGGCTAGGTTGTGTTGAGAGTTGCAGTTCTCGGCACGAACTGTTCTTATTATCACTTAATTTGTTGTCAATCGTACCACTTCTGACAGTTCTCCGATTTGTTTGTTTAGTGTCACGAAATATTTAAAGTTTTTTTTTCTTCTTATTCACAACTGCTTATTATTTGAATTTATTTGCGCTATAAAAATAATTTTAAATTATCACGTTTTAAGTTAATATCGCATTTGCTTCACACTAGTAAATTTTATTTTCATGTTATTCAACTAGTTTTGAATTTTATCCTCAATATAAGGATTTTTTATAATTAATAGTTAATTTTATCCTCAATATAAGGATTGTTTACACTTAATAGTTAATTTTATCCTCAATATAAGGATTTTTTACGTTGGGCGCCACTTACTAATTTATTTATTAGTATTTTTCTTTTTAATAAAACACTTATTATTTTTTTTATATTTCTTGGTTTATTGTTCCTTTATTATTTTTAGATTTATTTATTAGTATTTTTCTTTTTAATAAAACACTTATTATTTTTAGTTTATCTTCTATGAAGACTTGTTAAAAACTGATTTTATTAGTTGTAGCTATGACGACGAAACCGCACAAGAATAAAACAAGTAAATGTAGACGCATAGTCAGCATTTATTTGTTTCATTTAAAGTGTTGGTGTTAAATATTTCAACATTCACACGAGTTGCAATTAAGCATAATTATTTGAAAAATAATGAACATTCACACGAGTTGCAATTAAGCATAATTATTTGAAAAATAGTGGTGTTAAATGAGTTCATTTAACACGAGTCGCACAAGTTGTGAAATTTCCCAGTAAAGTGAAAAAATAAATAATTTTTAATGAAAAGTTTGTTAACTTGCACAAGCAATTATACATATTTACACCTACGCATACTCTTTACACTTTACAACTGATCTTTACTAACAATCTTATTTTCTCTGCGTTGACCTGTTATTACAACATCGCAATTGGTTTTTCTATTTTAAATACATCCATTCGCATCAACAATATCACAAAAAATACCTTATAAAACTCTGATCAAAACACCCACGCATAAAAATGTCTACCCTTATATTTACTTTGATGGTTTTAAATAAATTTCTCAAAACACAAACGCACTTGTTTTTTTTTACTCTATTTTTGAGCGACTGTTATAAACACATATTTAGATATAATTTTTGATATATATACTAGATTTAATTAAAACATTTGTATACTTTTGCATGTTTCTTATATTTTTGCACTCCTATTATAAAACTCAACTTCAAATTATATTTTGGGTTTTTTTTTTCAATAAATAAGCTAAAAGTTAACTACGTGTTCACTAAAAAATACAGAATAAGTACCTCAAAAGAACTTAACACGGACTCTTAAATAAGTTCGGTAAGTTATTTAAGTGTTTCTGTTCGTCAGCTCACAATAGTTATGTACCATATTTTGTTTGTGTACAAATGCACAAACAAAAATTAAAAAAACTGTGTGGTACTTTAACTTTTTGTACTTTACAATTTATTTTCGAACTCTGATACCTACTGTCACATTTCACACAAAGGTTGTTTACACATAATTTTTAGCAAAACAAGCCCACGGTCTTGGTTGGTAAAACCAAAAATGTATTACAATAACAACATGTATTGAGTACTTGGAGTTTTTTTTTCAATAAGTTTTGACTTTATGTCTGCTTAAGAAAAAGACCACCCCTTTTAAAAGCATCAAAGAATTTTTTACAACAGTATACATATCGTTTGCTAAAATGCAAAGCAATATATTATTGAAAATTTTGAAATATACTTTTTTATTGATTACTATTCACGTTAAATATTTAAAAAAAATGTTAAACTTCCACTTTAAAAAAATATCCAAGCTATTAACAAAATCAAAAATGGGTTATCATTAAGTATATAATTTCCTTAAACAACATAATGAATAATCTTAATTTAAAAAACAATTAGCAGAGTATTTGATATATTTCTACAAACACATCAATTTTTTTACGTCAAAAATGGATATTCTGGGTCACACTCTGAACGTGTTAGTGGAATAAGTGATCAAATTGCAAATTGTTGCATAAGCAAAAAGAAAAACCATGCGGTAAAATTAATATAAACCGAATCCATATATATGTATGTATTAGAAAACCTATATTAAGTATTACTATCAGCTTCTTCTTCATTGGACTGTTAGAAATTTCACAGCTTAACCCATTGCACTCCCATACGCTAAGAATTCCCAAGAATAAATAGTAACATCTGCAGATCCTTAGATTTTTGCTTCCAGCAGGATGCCATTATTTTTATGATAGGATTTTTCCATTATTTGTTTCGTTTCTAATGTTATGAGTTAATATACTCGTATGTACATATATACTTTTTAATAAATTTTAATACAGACGAGTTTCCTATAATGTATATGTTACTATTGGACCAGAATATTTTTTCATTATTGATATAGAATGTTTATAAAACAATAGAAATATTTTTTCCACGTTTATTTAAAATAACCTGTTATTTTTTGTTAGGATTGCATTCTTCCAAATCGTCCTTCATCAATATCCTCAAAAAGACTATTATAAAGATTTTTGTGTTAAATAATAAATTACTTGTCTTCTACATCACATACATAATAGCATTTTTTATAAAGTGCTGGAATATAAATTGTGTAGCTATATTTTCTGTTGATCCTTTTACGGCTTTATTAAATACTAATAGTATTTTTTTTAGGATAAGTGCTTCTTTGTAGAACATTTTCGTTCACTGAATACGGGGGCTGCTATCAATACTACTCTTAATTAAAAAACTTTCATTCTTCTTATTTAAATTTTTCAGAAATTAACTAATTAAAATTTACTTCTTGCTACATATTAATTATATGATTATTGTCTTAATATTCTATTATATTATCTTAATATTCAATTATTCCTGTAATTTTAACAATATATTTAATTATTTAATATTTTAAATGATTGTTTAACTTAATACTATCATACTTTCGTTGATGATACGTCGTTTTGTTTCAGAGAATTTAAAATAACGCAACACACATTCTATTTAAAATAACGCAACACACATAACTAAATAAATAAAAATAATAAATAGATATTGGGAATTATTTCTTTTCATAAGCAACTTTATTATATTCAACATTTTCTATATTTCGAATTTATTCTATGAGTTAAATTTCAGTTATGTATTTTATAAAGCTTTTTTGTAATAGTTCTATTCCTTAAATTTTTCAGGAATTACTTTATACACTATCATAGAATATATTCGAAAAATCAAAAATAGTGAATATAATAAAAATAATATTTTTTTATAAAAAATATATCGGTTCTCGCATTTTTATTCTAAATACCTATTTAATACTCTAATATCTCATATAATTTCCATTTTACAAGGTTTTTTGCTTCTCATGTAAACTTATGAAATTTGATGTTACAATATTCTGCATTTAATATGACGATATGTGCAGTTCTCTTAGTTTTTTTTTTATTTCAATAATATTTGCCTACAAAAAAAAAAAAAAACAACACATACACTTTAGTTCACCAGTCAAGAAATAATTTTACAAAAAAAAAAAAAAAAAAAATACACACAGGCTAATCGTGCTGCCCAGCGGTGAAAATTGCAAGCGATTCACTTTTTAGGCCTTTAAGAAGGTTCACAATTAAATTGTAAGTAAACTTTTACTTACTCCACTCTGCCTTCTTTGAAAACGTCTTTTAGAAAAGTTTTTATTAAATATTTTACAAATTCAAATTTTTCTTTTCTAAGATAAGGCCTGTCGCAATCGTTTTATTAGTAGTTATGTTTGAACGTGTTGCAAGTTTAGTTATTAATTGACTTACTTCGTATTATTTGCCACAACAATAAAATTTGGATAAAGCTTTATTCTTAAATCTTTTTAGAAACCCTTCCAGAAGTATTTAAAATAGATGCAAAAGTGCAAGGTGTTGGTCTCCAATGACACACCTTGTTAATTGGTAATACAATTAGCATGCGGCTGGGAGATCTTTAGTCTGCAAAAAGGCCTTCTATTAGGCCTCTTTACTACTTGGTTTTCTTAAATTTTAACGTGAATTTTTTCAAATTTTTCATATATTTTTGCAATATTTGTTTCTTATATTTCTGCGCTCCTGTTATAAAACTCAACTTCAAATTATATTTTGGGTTCTTTTCTCAATAAATAAACTACGCTGACACTAAAAAAAACATATCATGTTAGCTAAAAGTTAACTACGTGTTCACTAAAAAGTACAGATAAGTACCTCAAAAGAACTTAACACGGACTCTAAAATAAGTTCGGTAAGTTATCTAAGTGTTTCTGTTCGTCAGCTCACAATAGTTATGTACCATACATATTTTGTTTGGGTACAAATGCACAAACAAAAAAATAAGATTTAGAGTTTGTGTGGTAAGACAAGTACACTGCGTTAGTGTACAGTTTTTTTTCGAACTCTGCTTTATACCCTTAACCTTCATGTGTAGAAGGTTTATATAAATTTGTAATTGAGTTTGTAACTTTTGCAATATTGATCTAATGCGCCATGAAGTTTATCTATTCTATATCCCTATGGGTCTAAGAACCTAGAATATATCTAGACAGATATCCGTCTGTCCATTTGTCCGTCCGATTATCTTTTTTATGTTGAAAATAATGTAA
This sequence comes from Pollenia amentaria, assembly GCA_943735925.1. Lineage (NCBI taxonomy): Eukaryota > Metazoa > Arthropoda > Insecta > Diptera > Polleniidae > Pollenia > Pollenia amentaria. Next base: position 68,215,837 of record OX031009.1, read on the forward strand.
GTAACCGTAAGAAGAATGTTTCAAAAAATTTGCTTATCAAAGTACTTCTTTTGGAGAAAGTACGTTTTTACAAAAAGGAATATATTTACAAAGAAGCACCTTCTTGCAAAAAATTAGCTTTCTACTAAGATGTATCTTTTTACAAAAAAGTTCATTGTAATTTACACATTCGAGATGATTATATTTGGCAAAATTTCATCGAAATCTACCCAGTAATTAAAAATTTACTGAATTAGTATAAAAAGAATGAAGTGGATTTATCAAGTTTTGATGAAATCATGCATATTGGTTCCTTTTTCTGGCTTAACTGCCTATAGAGTTTTGCTACAACTTTTTTTCGCTGCGTTTTAATTTTAAGGTCGATAAACCAAAAAAGAAATAAAACTTAATTCGGTTAGATATGGATTTATTAAGTTCCGATAAGATCCTCCTCATATATTACGGGTGGTAGCAAATCAGAAGCAGCGCCCACCAATAATTTACATTTTTGCTATGTGGTGTAGGGTGCCTTGTGGTTGAATTTGACCGGTTAAATTTTTTACTTGTTTCTTCTGTTTCGTTCTTTACTCTCAGGTTTTACACCAAAAACAAATTACATGTAAATCACACAATCTTCATCTGGGTCTAAAGCTTTAATTAGAAGTTGAAACTTTTAACATGTTGCTTTTGTGATATGTACCTACTATGTATGTTTAGTAATTGTACCAAGGATATGGAATTCAATGAAGAGTATATTTCGAGGGAAAGAGAGCAACAGGTTTTAGATTTCTTATATGAATAGTTGACTCTTTATTTCTCTAGCAAAATAGACATATGTATGCATGCAAATTTGTTAAAATCATTTTATTGAAAAAACTGTTTATAAGAAATTAACTCAAATATTCTTTCTCTGTTTGCAGTCAGCGATTTTTACCCGTTTTAGCTTATACGTTTTTTTTCTATTAATTCTCTCATTTGCTTTTGTATTTTTCTTTTTCTTTGCGCTTTGCAGATATAATAATTTTTTATTTTTTTTCCAAATATTGAAATATTAGAAATTACACAGACCTACGAAAAAAACTCTTAGGTAATGTAATCATTTTTATATTTTTTAATATGATTAAAAGATTTTGTTTGTTGTGCTTAATTCCCTTTTTTAATAATTGATTGTTTGGTATTTTGTTTAAGCTTTGATATCGTTGCAAATAAAACTTTTTGAGGGTATTGTAGGTAATTCTCATTCCTTCTGTAGTTTTGTTTGCTGATAGCTTTGGCTTTTCTAAAATTATTTAGGAGAACGTTTCCTGACGATCTGGCCTAAGCAACCAGTGAAATGCGCATAGGAACAGCTTATCTTCCAACAATAAATTTCAGTATTTTTTTATCAATTATTAAAAAAGGGAATTAAGCACAACAAACAAAATCTTTTAATAAATATTTGTATTCCCAAAAACAACTTTGATAATATTTTTTAATATGTTAATTCCGGAGATATAATGAAAAAGTCGAACATATTCCCAATTTGTTTTAAGAAATGACTTTTTTATATCCTCCTACCTTGAAAGGTCTACAAAATAATTAGTCCATAGGTATGTACATATCTTCCTAAAGGTTTCATTTGTTTAGCCGTGCTGTTGAGCTGTTTGATTTTTGAATACTCTTATATATATTAACGGTCTCTGATTTAAGTCCTGGGCGTTTTACATATTGCTGGTTATAAACCATCCACCAAACCGAAGTATAGTAAAATGTAAACGTATGAAACAGTTGATACCAAACACCGAAAAAATCTCTGCTTATTTATACGAAAACTGACATACATCGTACAAAATATTCGTAAAAACATGTTTCGAAATAATAGACAACGAAAGTTGTTCGTAAAATTTCGCATAAAATTTTTTTGGATGTACTTAACAAAATATAACCTACCTTGAAGAGGACTTTGAACAGCTTTCAAAATTATTAATGACTTAAGTTAATTAGTTGATTTTTGTAAAAAAAAGAACCTTAACTTTATATTTATAACATTATATAAATTCACTTCAAATAGGTAGCTATACAGCCTTATTGTGGTTGTCGTTGTCGTATACGACTGTATCGTTTTTTGTAGTAGAAGAACACAGGTTGTAAGTTACTTTAATCTATTACAAAAAACGACACAGTCGTTACGACAACGACAACCACAATAAGGCTAATAATTTCTTCCTTTAATGATAATTTAAAAAACGCGCAACGCACCGTAAATATGTAGTTCATTCAATCCAATTCGAATGGGCACAATGAAGAATAAATTCCAATTACTCAATATTATTATTATAAATTTTATTTTATTCAACCTTTATTATTAAATTGTTGTATAATTTATCAAGCTTGAGTTTTTTTTTCTTTTCATATACCAATTTTTATTAGATTTATTTTATAACTCCAATATTTCGATGCACCAATGTACATCATCATCAGGGAAACAAATTAAACAATTAAACTAACGTTTTTTTAAATAATGAAAAAACAATAACAATTGTCACATAGAAAAAATTATTTACAATTAAAAAAATTGTTTGTAAAAATAATCTACATTTTCCGTGTCCGATTTAAAATTAATCCTTAACAATTCTGGTACATTAATGATTTGTAACATTTCTAGAATATAACGGCGCTTATAATGTTTTTTCTGTGTTTAAAATTGATACTTTCTCAAAGTCCGGAGAGTGATTTAATCTAGCACAATGGGTTATTAATGCTGTTTTTTGTGATGATATATCCCTAAATTTTTGATTTGATTTGTGACCTGCAGTTCTAGTTTTCAGTTTATTCTTTGTCGTACCTCCATATACTTTATTGCATTGCTTAGCAATATTCCCCTTACAAGGTATTTTTATAAACTACATTCGACATTTCCAACTTGTGTACTTTATCTTTTGTTTTAGTGAATAATTTACCCATTGTATTATACGATTTATGTGCTATTTTATATGTCTTTGTGTCAAATATTTTCGACTTTTCTAATCGTTCCGATATTTAAGGAATATAAGTTAGTGATTTGTAAATTTTCGGTACTGTAATTATACCTAACTTTTTTGCCCTATGGTTATTGTATTGTCTTATTAAATTCAATATCAGTTCCATTGGAAAGCAATTATCCCTCAAAATATCTTTAATTTTCTTCAAACTTTTGTTATGAAATTCTAAGTCACTTATTCTCAGTATTCTTTCTATAAGATTTTTTTGCGGTATTAATTATAACTCTCTTGGGATGTTTGGAGAAATAATTAATAATTCTACCAGAAGAAGAAGGTTTCTGTACCAATCCAATAATAATTTTTCCCTTCTTCTTATCAAAAAGTATCTAAAGTATCAAAGTATCTAAATATGGTAGTTTTAAGTTACACTCCTTCTCAAATTTAATGTCCGGGTGAAATGAGTTAAAAGTTTCCAAAACATTTTCTGTTTCCGATTCTTCAATAATGCAAAATAAGTCGTCAACATAGTTTGTCAAAATTTTTGGTTTAAGAGTCAATTTTGAAATACAAGTATCTAATAATTTCTCCATAAAACTATCTGCTATAATTGGTGATGCTTGTGATCCCTTTGGAAGTCCTTTTTGTTGAATATATATATTATTATCTAATTGAAAATATCTATTATCTATTATACAGAATCTAAGAATACGTTAAAATAATCCCCTTTAAATTTTAGTGAATTCCTTAATTATATTCCATTTTTCTCCTATTATATCCATAGCAAGATCTACTGGTATACTTGGAAATAATGAAATCACATTGAAAGAAACCAATTTTTCATTGTTAGTTAACCTAATATTTCTTATTCTATCCTTAAATTAAAGAGAGTCCTTTACGTTATATTCAGAATTTACAGTTACGTTCTTAAGAATTGTTGTAATATATTTACAAAGTTCATATGATGGAGAATTGATGCTTGAGCAAATTGGTCTTAACGGATATTCTCTTTTATGAATTTTAGGAACTCCATACAATCTTGGAGGAATTGCCACATTAGTTTTAAGTCTGTTCCGGTCCGAAGATGTGATTATGTTTTTATTGAAAAAATCTTGAATAATATCATTATTCATCTTTTGTAATTTATTTGTGGGATCTTTGTTTGATCTCCTATATGTCAAATTGTCCTGCACAATATTATTAATCCTCATATCATAATCACATTTGTCCATAGCAACTGTAGTATTACCCTTGTCAGCATTTAAAATAAGAATGTCCCTATTAAGTCTTGAAAATTTTTCCGTTTCCTTAATCTTTTCCAGAATGAATTTGTCCCTATTATTCAGTCTTATTTTATTTATAAAATTATCAACAAAACTTACAACAAATGTTGATAATTATATAAATAAAATAAGACTTAATAATAGGAACAACTCAAAATGTAAAATTGTCATGAAAAAAGAGGGCGGAGCCACGCCCCTTTATAGAAAAAGTAAAAACCACCATATCTTATAAACTACTGAACCGATCGTCATCAAATTTTCACAGAAGGCGACTGCCTTGAGATACTACACTTTAAGCTATATAAAGATATGGTTGGAAAGGCATTGCCACGCCCATACAACCCAAAACATAAAATCCTCATATCTTAGCCACTATATGGCGTAGGATGATGATATTAGGTATATATGGTATTGTTATGAATAGAAATAAGTTGCATGAAAAAAGTGGGAGGTGGCACGCCCCTTTATGTCGATTATATCTAATTAACTACTGAACCGATCGTCATCAAATTCTCACAGTAGGCTGTTATAAATTAATGAGCCCTAGGCTATGTAAAGTTGTGGTTGGACAAAGGGGCGGTGGCACGCCTAATCAACTCAAAATTTAAAATCCTCTTATGTTCTGTTATCTACTGTTTCACGTATGTAGGTGTCGGGATGAATTTAAAAGGGAATTTGGGAAAAGTGCTGCAAACATGTAAGATAATTGAATGGGACGAGTGCACAATGGCACACAAAAAATATTTAGAGGCCCTTGATCGCACATTACAGTATTTCAGAAGCAACATAAGATTATTTGGAGGAGTGTTGATTTTGTTTGCCGGTGATTTTCGTCAAACACTGCCGGTAATTCCAGGTTCAACACCAGCTGATGAGCTTAATGCGTGCCTGAAATCATCCATCCTTTCGCAACATGTTCGCACACTAAAATTAACAACAAATATGCGTGTGCAACTGCAACGCGATGCATCAGCTTCCCGATTTTCAAAGCAATTGCTGGTTTTAGGAAATGGAAGAATGGCGACGGATTCAACAACAAATTGCATCACGTTTCCACCTGATTTTTGTACAATACACAATCCATTGAAGAGTTAATCAATTGTGTATTTCCAAATATCGAACGCAATTTCAAAAACAAGGAATGGTTATGTGAACGAGCGTTACTTGCTGCCAAAACATTGATGTTAATTCGATAAATAATGCCATTCTGAATATAAATAATGCCATTCGATACTGCAGCGAGAGAGGATGATGCCGTAAATTATCCTGTTGAGTTCTTGAATTCAATCGATGTGCCAGGCTTTCCACCACATATGTATAATTCAACTTGAAATTGGAGTGCCCATTATTTTATTGCGCAAAATCGATCCACCACGGCTTTGCAATGGCACTCGACTTGCAGTAAAAGAAATGCGGAATAATTTAATTGAAGCTACCATTATAACAGGAAAGTAAAAAGGAACAGATGTACTGTTGCCACGCATTCTGATGATACCAACTGAATTACCCTTCAATTTAAAACGATTACTGTTTCCTGTTCGGTTAGCGTTTGCGATGACTATAAACAAAGCCCAAGGGCAACCTCTACAAGTTTGTGGCTTAAATTTAACAAATCCATGTTTCTCGCAGGGACAGCTTTATGTTGCATGCTCGCGTGTTGGAAAACCAACTGATTTATATATTTATGCTCCAGATGGAAAAACTAAAAACATTCTGTATCCTAAAGCATTGCAATAATTAATTAATAATTTAATAAAAAAAATTTTGTTGATATATAAATACCTTTTTGTTTCATTTTATAACGATTGGGTAGTGAAGCACACCGGTTTAAGCTAGTTATATACAAAAATGAATGCATGTATGTATATTTGTACCTTATAGCCGCCTAGGAGTGAATAAGTGGGACGGTAAGAAAAAAATTGTTCAAATTTGGTACACATACATAGCTGGGTTATAAATACAAAAAATCTCTGATAAAATGGGCGGGATTCTAATAGATTTATGTATATCTGGAGAACGACAGGAGCCAAATTTGGTACACATACATAGCTGGGTTATCAATACAAAAAATCTCTGATAAAATGGGCGGGATTCTAATATCTGGAGAACGACAGGAGCCAAAGTTTTCAAATTAGGTACAAGCATTTTGGTTATCAATACAAAACATCCGACAACATATGGGCGTGATTGGAGAAATGGGCGTGTCACAAAATAGATTTATTTATATCTAAAGAACGGTAAGAGAAAAATTGTCCAAATTGGTACACGTTTCTGGGTTATCAATACACAAACTCTCTAAAAAACTGGACAGGATAGGAGAAGTGGGCGTGACACCTCCAATAAGAAGACATTATATATTTCTGTATATCTGGACAACGGTAAGAGCCAAGGTTTCTAAATTACGGTTAAACATCGTAGTTTTCAATACACATCATCCGACAAAGTGTGGGCCGGATTTGCGATAGTGGGAGTGACACCTCCCATACAAATAAATTGTAGAAATATTTATATTTGGAGAGTAACAAGAGCCAAAGTTTCCAAATTCGGTACAACCATCTTTTTTTTCAGTATTTATTTATTGAATCTTCATATATTAAATATGAACTTACAATAATTAATCAAATCTTATCCTAATATTTACTTTATGTCCTGCCAGTGCCAGACAAAAAAGATTTAGTCATCACGGTTTCTGTTCACATATGTAGGTGTTTATCGCTCGTCTGATTGGGTGAGTGCTGCAGTGTCTCTTCTTCTTAAGCGAGTGTGGCCGCCATAATTTAAAATATTTCGAGCTAATGGATTTGGGTGCAGTTCCAGCCTTTTTAAATATTTTACTGCATATTTCGTTATCATAGTTTTTACCAATGGCACATTGAGATCCTTGTGGATATTTGAGTTTTGGACATACCAGGGAGCGGCTCTGATTATTTGAAGAAGTTTATTTTGGCGCCTTTGAATTTTTTCGTTATTAGAAGCAGAGGCAGTGTCCCATAACTGAATACCGTAGCACCAAATTGGCTTTAAGCTAGAGTTGTAAAGTAGAAGTTTGCAATCGAGACTAAGAACAGAATTTCTTCCAATGAGCCAATTAATTTAAATTGCTTTTAGTTTCATTTGAGTTAATTTTGCTTCTATGTGCCATTTCCACGTTAAACGCCGATCTAGATGTATACCGAGATATTTTACATGCGAGTGTTGGGGTATTATTTGATTATTGATTTTAATAGGGGGGCATGTTTCCCGATGCAATGTGAATGTTATATGTGCGCATTTTTCCTGACTGATCTTTATCCTCCATTGTTTTAAGTTAAAACATAACCCTCAAAAAACCAAAAACAAAATCATATATTCTACAGCTGTCGAGCGTCTATTGACTGAAAAAAAGAGAGTTCGAAGAGAGTGGCAATTGCACAGATCCCCCCAACTTAAGACTTTATTAAAAGAGTGCACAAAAAGGCTAAGAAAGTTACTGCAGTCCCAAAAAACTGCATCCTTTGAAAAATATCTTAAGGAACTTGATGCAACTCCACAATCAGACTACTCATTATGGCGTGCAGCTAGAAATCTTAAAAGACCAGTTATCACTAAGCCACCATTAAGAAACTTAAACGGAAGTTGGGCAAGAAATTATATAGAAAAAGGAAATCTTTTTGTTAATCATTTGAAAACCGTATTTACCGCTCACACATCTCTCGATATGGCGGTCGAGTTACCACCTGTTGCTGTTAGAGCAGCTGTTCCACTAAGATTTGAGATAAGAGAAATCGAAAAGGCTACTCATGATTTAAACCCGAAGAAAGCCCCTGGTTTTGATAAGATCAGTAACAAAATGCTTTTGGAGCTACCCAGCACAGCAAAGAAAATTATTCTCTTTATTTTTAATGCTATTTTACGCCTTGAATACTACCCTCAGGAATGGAAAGTATCATTAGTTACCATGATACCTAAATCAGGAAAGGATCCTACAAAAGTTGAGTCATATAGACCTATAAGCTTATTGTCTAATATATCAAAGCTGTTTGAGAAGCTGTTAGTATCAAAATTAACCCCAATTTTAAATGTAAATAGATGTATTCCAAACCATCAATTCGGCTTTAGAAGAGAACATAGCACAATTGAACAAACCCATCGTATAGTAAACGCCATAAGAAAAACCTTTGAAGAAAAAAAATATTGTTCCGCCCTCTTCATCGATGTTTCTCAAGCTTTTGATAAAGTCTGGCATGAAGGCTTATTACATAAATTGAAGCTAAATTTACCAGTAAACACACACAAGCTGTTAGAAAGCTACTTAGTCGGTCAAAAGTTTATTATTAAAGAAGGTGCTTTTATAAGTTCTCCTCAGCCAATTGACGCTGGAGTCCCTCAGGGAAGCATCATGGGCCCACTGTTATACCTAATATATACCTCAGACATGCCAACAAACAACCACACCCTAACTTCAACATTTGCTGATGATACAGCTTTTTTAAGCGTGCACGAAAACTGTCACGAAGCTTCTCGCTACTTGCAGGATCATATATTTGAACTGGAAAAGTGGTTAAAACAATGGAGGATAAAGGTTAATGAGCAAAAATGCGTACATATAACATTCACCTTGCGTCGGGAGTCATGTTCCCCTATTAAAATCAATAATCAATTAGTGCCCCAACAATCGCATGTAAAATATCTCGGAATTCATCTAGATCGGCGTTTAACATGGAAATGCCATATAGAAGCAAAACTAACACATATGAAACTAAAAGCAATTCAACTTAATTGGCTTATTGGAAGAAACTCTGTTCTTAGTCTCGATTGTAAACTTCTACTTTACAACTCTATCTTAAAACCAATTTGGTGCTACGGTATTCAGTTATGGGGCACTGCCTCGGCTTCTAATATCGAAAAAATTCAAAGGCGACAAAATAAACTTCTTCGAATAATCACAGCCGCTCCCTGGTATGTTAAAAACTCAAATATTAACAAGGATCTCAATGTGCCGTTAGTAAAAACTATTATTACGAACTATGCAGTAAAATATTTAAAAAGACTTGAGTCGCACCCAAATCCACTAGCTCGAAATATTTTAAATTACAGCGGCCACTTTAGATTAAGGAGAAGAGATACAGCAGGACTCATCAGACAAGAAGAGCGCTAAACATCTACATATGTGAACAGAAACCGTGAAGAGAAAAATTTTCGTCTAGCATTGGCAGGGCAAAAATAAAGTATTAGTATAAGATTTGATTAATTATTGTTAGTTCATATTTAATATATGAAGATTCAATAAATAAATAATGAAAAAAAAAAAAAAAAAAAATCTTTGGAAAAATTAAACTCCATTGTTCGCCATTCTTGTGTGATATCATTAAGCTTCAAGCTAAATTTTTTACATAATAATTCGAATGTATATTGCTGATTATTTTCGCTAAAAGCAGCCATAGGATTAAGAAACTCAATTTCCTTAAAAATCGTCTCAGTTTTTAACGGAAGTCTCCTTTGAATTTCTTCCAAAATCTGTTAAATAAAATTGAAGACAATCGGATTTAATTTGATTAACATTTTTTTCGGGAAGTTTTTTTAAAAATTCTTCACATTCATTGCCGAGAAATACTTCCTTTATTGGGAGTGAAGTATGTGGTGATCTAACCAAACAATTAGTTTTTAATCCCGACTTTTTTATGCAGTTTTGACCCAGCTTTAAAAATATTTTCGTTGATTCCGAATGAAGAAGATGTACCAAAGTCTTTTTTTCCTTGAAAAAGAGCATTTAAGGAATTCAACACATATTTTAAAAACAATATATATGCCTTATTGCATTCATTTATGAGTTCATTATAAATCAGTTCTGCAGATTTCAATTTATCTTTTGTGCAACAAAATTTAAAATATTCAAGTAGAACTTGCCAATTTGATAATATCCGTTCTATACATTTCTGGTGCGATAGCCATCATTGTCTGAAATTCTTCTAATTCTGAACATCTCTTTGAGCTACCAGATATATATATCCCGATTTGACGTATGAGCTCTTCTGGAGCCCTTGGCAATGATAGGCATGATTTATTGGCAATAATTGCTGCTGAGTGACATATACATTTTATCGTGATTGCTTCAGGATTATCTTCCAACGAGCGTGAAGTGAAGGAGTTAAATTGGCCACCATAACATTGGCTCCATCGCAACAAAGTCCAATTATATTGGACAATGGAATAGAATAACTTAAAATGCATTGTTTAAATGTACTATAAAGGAATTCTGCACTACAATCTGATCCAACGTGTAAAAGATCTAAAAGTTGCACAATAATTTTTTCCTGCTCTTCATCAAAAAATCTAACAAGTACACACATTGTTTTATTAGACGATATGTCAGTGCTTTCATCAACAAGTACAGAAAATTTATATTTTTGCAATTTTTTTATCAGTTTGGATTTTTCAGCATCTGCTAACACATTTTGTATTATTTTTGAACACTTCGTTCTTCCCAATTTGCTGTTTTTCACTATTGTAGAATCCGGCACTATATCTTTAAAAAGTGGTACTAAATGCTCGACTACATTGTGTTCGGCGAAAAACAAACTTAATCGTATTTCAAAATTTGTAACGGGGTCTCTGTTTTTATTTTATTTAGCAAAAAAAGTGTCCACTGGTTAAGCTGTTAGGTTTTTACTTTCATAAACACACTAAAACTTTTCCGCACACAAATAAAACACAACCTTTTCAATTCAACAGTTTATTAGAAAGTAAAATCTTAAAAGCTAAGTTCATAATTTGTATATACATATATTTACAGAGTTGTAATTACTATTACTTAGTACTATAAAAAGTAACCAGTATAGTATGCAATCGTGTTGCCATATGAATTATAATAAATGTGTAATCTTCAACACTCCTCCTCAACACAAGTGCATATATACTTATAATAAAACATAAACATTTAATTCAAATTAACTTATAATATTATAATATTCGTTTACGTTAAAACACAAAACAAAATTTACATACATTATCATCCTAAACCTAATTTTTTAACAAAGTTATAATGCTTAACCTTAACCAAATTCTTTGTTAAAATATCCGCGATCATATTGTCTGTTGGAACGTACTTCACCTCCAACTTTTTGTCCTTTACTACATCTCTTACAAAATTATACTTTATATCAATATGCTTTGTCCTCGAATGATAAGTATGATCCTTAGTCAATTGTTGCGCACTCAAATTATCCCCATACAAAACTATTGGTCCTTCACCCTCTTGTAAACCTATCTCTTTTGTCAGTCTCCGCAAATAAATTGCCTCCTTCGCCGCCGTTGATAACGCAACATATTCGGCCTCTGTGCTACTAAGAGCGACTGTTTGTTGCTTCCTGGATTCCCATGAAAATACACTACCACCAATAAAGAATGCGTAGCCCGTAAAGGATCTTCTATCCAATGTATTGCTTCCCCAATCAGAATCAACATATCCTACTATTGGCTTTCCTGTCTTTCTATATGTAATCTTCAAGCCCTTGGTGGCAGACAAATACCTTAAAACATGTTTCACACCACTCATATGTTCCCTGTGTGTATCCGTATTACATTGAGCCAACTTTGACACCGAATGTAAAATATCCGGTCTTGTCGAAAGTGCTAAATACATAAGAGAACCTATGAGCGACTGATACCCACCGGCGCACAGTGGCGCCATTTGAGTTTTTTCGTTGCAAAAATCATATCTTTTGAACAGAATAAGATAATTGAACAGTTTAAACAGCATATGATAGATAACTGTTCAGCCTATGAAATGAGCGTTTGGAAAGGGTGCTACGCTTTGTAGGGGTCTACTTATGGGTTATCAAAGTTAAAATTAGTAGAAAAATCAATTTTATGGTAACTAAAAAAAATTATTTTTACATTTTTAGATTGTTTTTATTTTTTTTCTTAAGGGTTTTATGTTTTAAATTATTACCCAACAAATTAAAAAAAAAATTATTTTTTTTTTAAATTTATTTTTTAAATTTTCTGTAAAATATTCATCACAATTCGTAAGAGAAGGTATATCTAAAAGACTAACCATTTCTAAACTATAATTATTTTGTAACTCTATTTGTGACTTCACATGCCGCAGGGAAGAAATAAGTGGATCGGAAGATGCTGCCAACATGTTGAAGAGGTCCTTATTTTGCCTTACCCTTGATGCTTTGAATGTGTTGTGCAATATATATATTTTATAAAATTTGTTAAGAGACTCCTGTGCTTCTTCAGAAAGCTCTCCAATTGGCAAAGACTGGTACTCAATTATATCTTTGCCATGCGCCAATATTTTATGGACGGTCGGGGTCAACTTCTTCTGTGGATACATTTCTGCTAAAAGAGATGCAGTTTTCGACGCATATTCTCCATATTTTGTAGAATTGACATTTTCTTTGCAGTTTAAAACATCCAAGATCGTTCCCAATCTTTTCACGATTTGATTGTCAATTCCAATGATTCTAGTTACTGCCTCATCATTTTCAAAAAATCTCCTAGAAGTGTTTCCATCGTTTGAGTTACCGTATCCGTGCTTGGGACAGTCTACTTTTAGTCCAACTTGTTTAAAAAAAGCCTCCTGTATTTGCTTCTTTCTGATCTTCTCCTTATCCTTTATTGATGTATTTTCATCGAAGTTTTCCTCCTCTTGTGGTAGGGTATATGCCAGTTTTAGCAAGAATTCCATACACCTTATCCTTGCGTGCAATGGTGACATTCCATATTCGTAATTCTCCTCATTTGTAGAATCGTTTAAATTACCAAAGTTCTTCTGACAAATAATAGTAAAAAATCGATAAAAAAAAATATAAAAATAAAACGAAAAAAGGGGTTTAAATAGGTTTTTGCTAAATTTTTACCTCCAAAATAATTCTGTCTATATATATGTATATGATAACTAATTGAAATATGTTATAATTAAGCAGAAAAAGATACTAATCTTAAACTCTTTACAACTAATTATATAAAATTGAGATGTAACATATTATATATGAAATAAATTGAATTGAATTGAAAAAAGTTCTTCTGACTCTTTTTGCAAATCGGGCATGACATTGTTGAGGTTGTTCCTGTCAGTTCGTTTACGACTTTTTCGTCAACCATGGTCAGGTGGAACTCGTAATTGCATTCAATATATTATCCTTCTCCAATTTGCAGCTTTGTAGGCTTAATCTTGCTTATTTGTTCTTCAATGTCCTTCACCGTAGTCCTTATGAGTTCTGTCGATTCCCTTGCAAACTGAAACATTATTGGTCGGCAATAATGCACTGATGACGGTCGTGGATTTTTCCAGTGTAGGGAATCATCCGATTTTAGCCGCAAAGGAACAACAGATGCCATAAACATATTTCCATCCGATATTGTAGCGTCATCGGAAGATATCCTTTGCTTATAAACGCTTTGTCCGGATGATCCATCGCAGCCCCATTTGCTGATCAATGTCAACTTCTCAGGAAGAATTTTCACTTCCGTGAAAAACTTTGGTGTGGTTGACTTTCTAAACAGTTCAAATAATTTTAAATTGTTCAACGCCATGTTTTCAGTACTTAAATTGTTTAATGGTTTCAGTAATTGTTGCGCCAACTTTCAGGCGTAGACTAATCCAGGCATTATGCTTATTTTGCAATATATAGGCTTATGCTACCATGCCTAAAAATTTATCTGTTCCCTGCATACATATGGATTTAGGCTGAATAATGCAATTTTGATATTATGCACGTGTCCAAATAAGATTTGTGCCTACCTGTAGGGACCATAAGTCAATATTGTTCCTGACCATTTGTACGCCAAAGTATTGTTTATGTGAGGTACATACCTGCTAATTTCAATGAGTAGTTTTTTTCAAACTATTAGATCAAACTACTGTCAGTCAAAACATATAAGGGATGGACGCCATACAATTTCTGCAACCATGTCTTTTTAAACTTTTTTACCTCTAGAAGCCAAACGGGCACGTACGGGCAGATAAAAATTTTGAATTATGTAAAGAACTAATCAAAGAACAGGTTTTTCAAATATGGCAAATATAGAAAAATATAGTTTTTTTTTATTTTCCGTCAAAGTTGAAAAATAGTGAAAAAACGGATAGTTTTTAAATAGTGATTTACCAGGAGAAACACAGAGCAAACAGTTAATTTTTTTTTTTATCATTATACATTTAATAAATACATCAATCAATACAAACAAAAAATAAGGCGATTCGTTACCTATTTTTCGTGATATTACACCTGAAATCGCAACAAATTGACTAAAAATTGTGTGTTTTTTTGAAAACCGAAAGTCGGTCAACTTTGAACGGTTATATCTTCTAAACTAAAAATGTGATATTATTAAGAGTGGCATATTTGAAATCGTTGAAAAGTTTCCTATAACATGGGTTTATTCAAAACTTCGTCGGCACTCATGAAAATTTTGATTTTTGCAACCTCGCTTGCTCTACGGGCGCCACTGTGCGGCGTCAACCCTTTCACAATTCTCATTCCCACACTTCACCTGACAACCTGCATCCAAAGGTGTGCTTACGCTCCTGCAATTCCTCATGTCATTTTCACACAGTAAATTATCCATATAATTCTCCTGACTTATAGATATCTCACCTAAGTCCCCATTTCTCTCTATTTCTATGCCTAGAAAATAATCTAGCCGACCCCTGTCGACGCAATCAAAATGCGTAACAATTTCATCCCTGACTCTCAGAATATCCTCCTGCAACTACGACGCAATTATGATATCATCGACATACACGGCAATAAATATAATTCTATTCCTGTCATTAAACTTATACAAACATCGTTCACTCTCCAACGGAGTAAAATTCATCGAACGTAAAACTCCATCAAGTTTAATGTTCCACTCCCGACCTGGTAGCTAAAGCCTTTTCGTCCTGAGCACACCAATTTTCTGTGTTAGTAGACTTTTCTTTTGTGTCTTTGCCACTAACAACATTCCAATAACCAGAATGTATGAGCACACTTTTCATATGGATGCACCAGGCATCATAATTTTTTTCTGTTAGTTTGTCTATTTGATAGAGACTATATGTGTGAGGGGTGAACTAAAAAATTGAGAACACTCTCTCGAGTTGGCATACTAGTTCTATACTATGACAAATACAAAATTCAATATCAGTATTTTTATTCTCATTTAAAAATAGTTTTTACTAAATGTATTTTACATTTATTTGAAATATTTTTAAATAAATATTTTGTATTTTTAAAAGAAACAAATAATTTTTTATGCTAAAACGTAGCGATTTGACTGGCTTGATTATTTTTATTAATTCTACGTAAATTTGTAAAATTTTATTTCCGCAAAGTACTTTAAAAATATGAATTTATTCAATTTTGATTTTGTATTTCAAAATACTTTCGCTAAAAACTATTTTGTATTCTTTTTTATAAAAAAGAATGGCTGAGCAATCTGAAAGAGCCGAACGCAAAGCTTCAACGCTGGAAAATTCAGCTAAATGAATTTGACTTTAACGTAAACTATATAAAAGGCAAAGAAAATGTCGTGGCCGATGGACTTAGCCGAATTATCGCAAAGCCAGAAGACGAGGTAGCCATTAATTTAAACGAATTGTTTGAGGATGATATAGATACTGTACACAGTGCGGAAACTGACAGTACCGACTTCATCCAAATAACTGAGATCCCCATTAACATATTTAAAAACCAACTAATCCTGAAAAATGCAGAGAGACAATCCTGCAGTAAGAAAATCTTGTTTCAAAGAAAAATCAGAGAAACAATGAATGTGACGCCAAATAGCGACTTATTGGAACTAATGAGAGAGAAGTTACCACAAAAAGGGCTTTTGGTAGTATTTTGTTCTGACAATGATTTATTTTTAAAATTTCAAGACCTTTACATAAGATACTTTGTGAGGAATGAAAATTTGAAAGTTTTAAAATCTAATATATTTTTAGAAGACATTACCGATAAGGGTAAAATCCTTCAGATAATAGAATCTGAACACCTACGGAACAATCACAGGGGAATTAACGAAATTTTTTCAGAAATAAAAAAAAAACACTACTATCCAAATTTACAAAAAACCATTCAGAAATTTATTAACAATTGTGAAATATGTAATAGGGCTAAATATGATAGAAACCCTATCAAACATTCGTTAAATATAACAAAAACCCCCGTAAAACACAATGAAATAGTTCATTTTGACGGCGGCATGAAATAACTCCCCAGAAAATAAGTCCCCAAAAAAATTATGAAATAAATCCCCAATTTTTAGGGACTTATTTCATATGAAATAAATCCCCAATTCTTAAAATGAAATAAATCCCTAATGAAATGAAATAACTCCCAAATTCAAAATGAAATAAGTCCCCAATATTTAGGGACTTATTTCATATGAAATAGTTCCCCAATTCCAGAAATGAAATAAGACCCCAATATAATAAATATTGTTCAGTTTAGGTTGGGCGCAAAGACTTTTTCCTCTATGGTATAACAAACACCGGCTTCGCTAACTAAAGCTTTTCGGCCGGGCTCAAGGATTTTCTCCTCTATAGTATTCCAAACACCGGCTTCGCTAACTAAAGCTTTTATGCATAGTCGGCCTTCGGCCGGGCGCAAGGATTTTCTCCTCTATAGTATTCCAAACACCGGCTTCGCTTACTAAAGCTTTTCTGCATAGCCGGCCTTCGGCCGGTCGCAAGGATTTTCTCCTCTATAGTATTCCAAACACCGGCTTCGCTAACTAAAGCTTTTCTGCATAGCCGGCCTTCGGCCGGGCGCAAGGATTTTTCCCCTATATTGTATTCCAAACACCGGCTTCGCTAACTAAAGCTTTTCTGCTAACCCGGTCTTCGGTCGGGCACAAGGCATTAGTTAGCGAAGCCGGTGTTTGTTATACTATAGAGGAAAAAGTTCTTGCGCCCGGCCAAAGGCCGACTAAACAGAAAAGCTTTAGTAAGCGAAGCCGATGTTTGAAATACCATAGAGGATAAAATCATTGCGCCCGGCCGAAGGCCGGCTATGCAGAAAAGCTTAAAGTAGCGATTCGGGATTTTCGAATTCGAAATTATAAAGTTCGGGACTTAGAGATTCCGAGTTCTGAAATTCAGAACTTAAAAATAATCCCAATTTTTTTAGGATTCTGAAATTATGGTTTTTGATACTTAGTCCTTTTTTATGTTTGGTAAACGTATGTAGTGAATATAACAAAACACAATTTGTCATCATTATGACTTTTAAAATATGTAATTTAAAAATTAAATAAGTCCCCAAAATAGTTTTAGGGACTTATTTCATTTCAGATTTTTGGGGAGTTATTTCATATGAAATAACTCCCTAAAATAAATAATGAAATAACACCCCAAAAAAAAGAAAAAACCCCCCAAAAATCGTTTTTGTTGTTCTCTGTACAAATTTTTGGGGGGTTATTTCATATTTTTTTTGGGGCGTTATATTTTGGGGGGTTATTTCATGCCGCCCATTTTGACATCTGGTACCCGCAGAGGAATGTTATGTTTTTAACCAGCATTGACAAATTGACGAAATACGCTACTGCGCACCCACTGAAAGATAGAACATGGGTATCAATTGTCGACGCAATCAAAACTCGAATTCAATATCTTGGTAAACCAGAAACACTGGTTACGGACAATGAACTGGATACGGTAGCAGTTAGACAATTCCTTCGAGATTACGGAATCAATATTCATTTCACTACAACCTATAGGAAAACAGGAAATTCAGATGCCGAAAGACTCCATCTGACGTTGAATGAGCACATTCGACTATTTAACTCGGATGAACATAATGAAGATAGCTTGGACGAGAAAGTGTCTAAGGCAATAATTGCTTACAATAATACAATTCATTCGACAACAAAAATGAAACCGATCGATTTCATTAACAATTCAATATCACACGAGGACTTAAGACAATTTTCAGAAGAACAACATAAGCAAAAGACAACCAGAATAAATGCTATAAACACTAAAGAAGGGAACGTGACTGACAGAGAATTTGAGAATAGGTTTATAATGAATAACAGAGCTAGTAAAGCTCAACCTAAATATAGGAAAGTAGGAAACTATAGAGTAGAAGATAATTATTTAGTCTCCAATGATAATAAGTTTAAAAAAGCCTATAAAACAAGTTAAACGAAAATATGTCTTTCAGGATAACGAAAATGAAAATCACATTGTTGATTCCATTGTTGGTGGCGGTACAGGCACTTCTATAAGTCAACAGGATTGAGGAGAACTCAGGGTACACTATGGTCCAGTTAATGAAAGTAAGAATAACCAACATGACAAATACAATATTACATATAATACACCCCATGGAAATTTTGGATATAATTGACCAAATAGAAAGGAATATTGAAGAAATAGATGTAGATAACAAAGAATTATTAAGGGTAGAAGTGAAAGTTGTAAAAGCAAAAGTTAGAACTCTGATTCCCTCTAACTTAAATAGGAAAAAGAGAGGTTTAATTAACGGAATAGGTAGTATTCACAAATGGCTCTTCGGAGTAATGGACAATGACGACAGAGAGGAAATTTTAGAACATTTAAGAAACGTAGACATTAATAGCCACAATGCCATTCAAACCTTGAATAAACAGATCACCATTAACACACATTTTAAAGAATCTATTGAAACAATACGAAGAGCAGTAGAAAACGACAGAGCTAAAATAGATAAAACTTTCGATGAAATTAAGAAAAGAAATAATGAAATAGTTAGGAGACTTTTGTACACGGACCAAATGCTCAAATTGAAAAGTTTGGAAGGGAAAATTACACAAATTCAAGAAAATATAGCGTCAGCTAGAAACAATATGATACACCCAGGTGTACTTACACCTGAGGAAATAGAAGAATTTAAAATCGATTATTTTAAACTAAAAATGATTAAAATGGGAGTTATGACTTATATCAACAATTCATTAATTATAGCACTAAAAATCCCAACGGACTTTATTACAACAGATTTGAAACTAATAATCCCATTACCAAATGATAAGTATCTGGAAATCGACGAGAATAACGAACGTGTAGTCACAAAAAATAACATAACTTACACATACGAAATCTAACTTTTACCGACCTAAAAAGTAGCGAAAACTGTGTCATATTGAAAAACTGTAAATTGAAGTTTAACAATATAACAAATATCGAAGTCATTGATGACGATCTAATTTTAGTTAAGAATGCGAACAATGTTAAATTAACGCAAAACTGCGATTACAGAGACATTGTAATGGACAAAAATTATTTAATTAACTTCTATAATTGCGAATTAAAAATATTAAGTAAGAATTTCACAAACAAAAAATTCATTATTCACGAAAAATTTATTTACCCAGACAATGATGTGACAAATGTAACTTTTAGAGAAAAAATTAATTTTGAGGCTATTAAAATCAATCAATTTGAAAATATTAAGCAAATCGAGGAATTGGTATACCACAAAAATGTATCTTATGGTATAAACATAACCTTAATACTAATAATAACCATTGTAATTATAATATATATAATTTACAAAAAATATTGTAACAATAGAGATAAAAACATTGTAAATTTTAAATTAGAAGCTTACCCCACAACCTCTCATTTAACAGACATGGTTAAATCTGAGGGTGGAGGAGTAATATGGAACACTAAGTAAATTGTGCTTCTGAATATTATAAGAATAGCAAAGAAAATGTTTTTTTTTACAACAAAAGAGAAATCAGAAAAATATATTTTTTATTACGACTTCAGCAGGGACTGCTGAATCTGAGGGTGGAGGAGTCATATAGTCAAATGACTTCACTCTTTTCCAGCTCTGTTTTTGTTTTTACATCTCAACTGCTCTGTTGAATAGCAGACATATGAGATACGAACACTTGTGTATGCTTATTTCTTCTTTAGTAACAAACGTGGGAATCTGCTCAGTAAGCAAATTCCATATTTGTTAGATTTATAAAAACACAATTAGATTTATAAGAAGACAATGTAAAAATAGTTTTATAAGTTTTTGGTAAAAAATAAAGTTTCAGTTCAGAATTAACAATGAAGTGATCTAGTTGTTTCATTCAGAATCATAACTATATACATATATTTACAGAGTTGTAATTACTATTACTTAGTACTATAAACAGTTACCAGTATAGTATGCAATCGTGTTGCCATATGAATTATAATAAATGTGTAATCTTCAACATAAGCTATATTTGCTGCTAAAACATTAGTTTTGTGCGATTTAGAGGATGCATGCCTCTGCAGTTCCTATTTTCCACAAGCTAAAACTTTTCCACACGCTTTACATTTACATTTAAATTTATCTTCTAGATTTTCTTCCAACCAACCTTTAAAGTTTGTTTCATCTAACCAATTGCGACAAAACTTTTGTTTTCTGTATTTTTTTGCGGCTTTCACTTTCTTCGGAAGAATTTGTTGAATAAGAAGACATTTTGCTATTATTGAATTAAAACATTATTAGAAAATTAATTTTCATGTAAATACATATAATATTATAAGACTTACGTGATTCTTTTATCAGTATATTGTTATATAAAAAAAATGCAGAAGAAAAGTTTGCTAAAAAGTTTGCAATACAAATACACAAACAGTTAAAGATTGTTGGAGTTACCAGACGATGAAAATTAAACAAACAGTCAAAGATTGTAAGTTTTGCCAGATAGAGATGATTAAAAAATCAGTGTTGTCAACAAGTTATAAAAATAGTACTAATAGTAAAAGCATTAAATCTCAAAAGTACCTACATTTTAACGAAATAAAAAAATCCGTCCTTTTTTCCCTACGCTATCATTTTTGAAAAGAAAATACCTACATGTAGGGGTTTACCCTACTTCTGGCAACACTGCTTTGGTATCATGGTTACTAAGGAAACCTTCCATTCCTGAGGGTAGTATTGAAGGCGTAAAATAGCATTAAAAATAAAAAGAATAATTTTCTTCGCTATACTTGGTAGCTCGATTCTATTTGGATTCATTCAATTGTAGGTGTGTGATCGGAAGTTAATTCTAGGGACGCTTCCACATGAATCGTGTCTATGGGGATGTTATTAACCACGCCAAAATCTATGACATCTAGAACTTTTTGCTGATCAGTAGGCCAATATGTTGGTTGTCCGCTCGCGACCACATTTAGGTCCATTTAACAAATTGTGTTAAACAAAACACGGCCCTTAGGTGTAATAAGTCGTGACCCCCAGAAAGTGTGTTTAGCGTTATAATCGCCAGCAGCCAGGAAGCAGGGTCCTAATGATTTGAAATATTTATTATATTGGCTTTCTGATATAGAAAATCTAGGTGGGGAGTATAATGATGAAATTACTAGGTTTCGAGATAATTCCTAAACGCAAATGATCGTTGCTTGGAGATAATCTTTACGATGATCACACATTAAGTAGTGTTTTACTCGGTTTTTTTTATCAAAAACTGGTGTTTCATCATTATTTGGCAACTGACCTTGCATTGGCATATGGTTTGATTTTAGGACGTTAGCGAAGGATGTTCTGTTATTACTAGGCTGCGGTACCTGAACGTCATTAATGTAAACTTGATTTGTTGCCTGCATTTGAGGAGTCGTTTTTAGACTTATCGCAGAGAGCTGTACCATGTAATTCTCCACATACGACGCAAACAGGGGTTAGATGACAGTATGCCTTAGTGTGACCAAATTCTTGGCAGTTTACGACGTATCATCAACGAAAGTATGATAGTATTAAGTTAAACAATCATTTAAAATATTAAATATATTGTTAAAATTACAGGAATAATTGAATATTAAGATAATATAATAGAATATTAAGACAATAATCATATAATTAATATGTAGCAAGAAGTTAATTTTAATTAGTTAATTTCTGAAAAATTTAAATAAGAATGAAAGTTTTTTAATTAAGAGTAGTATTGATAGCAGCCCCCGTATTCAGTGAACGAAGATGTTCTACAAAGAAGCACTTATCCTAAAAAAAATACTATTAGTATTTAATAAAGCCGTAAAAGGATCAACAGAAAATATAGCTACACAATTTATATTCCAGCACTTTATAAAAAATGCTATTATGTATGTGATGTAGAAGACAAGTAATTTATTATTTAACACAAAAATCTTTATAATAGTCTTTTTGAGGATATTGATGAAGGACGATTTGGAAGAATGCAATCCTAACAAAAAATAACAGGTTATTTTAAATAAACGTGGAAAAAATATTTCTATTGTTTTATAAACATTCTATATCAATAATGAAAAAATATTCTGGTCCAATAGTAACAGATACATTATAGGAAACTCGTCTGTATTAAAATTTATTAAAAAGTATATATGTACATACGAGTATATTAACTCATAACATTAGAAACGAAACAAATAATGGAAAAATCCTATCATAAAAATAATGGCATCCTGCTGGAAGCAAAAATCTAAGGATCTGCAGATGTTACTATTTATTCTTGGGAATTCTTAGCGTATGGGAGTGCAATGGGTTAAGCTGTGAAATTTCTATCAGTCCAATGAAGAAGAAGCTGATAGTCATACTTAATATAGGTTTTCTAATACATACATATATATGGATTCGGTTTATATTAATTTTACCGCACGGTTTTCCTTTTTGCTTATGCAACAAATTGCAATTTGATCACTTATTCCACTACCACGTTCAGAGTGTGACCCAGAATATCCATTTTTGACGTAAAAAATTAATGTGTTTGTAGAAATATATCAAATACTCTGCTAATTGTTTTTTAAATTAAGATTATTCATTATGTTGTTTAAGGAAATTATATACTTAATGATAACCCATTTTTGATTTTGTTAATAGCTTGGATATTTTTTTAATGTGGAAGTTTAACATTTTTTTTAAATATTTAACGTGAATAGTAATCAATAAAAAAGTATATTTCAAAATTTTCAATAATATATTGCTTTGCATTTTAGCAAACGATATGTATACTGTTGTAAAAAATTCTTTGATGCTTTCAGAGGTATCAGAGTTCGAAAATAAATTGTAAAGTACAAAAAGTTAAAGTACCACACAGTTTTTTTAATTTTTGTTTGCGCATTTGTACACAAACAAAATATGGTACATAACTATTGTGAGCTGACGAACAGAAACACTTAAATAACTTACCGAACTTATTTAAGAGTCCGTGTTAAGTTCTTTTGAGGTACTTATTCTGTATTTTTTAGTGAACACGTAGTTAACTTTTAGCTTATTTATTGAAAAAAAAACCCAAAATATAATTTGAAGTTGAGTTTTATAATAGGAGTGCAAAAATATAAGAAACATGCAAAAGTATACAAATGTTTTAATTAAATTTAGTATATATATCAAAAATTATATCTAAATATGTGTTTATAACAGTCGCTCAAAAATAGAGTAAAAAAAAAACAAGTGCGTTTGTGTTTTGAGAAATTTATTTAAAACCATCAAAGTAAATATAAGGGTAGACATTTTTATGTGTGGGTGTTTTGATCAGAGTTTTATAAGGTATTTTTTGTGATATTGGTATATTAAATTGTTGATGCGAATGGATGTATTTAAAATAGAAAAACCAATTGCGATGTTGTAATAACAGGTCAACGCAGAGAAAATAAGATTGTTACCCAGCGGTAAACATTTGAAGGTCTTAAATGATAAGGCCTTCTGTAAGACCTTCCTAGCCCTTTTTTTAGATCCAGTACTCATGCTCGCGTTCCTTCTCAGGAAGGCCTTATGGAAGGCCTACTTACTCCCTTCTACATTCATGCGTTTTTTTTTTCATTATGTGTTTGTATATATGCATAAATCTTGTGCGCCTACTACGTTAGTAGCAAAGTGTATTATTGCATTATGGTTTGTAGCAACAAAACTGATAAACCGTTACCAAAAAAAAAAAAAACATTCAAAGACACGAAACAATATAAATAAAAAAGTGAAAAGAAAAAAAGAAGAACATAAATTTATATTAGTTTTTCTAAAATTCTTTGACAAAGCGGTGCTAAAATTTTGTTCGTGGTAATAATTAAATTTTTATTAAATAAAAAAAAAATGAATAAAAGATCGTTAAGACGTTTAGCAAAATTAGAAAAAGAAAATATTTTAATGAAAATTGATAAACAAAGTGATATTAATGAACTAACCCAACAAGCTAATAAAAAAATAAATGAAATAGAATTTACACAAATTAAATTAAATGAAAATTTAGATGAAATTTTAGCTAATAAAGCAATAAATGAAATAGAATTTACACCAATTAAATTAAATGAAAATTTAAAAAAAAAACTATTGGAGTGGTATAGGGAATTTCATCCTACACGCAGGTGCGTAGATGGATTACTCAGAGTTTTAAAGTCTGAAAATCTTGATGTTCCCTCTTCTTGCAATGGGCTTTTAAATAGAAAAAAAGAAAAAATTGTGGTTAGGACAGTTTCCCCTGGTACATATTACCATTTAGGTATAAAAAATCAGCTCCAAAAACTTGACAGAAATCTGGTTGAAAATATAGATTCTATGCAAATAGACATTGGAATAGATGGGTTGCCTTTATATAAAAGTTCCGCAACATCGCTATGGCCAATAATGGGCAAAATTGTGAATATTAAAAATGTGGATGTTTTTTTAATTGGTTCTTTTATTGGAAATAAAAAGCCATGCAGTGTAGACAATTATCTTCATGATTTGATGTACGAGCTTAAATCACTTAAAAGTGACAATATAGTCTTGTACGGAAAACGCATCAAAGTTTCAATACGAGCATTTATTTGTGACACTCCTGCAAGAGCTTTTTTGTGCAATACTGTAGGACACAATTCATTTAATGGTTGTGCAAAGTGTTATCAAAGAGGTTCAAAAATTAATAACGTGGTAACCTATTCTTCCATGTTGTCTGACCTGAGAACAGATGATGATTTTTTTAATAGAAAACAATCTGACTTTCATAAAGAAATTAACCACAGTTCATTGGAAATGTTTGGCATACGAATGACAAAACAATTTCCTTTAGAGCCAATGCATTTAGTTGATCTGGGTGTTACAAAAAAAATTTTATTATCTTTAATTAATAACAAATCCAAAACTTTAATGACAACCTTAAAAAAAGCCAGTTTTTCAAAAAATTTAATTGTCCTATCTCCTTATCTTCCAACTGAGTTTCAGCGGAAGTCACGAGGAATTGAAGACATTTTGAGGTGGAAAGCAGCAGAGTTCAGGCATTTTATATTATATTTTGCACCACTTGTGTTAAAAGGCATAGTAGACGATGATTTTTATTATGAAATCATATTGCTTCATGCAGCATACCGATTAATTTCTACACCTAAACATTTTTTTACAAATATTAGTGCTGCTAACGAACTTTTGCAGTTGTTTGTCGAAAATTTTAGTAAAATCTTTGGGGAAAGCAGTATTACTTTTAATGTTCATGGCCTGCTTCATTTAACACAAAGTGTCGAAGAATATGGCATTTGTCAGGATTTTTCAGCGTATGCTTTTGAAAATTTTTTACAAGTCTTAAAAAAAAGAATTCGGAATCCAAATAAAATTCTAGAACAAATTAAAAATATTTTTAGTGATGCACCCCTTGTAATCAAGACGAAAGAAAAAAAGTTTAAAAAATCTCGTAATAATAAAGTTTTAGGTTATCAAACCGACGAGTTTTATTTGAGCATTTCTTCTCCAAATAACTATTGTTGCATAGGTCCTTTTGTTCCCATCATTATAACAGGATTTTCTGACGAAAACTCAGGATATATTAGAGGTAGAAAATTTCAAAATTTGAGAAATTTTTTTGAAGAGCCTGTAGAATCATCTAGCTTAGGAATTCAAATAGGAGATTTAACAATCGATAATGAAGAAATTTTTGAAATTAATGCCATATATTGTAAAATGATAGCATTTCCAATTGATGATTCATTTCTTCTAGTTCCACTTCTTCACTCCTGCCATTAAAATTTTTACCCTGCAGCCACTTGTTCAATAAATCACTATCAAGTTGTTTACACAAACTTAAAAATAAATACATGGCTGAAAAACAGGTGAACCCCAAACTCGAAGGTAAGTTATTAACGCAATGAATTTAGAATTTTATTAAGTGTCACTTCCAATATGTCGAAAGAACTTTTTCTTTCGAATATATATGTCGAAAGAAAAAGTTCTTTCGACATAGTCAACATTTCAGTAAGTAAACAATGCCTAATTAAGTGAATTCTCTCAATTTTTTTTAATTACAGAGTTGGAAAAACAATTGGAAACCGTTAGAAATGAAATGAAGCAATACAATGAGGTAATCATTGGCGAGTTGGCCCAAATAAAGGTTTATATTGAACAAATTATTAAACGAAATCTTTACGACAATCAATTCGATGAATCTTTTCCTTTGAAAACCTTGGAAGAGCTTAGCGATTTTGAACAAAAGATTCCAGATTTTGATGAAGAAAAACTGATAATGACAATTGGTAAAAAAATTCAGCGAGGTGGACTAGTTAAAAACCTGCACAATATACTAGGCGATCAAATAATTCGAGATTTTAACTATGACGGGTTGCAAAATAAAAAAGCATTTAAAGTATACACAAGACTTGATGCATTAATTTTTAAAGCTTCCAAATTATAAACTTTTGAAATTTATAAAATAACAATAAAAAAAGCATTTAAAAATAAAAAAAATCAAATTTATAAAGAAAAATGTTTAAAAGAAAAAGAAAAATAGATAAAAAAAATCAATCTAAAAATTCTCAAAAAAATAAAATTTTTAAAACCAAAACTAAAAAATGAATTTAAAATAACAATATTTTTTAAAATGTATTATTTAGATTAATATGTAATTTTTTTTTAATAAAAATGATGAAATAAAATGACTTATATTTTTTTGTTAAACTTATTTCTTTCATTTAATACAATGCTTTGCATTTCTGAAAGCAAGCATTAAATTAAATGACGTAGGTATTAAATAATTTTTGCAAAAAAGGCCTTCGGTCAGGCCTACTATGGAAGGCCTCTAATCAGGTCTTCTGAAGAAGGCCTACAATCAGACCTGCTGAAGAAGGCCTCTAGTCAGGTCTTCTGAAGAAGGCCTACAATCAGACCTGCTGAAGAAGGCCTCTAGTCAGGCCTGCTGAAGAAGGCCTCTAGTCAGGTCTTCTGAAGAAGGCCTACAATCAGACCTGCTGAAGAAGGCCTCTAGTCAGGCCTGCTGAAGAAGGCCTCTAGTCAGGTCTTCTGAAGAAGGCCTACAATCAGACCTGCTGAAGAAGGCCTCTAGTCAGGCCTGCTGAGGAAGGGAACGCAGAAGGCCTTGGCTGGCTAGGACATCGCGTGTAAAAAATGTATGAGTATGGAATGGGGTAGTAAGGCCTTGTGTCTGCTAAATAAGGCCTTCTAGAAGGCCTGCTTACTACTTCTTTTTACCGCTGGGTAGTAAAGATCAGTTGTAAAGTGTAAAGAGTATGCGTAGGTGTAAATATGTATAATTGCTTGTGCACATTTGTGAGTGGTTAATGAAGCATCGCAAATTGTTGTAGTGTATTGCATTACGCGAGTTAAAAAAAAAAACATTTTTATGACTGCTCTTGTTTTTTATGATTTGAATTTTTTAGTTAATAACTGTTGTTGTTTTCTATATTCATACATAAATTATAGGTACATCTTTTTTATGTACTATTTTATGTGTGCACTTGCGGGGACATTATTAAGCAATAATTATGGCGCCAACCTCTTTCAGATGAAAAAACCTAAATGCAACAAATTCGCGGAAAATTAAGGAATTTTCGGTTCACTTATTATGCATTTTAAATGATCATTTGACTGAAAAGAAAGTACCTATGATGCTGCGAAATAAAAACAATATTTTGCACAATAATTCTTATGTATAATTGGCTGTGCACATACATATGTTAGTGGAAAATGAAGCGTCGAAAATGGTTGTTGTGCTTTGCGTTACTCGAGTTTTTTTTTACGCGAGTTAAAAAAAAAACATTTTTATGACTGCTCTTGTTTTTTCAGAATTTAATTTTTTTTTTTCAGTTTAAGAATTGTTGTTTTTATATACATCATACATACATTTATGGTGCCCGTAGACGACATGTTTTTTACATCTGACTTGTCAAGTTTTCAAGTCACATGTAATTGTGAATGTCTGTCAAAATTGCTGTTTTACATAAGCTTTATAATATTTGGTCACACACGTACATGTAATTTGCTTCTGACATTGTCTATGTTTTTTCTCTGTAGTTATGGAGTAAACCAAAGTAGTTCTTGGTTTCAAAATAGCGTGCTACCGCCACAAAAATTTTTATTTGCGCCGTAAAATAGTTCAGCCATCTAAACATTTTTTTTCTTTAAATTCCAATATACCAATTTAGGATATTATAATGATACGTTTTTATTTATATATGTACATAATTTCTATTCAATGGTGAAATGATTATACATATATCGGTATTGTAAAATATTAACTTAAGCCGGCTAATGATTCCGTCAACAATGCACCGCCGCTGCGGTTTTCTTCCCGGCATAGATTTCTGACACAGCTGATGTCAGATGATTTGTCAGAAGAAAATAGAGCACGCTCTAATTGAAATTTTGTCAGATGACTTTGCGTCTGACTTGTACAGATGCAATGTTTTAAAGGTAACACACGACATGTATGTATTTTGCAGTGGGAAATTTGACATGTCAGATGTAAAAAACATGTCGTGTACATGCAACTTTAGTAAATAAAAAATGTTTACCTAAAATGTATGTATGATGTATATAAAAACAACAATTCTTAAACTGAAAAAAAAAAAATTAAATTCTGAAAAAACAAGAGCAGTCATAAAAATGTTTTTTTTTTAACTCGCGTAAAAAAAATTCGAGTAATGCAAAGCACAACAACAATTTTCGACGCTTCATTTTCCAATAACATATGTATGTGCACAGCCAATTATACATAAGAATTATTGTGCAAAATATTGTTTTTATTTCGCAGCATCATAGGTACTTTCTTTTCAGTCAAATGATCATTTAAAATGCATAATAAGTGAACCGAAAATTCCTTAATTTTCCGCGAATTTGTTGCATTTAGGTTTTTACATCTGAAAGAGGTTGGCGCCATAATTATTGCTTAATAATGTCCCCGCAAGTGCACACATAAAATAGTACATAAAAAAGTTGTACCTAAAATTTATGTATGAATATAGAAAACAACAACAGTTATTAACTAAAAAATTCAAATCATAAAAAACAAGAGCAGTCATAAAAATGTTTTTTTTTTAACTCGCGTAATGCAATACACTACAACAATTTGCGATGCTTCATTAACCACTCACAAATGTGCACAAGCAATTATACATATTTACACCTACGCATACTCTTTACACTTTACAACTGATCTTTACTAACAATCTTATTTTCTCTGCGTTGACCTGTTATTACAACATCGCAATTGGTTTTTCTATTTTAAATACATCCATTCGCATCAACAATTTAATATACCAATATCACAAAAAATACCTTATAAAACTCTGATCAAAACACCCACGCATAAAAATGTCTACCCTTATATTTACTTTGATGGTTTTAAATAAATTTCTCAAAACACAAACGCACTTGTTTTTTTTTTTACTCTATTTTTGAGCGACTGTTATAAACACATATTTAGATATAATTTTTGATATATATACTAGATTTAATTAAAACATTTGTATACTTTTGCATGTTTCTTATATTTTTGCACTCCTATTATAAAACTCAACTTCAAATTATATTTTGGGTTTTTTTTTCAATAAATAAGCTAAAAGTTAACTACGTGTTCACTAAAAAATACAGAATAAGTACCTCAAAAGAACTTAACACGGACTCTTAAATAAGTTCGGTAAGTTATTTAAGTGTTTCTGTTCGTCAGCTCACAATAGTTATGTACCATATTTTGTTTGTGTACAAATGCACAAACAAAAATTAAAAAAACTGTGTGGTACTTTAACTTTTTGTACTTTACAATTTATTTTCGAACTCTGATACCTACTGTCACATTTCACACAAAGGTTGTTTACACATAATTTTTAGCAAAACAAGCCCACGGTCTTGGTTGGTAAAACCAAAAATGTATTACAATAACAACATGTATTGAGTACTTGGAGTTTTTTTTTCAATAAGTTTTGACTTTATGTCTGCTTAAGAAAAAGACCACCCCTTTTAAAAGCATCAAAGAATTTTTTACAACAGTATACATATCGTTTGCTAAAATGCAAAGCAA
Organism: Pollenia amentaria; assembly: GCA_943735925.1. Classification (NCBI taxonomy): domain Eukaryota; kingdom Metazoa; phylum Arthropoda; class Insecta; order Diptera; family Polleniidae; genus Pollenia; species Pollenia amentaria. The sequence continues at coordinate 68,246,246 of OX031009.1, forward strand.
TATATTATTGAAAATTTTGAAATATACTTTTTTATTGATTACTATTCACGTTAAATATTTAAAAAAAATGTTAAACTTCCACATTAAAAAAATATCCAAGCTATTAACAAAATCAAAAATGGGTTATCATTAAGTATATAATTTCCTTAAACAACATAATGAATAATCTTAATTTAAAAAACAATTAGCAGAGTATTTGATATATTTCTACAAACACATTAATTTTTTTACGTCAAAAATGGATATTCTGGGTCACACTCTGAACGTGTTAGTGGAATAAGTGATCAAATTGCAAATTGTTGCATAAGCAAAAAGAAAAACCATGCGGTAAAATTAATATAAACCGAATCCATATATATGTATGTATTAGAAAACCTATATTAAGTATGACTATCAGCTTCTTCTTCATTGGACTGTTAGAAATTTCACAGCTTAACCCATTGCACTCCCATACGCTAAGAATTCCCAAGAATAAATAGTAACATCTGCAGATCCTTAGATTTTTGCTTCCAGCAGGATGCCATTATTTTTATGATAGGATTTTTCCATTATTTGTTTCGTTTCTAATGTTATGAGTTAATATACTCGTATGTACATATATACTTTTTAATAAATTTTAATACAGACGAGTTTCCTATAATGTACATGTTACTATTGGACCAGAATATTTTTTCATTATTGATATAGAATGTTTATAAAACAATAGAAATATTTTTTCCACGTTTATTTAAAATAACCTGTTATTTTTTGTTAGGATTGCATTCTTTCAAATCGTCCTTCATCAATATCCACAAAAAGACTATTATAAAGATTTTTGTGTTAAATAATAAATTACTTGTCTTCTACACCACATACATAATAGCATTTTTTATAAAGTGCTGGAATATAAATTGTGTAGCTATATTTTCTGTTGATCCTTTTACGGCTTTATTAAATACTAATAGTATTTTTTTTAGGATAAGTGCTTCTTTGTAGAACATTTTCGTTCACTGAATACGGGGGCTGCTATCAATACTACTCTTAATTAAAAAACTTTCATTCTTCTTATTTAAATTTTTCAAAAATAACTAATTAAAATTTACTTCTTGCTACATATTAATTATATGATTATTGTCTTAATATTCTATTATATTATCTTAATATTCAATTATTCCTGTAATTTTAACAATATATTTAATTATTTAATATTTTAAATGATTGTTTAACTTAATACTATCATACTTTCGTTGATGATACGTCGTTTTGTTTCAGAGAATTTAAAATAACGCAACACACATAACTAAATAAATAAAAATAATAAATAGATATTGGGAATTATTTCTTTTCATAAGCAACTTTATTATATTCAACATTTTCTATTTTTCGAATTTATTCTATGAGTTAAATTTCAGTTATGTGTTTTATAAAGCTTTTTTGTAATAGTTCTATTCCTTAAATTTTTCAGGAATTACTTTATACACTATCATAGAATATATTCGAAAAATCAAAAATAGTGAATATAATAAAAATAATATTTTTTTATAAAAAATATATCGGTTCTCGCATTTTTATTCTAAATACCTATTTAATACTCTAATATCTCATATAATTTCCATTTAACAAGGTTTTTTGCTTCTCATGTAAACTTATGAAATTTGATGTTACAATATTCTGCATTTAATATGACGATATGTGCAGTTCTCTTAGTTTTTTTTTATTTCAATAATATTTGCCTACAAAAAAAAAAAAAAAAAAAAACAACACATACACTTTAGTTCACCAGTCAAGAAATAATTTTACAAAAAAAAAAAAAAAAAAAATACACACAGGCTAATCGTGCTGCCCAGCGGTGAAAATTGCAAGCGATTCACTTTTTAGGCCTTTAGGTAGGTAGGTAGGTAGAAAGGCTGGTGTGAAGTCTCCTTCACACCCTCACCCAGAGACCAATACGGTCCATTGTGATGCCTTGTTTATAGTTAAGAAGCTGAAAAAAGAAGGTGAAGAGAAACAGCAAAAGAATCAGAAAAGATAAGAACAGATAAGAATAGATGAGAAAAGGAAGTTCCGACCAAACCCGAGAGAAAAACCTCACTCAACACAACACCAATCCGCCCTATGTGCGGCTAGCTCCCAGTCTCCTGCTGCGCAGCCAGGCCATCCCCATTACGAATCCTATCAGACTCTCGAGCCCACAGCCCGGGACGTCCCCCAATTCGCCTAGGAATCTGCTGCCCAGCCACCTCAGCCTGCTGCCCTGTAGCCTGGGACAGCGGCACAAAATGTGCTCAACCGTCTCCAGCTCCTCTGTGTCCTCACAGAACCCGCATAAAACCGACGCGTCGGATCCCAACCTCATCGCCATCCTGCCTATCATGCAATGACCCGTGATGATTCCTATTATGGTCCTCACGCAGACCCTACTTATGCCCAGCAACAGCTCCGAGTCGGACCTCCTAAGCACCGGCCACAGCGTCCGTGGTACCCGGCAGTCCGTTCGGTTCCCCCAGACTCTATTGGTCGCGCCCAGAATCTATTCTCTAATCTTTCCAAAGTAGAAGCCTATTGGAGGCCTAATTGCCTCTATGTGATTAGGATCCTCCATCTCTGAGCCCTGTCTCGCCAACTCATCAGCAATCTCGTTGCCGCTTATGTTGCAGTGACCAGGCACCCAGCACAATCTCAACATATACTCTCCTAAGGCTCCCTCCAGAGCCCTCCTGCAACCGTCAACTAGCTTGGATTTCACGTAACAGCCCCTTACGGCCATAAGGGCCGCCTGGCTGTCGACATATATAGTGACCTCCGAGCCCCTATCAATGTTGTCCCTCATCAGTTCCACGGCCCTCAAGACCCCCAGAACTTCCGCCTGAAAAACACTGCAGTCGTCCGGAAGCCTATATGACATTCTGATATCCAGATCCTCAATGTAGACCCCCGCACCCGTGCCTCTCATCTTCGAGCCGTCAGTGAAAATAGCAAGTCCATTAAATAATCTGCTCCTACCTGACCATCTCTCCCTAGAAGGCGTTACCACCTCCGGCAACCGTCCGAAATCCACCCTGGTGCCCACGAAATCCGTGGAGCCGGGTGATCCCAGGCAGTAACCTCCAGCTTCGATCTCACTCAAGATCCGTGAGTGACCCTGCGTGAAATCCCTAATCAATCCTAGTTCCCTCAGTCTAAGAATGCTTCTGGCTGCCATTCCCATAACATACTGCTCAATGGGCAGAAGATGTAGAATGACATCCAGTGCCGCTTGGGGTGTACTTCTCATGGCACCTGTCATGCCGATTGAAGCACACCTCTGAGCCTCAGACAGAAGGTTCCTTCGACAAGCCACTCTCAATGACTCCCACCAAACACAGCATCCATATGTAAGAATGGGTCTAACCACCGAAGTGTACAGCCATCCCACCACTGACGGCCGGAGTCCCCAACTCTTACCTATCGATGATCTGCAAGCATAGTAGGCATTGAGGCCTCTCTTAAGTCTCTCCTGAGTATTCCTTCCCCACGACAGCTTGCTGTCCAGAAAAACTCCTAGATACTTAGCGCTATCAGATAGTCTAAGCTCTACTCCTCCTAGTACCGGCAGCCTAAAATTCTCTACCCTGTACCTCCTAGTAAAAAGAACCAACTCGGTCTTCTCCGGATTGACTCCCAAACCCTTATCACTCGCCCATGCTGACAGTTCGCCCAGCGCCCCTTGCATGACTTCGCTTATTGTCGGCAGAAACTTGCCCGATACCAATATCACTACATCATCCGCGTAGGCCACAACTTTCCGACCCAATCTGTCAAAAAGTCCCAGAACGACGTTGACAGCTAAGAGCCATAATAAGGGAGAGAGAACTCCCCCCTGTGGGGTTCCCCTAGTCACCAGTTTCTTTAAGCGCTCGTTTCCCCAGTCCGAGTGAATAACTCTGCTGCTGAGCATCAGAGTTATCCATTCGACCAGGAACAGAGGAACGCCTAGATCCACCAATGCCTGCCTGATAGCCTCTATCTTCAAATTATTAAAAGCGCCCTCTATATCCAGGAATGCCGCCAAGGTGGATTCCTTGTTTCGCAATCCCCGCTCTACATAACCCACCACATCATGAAGCGCACTCTCAACAGATCTACCCTTAAGATAGGCGTGTTGAGCGCCGCTGATGATGCCGGCGTCAATCTTCGTCCTCAGATGTAGATCAATCAGTCTTTCCAACGTCTTCAAAAGAAAAGACGATAAGCTGATTGGTCTAAAATCCTTGGGTTTAGAGTGACCGGTTCTTTCCGCCTTGGGTATGAAAACCACCCTGACCTCCCTCCACCCTTTAGGAATGTACCCGTTCAGCACACAGACCCTAAACAGTTCCACCAACAGCAGGAGTGATGATCTCCCGATATTCTGTAACATCGCCGGAAAGATACCGTCTGGTCCTGCCGATTTGTAAGACCCAAAGGTATTAACCGCCCATGTTACTTTTTCCAAGGTGATCATGTCCCCCACCGTCTCCCTCTCCTCACCGCCCGATTCTGACCCAGAGAAGGGGTTACCACATTCAATCTGTTCCCCCGTCCCAGGATCCACACATCCCGGAAAGTGAGTTTCCATTAGCAGACAAAGAGATTCAGAGCTAGATTCCGTCCATGAGTTGTCCGGTCTCTGAATAAATCCAGGGACTACAGGGTCCTTGGATAAAATTCTCCTGAACCTGGACATCTCATTTACAGATTCCACTGACTCGCTAAACTTGACCCACGAGTCCCTTTTCGCCCTCCTAATGTCTCCTTTATATCTATTGTAACTCAATCTGAAGTTACTCCAATCTTCTTCCCTACGCGTATACTTCGCTCTATTAAACAACCTTCTAACAGTGGACCTTTGAGTCCTCAACTCGTCTGTCCACCATCTTGGTTGTGTGCGCTTGCCCGGAAAGTTCAAAGGACAGGAACGCTCATAACTACTAGTCAGTACCCCCGTAAAGGTGCCCACCAGTTGCTCTACACCGGTCGAAGTCGACCCCCAGTCGCGTGTAACTCTAAGGTTACTTTGCACCAATCTCGAAAAGTAATCCCAATCCGTCCTTCTCGGATTCCTATACGGACACCTTTTCGACCTCTCAAACATTAGATTAAAGGACAGGCGACTATGGTCAGAGAAGGAAAACCCCAGGTCCACCCTCCAATCCTCCACTAATTCCCTACAGTTCGTCAATGTCATGTCTATCACTGCCTCTCTATCCCTAGTTCTGAACGTAGGTGTATTCCCCCTGTTACAGATATAAAGATTGCTGGCAATAATAAAATCAAACATAGACTCACCTCTTTTGTTGATGTCGGCACTTCCCCATTGGGTATGGTGTGCATTGGCGTCACACCCTAGTACCAGTCTCGAGCCAGTTCTGCCTGAGTACTCCACCAACTCTCGCACTTTTTCACCAGGTGGATCGGTAGCCTCGTACGGAAAGTATACCGATGCTAATGCCAGGACCCTTCTGTCCTTGGCTTCTCCTGTCACAACCGTGAGGTCTCCATTACTATAAGAATGAGAAAACATAAATTTAAACTCAGTTCTCGCCAAGATACAAGTTCGTACCTTCTCATCTGTGTGGGGTACGAACAATGTATACCCCGTGACCCTTAATCCAACTACCCGGTTTTTATTAATCCAGGGCTCTTGGATTAAGGCCACGTCCACGTTGTTGTCGATGAGGTGGGTTACTAATTCGGTTGAGGCTGCTTCACAGTGGTGCAGGTTTATCTGCACCACTTTCAACCTCTTAGGGTCTATCATTTTTAGGAAACCTAAATTTGATAGACCCCAACCCGAATATTGCAACCCCTCCTATCGAATCAAGCTTTTTAAGAGACTCCCGGTCCACTGCGAACCTGAAGTCTCTTCCCTGGTTCTCTTTACAACCCAGTGAAGCTACCAACTTCCACTGGCTTGTATTGAGCCCCTTGTTCTGGTTGGCCAGTACCCCCAGTATGACCTCCACCGGTTTTATAGGTGGAGGTATCCATACCGTGACTACCGGCCTTAATGGCAACTCAGACGCTAGTATAACGTCCAGACTAGCTTCAGGACAGGAGCTGCCACACTTACCAATTGCAGCCTTTAAAAACTCAAAGGTTTTCTGATTGCCGCAACTGACAGTTTTGACACCTCTTGTCCAGTCAGCCCCTTTGAACGATACTTCGTCCGGCCTTCCTTTGGCACTAAAGATTTCGTCGAGTAGTTTGTTCTCTAGCACCTGCCATCTCTCGACACTGATCCTTCCATCGGGATCCTTACGATCAATGACAGCCGCTAGAATACCGTCCTTACTCGACGACTCCTTTAGTTTCTTTGAAGTGGATGGTTGGTCCTTTCTGGAGTCAGTCCTCTTATTGATCTCCTTATGGGGATCTTTAAGAGAACTGACCACAGTCTGACCAGTCCTCTTAGCCGCAGGGGATTTCTGGTCATCACCAGACCTCACTCGCTTAACTACCCCCTTTTTGGGGCCCTTAGCAGAGCTCAGTCGGTGATCACCCGATTTCCCTGCAGATGTTGACTGGTCTGTCCCAGCAACCCTTCCTTTAGTGACTCCTTTTTGGGAGTGACTATCGGAAATTACCAAGACATTTCCAGCCCTCATCGCGCGACTAGTAGTGGGTAAAACGTTCTCAGGCCTAGCTCCCTTAACTGCGACCAAACTGTCACGATTAAGAGGGCCAGTCGTTGAACCTTTACCCTCCTTTTCCTTATCTTCTGCTTTATCCGAGGATTCAACAACAGGGGGTGCTGGGGATTTGCTGTCTTTACTGACAACATTTGTATCCACAGCAGCCCTTGTTGTGTATCCCGCAGGATAGGGAAGCCCTAGGATGGCACCGACAGAGCCGTGGATTCGTTCGAATCTAGCAACGTTCTTTCGGTGCTTCCTCAGCAGATGCCTATCCCGCCCATCGTGCAGTGAGGAGTCTTTCTTAGCTATCTTTTCCAGAAAGGCTAAGGAGGCTCTCACACCACTCTTGGCTTTATCGTAGCTCGTTCGGCTATCTGACGTGACCTGTTCTGTCGCATCTTGCCGAACGAGTTTTGATACACTCGCCAATCCACTCTCCAACCCGAGTGTGACTCCGGAAGTCGATGGCCCAGCCCTATGGCCCTCATCATGAGCCGAAATCAGAGTTATTTCGTGCTCATCATCAGAGCCCAGAGTTAGGTCACCGAGTCTTTCCGATGCCCCTGTACGAGACGGAGATCCGATTGGCGAGTCTATCCTGTCCGTCATGACTGTCAGTTCTGTCATTAACTGACTCTCCTGCAGCAGAATATCTCTGTGAATACCCAGCAAGTCGGAGTCCAAATCTGACCCCGAACCTGCTGAGCTGACAGAGACATTCCCTGCGCCAACTTCTTCAATTCTTTCTTTAAAATTTAAATTATCCAGTTTTTGGTCCCACGAGTAAGCACGTAAACAAAGCGACCATCGCGCGCAGTGACGGCGTACGCGGACTAGGCTAGAATTACAACTGACCCTTGCCATCGGCGTCAGAGGGAAGCTGTTCACGACCAGTTTCTTTTACCACTAACTAGCCATTCAGGTCCTCGGCACTGCTATCAACCACCTTGACCTTAAAAGTGGGGGATGTAGGGAATCAAAGGGAGAAGTAGGTAGGATTATAGGTAAAGAGGATGGGATATGGGATGGATAACCCTTGGTCATGCTGGCTTCAAAGCTTATGCCTTCGAACTTGTTCCGGTTAGACTGTACCGAAACAAGTTCCAAGACATACACTACCGCCGGCATTTAAGCCACCACATCGCGGCAAGATAGTTATCCAGGTGGTGGTTTAGGCCTTTAAAAAGGTTCACAATTAAATTGTAAGTAAACTTTTACTTACTCCACTCTGCCTTCTTTGAAAACGTCTTTTAGAAAAGTTTTTATTAAATATTTTACAAATTCAAATTTTTCTTTTCTAAGATAAGGCCTGTCGCAATCGTTTTATTAGTAGTTATGTTTGAACGTGTTGCAAGTTTAGTTATTAATTGACTTACTTCGCATTATTTGCCACAACAACAAAATTTGGAAAAAGCTTTATTCTTAAATCTTTTTAGAAACCATTCCAGAAGTGTTTAAAATAGATGCAAAAGTGCAAGGTGTTGGTCTCCAATGACACACCTTGTTAATTGGTAATACAATTAGCATGCGGCTGTGAGATCTTTAGTCTGCAAAAAGGCCTTCTATTAGGCCTCTTTACTACTTGGTTTTCTTGAATTTTAACGTGAATTTTTTCAAATTTTTCATATATTTTTGCACTATTTGTTTCTTATATTTCTGCGCTCCTGTTATAAAACTCAACTTCAAATTATATTTTGGGTTCTTTTCTCAATAAATAAACTACGCTGACACTAAAAAAAACATATCATGTTAGCTAAAAGTTAACTACGTGTTCTCTAAAAAGTACAGATAAGTACCTCAAAAGAACTTAACACGGACTCTAAAATAAGTTCGGTAAGTTATCTAAGTGTTTCTGTTCGTCAGCTCACAATAGTTATGTACCATACATATTTTGTTTGGGTACAAATGCACAAACAAAAAAATAAGATTTAGAGTTTGTGTGGTAAGACAAGTACACTGCGTTAGTGTACAGTTTTTTTTCGAACTCTGCTTTATACCCTTAACCTTCATGTGTAGAAGGTTTATATAAATTTGTAATTGAGTTTGTAACTTTTGCAATATTGATCTAATACGCCATGAAGTTTATCTATTCTATATCCCTATGGGTCTAAGAACCTAGAATATATCTAGACAGATATCTCTCTGTCCATTTGTCCGTCCGATTATCTTTTTTATGTTGAAAATAATGTAAGTAACCGTAATACTGCATTTACATCTACGCAAAATCTACTAGATTTCAGTTTAAATCTTCAAGGAAATCTTTGCCGTTTACACTACTGTTTTTTGTCATATTGTGGGATTTCATTTTCATAACAAAAACAGCTGACTAAAAAGGAAGGAAAATTTTTAAATTTGTTTGTGGCAAAAAATGGAAAGAAAAATTGAAATTTTAATGTATTATTCGTCAAGGTGTAGAAAAATTCAATCAGAATTAATACCCTTGCGTAAAAAAAAGCAGCAGCACTTATTAAATATAAGGTTTCATAAACTGTTGCAAATGTATTACACGCAATTGTTGTATAGCAGGTTAGAGTGGACACATGTAAGTATTTGAAATAATTAAGTTTGATTTTACTTAATTCGTTTGTATTATAGACCCGTCATGGTTTTTTTTATGAAAAAGATGTCCCTATTATGTCTGAAGCAACGTTTGTTGAAAATTTTCGAATGAGCCGCGAAACTTTTCAGTTACTGTGCTCGAAGTTAACATCAATGAAAAGAACTGATACCAGGTTTAGGAAATGCATTCTCCTGGAAAAACGAATAGCTATTGCTCTTTATTGTTTGAAATCTTCATCAGAGTATGCATCCATAGGACATATGTTTGGCGTTTCAAAAGCCAGTGTATGTTTGATTTTAAAAGAGTTTTGTATTGAGGTTTGGAGAAACCTCTCAGAAGAATATTTACCTTCAAACTTCATAAATGAAACGAAAATTAAGGAATGCGTTGAAGGGTTTAAGAATCTGGGCTTTCCACAATGTTTTGGAGCAATAGGTTGGTACAGTTTTACATATGTATGTACATACGAGTACATACATGTTTTTAAATAAACCCACTTTTGATCAAATTTTTTGATATACCTTTTCCAGATGGATGTCATTTTGAAGTTCATCCCCCATTTGCAGAAACATCTGACTATTACAACTATAAGGGGTGGTATTCCACTATTTTGTTGGCTGTTGTCGATTACAGGTACAGATTTTTGTACATTAATGTTGGATGCCCAGGACGATGCAATGACTCCGGTATATTTGAGAGATCTGCCTTTAGAAACAAAATGAGAGATCCTTTATTTAAGCAGCAAGCTGTGGTTTATGGTGGAGTTAAAGTTCCCGTTTTACTAATGGGCGATTCTGCATTTCGGCTCTCCGATTGCATGATGAAACCATACCCATTTCATGTAAACGCATCTGCAAAACAAAAAAACTTTAACTACAGCCTTTCCAAATGTCGAAGAGTTGTTGAAAATGCATTTGGTCATTTGAAGGCAAGATTCCGCAGACTAGGAAAAGGAATAGATAACAAAATTGACAATGTCAATAACGTTAAAAAATGTTGTTGCGTCCTACACAACTTTTTAAATAGTAATAATGACCGAATTAATGATACTTGGGAAAAAATGAATGAAGCAGAAAGGGAGCAGCCAAATCGTGAGGAGTTTATTTACGACTATAACCCTAAAGGTGAACAAATAAGAAACGCAATTGCGGACTTTTTAATGGAAAAATTTTATTAAAAAACAAAAACTTGTAAAACAAATATAAAAACAAACCAATTCAGTAATTTTTTTTTATAAAAACTAAAAAAACTTAACAAAACACAAAACAATTCAGTCTTATTTGAAATTTTAAACTTGTATCAAGTTTTAAAACGATTTTTAGTTCATAAGCCTTACATATTAAACAATTAATTATTTACTAAACTATTAATTATTTACTAAACTATTAATTATTTATTGATTAATTTTCTGAATATGTCATTTCCGATGTTGTCCTCCCATACAGCAACAAAAAGGGACTCTTCGTTGAAGTCCCAATGTTTCTTTTTCTTAATTACGCGTTTCCTGTGAGCTTCACAATGAGTTTTTTGTTTTTAAAAAAGTACACAACAATATACTTACACTTTATTTACTATTTGGTGCTCCATTGCCAATTATCTTTAATAATTATTACGATTTTAAATTTTGCCGCAAAAATTCCAAAAAATACCGCACTTTGTTTGTTTTTTTTATTGTCAAAGTGTCAAAATTTAATTGAACAGTGTTGCGTTTTTTAGTACATTAATAGAAAAATCACGGTTGTATTAGTAAGTAGTGCAAGATTTTGAAAGATTTTGGCGAAATCTACTAGATTTGCTGCATTTTGTTTTGTATGGGAAATCTCATCAAAATCTACCAGATTTGGCTTGAAATCCCGTAAGTAGTAGATTTCGCTTAGGTGTAAATGGCATATAAGAATGTTTCAAAAAATTTGCTTATCAAAGTACTTCTTTTGGAGAAAGTACGTTTTTACAAAAAGGAATATATTTACAAAGAAGCACCTTCTTGCAAAAAATTAGCTTTCTACTAAGATGTATCTTTTTACAAAAAAGTTCATTGTAATTTACACATTCGAGATGATTATATTTGGCAAAATTTCATCGAAATCTACCCAGTATAAAAAGAATGAAGTGGATTTATCAAGTTTTGATGAAATCATGCATATTGGTTCCTTTTTCTGGCTTAACTGCCTATAGAGTTTTGCTACAACTTTTTTTCGCTGCGTTTTAATTTTAAGGTCGATAAACCAAAAAAGAAATAAAACTTAATTCGGTTAGATATGGATTTATTAAGTTCCGATAAGATCCTCCTCATATATTACGGGTGGTAGCAAATCAGAAGCAGCGCCCACCAATAATTTACATTTTTGCTATGTGGTGTAGGGTGCCTTGTGGTTGAATTTGACCGGTTAAATTTTTTACTTGTTTCTTCTGTTTCGTTCTTTACTCTCAGGTTTTACACCAAAAACAAAATACATGTAAATCACACAATCTTCATCTGGGTCTAAAGCTTTAATTAGAAGTTGAAACTTTTAACATGTTGCTTTTGTGATATGTACCTACTATGTATGTTTAGTAATTGTACCAAGGATATGGAATTCAATGAAGAGTATATTTCGAGGGAAAGAGAGCAACAGGTTTTAGATTTCTTATATGAATAGTTGACTCTTTATTTCTCTAGCAAAATAGACATATGTATGCATGCAAATTTGTTGAAATCATTTTATTGAAAAAACTGTTTATAAGAAATTAACTCAAATATTCTTTCTCAGTTTGCAGTCAGCGATTTTTACCCGTTTTAGCTTATACGTTTTTTTTCTATTAATTCTCTCATTTGCTTTTGTATTTTTCTTTTTCTTTGCGCTTTGCAGATATAATAATTTTTTATTTTTTTTCCAAATATTGAAATATTAGAAATTACACAGACCTACGAAAAAAACTCTTAGGTAATGTAATCATTTTTATATTTTTTAATATGATTAAAAGATTTTGTTTGTTGTGCTTAATTCCCTTTTTTAATAATTGATTGTTTGGTATTTTGTTTAAGCTTTGATATCGTTGCAAATAAAACTTTTTGAGGGTATTGTAGGTAATTCTCATTCCTTCTGTAGTTTTGTTTGCTGATAGCTTTGGCTTTTCTAAAATTATTTAGGAGAACGTTTCCTGACGATCTGGCCTAAGCAACCAGTGAAATGCGCATAGGAACAGCTTATCTTCCAACAATAAATTTCAGTATTTTTTTATCAATTATTAAAAAAGGGAATTAAGCACAACAAACAAAATCTTTTAATAAATATTTGTATTCCCAAAAACAACTTTGATAATATTTTTTAATATGTTAATTCCGGAGATATAATGAAAAAGTCGAACATATTCCCAATTTGTTTTAAGAAATGACTTTTTTATATCCTCCTACCTTGAAAGGTCTACAAAATAATTAGTCCATAGGTATGTACATATCTTCCTAAAGGTTTCATTTGTTTAGCCGTGCTGTTGAGCTGTTTGATTTTTGAATACTCTTATATATATTAACGGTCTCTGATTTAAGTCCTAGGCGTTTTACATATTGCTGGTTATAAACCATCCACCAAACCGAAGTATAGTAAAATGTAAACGTATGAAACAGTTGATACCAAACACCGAAAAAATCTCTGCTTATTTATACGAAAACTGACATACATCGTACAAAATATTCGTAAAAACATGTTTCGAAATAATAGACAACGAAAGTTGTTCGTAAAATTTCGCATAAAATTTTTTTGGATGTACTTAACAAAATATAACCTACCTTGAAGAGGACTTTGAACAGCTTTCAAAATTATTAATGACTTAAGTTAATTAGTTGATTTTTGTAAAAAAAAGAACCTTAACTTTATATTTATAACATTATATAAATTCACTTCAAATAGGTAGCTATACAGCCTTATTGTGGTTGTCGTTGTCGTATACGACTGTATCGTTTTTTGTAGTAGATTAAAGAACACAGGTTGTAAGTTACTTTAATCTATTACAAAAAACGACACAGTCGTTACGACAACGACAACCACAATAAGGCTAATAATTTCTTCCTTTAATGATAATTTAAAAAACGCGCAACGCACCGTAAATATGTAGTTCATTCAATCCAATTCGAATGGGCACAATGAAGAATAAATTCCAATTACTCAATATTATTATTATAAATTTTATTTTATTCAACCTTTATTTTTAAATTGTTGTATAATTTATCAAGCTTGAGTTTTTTTTTCTTTTCATATACCAATTTTTATTAGATTTATTTTATAACTCCAATATTTCGATGCACCAATGTACATCATCATCAGGGAAACAAATTAAACAATTAAACTAACGTTTTTTTAAATAATGAAAAAACAATAACAATTGTCACATAGAAAAAATTATTTACAATTAAAAAAATTGTTTGTAAAAATAATCTACATTTTCCGTGTCCGATTTAAAATTAATCCTTAACAATTCTGGTACATTAATGATTTGTAACATTTCTAGAATATAACGGCGCTTATAATGTTTTTTCTGTGTTTAAAATTGATACTTTCTCAAAGTCCGGAGAGTGATTTAATCTAGCACAATGGGTTATTAATGCTGTTTTTTGTGATGATATATCCCTAAATTTTTGATTTGATTTGTGACCTGCAGTTCTAGTTTTCAGTTTATTCTTTGTCGTACCTCCATATACTTTATTGCATTGCTCAGCAATATTCCCCTTACAAGGTATTTTTATAAACTACATTCGACATTTCCAACTTGTGTACTTTATCTTTTGTTTTAGTGAATAATTTACCCATTGTATTATACGATTTATGTGCTATTTTATATGTCTTTGTGTCAAATATTTTCGACTTTTCTAATCGTTCCGATATTTAAGGAATATAAGTTAGTGATTTGTAAATTTTCGGTACTGTAATTATACCTAACTTACCTAACTTTTTTGCCCTATGGTTATTGTATTGTCTTATTAAATTCAATATCAGTTCCATTGGAAAGCAATTATCCCTCAAAATATCTTTAATTTTCTTCAAACTTTTGTTATGAAATTCTAAGTCACTTATTCTCAGTATTCTTTCTATAAGATTTTTTTGCGGTATTAATTCTAACTCTCTTGGGATGTTTGGAGAAATAATTAATAATTCTACCAGAAGAAGTAGGTTTCTGGTACCAATCCAATAATAATTTTTCCCTTCTTCTTATCAACAAAGTATCTAAATATGGTAGTTTTAAGTTACACTCCTTCTCAAAAGTAAATTTAATGTCCGGGTGAAATGAGTTAAAAGTTTCCAAAACATTTTCTGTTTCCGATTCTTCAATAATGCAAAATAAGTCGTCAACATAGTTTGTCAAAATTTTTGGTTTAAGACTCAATTTTGAAATACAAGTATCTAATAATTTCTCCATAAAACTATCTGCTATAATTGGTGATGCTTGTGATCCCTTTGGAAGTCCTTTTTGTTGAATATATATATTATTATCTAATTGAAAATATCTATTATACAGAATCTAAGAATACGTAAAAATAATCCCCTTTAAATTTTAGTGAATTCCTTAATTATATTCCATTTTTCTCCTATTATATCCATAGCAAGATCTACTGGTATACTTGGAAATAATGAAATCACATTGAAAGAAACCAATTTTTCATTGTAAGTTAACCTAATATTTCTTATTCTATCCTTAAATTGAAGAGAGTCCTTTACGTTATATTCAAAATTTACAGTTACGTTCTTAAGAATTGTTGTAATATATTTACAAAGGTCATATGATGGAGAATTGATACTTGAGCAAATTGGTCTTAACGGATATTCTCTTTTATGAATTTTAGGAACTCCATACAATCTTGGAGGAATTGCCACATTAGTTTTAAGTCTGTTCCTGTCCGAAGATGTGATTATGTTTTTATTGAAAAGTTCTTGAATAATATCATTATTCATCTTTTGTAATTTATTTGTGGGATCTTTGTTTGATCTCCTATATGTCAAATTGTCCTGCACAATATTATTAATCCTCATATCATAATCACATTTGTCCATAGCTACTGTAGTATTACCCTTGTCAGCATTTAAAATAAGAATGGCCCTATTAAGTCTTAAAAATTTTTCCGTTTCCTTAATCTTTTCCATGCTGTTATTTTCTATGCAGCTCCTGTTTGGTCGACAAGTTCGAACTGTCATTTACAAAAATGGCAAATATCGCAAAATAAGTTACTGAAATTAATTTATAATCTTCCATGGTTCTTTTCTACAGAGCGACTTCATTCTCTTGCGGGTATAGAATTAGTTAAAGAAAAGATAATAAGACTCACTGAAAATGTTAATACCAGATGCCTGAGCTATGGTTACGAACATATTAATGAGCACGCTCATCGTAGTTAGGATTGTAAGTAGGTTTAGTTGTTTTATTAAAAATAAAAAAAATGTCAAATAGGTTGTTGCTAAATTTTCACCTCCAATAGAATCTTTTGTATATATGTACATAAATTATAAAACATTGTTAAATTTTATTAATTAAGCAGAAAAAGATAAAAATCTTAAACTCTTTAAAATGTATATAAATTAAATGAAATGTAAATATTATAAAAATCAAATAAATTGAATTGAATTGAATTCCTTAATCTTTTCCAGAATGAATTTGTCCCTATTATTCAGTCTTATTTTATTTATATAATTATCAACAAACTTACAACAAATGTTGATAATTATATAAATAAAATAAGACTTAATAATAGGGACAACTCAAAATGTAAAATTGTCATGAAAAAAGAGGGCGGAGCCACGCCCCTTTATAGAAAAAGTAAAAACCACCATATCTTATAAACTACTGAACCGATCGTCATCAAATTCTCACAGTAGGCTGTTATAAATTAATGAGCCCTAGGCTATGTAAAGTTGTGGTTGGACAAAGGGGCGGTGGCACGCCTAATCAACTCAAAATTTAAAATCCTCTTATGTCCTGTTATCTACTGTTTCACGTATGTAGGTGTCGGGATGAATTAAAAAGGGAATTTGGGAAAAGTGCTGCAAACATGTAAGATAATTGAATGGGACGAGTGCACAATGGCACACAAAAAATATTTAGAGGCCCTTGATCGCACATTACAGTATTTCAGAAGTAACATAAGATTATTTGGAGGAGTGTTGATTTTGTTTGCCGGTGATTTTCGTCAAACACTGCCGGTAATTCCAGGTTCAACACCAGCTGATGAGCTTAATGCGTGCCTGAAATCATCCATCCTTTCGCAACATGTTCGCACACTAAAATTAACAACAAATATGCGTGTGCAACTGCAACGCGATGCATCAGCTTCCCGATTTTCAAAGCAATTGCTGGTTTTAGGAAAAGGAAAATGACGACGGATCCAACAACAAATTGCATCACGTTTCCACCTGATTTTTGTACAATACACAATCCATTGAAGAGTTAATCAATTGTGTATTTCCAAATATCGAACGCAATTTCAAAAACAAGGAATGGTTATGTGAACGAGTATTACTTGCTGCCAAAAACATTGATGTTAATTCGATAAATAATGCCATTCTGAATATAAATAATGCCATTCGATACTGCAGCGAGAGAGGATGATGCCGTAAATTATCCTGTTGAGTTCTTGAATTCAATCGATGCGCCAGGCTTTCCACCACATATGTATAATTCAACTTGAAATTGGAGTGCCCATTATTTTATTGCGCAAAATCGATCCACCACGGCTTTGCAATGGCACTCGACTTGCAGTAAAAGAAATGCGGAATAATTTAATTGAAGCTACCATTATAACAGGAAAGTAAAAAGGAACAGATGTACTGTTGCCACGCATTCCGATGATACCAACTGAATTACCCTTCGATTTAAAACGATTACTGTTTCCTGTTCGGTTAGCGTTTGCGATGACTATAAACAAAGCCCAAGGGCAACCTCTACAAGTTTGTGGCTTAAATTTAGCAAAACCATGTTTCTCGCATGGACAGCTTTATGTTGCATGCTCGCGTGTTGGAAAACCAACTGATTTATATGTTTATGCTCCAGATGGAAAAAACTAAAAACATTCTGTATCCTAAAGCATTGCAATAATTAATTAATAATTTAATAAAAAAAATTTTGTTGATATATAAATACCTTTTTGTTTCATTTTATAACGATTGGGGCAGCGAAGCACACCGGGTAAAGCTAGTTATATACAAAAATGAATGCAAGTATGTTTATTTGTTTGTTTATTTGTAACTATAGCCGCCTAGGAGTGAATAAGTGGGACGGTAAGAAAAATTTTTTTCAAATTTGGTACACATACATAGCTGGGTTATAAATACAAAAAATCTCTGATAAAATGGGCGGGATTCTAATAGATTTATGTATATCTGGAGAACGAGAGGAGCCAATTTTGGTACACATACATAGCTGGGTTATCAATAAAAAAAAATCTCTGATAAAATGGGCGGGATTCTAATATCTGGAGAACGACAGGAGTTTTCAAATTAGGTACATTTTGGTTATCAATACAAAACATCCGACAAAATATGGGCGTGATTGGAGAAATGGGCGTGTCACAAAATAGATTTATTTATATCTAAAGAACGGTAAGAGAAAAATTGTCCAAATTGGTACACGTTTCTGGGTTATCAATACACAAACTCTCTAAAAAAAATGGACGGGATAGGAAAAGTGGGCGTGACACCTCCAATAAAAAGACATTTGGGGTATTCACAAGGTGTGCTATCATGGTTTAGTGTCATAATGTTCTAACATTTTACAATGGTTTAAAAATATTGTTGTTAGTTTGTAAACAAAAAGTGTCTTAAATAAATAGAACGTTGCTTGCTATGTTTATTGTGCTGTCGTAATTAATAGCACATTAAATTATGCTCACAACAGTCGTATTTTTTCATGTGATTATTTTAAGACAAATGACTTTATGACACCTTGTGAATCTCCCAATTATATATTTCTGAATATCTGGACAACGGTAAGAGCCAAGGTTTCCAAATTACGGTTAAAAATCGTAGTTTTCAATACACACCATCCGACAAAGTGTGGGGCGGAATTGCGATAGTGGGAGTGGCACCTACCATACAAATAGATTGTAGAAATATTTATATTTTGAGAGTGACAAGAGCCAAAGTTGCTAAATTAGGTACAACCATCTTGTTTAGTAATACACGTCTGACAAAATATTTGCGGGATTGGAGAAGTGGGCGTGACATTTAAAAGATCTATTTATATCTAGAGAACGGTAAGATAAGAGTTGTCCAAATTTGCCAAAAAAGGTGGGAGTGGACAAGTGAGCGTGGTTCCTTACATACAAATGCAATAGAGATTTCTGTAAAACTGGAGAACGGTCATAGTTAAAGTTTTCAAAGTTGGTACAAATAGCTTGGTGCTTAATACGCAACATCAGTCAAGAAGTGGGCGCGACTAGATAAGTGAGCGTGGAACAAAATATAATGCCGTATATTTGAAGAACGTTTAATGTAAAATTGTCTAAATTTGGTACAATTAGAATGGCAATCAATATAGAGGCACCATCTGAAAGTAATGTCTGGGATTGGGGAAGTGGGAGTGGATCAATCTAAATTTCTGTATATCGGAGCACAGCTACAATTTACGAATTTGGAAAAATATGGTATATATCAGAGTACCGAAACGCTCGCTCATTCTTCATTCATGAGCGAGCGTGAAAATTTAAAAATTTTTCTGGAAATTCATCCTCATGAGGGTGAGGAAAAAAACTATTTTGATTTTCCTCGCTCATGAGGAGTGAGCAAAAACCAAAAATTCATATGTGATTTTTCAGATATAAAAAATTTGAAAAAATTCACGTTAAAATTCTTCACAAGGAAAAAAATGCGATTTGCCCAACCATTTCTAGCGGGCAAATCAAGTGGTAAAGTGGCCTTATAGAAGGCCTTTTTGCAGACATAAGATCTCCCAGCCGCATTCCAACTTTATTACCAACTAGCTTAACCCGGTGCGCTTCGCTACACTGACCCCGCACATTTTTATATTGAAATTTATAGTTTACTATAATAGTAGCTTTAACCACGTTTGAAGACTCTCCCTTTAATAGTTCTTCAGTTGAGCGATAGTTAATGTATGCATCCTATGGGAGGTATTTCCCCCCCTGCGCCTACCCGCTTTATTTTTATTTTCAAAAGTGTAGTATACCATAAGAGTGACTTTTAGAAAGTTTGAACATTCTCACTATTACAGTTCTTAAGATATGCGATGTTAAACATTGGCGTCCTATGGGGTATTCCTATACCCCCGCTGCTATTTTATTTCAATTCCGGGGCTCAGAAGATCCTACTACAAAAAGTTCAGCAAAATGCGTGCAGCGGCTCTTAAGATATGCGATAATTAATATTGGCATCCTATGGGGGGTACCAATTCCCCTGCCCCTATCGAAAAAATAAGTAGCCTATTTTATTTTTAGGGCTCACGTGATGTTACTGTAAAAATTTCAGGAAAATCGGTTCGATAATTAATATTGGCATCCTATGGGGGGTACCAATTCCCCTGCCCCTATCGAAAAAATAAGTAGCCTATTTTATTTTTAGGGCTCACGTGATGTTACTGTAAAAATTTCAGGAAAATCGGTTCGATAATTAATATTGGCATCCTATGGGGGGTACCAATTCCCCTGCCCCTATCGAAAAAATAAGTAGCCTATTTTATTTTTAGGGCTCACGTGATGTTACTGTAAAAATTTCAGGAAAATCGGTTCGATAATTAATATTGGCATCCTATGGGGGGTACCAATTCCCCTGCCCCTATCGAAAAAATAAGTAGCCTATTTTATTTTTAGGGCTCACGTGATGTTACTGTAAAAATTTCAGGAAAATCGGTTCGATAATTAATATTGGCATCCTATGGGGGGTACCAATTCCCCTGCCCCTATCGAAAAAATAAGTAGCCTATTTTATTTTTAGGGCTCACGTGATGTTACTGTAAAAATTTCAGGAAAATCGGTTCGATAATTAATATTGGCATCCTATGGGGGGTACCAATTCCCCTGCCCCTATCGAAAAAATAAGTAGCCTATTTTATTTTTAGGGCTCACGTGATGTTACTGTAAAAATTTCAGGAAAATCGGTTCGATAATTAATATTGGCATCCTATGGGGGGTACCAATTCCCCTGCCCCTATCGAAAAAATAAGTAGCCTATTTTATTTTTAGGGCTCACGTGATGTTACTGTAAAAATTTCAGGAAAATCGGTTCAGTAGTTTCGGAGTCTATAAAGCGACAAACAAACATACAAACATAAATAATTCATTTTTATATATGTATATAGATTAGCAAGGTGTGTCATTGGAGACCAACACCTTGCACTTTTGCATCTATTTTAAACACTTCTGGAAGAGCTTCTAAAAAGATTTAAGAATAAAGCTTTATCCAAGTTTAATTGTTGTGGCTAATAATACGAAGTGAGTAAATTAATAACTAAATTTGCAACACGTTCTAGCATAACTACTAATAAAACGATTGCGACAGGCCTTTATCTTAGAATAGAAAATTTGAATTTGTAAAATATTAAATAAAAACCTTTCTAAAAGACCTTTTCAAAAAAGGCAGAGTGGAATAAGTAAAAGTTTACTAAAAATTCCATTGTAAACATTCTGAAAGGCCTAAAACGTGATTCGCTTGCAATTTTCCCCGCAGGGCAGCACGTTTAGTCTATATGTATTTTTTTGTAAAATTATTTCTTGACTGGTGAACCAAAATGTGTGTGTTGTTTTTTATTTTTGTAGGCAAATATTATTGAAAAAAAAAAAATAAGAGAACTGCACATATCGTCATCTTAAATGCAGAATATTGTAAAATCAAATTTCATAAGTTTACATGAGAAGCAAAAAACGTTGTAAAATGGAAATTATATGAGGTATTAGAGTAATATTAAATATTTAGAATAAAAATGCGATAACCAGTTTTTTTTTTTGATAAAAAAAATATTATTTTTACTTTTATTTATTTAGTTATGTGTGTTACGTTATTTTAATTTGTTATTCTCTGAAGCAAAACGACGAATCAACGAAAGTTAAACAATCATTTAAAACATTAAATAATCAAATATTTCTGTTAAGTTACAGGTATAATAGAATATAAAGATAATGTACATGGTTATAAATGCAATACTGCGTTTAAACAATAAATTTAAATATGGTTAAATGCACATATAAAAATGATAGTCACACAATTAATATGCAGCATCATTAGGAATGCGTTGACATGGTGAAATAAGTTTGCTTTTCTGATGCAGTGCAGACAGTACTGCATTTGAGAACGTAGAGATGTTATATTATTAGAGATATTATTATGACATATTATTTATAGTTTTTTATTTCTAATTAGAAGTGGATTAAACTAAAAAAAAGTACTTCATTAAATTTAAATTAATTTTAAAAATCCAACTTTTCATTTATAACTAACGTGTATTTTGATATCCTTATAATGAATTTTCTCAATTGAATTATTCATTACAATTAACAAGTTTTGTAAAAAATTGGACTCATATACATATGTATATGCATTTTTGTCTCCATATAAGGAATTATTTCGAAAAAACTTCTGCAAGAAGTAAATTTTAATTAGTTAATTTCTGAAAAATTTAAATAAGAAGAATGAAAGAGTTTTTCAATAAAAAGTAGTATTGATAGCAGCCCGCGTATTCAGTGAAAGAAAATGTTGTATAAAGAAGCACTTATCCTAAAAAAAAATACTATTAGTATTTAATAAAGCCGTAAAAGGATTAACACAAAATTTAGCTAAACAATTTATATTCCAGCACTTTATAAGAAATGCTATTATTCTAAAGATGTAGAAGACAAGTAATTTATTATTTAAAACCAAAGGCTTTATAACAGCCTTTTTGAGGATATTGATGAAGGACGACTTGGAAGAATGCAATCCTAACAAAAATACCAGATTATTTTAAATAAACTTGGAAAAAAATTTTCTATTGTATTATAAACCTTCTATATTAATAATGAAGATATACTCTGATCCAATAGCAACCGATTCATTATAGGGAAATTCGACTGTATTAACATTTATTAAAAACGAAATAAATGATGAAAAATATATAATAAAAATAATGGCAGTCTGCTGGAAGCAAAAAACTAAGGACCTGCAGATGGTACTATTTATTCTTGGAAATTCATAGCGTATGGGAGTGCAATGGGTTAAGCTGTGAAATTTCTAACAGTCCAATGTAGAAGAAGCTAATAGTCATACTTAATATAGGTTTTTCAATACACATATATATATATATATGGATTCGGTTTATATTAATTTTACAGCACTGTTTTTCTTTTTGCTTATGCAATAATGTGCAGTTTGATCACTTATTCCACTAACACGTTCAGAATATGAAACAGAATACCCAATTTTGACGTAAAAAAAATGAATGTGTTCGTAAAATTATATCAAATACTCTGCTAATTTTTTTTTAATTAAGATTATTCATTATGTTTTTTAAGGAAATTATTTACTTAATAATAAGCCATTTTTGATTTTGTTAATAGCTTGGATATTTTTTAAGGTGGAAGTTTAAAATTTTTTTTAAATATTTAACGTGAATCGTAATCAATAAACAGTCTATTTCAAAATTTTCAATAATACATTGCTTTGCATTTTAGCAAACGATAATTATACTGTTGTAAAAAATTCTTTGATGCTTTTAAACCAGGGATGTCAGCGTCATACACAATTGTGTCAGCAAAACTCACATGTACGCTTACGCTCTTTTATTTTGCGAGCGTAAAATATAATTGTTTACTGCAAAACACTCTCATTCAGCGGGAAATATCGCACGATCGCACGGCCTGTTTTGAGGCCTCTAAACAGAAATAATATATTTATTATTTATTATCTTTGTTTCTATTTTGTTTTATTTCTGTATCAAACATTGTACAATGATTTAAAAAAAAACAAATTGCTTGTGGTTTTTGTACGAGGTGTAGTGTACTTGTTGTAGTATCAAGAATAACTGTGATGAATTCGCCTTGATGTTGTGTTTATTGAGCTTCTGTAAACTTCAAATTTGAATTTTATTATTTAGTCTTGTAGACAGCGATAACGAGCATACAAGCGGATGAGTTTATTATAAATTTAATCATCCAGATAGGGAAAATATTATTGAGTTCTGGAAAAATTTAGACGGTGCACTATATCCTGTATTAAAAAAAAATTCCTTCAAATGTTTGTCGCTTTTTTTCCTCTTTGCGAACAAATATTTTCCGATTTGAAATACATTTGCTGAAAACAACGCAATAAATTAACGTCCGCAAACCTAAAAAATGTTTTGTTGTTTCGAAACTGCAATATAAATTTAGAAGATATTATTGCTAAATAAAAGTATATTTTTATAGGCTAATCAAATCTTCTCTTTTTATAATGGTGGTTAATAATTATAGAATATTTTTAAACTTAATGGGGTTATTATTTCCATTAGTATGTGCAAATGAATTTTCATTGTTGGCATTCGCAAAGATATGTTGAGCACCAAATTAAAAATTTTGGAAAGAATTGTATAAGGTTGTAAAAAGACTTCAAATATTGTCAAATGCTCAATTTTTCCAAAAAAATAAGCAAAGTTTCTGCGAAATGCAGGTTCCAAATTAAATTTATTTAAATAATAACTGATTGTGTCTGTCCATAACTCAACATTTTTCGATAATTGTACTATTATTAATTGCTCTAAAGTCTTCATAGCAAAATATGTATGTTAATTAGGCCTCGCAACCGCAGATTCCTCCCGCTGGTAATGTAAGAGACAAGAGTATTCGCACCAACACAATCATAATTGACACCACTGTTTTAAAAGGGATCGTTTTTTTCTTAAGCAGTAATAAAGGCAAAACTTATTGAAAAAAAAACTCCCTGAGCAAGTATAGAAACCTGAGCGCTGTTTCTCAAAACTACAAATTACAAATCTACAAGTAAAATACATTTGAACAAAAACCAAAGTTGTAAAATTGTTGCTTTTTTAACGTAAATGAAGTGATTTTATGGTCCCATGCAGATATATTATAGGGAAGTTCGATTGTACCTGCTGTCACATTTGCTTTTACACATAATTTTTAGCAAAACAAGCCTTTTTTACTTTAATTTCAAATATTTGTTACCTACTTAAGAAAAATGTTATCAACGAACAACCGTTTTGGTTGGTAAAACCAAAACTGTATTACAACAACAACACGTATTGAGTACTTGCAATTTTTTTTTCAATGAGTTTTGCCTTTATGTCTGCCGGACAGGCAGCCAGAGCACTAACAGGTGTTTTTTGGTGTTTGGGTAGAGCGATGATAAATTCGTTAGTATATTTACATTGATAAATTATCGAAAATAAAGAAGTTAACATGTTTATATATAAAGATTTTTTATTTTTCCACTCAATATTAATTAAATACAAACTTTATATAATATAATTATTCCGTACACAGCTCAGAATGCTTGTCCCAAGCCGATACCTAAAAAAATATTAAATGCGTTTTATTATATTTTTATGCACTTTACAAACAAATTACCTGACATTTCTTACTACAGTACCATTGGTTTCCACAGCCGGCGCAAACGAAACGGGATTCATTAGTTTTGCATTCTTGACATAAAGAGTATTGTAAGTTTCTAGGACATTTACCATCAAAATCTCTTTTTACTTGGCCTCTCAAAAAGTTATCTTCTAAACGTACATTATATAGTTTGTTCTAAAATTAAATTAAATAATTTGTTTTAAGTTATGTGCACGCTAGGGTTGCCATTTTTGAAATTTGAAAAATCAGTACATCGTAAGAAGAATACCAGTACATTCGAAAAAAAAACCAGTACACAAATGTTGACCCAAAATTTTATTGAATTCATAAGTTTTAAACGATTATTAAGACAAAAAGAAAATTATACATTAAAAATAATTCATTTTTCTATTTTTTAAGGCAAGAACTTAACAAAATACATATAACAAAAACATCACGTCAAATTATTAAAAATAGAAAGAAGTAATGTCATTGATCGGCACATTTGTTCTAAAGGCACAAAAAATTCTAAATTCATTGTCAATATAATGAGGGTATTCACGAGGTCTTCTATCTAGCCATATTGTCATAGGTTATAATTTTAAAACCCTTTAAAATTTTTTGTTTTTGAATTTCAAACGAAAAAATGCTTTAAAATAAAATTGATAGGAGAAAAAAATTTATTATTTAAAGAAATTTTTTTAACGTCATGACCAATTTTTGAGCGATTGTTAAATTATGACATGAAAATGTGACTGGATAGAAGACCCTAAATTTTTTTTTTTTTTTTTTTTTTTTTTCATTATTTATTTATTGAATCTTCATATATTAAATATGAACTAACAATAATTAATCAAATCTTATACTAATACTTTATTTTTGTCCTGCCAATGCTAGACGAAAATTTTTCTCTTCACGGTTTCTGTTCACATATGTAGATGTTTAGCGCTCTTCTTGTCTGATGAGTCCTGCTGTATCTCTTCTCCTTAATCTAGAGTGGCCGCTGTAATTTAAAATATTTCGAGCTAGTGGATTTGGGTGCGACTCAAGTCTTTTTAAATATTTTACTGCATAGTTCGTAATAATAGTTTTTACTAACGGCACATTGAGATCCTTGTGAATATTTGAGTTTTTAACATACCAGGGAGCGGCTGTGATTATTCGAAGAAGTTTATTTTGTCGCCTTTGAATTTTTTCGATATTAGAAGCCGAGGCAGTGCCCCATAACTGAATACCGTAGCACCAAATTGGTTTTAAGATAGAGTTGTAAAGTAGAAGTTTACAATCGAGACTAAGAACAGAGTTTCTTCCAATAAGCCAATTAAGTTGAATTGCTTTTAGTTTCATTTGTGTTAGTTTTGCTTCTATATGGCATTTCCATGTTAAACGCCGATCTAGATGAATTCCGAGATATTTTACATGCGATTGTTGGGGCACTAATTGATTATTGATTTTAATAGGGGAACATGACTCCCGACGCAAGGTGAATGTTATATGTACGCATTTTTGCTCATTAACCTTTATTCTCCATTGTTTTAACCACTTTTCCAGTTCAAATATATGATCCTGCAAGTAGCGAGAAGCTTCATGACAGTTTTCGTGCACGCTTAAAAAAGCTGTATCATCAGCAAATGTTGAAGTTAGGGTGTGGTTGTTTGTTGGCATGTCTGAGGTATATATTAGGTATAACAGTGGGCCCATGATGCTTCCCTGAGGGACTCCAGCGTCAATTGGCTGAGGAGAACTTATAAAAGCACCTTCTTTAATAATAAACTTTCGACCGACTAAGTAGCTTTCTAACAGCTTGTGTGTGTTTACTGGTAAATTTAGCTTCAATTTATGTAATAAGCCTTCATGCCAGACTTTATCAAAAGCTTGAGAAACATCGATGAAGAGGGCGGAACAATATTTTTTTTCTTCAAAGGTTTTTCTTATGGCGTTTACTATACGATGGGTTTGTTCAATTGTGCTATGTTCTCTTCTAAAGCCGAATTGATGGTTTGGAATACATCTATTTACATTTAAAATTGGGGTTAATTTTGACACTAACAGCTTCTCAAACAGCTTTGATATATTAGACAATAAGCTTATAGGTCTATATGACTCAACTTTTGTAGGATCCTTTCCTGATTTAGGTATCATGGTAACTAATGATACTTTCCATTCCTGAGGGTAGTATTCAAGGCGTAAAATAGCATTAAAAATAAAGAGAATAATTTTCTTTGCTATGCTGGGTAGCTCCAAAAGCATTTTGTTACTGATCTTATCAAAACCAGGGGCTTTCTTCGGGTTTAAATCATGAATAGCCTTTTCGATTTCTCTTATCTCAAATCTTAGTGGAACAGCTGCTCTAACAGCAACAGGTGGTAACTCGACCGCCATATCGAGAGATGTGTGAGCGGTAAATACGGTTTTCAAATGATTAACAAAAAGATTTCCTTTTTCTATATCATTTCTTGCCCAACTTCCGTTTAAGTTTCTTAATGGTGGTTTAGTGATAACTGGTCTTTTAAGATTTCTAGCTGCACGCCATAATGAGTAGTCTGATTGTGGAGTTGCATCAAGTTCCTTAAGATATTTTTCAAAGGATGCAGTTTTTTGGGACTGCAGTAACTTTCTTAGCCTTTTTGTGCAGTCTTTTAATAAAGTCTTAAGTTGGGGGGATCTGTGCAATTGCCACTCTCTTCGAACTCTCCTTTTTTCAGTCAATAGACGCTCGACATCTACAGAATATATGATATTGTTTTTGGTTTTTTTGAGGGTTGTGCTGGAATGTTGAACAGCTAGTTTGAGATAACTGTCAAAATTAACAATAGCGAGATCCACGCTCTCCGGTGTGCTAAGCGGAATATTTTCTGTGCAATGGGCACTAAGATATTTTTTATATTTTAACCAATTTATTTGTGAGGGTGATTTGGATAAGTACCCAGACGGCGATACGATTCTATTTGGAATCATTATAGTAACAATTGTAGGTGTGTGGTCGGAAGATAATTCTAAGGAAGCCTCAACATAAATCGTTTCTGCGGGGATGTTTTTAACCACTCCAAAATCTATGACATCTGGAACTTTTTGCTGATCAGTAGGCCAATATGTTGGTTCACCGCTCGCGATCACATTTAGATCCATTTTACGAATTGTGTTAAACAAAACACGACCCTTAGGCGTAATAAGTCGTGACCCCCAGAAAGTATGTTTAGCGTTATAATCGCCAGCAGCCAGGAAGCAGGGTCCTAATGCTTTGAAGTATTTATTATATTGGCTTTCTGATATTGAAAATCTAGGTGGTGAATATATTGATGAAATAACTAGGTTTCGATTTAATTCCTCGACGCAAATGGTCGTTGCTTGGAGATAATCTTCACGATGATCACACATTAAGTAGTGTTTTACTCGGTTTTTTATCAAAATGGCAGAACCTCCACAAGCTCTACCTCGAGGGTCCTTGGTATCATATAATATATAACCATTGATTTTAAACGTATTTCTCGAGGTCAGATGAGTTTCAGAAACCATCATAACATCGATTTGTTTATTTTTAAGGAAGTATTCTAGTTCATTTTTATGTTGGCGGATGCCGTTTGCGTTCCAAAAGCAAATTTTTAGACAGTTCATGGCTTATTTAGTACAGCTTGCAATAACATCGATTGCATTCTTAACATTTCTTGCATCATGTTACCCATTGTGTTGGTAAAATTGTTAACGGTTTGCACTAATGTTTCCATGGTTTTTTCTAGCCGAGTTAAATAAGAAGTGGGAATTTCGTCATTATTTGGTAAATCACCTTGCAATGGCATATGATTAGATTTTAAGACATTAGCGTACGAGGTTCTGTTATTATTTGGCTGCGGTATTTGAACGCCGTTAGTGTTTTCTTGATAAGTTGCCTGCGTTTGAGGGGGATTAAGTTTCTGTCCAACAGAACGCTTGACAATAGAATATACCGGACATCCTCTATAGTTGGCAGTGTGATTACCACCACAGTTGCTACATTTTTTTACATTAGGGTCATTTTTTGACTTATCACACTGAACGGTACCATGTAGTTCTCCACATACGACACAAACAGGGGGTAAATAGCAGTATGCCCTAGTATGACCAAATTCTTGGCAGTTTAAACACTGAACAGGCCCATTTCTTTTGTGCGGCTCTTCTATCGTTATTTTCCTGTACAGGATGTATTTTAAGCTGTAAATGGGATGCGTTTCATTTTTTTTTAGCTTAACGTCGCCGGGCTCTAACTCCACTCGAAATAGTGGTTGGGGATTTTTTTCCCTATTTTTAATATTTGTAACATTTTTAATTTTGAAACCCTTTTCTTCTAAAAATGTTTTTATTTCGTCTGGGTCCACGCATGAGTCAATGCCCTTTATCACAACCTGCAGACCTTTGCTGCTTTTCAGCTGGTAAGTATAGAAGCTTTTTTTAAGTGCTTCAAACTTATTAATTAATTTACGAAAATCATTCTCATTATTAATCTGTATTTTTGTTTCGTTAATATTACCACGCTTGATTGCAGCTACGTAAAACGAATTTTCACCTATCAGCGATATTAAACTTTTTATTAGCTCACTTGAGTTTTGCTCTCTAAGATATATCGGGGGTGGCTTCGACGATTTTATGACGTTGGGTGTTTCAGAAGATTCATCCTCCAGAATTGCAAAACGATTTTGCGAGTTTATTCTATCAAAAGATGGAACTTTCGAGGCAGAGGCAACAGCTGAAGAGGCAGGGCTGCGACCACGTTTAAGCACTGTTATATATCTATCCATACCAACTTGCACTTGTGGTTTTTGACAACTTTTTTCTTGTTTGTTTAACATTGCGTCTATGTTTGGGATTATGGTAACAGTGGTAACGCTTGTATTGTTTTCTGTTGTTGTGTTTATTTCCACATTGCTTTCACTAGCATGAATATCATTTACTTTTGTTGTTGTTTCATTGTTATTACTCATATAGAGTTGTTTTTGTTTTTTTCACCGTTTTTTTATTTTTTTTATTTTTTTTGTTTTTATTTTTTTTGTTGACTGTGCTCTTTTTATTATGTATAATGTTGTTACACCGAGATAATAAAAGAAAAAAAGAATAAATATTTTTTTGCACAGATTATTTGCAAGTATGTATGTGCGTACGTACATACATACATATGTAAGTATATTTTTTTTTACTTGTATTTTTTTTTTTTCTTAATTTTTTTATAATTATTCTTTTGTTCACTTTTATATTGAGCGTCCAAATTCGCTTGTTACACTGATATTATTAATTAATTTATGTTAAAAAAAAGAACCGTATGCGGAGTTAAAAGAAACACGTCTTTTCTCATCGAGCACGACCGACTGAATCGACCCTAAATACATTTTTTTATTAAAAAAAAAAAAATATTTGTTAAATAATTCAAAATGTGTGGATTAAATTACCTATACAAGACCAAAAAACAACTGATAGAAGAGATTCAGAAACAACAAAATAAACAAAATAAAAAAATATCACAAGAAAGCATTTCACAAAATGTCAATTCAATTCCCAGAATATTAAATTGTTATTAAAAAAATAATGATATAAAAATAAAAAATAAATACTAGAAGTATTTATTATTTTTTTGGACATTGTTAACAATCTGCCTCATGCCATTTTCAGTCTTTACAAAATTATAAAATTCGTTACAACTGTACCCAAAATTAGTTTTGATTACCAATTCACCCTCCAAATTATATATTAACAACTTGTTTCTTTCTTTTCTCCAGTGAGAAAACATTAAGCTAAAGATTCTTTCAGTATCAGCATTTGAGTGTGGGATAGAAAATATAAAATTACAAATTTTTTCCATATTCTCAAACCTTCCACTGTTCAAAAACTCTTTCCATTTTTCTTCAACAGTTTTATCTTTTGATACTGTTTTCGAAAAAGATTTTAGGGATAAATATTCATCAAAAAGAATATCCATATTTATATTTTGAATTGAAAACAATGTTACTATATCAGAGAAATTTTGAAATGAAATATTAGAATTTAAATTAAACACATCCAGCTTTTCAAATTTGTTATTATTTAAATCGTAACGTTCTTCAATATAATTGATAATCGAACTCAAAGTGGCATCAGCTCTTTTCTTAAATAACGAAACTTCAGTTTATTGTCACAATTCCTACAAATAGTTGCAGTTACACAGCCATAGAACGCTTCTTCTTTTTGTTGTACTAACTTATCACGAAGACGCTTAATTATTTGATACACATTTATTATTACCAAGCCCTTTTCTTCCAATTTTTTTATGCAGCATATTAAGTCCGTACCTATATTGTGGATAAAACCTAAATATGCTTCTGAAGTCTCCAGCTCAAAAAATTGACGTAGAGTAGGAGAACAATCTTTGGCAAGAAAATAAGATTTTATAGCTGCATAATTTTTATAAAGTCTTTCGATTGCTGGTGTTAAACTAAGCCACCGTGTTGGAACATGACGTAGCATTTCACTCCACTCCAAGTCGCAAAAATCAAATATTTCTTTTAGATTGGATGTTCTTTTCGTAGAAGAGCTAAACTCGTTAAAAATCTTAATTACAATATTTTCCAAGTCATACTTTAAAAATTTTAATCCATTTCTGAACGAATTGTGATGAATATGGCATAAGCAACCCATACCTAATAACTTTGGATTAATTTTTTTTAATTCGACAAATACGCTTTTTTTACACCCGAAATTAACATTTGCATTATCTGCGCAAAAACTTGTAATGTTATTTAAACTTAAATTTTTACTCTCTAATTTCGACTTTAAACAATTTGCAATATCAGTAGATAATTCTGAACTAGATTCGTAAAAGCTAGGAAGCTTAGCATTTATACCACTTTCCTTAGAAAAATACCTTATAACTATCGGGAACGTTTTTATATTTCCCTTATTGGATGCGTCGGTTGAAACAGAAAAGGGATGATTATTGTCTAATTCTTTCACTAATGCATCAATAGAATACTTAGCCAATAATTTGGTTGCAAGTTTAGAACACTTAGTTCTTCCGCAACTAAAATTGGAAGCAACTTTGGAATCAGGGAAGATTTCTTTGAAAAGTTTGCTGCTACAATCAGCTGAAGCGTAGCTGTGGCCATGAATTACTGTGTGATATACAAAAGCGGCTTCAGCAGCGGCGCTATTATTGCGATTGGCATCATTCACATTTGGTCTTTGCATTAGAAATGAAGATACTGTTTTTTGATGACTCCCTGATATATTTCGCTTCTCTTTACATTTTTTTCCCCTTGGCTTGTTGAAGGGATGTTAATTTCTTCAACGTCAGAATCCTCCGACAAATCCTCGTTTCTTTCCATTGTTAAGGTACGGCCTAAAACGTTTTTAAGCCGCATTAAATAATCACCTAAGTATGATAATTTACTTACCAATAACAAAATTATGTGTAGGTTTTAATTTGTTTACTGTTTTCTTTTCGTTAACGAAATTATTTAAAAACAAATACACAGAACGTTGGAAAACAAAACTAACATTTTACGTTCTTTTTCGTTTTGTTTGAATCACAGAATACAACCATGAAGTGTTAACGTTGGCAGTAAGGCAAGTGTTTTTACAATCTTCTCTTTTTCGCAAAAGCAGCATTTTCTTTTGAAAAGCACTAATGACACTTCTATTAATTTGAATACAAAGTATTTGGTAAGTTAAGAGTAAACAATAATAAAACGAAGAGTGAATTTTAACTGGGTGATTCATAGGGAGATCGATTATTCGACTTTTTTCAACAACCGGTTTTCGAATATTACGAATAGTTGCTATTTTAAAAAACCCGGTTTTCGGTTAAGCAATTTTTAAATAACCGGTTAACCGGTTTTAATTCGGATACTTAAAAACACAAAAATCAAATATGTTTTTAAAATAAAAAGTTAATTTGAATAAAAACAACAATTTGCAAAGGTAAGGAACCAACAAAATACATAAATATGACTAAGATCAGACCTAACAAATATTTTACGATAAAATCCAAGAAAAGTGGGACCAGTAAATTGATCAAACTTTAGCTAAATTTTCAAAAAATTTTTATTGATTTACTAAACTTTATTTGTAAGAAGATATTTGTATAATTTAATTTAGAAACGGTTGAATGATATTTGATCTAGACAAACGTTTTGCAAAAGCAAATAAATTATAGGAATTTTATAAAGTTATTATTTGAAATATTCTCCCAAATTTATTTTGAATGAGTTTTAATTTGTTGATGGTTAAGCTACGATTATCTATATAAATCAACCACATTTTTCAAAAAGTTGCAAACAAAACCTCTTAGCCAGGATTATCTATTTCAAATTATTTTTTTCAGCATTATAGAAACAAATAGTGAACTTAACATTCTTTTTGTGTAAAATATTTGTCAATTGGACGACTACAATTTAAAACATTGCATGACATTGTTTGAATTTTTCATTTTTGTTTTTTAGTTCTTGGTATTTTAATAAAAAAAAACTGGTAGAAATTTTTCCCATATCGTTGATTCCGCCGTAATGTTGTAGTTTTCAGCATGAAGAGATGCTAGAACTACTTGAGAGTTTTAAGTGCCTTATCAGGCATTTCGTCCTCGGCAACACAACGGGCTTATATTTCACCCAATAATTCATTTCTTGCAGCGTATTTTAGTAAAGTATTATTTGTCGTCTTCTTAGTACTAGTTCGAACGGAGTTAAGTTTCATTTGGATCACATTAATGTCAAGCATGTATACTAATTAAACGTGATTAATAAGTCGTGACATGGAAGAACTTTTGTAACTTATCATTTTAGGGCACTTCAAGCACTTAACTTTGTCTTTTAAATCGCATTCGAAAAATATCTAGAGATATCATTTATATTAAAATATATTTAATATTTAGAATAATCTTGCACAAATTACTATTTACTTTTTAACTGAACACGTTTTTGTAGTATTTTGAATAGTTTTTTTTCTACAAGAACACACGCTTTTATAAGCGATTTTAATTTACAGTGTTCATAATGTTTTTTGACCTTTGTTACATTTTGTTTTGACATTCTTCATAAAAAGTTCAAGTTTAGCGAATATTCAATTAGAAAATACTTAAATTACGGGTACATCTACAACAAGAGTAAAGAAAATGATTATAAATTACACATTACTAAAATAACCGGTTAATTATACCAAAATAACCGGTTTATTCGATATTCGAAAAATGGACACTTTAAAATAACCGACTTGGGCAAAGCTAAAATAACCGGTTAAAACCGGTCGAATAATAACCGTTCGATCTCCCTAGTGATTCATAACAAATCAAAATTAATATGGGAAGTAAACCAATTTTAAAAAAGTAAAATTATTTGGAGGCAAAATTTTAAAAAACCAGTACATTTGCGTACTGATGTGGGTGTTATGCATAAACCAGTACATTGATTAAAAACCAGTACGTGTACTGGTAAAATCAGTACGAATGGCAACCCTAGTGCACGCGTACATATGTATGTATGTAGTTACAGTTCCTCCAAAAACTGAGAGCTTACTACCAACTTTAATTTTCTAATTAGTGATTTAAATAAAATAAAAATATTTTCTAAATTCTATTTATATTTTAATACCCTTCGCCGAAGGTAAAAGGTAATATACATATGTATATGTAAGTTTGTTATTCCGTTTGTAGTTCTACAATATTGATCTTAGACCAACGGATGCCAGATTTTACGATTTATCGTCATTTTGACGATTTTTGGGTAAAAAATAACTACTGACGATAGGACGATTTATACCCTAAATTTGCCGATTTTTTAAATGAGAAATTTTGTACAAATCTACAAAAGTTTTTAATAAAATTTAAAATTTTTCTAGATTCTTACATACTTTCATTTATTTGTTAAGTAGTAATTTTCATGTCTTAGCAGCTAAATTAAATTAAATATATGGAAAACTATATTTAAATATAAATAGATATTTAAATAAATTGGTGAATTGGCCATAAGTCACATAGAAATACAAACTGCAAAAAAATCGCATAATTATTTGGACACAAAAAACTTTATTTTCTGACGAATATACTGCTTTACTAACACGGTGTTTACATTTGCCAGTACTGGCAAGACAGTTGCAATACATGCAAGTTTTGTTCTTTTTCTTTTATATTTGAATAAAAAACATTTATTTTATAAAAAAAAGGATTTTGATATTCTTTATTTATTTTTTCTTTAGTATTTTTATAAACCGTTTCGATTTGTTGGTTTTCTAGAACAAAATTTTTATTCTGTTCTTTACATATTCTTAGCTTAAACTTATGAACTATTTCTGCATGATCAGCACAACGATCATGGATGAAATTCCATTGATCGTTGGACAATCAACAAATGTACAGAAAACGAAATCAATACTTCTGTAAACAATTTCATGAATCATTGTTTACAAAATCATTGGTTCTTCTTGTGCAATTGGTTCTTCTTGGGTGGCATATATAACTCGCCCTCCCTTAGAATTCGAGTCTCTTCGAATTAGTGTAAATAAGAAATCTTTCTTGTAAATCACAAGCAAGATCACAATGCAGGTAAGTAACCCATAAATTGCATAAAAGTTGTAATTTATGTTTTGTTTTAAATATACTTCATTACTGGTATCAAGATTAATCATTTGTGGTACATCTAATAGTCCGGTTTCGTTTTCTGGTATTACATTAAAGTTAGGAATTACAATATTCATTTTAGTTTCATATCTTCTTAAAAAATAATCACCTATTTGAAATACGCTTTTTTTACACCCGAAATTAACATTTGCATTATCTGCGCAAAAACTTGTAATGTTATTTAAACTTAAATTTTTACTCTCTAATTTCGACTTTAAACAATTTGCAATATCAGTAGATAATTCTGAACTAGATTCGTAAAAGCTAGGAAGCTTAGCATTTATACCACTTTCCTTAGAAAAATACCTTATAACTATCGGGAACGTTTTTATATTTCCCTTATTGGATGCGTCGGTTGAAACAGAAAAGGGATGATTATTGTCTAATTCGTTCACTAATGCATCAATAGAATACTTAGCCAATAATTTGGTTGCAAGTTTAGAACACTTAGTTCTTCCGCAACTAAAATTGGAAGCAACTTTGGAATCAGGGAAGATTTCTTTGAAAAGTTTGCTGCTACAATCAGCTGAAGCGTAGCTGTGGCCATGAATTACTGTGTGATATACAAAAGCGGCTTCAGCAGCGGCGCTATTATTGCGATTGGCATCATTCACATTTGGTCTTTGCATTAGAAATGAAGATACTGTTTTTTGATGACTCCCTGATATATTTCGCTTCTCTTTACATTTTTTTCCCCTTGGCTTGTTGAAGGGATGTTAATTTCTTCAACGTCAGAATCCTCCGACAAATCCTCGTTTCTTTCCATTGTTAAGGTACGGCCTAAAACGTTTTTAAGCCGCATTAAATAATCACCTAAGTATGATAATTTACTTACCAATAACAAAATTATGTGTAGGTTTTAATTTGTTTACTGTTTTCTTTTCGTTAACGAAATTATTTAAAAACAAATACACAGAACGTTGGAAAACAAAACTAACATTTTACGTTCTTTTTCGTTTTGTTTGAATCACAGAATACAACCATGAAGTGTTAACGTTGGCAGTAAGGCAAGTGTTTTTACAATCTTCTCTTTTTCGCAAAAGCAGCATTTTCTTTTGAAAAGCACTAATGACACTTCTATTAATTTGAATACAAAGTATTTGGTAAGTTAAGAGTAAACAATAATAAAACGAAGAGTGAATTTTAACTGGGTGATTCATAGGGAGATCGATTATTCGACTTTTTTCAACAACCGGTTTTCGAATATTACGAATAGTTGCTATTTTAAAAAACCCGGTTTTCGGTTAAGCAATTTTTAAATAACCGGTTAACCGGTTTTAATTCGGATACTTAAAAACACAAAAATCAAATATGTTTTTAAAATAAAAAGTTAATTTGAATAAAAACAAAACAATTTGCAAAGGTAAGGAACCAACAAAATACATAAATATGACTAAGATCAGACCTAACAAATATTTTACGATAAAATCCAAGAAAAGTGGGACCAGTAAATTGATCAAACTTTAGCTAAATTTTCAAAAAATTTTTATTGATTTACTAAACTTTATTTGTAAGAAGATATTTGTATAATTTAATTTAGAAACGGTTGAATGATATTTGATCTAGACAAACGTTTTGCAAAAGCAAATAAATTATAGGAATTTTATAAAGTTATTATTTGAAATATTCTCCCAAATTTATTTTGAATGAGTTTTAATTTGTTGATGGTTAAGCTACGATTATCTATATAAATCAACCACATTTTTCAAAAAGTTGCAAACAAAACCTCTTAGCCAGGATTATCTATTTCAAATTATTTTTTTCAGCATTATAGAAACAAATAGTGAACTTAACATTCTTTTTGTGTAAAATATTTGTCAATTGGACGACTACAATTTAAAACATTGCATGACATTGATTGATTTTTTCATTTTTGTTTTTTAGTTCTTGGTATTTTAATAAAAAAAAACTGGTAGAAATTTTTCCCATATCGTTGATTCCGCCGTAATGTTGTAGTTTTCAGCATGAAGAGATGCTAGAACTACTTGAGAGTTTTAAGTGCCTTATCAGGCATTTCGTCCTCGGCAACACAACGGGCTTATATTTCACCCAATAATTCATTTCTTGCAGCGTATTTTAGTAAAGTATTATTTGTCGTCTTCTTAGTACTAGTTCGAACGGAGTTAAGTTTCATTTGGATCACATTAATGTCAAGCATGTATACTAATTAAACGTGATTAATAAGTCGTGACATGGAAGAACTTTTGTAACTTATCATTTTAGGGCACTTCAAGCACTTAACTTTGTCTTTTAAATCGCATTCGAAAAATATCTAGAGATATCATTTATATTAAAATATATTTAATATTTAGAATAATCTTGCACAAATTACTATTTACTTTTTAACTGAACACGTTTTTGTAGTATTTTGAATAGTTTTTTTTCTACAAGAACACACGCTTTTATAAGCGATTTTAATTTACAGTGTTCATAATGTTTTTTGACCTTTGTTACATTTTGTTTTGACATTCTTCATAAAAAGTTCAAGTTTAGCGAATATTCAATTAGAAAATACTTAAATTACGGGTACATCTACAACAAGAGTAAAGAAAATGATTATAAATTACACATTACTAAAATAACCGGTTAATTATACCAAAATAACCGGTTTATTCGATATTCGAAAAATGGACACTTTAAAATAACCGACTTGGGCAAAGCTAAAATAACCGGTTAAAACCGGTCGAATAATAACCGTTCGATCTCCCTAGTGATTCATAACAAATCAAAATTAATATGGGAAGTAAACCAATTTTAAAAAAGTAAAATTATTTGGAGGCAAAATTTTAAAAAACCAGTACATTTGCGTACTGATGTGGGTGTTATGCATAAACCAGTACATTGATTAAAAACCAGTACGTGTACTGGTAAAATCAGTACGAATGGCAACCCTAGTGCACGCGTACATATGTATGTATGTAGTTACAGTTCCTCCAAAAACTGAGAGCTTACTACCAACTTTAATTTTCTAATTAGTGATTTAAATAAAATAAAAATATTTTCTAAATTCTATTTATATTTTAATACCCTTCGCCGAAGGTAAAAGGTAATATACATATCGCTCATTTCGTGCAAGACCGTCACAACTCAAAATTTGAAACTTTACAGGAGAGCCTTTTTAAGATTCCAACCTATTATTATTTATTTTATTATTTATTTTATATACAGTTATAAAATCAAATGTTTCGTTTTTGCTACAAAGAAAACCACATGTACAAGAGGAATGCCAACAAAAAAACTGAAATGTGACCTTGTTGATGTTAATTGCTCAAGTTTGTTACAAGAGGTCATAGCGTCAAAAGCATCTGTATTACCGTTATTTTTTCGATAATTCTCTCCGTTCTTAGATCAATTTGTAGAGATTTAAGAGGAGAACATTTCTGCATTACTAACTCGAAAATGCCAAATTTTGAGTTGTGACGGTCTTGCACGAAATGAGCGATATGTATATGTAAGTTTGTTATTCCGTTTGTAGTTCTACAATATTGATCTTAGACCAACGGATGCCAGATTTTACGATTTATCGTCATTTTGACGATTTTTGGGTAAAAAATAACTACTGACGATAGGACGATTTATACCCTAAATTTGCCGATTTTTTAAATGAGAAATTTTGTACAAATCTACAAAAGTTTTTAATAAAATTTAAAATTTTTCTAGATTCTTACATACTTTCATTTATTTGTTAAGTAGTAATTTTCATGTCTTAGCAGCTAAATTAAATTAAATATATGGAAAACTATATTTAAATATAAATAGATATTTAAATAAATTGGTGAATTGGCCATAAGTCACATAGAAATACAAACTGCAAAAAAATCGCATAATTATTTGGACACAAAAAACTTTATTTTCTGACGAATATACTGCTTTACTAACACGGTGTTTACATTTGCCAGTACTGGCAAGACAGTTGCAATACATGCAAGTTTTGTTCTTTTTCTTTTATATTTGAATAAAAAACATTTATTTTATAAAAAAAAGGATTTTGATATTCTTTATTTATTTTTTCTTTAGTATTTTTATAAACCGTTTCGATTTGTTGGTTTTCTAGAACTAAATTTTTATTCTGTTCTTTACATATTCTTAGCTTAAACTTATGAACTATTTCTGCATGATCAGCACAACGATCATGGATGAAATTCCATTGATCGTTGGACAATCAACAAATGTACAGAAAACGAAATCAATACTTCTGTAAACAATTTCATGAATCATTGTTTACAAAATCATTGGTTCTTCTTGTGCAATTGGTTCTTCTTGGGTGGCATATATAACTCGCCCTCCCTTAGAATTCGAGTCTCTTCGAATTAGTGTAAATAAGAAATCTTTCTTGTAAATCACAAGCAAGATCACAATGCAGGTAAGTAACCCATAAATTGCATAAAAGTTGTAATTTATGTTTTGTTTTAAATATACTTCATTACTGGTATCAAGATTAATCATTTGTGGTACATCTAATAGTTCGGTTTCGTTTTCTGGTATTACATTAAAGTTAGGAATTACAATATTCATTTTAGTTTCATATCTTCTTAAAAAATAATCACCTATTTGAAATACGCTTTTTTTACACCCGAAATTAACATTTGCATTATCTGCGCAAAAACTTGTAATGTTATTTAAACTTAAATTTTTACTCTCTAATTTCGACTTTAAACAATTTGCAATATCAGTAGATAATTCTGAACTAGATTCGTAAAAGCTAGGAAGCTTAGCATTTATACCACTTTCCTTAGAAAAATACCTTATAACTATCGGGAACGTTTTTATATTTCCCTTATTGGATGCGTCGGTTGAAACAGAAAAGGGATGATTATTGTCTAATTCTTTCACTAATGCATCAATAGAATACTTAGCCAATAATTTGGTTGCAAGTTTAGAACACTTAGTTCTTCCGCAACTAAAATTGGAAGCAACTTTGGAATCAGGGAAGATTTCTTTGAAAAGTTTGCTGCTACAATCAGCTGAAGCGTAGCTGTGGCCATGAATTACTGTGTGATATACAAAAGCGGCTTCAGCAGCGGCGCTATTATTGCGATTGGCATCATTCACATTTGGTCTTTGCATTAGAAATGAAGATACTGTTTTTTGATGACTCCCTGATATATTTCGCTTCTCTTTACATTTTTTTCCCCTTGGCTTGTTGAAGGGATGTTAATTTCTTCAACGTCAGAATCCTCCGACAAATCCTCGTTTCTTTCCATTGTTAAGGTACGGCCTAAAACGTTTTTAAGCCGCATTAAATAATCACCTAAGTATGATAATTTACTTACCAATAACAAAATTATGTGTAGGTTTTAATTTGTTTACTGTTTTCTTTTCGTTAACGAAATTATTTAAAAACAAATACACAGAACGTTGGAAAACAAAACTAACATTTTACGTTCTTTTTCGTTTTGTTTGAATCACAGAATACAACCAAGAAGTGTTAACGTTGGCAGTAAGGCAAGTGTTTTTACAATCTTCTCTTTTTCGCAAAAGCAGCATTTTCTTTTGAAAAGCACTAATGACACTTCTATTAATTTGAATACAAAGTATTTGGTAAGTTAAGAGTAAACAATAATAAAACGAAGA
The DNA here is from genome assembly GCA_943735925.1 of Pollenia amentaria. Lineage (NCBI taxonomy): Eukaryota > Metazoa > Arthropoda > Insecta > Diptera > Polleniidae > Pollenia > Pollenia amentaria. The sequence goes on from OX031009.1 coordinate 68,287,117, forward strand.
GTGAATTTTAACTGGGTGATTCATAGGGAGATCGATTATTCGACTTTTTTCAACAACCGGTTTTCGAATATTACGAATAGTTGCTATTTTAAAAAACCCGGTTTTCGGTTAAGCAATTTTTAAATAACCGGTTAACCGGTTTTAATTCGGATACTTAAAAACACAAAAATCAAATATGTTTTTAAAATAAAAAGTTAATTTGAATAAAAACAAAACAATTTGCAAAGGTAAGGAACCAACAAAATACATAAATATGACTAAGATCAGACCTAACAAATATTTTACGATAAAATCCAAGAAAAGTGGGACCAGTAAATTGATCAAACTTTAGCTAAATTTTCAAAAAATTTTTATTGATTTACTAAACTTTATTTGTAAGAAGATATTTGTATAATTTAATTTAGAAACGGTTGAATGATATTTGATCTAGACAAACGTTTTGCAAAAGCAAATAAATTATAGGAATTTTATAAAGTTATTATTTGAAATATTCTCCCAAATTTATTTTGAATGAGTTTTAATTTGTTGATGGTTAAGCTACGATTATCTATATAAATCAACCACATTTTTCAAAAAGTTGCAAACAAAACCTCTTAGCCAGGATTATCTATTTCAAATTATTTTTTTCAGCATTATAGAAACAAATAGTGAACTTAACATTCTTTTTGTGTAAAATATTTGTCAATTGGACGACTACAATTTAAAACATTGCATGACATTGATTGATTTTTTCATTTTTGTTTTTTAGTTCTTGGTATTTTAATAAAAAAAAACTGGTAGAAATTTTTCCCATATCGTTGATTCCGCCGTTATGTTGTAGTTTTCAGCATGAAGAGATGCTAGAACTACTTGAGAGTTTTAAGTGCCTTATCAGGCATTTCGTCCTCGGCAACACAACGGGCTTATATTTCACCCAATAATTCATTTCTTGCAGCGTATTTTAGTAAAGTATTATTTGTCGTCTTCTTAGTACTAGTTCGAACGGAGTTAAGTTTCATTTGGATCACATTAATGTCAAGCATGTATACTAATTAAACGTGATTAATAAGTCGTGACATGGAAGAACTTTTGTAACTTATCATTTTAGGGCACTTCAAGCACTTAACTTTGTCTTTTAAATCGCATTCGAAAAATATCTAGAGATATCATTTATATTAAAATATATTTAATATTTAGAATAATCTTGCACAAATTACTATTTACTTTTTAACTGAACACGTTTTTGTAGTATTTTGAATAGTTTTTTTTCTACAAGAACACACGCTTTTATAAGCGATTTTAATTTACAGTGTTCATAATGTTTTTTGACCTTTGTTACATTTTGTTTTAACATTCTTCATAAAAAGTTTAAGTTTAGCGAATATTCAATTAGAAAATACTTAAATTACGGGTACATCTACAACAAGAGTAAAGAAAATGATTATAAATTACACATTACTAAAATAACCGGTTAATTATACCAAAATAACCGGTTTATTCGATATTCGAAAAATGGACACTTTAAAATAACCGACTTGGGCAAAGCTAAAATAACCGGTTAAAACCGGTCGAATAATAACCGTTCGATCTCCCTAGTGATTCATAACAAATCAAAATTAATATGGGAAGTAAACCAATTTTAAAAAAGTAAAATTATTTGGAGGCAAAATTTTAAAAAACCAGTACATTTGCGTACTGATGTGGGTGTTATGCATAAACCAGTACATTGATTAAAAACCAGTACGTGTACTGGTAAAATCAGTACGAATGGCAACCCTAGTGCACGCGTACATATGTATGTATGTAGTTACAGTTCCTCCAAAAACTGAGAGCTTACTACCAACTTTAATTTTCTAATTAGTGATTTAAATAAAATAAAAATATTTTCTAAATTCTATTTATATTTTAATACCCTTCGCCGAAGGTAAAAGGTAATATACATATGTATATGTAAGTTTGTTATTCCGTTTGTAGTTCTACAATATTGATCTTAGACCAACGGATGCCAGATTTTACGATTTATCGTCATTTTGACGATTTTTGGGTAAAAAATAACTACTGACGATAGGACGATTTATACCCTAAATTTGCCGATTTTTGAAATGAGAAATTTTGTACAAATCTACAAAAGTTTTTAATAAAATTTAAAATTTTTCTAGATTCTTACATACTTTCATTTATTTGTTAAGTAGTAATTTTCATGTCTTAGCAGCTAAATTAAATTAAATATATGGAAAACTATATTTAAATATAAATAGATATTTAAATAAATTGGTGAATTGGCCATAAGTCACATAGAAATACAAACTGCAAAAAAATCGCATAATTATTTGACGAATATACTGCTTTACTAACACGGTGTTTACATTTGCCAGTACTGGCAAGACAGTTGCAATACATGCAAGTTTTGTTCTTTTTCTTTTATATTTGAATAAAAAACATTTATTTTATAAAAAAAGGATTTTGATATTCTTTATTTATTTTTTCTTTAGTATTTTTATAAACCGTTTCGATTTGTTGGTTTTCTAGAACTAAATTTTTATTCTGTTCTTTACATATTCTTAGCTTAAACTTATGAACTATTTCTGCATGATCAGCACAACGATCATGGATGAAATTCCATTGATCGTTGGACAATCAACAAATGTACAGAAAACGAAATCAATACTTCTGTAAACAATTTCATGAATCATTGTTTACAAAATCATTGGTTCTTCTTGTGCAATTGGTTCTTCTTGGGTGGCATATATAACTCGCCCTCCCTTAGAATTCGAGTCTCTTCGAATTAGTGTAAATAAGAAATCTTTCTTGTAAATCACAAGCAAGATCACAATGCAGGTAAGTAACCCATAAATTGCATAAAAGTTGTAATTTATGTTTTGTTTTAAATATACTTCATTACTGGTATCAAGATTAATCATTTGTGGTACATCTAATAGTTCGGTTTCGTTTTCTGGTATTACATTAAAGTTAGGAATTACAATATTCATTTTAGTTTCATATCTTCTTAAAAAATAATCACCTATTTGAATTCCACATTTTTCAGTTCTTACAAAATAACTTCCATTTAAAAAATATGTGAAATTGTTACAAAAATTCGTTAAATTATGTTTAACATTAATTAATATTAAATTTCCTATATCTATCTCTTTTACAACGGTTCCAACAATTTTTCTTCTGGAACAGTTTCTGTAATTATCTTTGATTAGGTTTACAATGCAATCATTTGGTTGTAACATTTTTGGTAAAAAATTTTCTTCATTTACAGTAAAAGTTGTATTTTAACAATTCTTGTTTCATTAATGTCAATTTGCATGGCCCTTTTATTGGGAACAGGCATAATATAATTAGTTATATACATCTTGTTAAAGAATTCTGGAACCGAAATTACAAATATAATTACATCATTTGACAATGAGCCAATGTTAAATTTTAAGTGTCTTAATTTGGAACTATCAATATTATATAAATCAATTTCGTCATTAGTAAGAACAAATCTATTCATTACGTTATATCTTGCCATCAATATGTTTTCCTGTATTCTCTCAATCTTATCCCTGATTTGGTTAATTATCAGCCAATAACTATTATATTTTATGACTGGTATATTATCTATAATTTCTTTTGACATACTTGCGTTAAACAAGAGCCTATTTGATTCCAACAGCAAATGAACATTTTGCATAAATTTTTGTATGTCTGTATTGATCTTTATTTGTTTGTTTAAGTTCCCTATTAACTGTTGCTGGTTCATGTAAATTTTTTCAAAGTGTGCATCAATAATTTCCTTGTCCTCATCGTTAATATTTCCGAATAACCATTGTATGGTTCTTCCCCCAAAATTCAGTAAACCTCTTTTGTTTCTAGTATGAATTGTTATTGTTGATAACAAATGTTCTAGCTCTTTTATTTTATCCTGCAGACCCACTAACATTTCACCTTGTTTTATTAAGAAATTTTTTGAAACTTCTATTTTAACCTTTTGAATGGTCGCTCTAATATCTTCCAAATCAAAAACATGTATTATTTTATTATATCTACGAATCACGGAAATAGATTCACTTTCTATCATCACATATCCCGCTTCCGATTCAATTTTTGTAATTTCCACCGTGCCCACTGCGGTTGATAATATTAAAAGGACCAAAGCCCCGATCATCTAAAAAGAGGACATTTACAAATTTTACGTGAGAACAAACTTTTACGATTATCTGATTAGTATATATATTTTTTTTTTTTTTTTTTTTTTTTTATCTAATAACCTTTAAAGGTCGTTTTATCTGTGCAATATCGATGAGTTTCATTCTTATAGGATTATATTTATTATATCTTTTAGCGATTTTATGTCTTTGGCCCTGTATGTTCTTTACATACATATTATTAGGGTTATAGTTCGGTACGGGTTCCCTCGTGAGATTAAGTCTTTGAATAGCTTTTTGCTTTCTGGAGTTCATTTGTAAGGCAATCTTTGAAAAATCTAAATTCGAACGGTTAATAAAATCCATAGGCTTAATTCCTATGGTAGAATGGATGGAATTATTATAATATCCTATAGCTCTAATGACCAACTCCTCTATACTCATATTCTCGTTGCTTCTTCTGATTATTCTAATATACTCTAAAAGCGTAGAGTGTAACCTCTCAACATCTGAATTTCCTGTGTGTGAATTTGGTGTGGTAAAGTGGGCATTAATGTTCCTCTCTGAACAAAATAATTTTATATATGTGTAAAATCAGTGTTTCTGGCTTTCGCAAATAAGAAATTCTCTCATCCAACTTAGTTTTGATTGTGCACATATTTTTATCGCTGAGCCTATGAGCGGAACCCAATTTAGTAAATCTGTCAATGGTAGTCAAAAAATAATTTTTGTGAACATAAAATATGTCGGCATGCACAATCTGGTTTGGTCTATTGGGTGTCTCAGTAAAATTGAAATATATAAGGGTTTTCTATCGTACTTATTTTCAGCACACAACTGACAATTATTTATATATTTTACTAAGTTCGGATAAAAATACTCAAACTTCAATCCTTCGAATTTTTCAACTACTCCTCTATGATTGGTCTCGATATGATTATTTTCAATCACTTGCAACAATCTTTCCACGTTTTCAACGTCTACTGCCAATTTCGTGCATTTTATAAATTTTAAATTACTATCATTCGAAAAAAGTTGGATTAATTTATTTTGGACAATATTATATTCTGAGTCACCCAATTCAGAATAAATTCCCACTGTACCTTTATTCAATTCTCTTCTAAAAATGTCATTTAAATAATGACCATTTCGCAAATCATTCCTCTCGATATAAATTATTTTATATTTATTGTACAATATTTCTGTTTCTTTCTCTTTTTGATTTAAGATTCTTATTTGCTTTCTATATTTATTAACAACTGTCTCACTTATGAGAAAATGTTCATTCAAATCTTCATTGGCACTATGAACAGTGATCATATCACTGTCTATTAGCTCAAACAGCGATTTAATATCTAAATTTTCTTCATCTTCCACATTAGGTTTCTGAATTCTGCGTAAGAAGTCGGCAACCTTATTATCTTTACCCTTTAAATATTCTACCTCAAACTCAAATTCTCCCAACATTATTTTCCAACGAATTATTCTGGAATTTGGTTCTGTCAAAGAATATAACCATTTCAATGGTTGATGGTCAGTTCTCACCAAAAATTTTCTCCCATACAAATATGGTCTAAAGTACTTTACGCTCCACACAATGGCCAGCAATTCTTTCTCCAAGGTGTGATAATTTCTTTCGGCACTATTTAGAGTACGACTGGCATAAGAAATAGGGGTACCTTTCTGACTTAGGACAGCACCAATAGCTATATCGCTGGCATCAGTAGTCAGAACGAATTCTTTATCAAATTCTGGGTAGGCTAGAACAGGGTATGTTGTGAGCAGAGTTTTTAATTTATCAAAGGAATCTATGTATTCCTGATCTCGCATATTTATATGAGTATTTTTCCTAAGATATTTTATCATTGGGTTGGCTATTGTTGAATAATTTTTTATAAATTTCCTGTAAAAGCCAGTTAGTCCCAAAAATGATTTTATCTGTTTGACACTTCCCGGTAATTTCAAATTTTTAATAGCTTTTATCTTTTCCGGGTTCGGAGTGATACCATCAGGAGTTATAATATGGCCAAGAAATTCAGTATATTTGGTAAGAAATTTACATTTGTCCAATTAGATTTTCAGATTAAATTCGTTCAATCTTTTAAATATTTTATTTAGACTCTTAAAATGCTCTTTGATTGTCACGGAGAAAACCAAGATGTCATCCATGTAAATGACACATATCTTATTGATGTAATCACTTAGTACATGATTCATCATTCGCTGAAACGTAGCGGGAGCATTCTTTAAACCAAAGGGCATACGAATGTACTCGAAATGTCCCATTGGGGTAGAAAACGCAGTTTTCTCAATATCCCTTTCGTCCATCAATATCTGATAGAACCCTTTAGCTAAATCTAAGGTGGTATAATATTGCGAGCGACCTAATTTGTCGAACAGAGATTCCATGTTTGGAATCGGAAATTTGTCTTGTATTGTTACGTCGTTTAACTTGCGGTAGTCTATGACGACTCTCCATTTCTTAATCTCAGTATCGCTCATTTTCTTCGGAACTATCCAGAGGGGCGAACTATATGGGGATTTACTAGGTCTTATTATACCTTGTTTTAACATTTCCCGGATTTGCCGTTCGATTTCTTTCTCGTGAATTTGGGGATATCGATATATTTTTTAATATATTGGTTGGTTTGATGTAGTTATGATTTTGTGCCTAATGCTGTTGGTACTAGTCAAATTTTGTCCTTCAATATAAAATGTTCTCTTATTAACTTGTAAAAATTTAGGCAGTTGTTCTCTTTCTTCTGAGCTCAGGTCATCGTGCAAAAATTCATCCAGCTCCCTATCATGCCCCTCTAAACAAAAAATATCTCCATATTCAAAAGGTGGTTTATTTTCGCCAATTAATATGGTTGAGTCTCTAATTTTCAATTCGTTATGACGCAAGTCTATTTGCGCACCTAAAGGAGATAAAATATTATGGCCTATTATGCACTCGAATGGTTTATTTTTAAGATCTACAAGCTTTAAAGACATCGTTTGGTCTGGGCTGTTGAATTCGTTTGGTAAATATACGATAACTTCGTCCTCTACGATAGGAGAGCCAATGACTGTATTTAATTTGATAGGGTTTATTAATTTTCTACGGTTTGAAATCTTTCCAAAAAATATGGAATCACCCAAGCTGGTAGCTGCACCCGTGTCCACTAGGCACCTTGCACGGAGGAACCCGAACGTAAGCGTTACTATTGGTAATGTACAGCCTGAGGCTGTTGAGGAAAATTTTCATATTGCGCATGGTCAATTTCCATGGGCATTAGTACTTGATGTTGCACACGCCTATTATCTACCGGATTCCGATAAAAATTTCCACTGTATCGATTAGCGTTTCTATTGAAATTTGAACGGGAATGATCTACGTTTTTTAAAAAATTTGGCTGATTCAATCTTGGATAAGACTGATTAAAATTTGAGTTGTAATATCGATTTAAAAAATTTTGATTGTTTTATTTGGGTTGATATTTCGATTTACAATTTCCCTTCTATAAATTTGTTGAAGACTGTTTTTTTATAGTGTTATTTTATTATTATAAGGTTATTTTCTATTAAAAAGCTCCGAGAGCTGCTCACGCTAGAAATATTATTTTGAAGCAGCAATGCTTTTATATTCAAACTCAAGTAATTTATATAAATATCGAAAATTAATTTAATATTATTTGCAGGCGTAAAATTAACATCCTTCTCTATTTCTAAACTGCATTTTGTATTCATTTTATTCAAGCATTGGTCCAACTTATAATGTAATTCTTCAATATTATTAAAATTTAAATTCATGGCTTCTTCCCTAATAGAGAAATAAGATTCTTTAACCCCAAATTCCTGTCTTAATTTATTCAAAATATTTGTCCATGTGGGTTCTGTGAGTGTTTCTACAGCATTCAGAGCTCGACCCTGAATTTTATTAGCCAAAATAGTTTGCACGATTGCTTTATTGCTATCTTCAGTTAATGATAATACCGTTGTCACATCCCTAAGGTAATTTTGCAGAGAATATTTAGATTCTCCATCAAAAACAGGCAAGCTTCTTGCCTCTCGCAAGCAGTCAGTAAGACCCAATTGTGCCATAATAAATTAAAAAAAAAATTTTTTTTTTCTTCTTATCAAGGATAAAGAAATTGAGAGGTGATTACTTATAGATAAAAGAATTATCAACATCCACCTTACAAAGAGTGTAAATGTCTTAAAAAAAAATTAATTTTATATAGAGAGAAAAAACTTTATTAATTTGAATTTCAACCACACAACAAAAAATTCCTTTTCTTTATTCTTTACAAATTCTTTTAAAAAAATTTCCTTCTTTTACTCTTTATTGAATATTTACGACGATGTTCTAAATCTCAAAACAATGTTTACAGAACATATGCTTACTTTCCTTTATATTATCTGCTGACAACTCCACCTCCAAAATCTAAAACAGGATTTTTTTTTTCAGGTTGTTGTAGTCTTCCTTCAGTTATTTAATATGTGTCTTTAGAGTATATGTAGTTGATTGGCTGCTGTCCAATAGAATTCACAAATTTTGTTGGTTGTATTTATTTTGTTAGCATCTACTTTTTCACACAATCCTTTTTATATAATAATTTTTTTTCAGCATCTACTCGATTTTTAATCTTGAGTATTTTCATTAAATTGAGTTCTAGATGTATTCAATACATTTACTTGATAAAATTGTTATTAAATTTATTTTTATTTTATTTCACGTGGGCCTATTTTTTACTTAGGGTCCTGTCACGGTCGCCAGTTTTGTTCTTTTTCTTTTATATTTGAATAAAAAACATTTATTTTATAAAAAAAAGGATTTTGATATTCTTTATTTATTTTTTCTTTAGTATTTTTATAAACCGTTTCGATTTGATGGTTTTCTAGAACTAAATTTTTATTCTGTTCTTTACATATTCTTAGCTTAAACTTATGAACTATTTCTGCATGATCAGCACAACGATCATGGATGAAATTCCATTGATCGTTGGACAATCAACAAATGTACACAAAAAGAAATCAATACTTCTGTAAACAATTTCATGAATCATTGTTTACAAAATCATTGGTTCTTCTTGTGCAATTGGTTCTTCTTGGGTGGCATATATAACTTGCAAACTTTTTCACTAATACATGTACACTTTTCCAACTGTCTTGTCTACTGTCTAGCAAATTTTGCAGACAGTGATTTGACATTTGCTGACAGTAATTTGAAGTTTTGTTTGCAGAAGTAAAAAAAAAATCAACAATTAAAAGAAAATTAATAAATTATGCTTTGCTTTTCTATGTTTTACTTAAGTGTTATCTATGTTCACAAAAAATAGTTATTAAATGCTATTTTTAATTTGTTAAGTTCATATAAAACACGTTTAGCTAAAACTTGCACTGCGAAATTCACGTTAGACATTTTCTTAAAAGTGAACTGTCTTAACTACTGTCTGGACGCCTACGTCACGAAGATAGCAAGTAGTGTTTTTGGCAACTAATATGTATTTGCTTACTGTCTTGCCAGTACTGTCAAATGTAAACGTACTATAAATAAGCGTCCGATTTTCCCTAAAAGTAAGCTCTTAACCCTTACACCATTTCTAGATCGAAATGGGATTATATGGGCCAATGGGTGTTTAGCGCAGCCACCAGCATTAACGTACAATGAACGCTGGCCAATTCTGGTGCCACCCGAATCACAATTAGCCAGCATGATCATTTGTACATTAAATTACTTTGCATGGTGAAAACCAGCCCTTTACTTGAATAATAAGAACAGAATTTTGGGTTTTTATGAGTTAGCACTTAGTTAAAACAGTTACATACATAAAAAATATTTATTATTATAAATTATTTGATTATCCCATTATATTTATTTCTAGCTGACCCGGTCCGCGTTGCTGGCCCTAAACAAACATTAGTGTTGTATTACCAGACAATTTAAATTGATCTTTAAACGAAATTTACGGCCTTTAAATAAAAATTCATGAAACCGCATTCTCTGGCAAAATTTCATGTCAAACTGCATGTAAAACATCGTTCATCCCCAGTTTTGTTTCATCATTATAATATTATAAATTAAAATGTTGTTCATATACATATGTTTGATTTACATTTGATTTGAAAATACATATGATTGTATGTTTGTATATATATGCTGTGAATCTTACGAAAAAAGTGAGCGTAAAAGTGGGCGGGGCAACATTTTCTTTCCGCAAAACCTAAGTTAGACCATGGCGATCATTTTAAAGAAAAAATCGTCCAAATCGGTCAAGCCGTTCCCCAGTTATGCGCTTAATAGAAAAAGTGGGCGTAAAAGTAGCCGTGGTAAATTTTTCTTTCGATGAAAACTTAAAGTTGATTAATACGAACATTTGAAAGAAAAATTAGTCAACTCGATGGAGCCGTTTTCTGATTTTAGGTAAATCGAAAAAAGTGGCCGTAAAAACCTAAGTTGGCGATCATTTTAAAGAAAAAATCGTTCAAATCGGTCAAGCCGTTCTCAAGTTATGGATTTTGCCACGCCCCTCCGCCCCCAGAACGAAAATCAGAAATGAGACTTCACAGTGTCACCCGCCAGAATATTCTGAAGATTCCCTGAAAATTTCATCAAAATCGGCCCAGCCGTTTTGGAGTCCATACGTTACATACATACACACATCCTATTTTATATATATATATTATATTATATTTATTATTTTGAATTTCTACTTATTCAAGTTTATGTCGGAACGGCTTGAAAATTCTAACATCTATAATACTAATATTTATAAAATGGCACATAGGTCATAGGGGTGACCCGGTAGGCTAGCTGGTAGTGAGCTAGTCTATCAGTACTGGGGTTGCTGGTTCGATTCCCGCCAGAGACTCTGGCCTCCTGCAGACAAGCGAAGAGCTTCGCGGGATTAGCGTAGGAATAAAAAAATAATTAAATAAAATTAAAAAGAAAAAAAAAAATATATTACATTAGGCAGATTATTTACAAGAATTAACATACAAAAGTTACATAGGTCAACGGTAGTTTATAGAATACCTTGCAGGGGCAATAATAATGGACAATGTGATAATTTATATGTGGGAACAACAAAAAATTAACTGTAGTGTGCACACTAGTTGCAGATTGCATACGCACTAACCACTCTGAAATCTATACATACCGCCTCAATCAGAGTAGGGTGAATGCCACACTTATTGGCAAATGAAAAGATAACATTGCAACACTTTTCCATTGACTTACATACGTACATATATTTGAATGTAAGTCAATGCAAATAGCATGATACAAATAAATGCTAATCAATATATATAAAAAATATAATTGCTGATCAATCAGAATATATGTATGTCAGTGACAAACATAATTGAGTACATTCCAAACCCATATATTCTGATTGGTCAGAATAATTATGCAAAGTTAAATTCTTTATACCTCCGTGGTATCGAAAGAGATGGATACATTTTCATAATAATTAGAATGGTAAGAAAAGGTAAAGTTAAGTTCTCATAGGTAGTATATAAGAAGATCAAAAAATTAATAAAGGCAGACTGATTTATAACGTTAACAGGCTATATCAGCCTTGTTTTATTTCAAAGACCCTCAAATTTTTCTGGCAGTTCTTTTGAACGCCTAAGTTCAAGCTGGTACCCTACAGCTGTATAAACATACATTGGGCTATAGGAAAATATAGGGAAAAACAACCACCCCCTACAACCTATCTACATTAATGATAACCCACCAGTACCATTACTGCTGTGCCACTCTAGGGAAGTAATAAATAACGTGAAGTATGATATTACATGGCGATCCTGCGGACTACAAATTAATCCTGAAGATATCGAGCTAATAAAAACGCATGGAAGTAAATAAAATTTTCCAACATTGGGAAAAATACCTGGAGGACAAACCCCACGCAAGAAAGAGCAAGAAGAAGAATACGCACCAAAACCCTCCAGCACCAGGGATACTGTATATCCGGCCTACAAACCATTGCAATTGACAGCAGGACCAAAGGCAATAACAATAGAAGAATACAGGAGAAGAAGAACCAAAAAGAAGACAGGTTACAAATACCCCGAAAATAAGCAAACAAAAAAGAAACCCGCCGGGAAGAAATTTCAGAAAAGAGAGGAATTAGCCATATTATACAACAAATTGACACTGGCAACAAGGAAAGAAGAAATAATAGAGATAAAACAAAATATAAAACAAAAAAAGAAACACAAATATAATAGTAACTAAAATACAGTAGGTAGTAGTATTAGAAATTCAAACCACATAAATAACTACGTTGTAATTAGGTATAATTAAATTTAAAAAAAAAATAGTAAATAATAAATTTCACAAGTAAAGAAAGAAAAAAGTTAAGATTAGAAGAAAAATTAGCGTGGTACATAGAATTTTGGGAAAAGATTGGTAAGAACCGTAGACCAACGATGGAAGACTTATTAGAAAGACGTAGTATAGAAGAGGAGACAGGAGACGGATAGTAAACATTAATATGCTATAAAAAAAAAATTAAAATAAAATAAAGATTGTACTTATTTTTCTTTAAAAATTTAAATATATATAAAAATTAATTTTAACTAATTCTTTTATTAGTTAAACATTATTAAGTAATATTTCCATTTTTGTCTTAAATGAAAAACAAAATAAATGAGAAGGTAATCAATTTCTTATCCAACGCAAAAAAATCATTAAGTAAGGGATACACAGCAAAAACTATACAGTTAAAGAGACAAGAACTAGATGAATTAACAGAGAAGACTGTAAAAATATTATGGGACACTGAATTATCAGAAGAGGACGTACAACTGAATACTACAAGATTTGATAAGCTGAGAAGAGAAGCACTAGCAGTGTTGAGACTTCACGAAGTAGTTGTATAGCATTAGAATCAAAGAAAGACAAATTAGTTAATATGGCGAATGAACGTCTAAATACTACGAAACTAGCATCAGTTTCAAAATTGCTACATATTTTTAACGGAACAAAGGAAGACCTTAACCCATTCTTAGCAAATTTAGAAATACTTCGCGACACATTTCCTAATAGTAAACATAATTCATTTTTAAATGTTGTATATAAAACAAAATAACAACTAAGGTGCAGAAAAGAATTCGACAAATACAAGTCCCAACGGATATAGGCACACTAATTTCAACATTAAAGGAAGCCTACAAATAAAAACCATCACCAAACGTAGTTCTAAATCAATTAACATGGGTGACACAGACGGACACAATAAGAAAGTTCGCAGACAAAATAGAACAGTTAACAATGGAGCTGAATGAAATTCAGATAAACACTTTAGGAGAAGAAAACAGGAACATTATAAGTGAGACGAATGCAGTTATAGCATTTAATACTTTCAAAAACAGACTGAAAAACAATTACATTATCAGAACAATAGAAGCAAGTAGAGTAAAGAAGCTTAGCGAAGCTATTTAAATAGCATTAGAAGTTTCCACTGATATTATACAGAACCAAGTAATATTCCAGACAATGCAACCAAGGAACAATTTCAGAAATTTCAATAACAGCAACATAAATGATTTTAGTTCAAACTATTACCGTAATAGAAACAGTTACCATAGTAACCAAGATCACAATAACAGTAGACATAGAAACACAGATAATAATACCAACAGATACAACCATAATTGAAACGGATACAATAGCAGTGTTAACCGTGGTGGAATGAATAACAACAATAGAGGTACTTATAGAAGAAATGATGACAGAAACAATGGCAACAATAACACTAATAATAACTATCGTAACAATAACCAATATAGAGGACGTAGTACATATCATATACAAGAACAGGGAAACTCGCGAGACCCGGAGACCGTACGACAACAGGGATCTCCGGAATAACGCGAATCCAGTTAACATAAAAAAACTATCGTTTACCGCAGACACATACTGAGGAGATAAATAATCAAGTTAAAAATTTATTAAAGCAAAGGATAATAGAACCATCAATAAGTCCATACAACGCTCCGCTCTTGTTAGTTCCTAAAAAGGGGCAGGATGGTTTAGAAAAATGGAGACTAGTCGTTGATTTCAGAAAATTAAATGACAAATTTCCGTTGACAAGACTGGACGATGTTTTAAATAGACTGGGGAGAGCGAAATATTTGTCCACTTTGGATATGACAAGTTCATTCCATTAAATTGAACAAAATCAAGACTTTTCACAGCTTTTTTAACTCAAAATTTCCATTTTCAATACACCTTTTGGGCTAAAGATATCATCTAATAGTTTCCAGAGAATACTAACCATAGCATTGTCGGGATTAGAATCTGAAGCATATTTATATGTTGGTGACATAATTGTTTTTTGATGTAGTCTAAAACAACACAACAGCAACGTGATTTATGTTTTCGACAGATTGTCTAGATACAATCTGAAACTTAATGCAAGCAAGTCTTGTTTCTTAAAACCATAAGTTGTTTATTTGGAACATTTGATAACATCAAGTGGTATCAAACCAGATCCAAGCAAACAAGAAACAATTTCTAAATATCCAATCCCTAAAAACGCTGACGACGTTAGAAGATTATTATAGAAGATTCATCAAAAATTTCGCGGAAATTGCAAACTGTCTGAATAGTTTACTAAAAAAGGGAACTAAATTTAAATGGTCAGAAGAATAAAAGTTATCCTTTGAAAATTTGAAAAATAAACTAATTAGCACACCTATTTCACAATACCCAGATTTTAACAAAACATTTATTTTAGCAACGGATGCATTAGATTTTGCACTGGGTACAATTTTATCTCTAGGTCCATAGGTGAGGATTTACCAATATCATATGCAAGTAGATCCCTAAATAAAAATGAAAAAACAAACCAGTTATTGAAAATGAACTATTAGGAATTTATTGGGGCAAACAATTTTTCAGACCATATTTATATGGAAGAAAGTTAACAGTTGTCACTGATCACAGACCATTAGTTTCTTTATTCCCACATAAAAATCCCAGTTCAGAGCTGACAAGAATAAGATTGGAACTATCCGAGTGTGATTTTGAAATAATATACAAAAAGGAGAAAATAACACAAATGCAGATGCCTTATCCAGAATACAAATTGATTCTGAGATATTAAAACATATGATACCATCAGAAAATGATGATAAAGTAAAGAAAACACTAGTAGTACCAAGAGGTATGAGTAAAAAGTCATCAGAGAATAATATCATAAGCAGATCTCATAAAGAGCCGGATCAACTCTATATGTAGGACAGCACATCTATCAATGATATTAAGCGCGCAAATAAATTAAAATTTATATTAGAAAAGAGGCCAATTGAAGATATGAAAAAATTATATGAATATATAATAGAAAATGATATAAAGAAAAATGAAACACGTGTTAGGTGTAGCGATTATCAGAGAAACTTAGGCACTCTTATGGAGAAGCTATCATCTTATTTGAGCAATTTAAAAAATATGAGTAATAAGAAATTTGCAATCGATATAATTCCTGCAGAAGAATTTAAGGCTACATACAACAAAAATTGTAAAATAAATAATGATGACGTAATAATATTGTTATACAGAAAACCTCAACATATAATAGAAGATGATAGAAAATCAGAATTAATAAAATTATACCACGACAAACCCCAAGGAGGACATTTTGGAGTAAGAAAAACTCTACTAAAACTGAAACAAAAGTATATGTGGAAAGGCATGAACAAAAACGTAAAAAATTGCGTATCAAGATGTGAGCTATGTCAGAAAAACAAACAGATAAGACATACTAAAGAAACGCTGAAAGTGACAGATACACCGATAAACAGTTTTAATACTAAAGTGATTGACACAGTAGGTTCATTACGTCCAACAAATGACTTTAGGTACATTTTAACTATGCAATGCGAACTGACAAAATATGTAATTGCCTGTCAAATTAAGACAAAAGAGGCAAAGTCAATAGCAAAGGCAACTGTGGAAAATGTAATTTTGAAATATGGACTATTTAGCATGCTCAAATCGGACAGAGAAACGGAACTTACAAATGAATTAATGGGAGAGATATGCAACTTATTGAATGTAGAACACAGATTATCAACTCCGTACCACCATGAGACATTAGGAACTGTTGAAAGAAATCACAGGGTACTTAATAATATTTTTTTATCTTTTGTAGAGGATGATAATTGGGAACAATGGATTCCTTACTATACATTTGCATATAATTTAACACTACATGTAGATACCGAGTAGGTACTCCCCATTTTAATTAAGACCCCTTTCAGACAAGCAAAGTTTACGGGGGAGTACATACTTTGCTGTACTCACAAATTCGTTTTGTTTTTCGTTCGTAGATTATACCTGAAGTTGGCTGCAACTTTATATTTATATACAGCGTTACCAGAATCTTTGGAATAAAAATTGTCATATGGCGAAAGAAATCATATTTTGAAGAGGAAAATCTTAAATTTTTTTTTCTTAATTTAAATTTTTTAAAACAAGGGCAAAATAGTAAGAATTATTAATTTTTTATAAAAACATACTTCTTATTATTTAAATTGAAATACATAAAAACATAATTCGTCAGTATATGAAACTTTATAAAAATAAATTTTTTCTTTTCACAAATATTTTTTTTATCAATATTCTAACTGACTTCTTAATGTACGTTCAAACTAATGAAATATTTAACGAAAATATTTGTTCTGATATTTGCTTCAAACTGTGTGAAACAAAAAAATATTTTGTTTCTGTGGAGCAGCATTTTTTATAGTGTTAGAGCAGGAGAATGTTAAAGATAAAAAAAAACTGGAAGACAATGGGTAACGGGAACATGGCTAAAATTTGCTAATAATTGCAAACTTGGAAACAAACCCTTATTATTTGAAGTCGCTAAATCAGTTAAAAAACAAAATGTCGGGAAAAAATTTTTTTGCAAATATAGCGAAAATTCGCAAAAAATTTAGATATTTCAAACAAGCCATACAATTTATTAAAAGTACCTAAAACTATAAGGAATGGCAAAAATTCGAGAAAAATAAAATTAGCGGTAATTCGCAAAAATTTGCTAATAGCGGCACGATAGCAAAGTCTAATAATTATAAAAAATCTTTAAAATTGTAAAGAATCCGAAAACTTACAGAAAAATTGCTTCTATCCGGAACATGGTTAAAATTATTTGTCGTTGTTTGCTCTTACAATTTTTTTGTAATATCAAATAAATGTTTTCTCAAAAATTACTAAAATATTTGATTTTTCGTGTTCACACTATGTTCACATTGGACAAATATTTGTTTGCCGGCAATACTTTCATTTGCTCAAAATCAGCTGTTATTTTATTTGATACTCAAAAATATTTTGTGTTTAGACTACGTTAATGAAATATTTGATGTTTGCTTTCAAATATTTCATCAGTCTGAACGTACCTTTACAAATACATTTAAAACAAAAACAAAGTTTTTAGAATTTTTTTTTTGTTTTAAATGTAGTTGTTCGAAAGAAGGAATTTTTTCGCACATTGGAAATAGGTTATAATATGCCTTTTTTAATATTTTTATGTCCAGAAATAATGATGCAATTTTGTGTATTCTAGATACTGGGTACAGTGCAGCACCAACACACATCAAGCTGATGAAAAACTTCATTGTTTTAAAAATTGACTGTTTTAATTAAAGTAAAAATCAGAATTTCTAAAAATAAAAAATCATCATTTGAGATAAAAATCTTTAATCATATTTTTGTTAAAAAAAAAATAATCCAAAATATGATAAAATCATCATTCTGGCAACGCTGTTTATATATTATATTCAAACAAGAGAAAACAAAAATTTGTCAAATTAAACTTTGTGTGTCTGAGCACCAAACAAAGTTTAAAAGAGAATTCAACAGACTTTGTCAAAGTAAACTTTGCCTGTCTGAAAGGGGACTAATTTTCGGAAAATTACCAAGTTTACCTGGAGATGAAGTCATGGATCATCCCAAGTTTAACAATTTTGAAAACTATGCTAATGAATTAAAAATAAATGGTTTAGAAAAATGGAGACTAGTCGTTGATTTCAGAAAATTAAATGACAAATTTCCGTTGACAAGACTGGACGACGTTTTAAATAGACTGGGGAGAGCGAAATATTTGTCCACTTTGGATATGACAAGTTCATTCCATTAAATTGAACAAAATCAAGACTTTTCACAGCTTTTTTAACTCAAAATTTCCATTTTCAATACACCTTTTGGGCTAAAGATATCATCTAATAGTTTCCAGAGAATACTAACCATAGCATTGTCGGGATTAGAATCTGAAGCATATTTATATGTTGGTGACATAATTGTTTTTTGATGTAGTCTAAAACAACACAACAGCAACGTGATTTATGTTTTCGACAGATTGTCTAGATACAATCTGAAACTTAATGCAAGCAAGTCTTGTTTCTTAAAACCATAAGTTGTTTATTTGGAACATTTGATAACATCAAGTGGTATCAAACCAGATCCAAGCAAACAAGAAACAATTTCTAAATATCCAATCCCTAAAAACGCTGACGACGTTAGAAGATTATTATAGAAGATTCATCAAAAATTTCGCGGAAATTGCAAACTGTCTGAATAGTTTACTAAAAAAGGGAACTAAATTTAAATGGTCAGAAGAATAAAAGTTATCCTTTGAAAATTTGAAAAATAAACTAATTAGCACACCTATTTTACAATACCCAGATTTTAACAAAACATTTATTTTAGCAACGGATGCATTAGATTTTGCACTGGGTACAATTTTATCTCTAGGTCCATAGGTGAGGATTTACCAATATCATATGCAAGTAGATCCCTAAATAAAAATGAAAAAACAAACCAGTTATTGAAAATGAACTATTAGGAATTTATTGGGGCAAACAATTTTTCAGACCATATTTATATGGAAGAAAGTTAACAGTTGTCACTGATCACAGACCATTAGTTTCTTTATTCCCACATAAAAATCCCAGTTCAGAGCTGACAAGAATAAGATTGGAACTATCCGAGTGTGATTTTGAAATAATATACAAAAAGGAGAAAATAACACAAATGCAGATGCCTTATCCAGAATACAAATTGATTCTGAGATATTAAAACATATGATACCATCAGAAAATGATGATAAAGTAAAGAAAACACTAGTAGTACCAAGAGGTATGAGTAAAAAGTCATCAGAGAATAATATCATAAGCAGATCTCATAAAGAGCCGGATCAACTCTATATGTAGGACAGCACATCTATCAATGATATTAAGCGCGCAAATAAATTAAAATTTATATTAGAAAAGAGGCCAATTGAAGATATGAAAAAATTATATGAATATATAATAGAAAATGATATAAAGAAAAATGAAACACGTGTTAGGTGTAGCGATTATCAGAGAAACTTAGGTACTCTTATGGAGAAGCTATCATCTTATTTGAGCAATTTAAAAAATATGAGTAATAAGAAATTTGCAATCGATATAATTCCTGCAGAAGAATTTAAGGCTACATACAACAAAAATTGTAAAATAAATAATGATGACGTAATAATATTGTTATACAGAAAACCTCAACATATAATAGAAGATGATAGAAAATCAGAATTAATAAAATTATACCACGACAAACCCCAAGGAGGACATTTTGGAGTAAGAAAAACTCTACTAAAACTGAAACAAAAGTATATGTGGAAAGGCATGAACAAAAACGTAAAAAATTGCGTATCAAGATGTGAGCTATGTCAGAAAAACAAACAGATAAGACATACTAAAGAAACGCTGAAAGTGACAGATACACCGATAAACAGTTTTAATACTAAAGTGATTGACACAGTAGGTTCATTACGTCCAACAAATGACTTTAGGTACATTTTAACTATGCAATGCGAACTGACAAAATATGTAATTGCCTGTCAAATTAAGACAAAAGAGGCAAAGTCAATAGCAAAGGCAACTGTGGAAAATGTAATTTTGAAATATGGACTATTTAGCATGCTCAAATCGGACAGAGAAACGGAACTTACAAATGAATTAATGGGAGAGATATGCAACTTATTGAATGTAGAACACAGATTATCAACTCCGTACCACCATGAGACATTAGGAACTGTTGAAAGAAATCACAGGGTACTTAATAATATTTTTTTATCTTTTGTAGAGGATGATAATTGGGAACAATGGATTCCTTACTATACATTTGCATATAATTTAACACTACATGTAGATACCGAGTAGGTACTCCCCATTTTAATTAAGACCCCTTTCAGACAAGCAAAGTTTACGGGGGAGTACATACTTTGCTGTACTCACAAATTCGTTTTGTTTTTCGTTCGTAGATTATACCTGAAGTTGGCTGCAACTTTATATTTATATACAGCGTTACCAGAATCTTTGGAATAAAAATTGTCATATGGCGAAAGAAATCATATTTTGAAGAGGAAAATCTTAAATTTTTTTTTCTTAATTTAAATTTTTTAAAACAAGGGCAAAATAGTAAGAATTATTAATTTTTTATAAAAACATACTTCTTATTATTTAAATTGAAATACATAAAAACATAATTCGTCAGTATATGAAACTTTATAAAAATAAATTTTTTCTTTTCACAAATATTTTTTTTATCAATATTCTAACTGACTTCTTAATGTACGTTCAAACTAATGAAATATTTAACGAAAATATTTGTTCTGATATTTGCTTCAAACTGTGTGAAACAAAAAAATATTTTGTTTCTGTGGAGCAGCATTTTTTATAGTGTTAGAGCAGGAGAATGTTAAAGATAAAAAAAAACTGGAAGACAATGGGTAACGGGAACATGGCTAAAATTTGCTAATAATTGCAAACTTGGAAACAAACCCTTATTATTTGAAGTCGCTAAATCAGTTAAAAAACAAAATGTCGGGAAAAAATTTTTTTGCAAATATAGCGAAAATTCGCAAAAAATTTAGATATTTCAAACAAGCCATACAATTTATTAAAAGTACCTAAAACTATAAGGAATGGCAAAAATTCGAGAAAAATAAAATTAGCGGTAATTCGCAAAAATTTGCTAATAGCGGCACGATAGCAAAGTCTAATAATTATAAAAAATCTTTAAAATTGTAAAGAATCCGAAAACTTACAGAAAAATTGCTTCTATCCGGAACATGGTTAAAATTATTTGTCGTTGTTTGCTCTTACAATTTTTTTGTAATATCAAATAAATGTTTTCTCAAAAATTACTAAAATATTTGATTTTTCGTGTTCACACTATGTTCACATTGGACAAATATTTGTTTGCCGGCAATACTTTCATTTGCTCAAAATCAGCTGTTATTTTATTTGATACTCAAAAATATTTTGTGTTTAGACTACGTTAATGAAATATTTGATGTTTGCTTTCAAATATTTCATCAGTCTGAACGTACCTTTACAAATACATTTAAAACAAAAACAAAGTTTTTAGAATTTTTTTTTTGTTTTAAATGTAGTTGTTCGAAAGAAGGAATTTTTTCGCACATTGGAAATAGGTTATAATATGCCTTTTTTAATATTTTTATGTCCAGAAATAATGATGCAATTTTGTGTATTCTAGATACTGGGTACAGTGCAGCACCAACACACATCAAGCTGATGCAAAACTTCATTGTTTTAAAAATTGACTGTTTTAATTAAAGTAAAAATCAGAATTTCTAAAAATAAAAAATCATCATTTGAGATAAAAATCTTTAATCATATTTTTGTTAAAAAAAAAATAATCCAAAATATGATAAAATCATCATTCTGGCAACGCTGTTTATATATTATATTCAAACAAGAGAAAACAAAAATTTGTCAAATTAAACTTTGTGTGTCTGAGCACCAAACAAAGTTTAAAAGAGAATTCAACAGACTTTGTCAAAGTAAACTTTGCCTGTCTGAAAGGGGACCAATTTTCGGAAAATTACCAAGTTTACCTGGAGATGAAGTCATGGATCATCCCAAGTTTAACAATTTTGAAAACTATGCTAATGAATTAAAAATAAATGGTTTAGAAAAATGGAGACTAGTCGTTGATTTCAGAAAATTAAATGACAAATTTCCGTTGACAAGACTGGACGACGTTTTAAATAGACTGGGGAGAGCGAAATATTTGTCCACTTTGGATATGACAAGTTCATTCCATTAAATTGAACAAAATCAAGACTTTTCACAGCTTTTTTAACTCAAAATTTCCATTTTCAATACACCTTTTGGGCTAAAGATATCATCTAATAGTTTCCAGAGAATACTAACCATAGCATTGTCGGGATTAGAATCTGAAGCATATTTATATGTTGGTGACATAATTGTTTTTTGATGTAGTCTAAAACAACACAACAGCAACGTGATTTATGTTTTCGACAGATTGTCTAGATACAATCTGAAACTTAATGCAAGCAAGTCTTGTTTCTTAAAACCATAAGTTGTTTATTTGGAACATTTGATAACATCAAGTGGTATCAAACCAGATCCAAGCAAACAAGAAACAATTTCTAAATATCCAATCCCTAAAAACGCTGACGACGTTAGAAGATTATTATAGAAGATTCATCAAAAATTTCGCGGAAATTGCAAACTGTCTGAATAGTTTACTAAAAAAGGGAACTAAATTTAAATGGTCAGAAGAATAAAAGTTATCCTTTGAAAATTTGAAAAATAAACTAATTAGCACACCTATTTTACAATACCCAGATTTTAACAAAACATTTATTTTAGCAACGGATGCATTAGATTTTGCACTGGGTACAATTTTATCTCTAGGTCCATAGGTGAGGATTTACCAATATCATATGCAAGTAGATCCCTAAATAAAAATGAAAAAACAAACCAGTTATTGAAAATGAACTATTAGGAATTTATTGGGGCAAACAATTTTTCAGACCATATTTATATGGAAGAAAGTTAACAGTTGTCACTGATCACAGACCATTAGTTTCTTTATTCCCACATAAAAATCCCAGTTCAAAACTGACAAGAATAAGATTGGAACTATCCGAGTGTGATTTTGAAATAATATACAAAAAGGAGAAAATAACACAAATGCAGATGCCTTATCCAGAATACAAATTGATTCTGAGATATTAAAACATATGATACCATCAGAAAATGATGATAAAGTAAAGAAAACACTAGTAGTACCAAGAGGTATGAGTAAAAAGTCATCAGAGAATAATATCATAAGCAGATCTCATAAAGAGCCGGATCAACTCTATATGTAGGACAGCACATCTATCAATGATATTAAGCGCGCAAATAAATTAAAATTTATATTAGAAAAGAGGCCAATTGAAGATATGAAAAAATTATATGAATATATAATAGAAAATGATATAAAGAAAAATGAAACACGTGTTAGGTGTAGCGATTATCAGAGAAACTTAGGTACTCTTATGGAGAAGCTATCATCTTATTTGAGCAATTTAAAAAATATGAGTAATAAGAAATTTGCAATCGATATAATTCCTGCAGAAGAATTTAAGGCTACATACAACAAAAATTGTAAAATAAATAATGATGACGTAATAATATTGTTATACAGAAAACCTCAACATATAATAGAAGATGATAGAAAATCAGAATTAATAAAATTATACCACGACAAACCCCAAGGAGGACATTTTGGAGTAAGAAAAACTCTACTAAAACTGAAACAAAAGTATATGTGGAAAGGCATGAACAAAAACGTAAAAAATTGCGTATCAAGATGTGAGCTATGTCAGAAAAACAAACAGATAAGACATACTAAAGAAACGCTGAAAGTGACAGATACACCGATAAACAGTTTTAATACTAAAGTGATTGACACAGTAGGTTCATTACGTCCAACAAATGACTTTAGGTACATTTTAACTATGCAATGCGAACTGACAAAATATGTAATTGCCTGTCAAATTAAGACAAAAGAGGCAAAGTCAATAGCAAAGGCAACTGTGGAAAATGTAATTTTGAAATATGGACTATTTAGCATGCTCAAATCGGACAGAGAAACGGAACTTACAAATGAATTAATGGGAGAGATATGCAACTTATTGAATGTAGAACACAGATTATCAACTCCGTACCACCATGAGACATTAGGAACTGTTGAAAGAAATCACAGGGTACTTAATAATATTTTTTTATCTTTTGTAGAGGATGATAATTGGGAACAATGGATTCCTTACTATACATTTGCATATAATTTAACACTACATGTAGATACCGAGTAGGTACTCCCCATTTTAATTAAGACCCCTTTCAGACAAGCAAAGTTTACGGGGGAGTACATACTTTGCTGTACTCACAAATTCGTTTTGTTTTTCGTTCGTAGATTATACCTGAAGTTGGCTGCAACTTTATATTTATATACAGCGTTACCAGAATCTTTGGAATAAAAATTGTCATATGGCGAAAGAAATCATATTTTGAAGAGGAAAATCTTAAATTTTTTTTTCTTAATTTAAATTTTTTAAAACAAGGGCAAAATAGTAAGAATTATTAATTTTTTATAAAAACATACTTCTTATTATTTAAATTGAAATACATAAAAACATAATTCGTCAGTATATGAAACTTTATAAAAATAAATTTTTTCTTTTCACAAATATTTTTTTTATCAATATTCTAACTGACTTCTTAATGTACGTTCAAACTAATGAAATATTTAACGAAAATATTTGTTCTGATATTTGCTTCAAACTGTGTGAAACAAAAAAATATTTTGTTTCTGTGGAGCAGCATTTTTTATAGTGTTAGAGCAGGAGAATGTTAAAGATAAAAAAAAACTGGAAGACAATGGGTAACGGGAACATGGCTAAAATTTGCTAATAATTGCAAACTTGGAAACAAACCCTTATTATTTGAAGTCGCTAAATCAGTTAAAAAACAAAATGTCGGGAAAAAATTTTTTTGCAAATATAGCGAAAATTCGCAAAAAATTTAGATATTTCAAACAAGCCATACAATTTATTAAAAGTACCTAAAACTATAAGGAATGGCAAAAATTCGAGAAAAATAAAATTAGCGGTAATTCGCAAAAATTTGCTAATAGCGGCACGATAGCAAAGTCTAATAATTATAAAAAATCTTTAAAATTGTAAAGAATCCGAAAACTTACAGAAAAATTGCTTCTATCCGGAACATGGTTAAAATTATTTGTCGTTGTTTGCTCTTACAATTTTTTTGTAATATCAAATAAATGTTTTCTCAAAAATTACTAAAATATTTGATTTTTCGTGTTCACACTATGTTCACATTGGACAAATATTTGTTTGCCGGCAATACTTTCATTTGCTCAAAATCAGCTGTTATTTTATTTGATACTCAAAAATATTTTGTGTTTAGACTACGTTAATGAAATATTTGATGTTTGCTTTCAAATATTTCATCAGTCTGAACGTACCTTTACAAATACATTTAAAACAAAAACAAAGTTTTTAGAATTTTTTTTTTGTTTTAAATGTAGTTGTTCGAAAGAAGGAATTTTTTCGCACATTGGAAATAGGTTATAATATGCCTTTTTTAATATTTTTATGTCCAGAAATAATGATGCAATTTTGTGTATTCTAGATACTGGGTACAGTGCAGCACCAACACACATCAAGCTGATGAAAAACTTCATTGTTTTAAAAATTGACTGTTTTAATTAAAGTAAAAATCAGAATTTCTAAAAATAAAAAATCATCATTTGAGATAAAAATCTTTAATCATATTTTTGTTAAAAAAAAAATAATCCAAAATATGATAAAATCATCATTCTGGCAACGCTGTTTATATATTATATTCAAACAAGAGAAAACAAAAATTTGTCAAATTAAACTTTGTGTGTCTGAGCACCAAACAAAGTTTAAAAGAGAATTCAACAGACTTTGTCAAAGTAAACTTTGCCTGTCTGAAAGGGGACTAATTTTCGGAAAATTACCAAGTTTACCTGGAGATGAAGTCATGGATCATCCCAAGTTTAACAATTTTGAAAACTATGCTAATGAATTAAAAATAAATGGTTTAGAAAAATGGAGACTAGTCGTTGATTTCAGAAAATTAAATGACAAATTTCCGTTGACAAGACTGGACGACGTTTTAAATAGACTGGGGAGAGCGAAATATTTGTCCACTTTGGATATGACAAGTTCATTCCATTAAATTGAACAAAATCAAGACTTTTCACAGCTTTTTTAACTCAAAATTTCCATTTTCAATACACCTTTTGGGCTAAAGATATCATCTAATAGTTTCCAGAGAATACTAACCATAGCATTGTCGGGATTAGAATCTGAAGCATATTTATATGTTGGTGACATAATTGTTTTTTGATGTAGTCTAAAACAACACAACAGCAACGTGATTTATGTTTTCGACAGATTGTCTAGATACAATCTGAAACTTAATGCAAGCAAGTCTTGTTTCTTAAAACCATAAGTTGTTTATTTGGAACATTTGATAACATCAAGTGGTATCAAACCAGATCCAAGCAAACAAGAAACAATTTCTAAATATCCAATCCCTAAAAACGCTGACGACGTTAGAAGATTATTATAGAAGATTCATCAAAAATTTCGCGGAAATTGCAAACTGTCTGAATAGTTTACTAAAAAAGGGAACTAAATTTAAATGGTCAGAAGAATAAAAGTTATCCTTTGAAAATTTGAAAAATAAACTAATTAGCACACCTATTTTACAATACCCAGATTTTAACAAAACATTTATTTTAGCAACGGATGCATTAGATTTTGCACTGGGTACAATTTTATCTCTAGGTCCATAGGTGAGGATTTACCAATATCATATGCAAGTAGATCCCTAAATAAAAATGAAAAAACAAACCAGTTATTGAAAATGAACTATTAGGAATTTATTGGGGCAAACAATTTTTCAGACCATATTTATATGGAAGAAAGTTAACAGTTGTCACTGATCACAGACCATTAGTTTCTTTATTCCCACATAAAAATCCCAGTTCAGAGCTGACAAGAATAAGATTGGAACTATCCGAGTGTGATTTTGAAATAATATACAAAAAGGAGAAAATAACACAAATGCAGATGCCTTATCCAGAATACAAATTGATTCTGAGATATTAAAACATATGATACCATCAGAAAATGATGATAAAGTAAAGAAAACACTAGTAGTACCAAGAGGTATGAGTAAAAAGTCATCAGAGAATAATATCATAAGCAGATCTCATAAAGAGCCGGATCAACTCTATATGTAGGACAGCACATCTATCAATGATATTAAGCGCGCAAATAAATTAAAATTTATATTAGAAAAGAGGCCAATTGAAGATATGAAAAAATTATATGAATATATAATAGAAAATGATATAAAGAAAAATGAAACACGTGTTAGGTGTAGCGATTATCAGAGAAACTTAGGTACTCTTATGGAGAAGCTATCATCTTATTTGAGCAATTTAAAAAATATGAGTAATAAGAAATTTGCAATCGATATAATTCCTGCAGAAGAATTTAAGGCTACATACAACAAAAATTGTAAAATAAATAATGATGACGTAATAATATTGTTATACAGAAAACCTCAACATATAATAGAAGATGATAGAAAATCAGAATTAATAAAATTATACCACGACAAACCCCAAGGAGGACATTTTGGAGTAAGAAAAACTCTACTAAAACTGAAACAAAAGTATATGTGGAAAGGCATGAACAAAAACGTAAAAAATTGCGTATCAAGATGTGAGCTATGTCAGAAAAACAAACAGATAAGACATACTAAAGAAACGCTGAAAGTGACAGATACACCGATAAACAGTTTTAATACTAAAGTGATTGACACAGTAGGTTCATTACGTCCAACAAATGACTTTAGGTACATTTTAACTATGCAATGCGAACTGACAAAATATGTAATTGCCTGTCAAATTAAGACAAAAGAGGCAAAGTCAATAGCAAAGGCAACTGTGGAAAATGTAATTTTGAAATATGGACTATTTAGCATGCTCAAATCGGACAGAGAAACGGAACTTACAAATGAATTAATGGGAGAGATATGCAACTTATTGAATGTAGAACACAGATTATCAACTCCGTACCACCATGAGACATTAGGAACTGTTGAAAGAAATCACAGGGTACTTAATAATATTTTTTTATCTTTTGTAGAGGATGATAATTGGGAACAATGGATTCCTTACTATACATTTGCATATAATTTAACACTACATGTAGATACCGAGTAGGTACTCCCCATTTTAATTAAGACCCCTTTCAGACAAGCAAAGTTTACGGGGGAGTACATACTTTGCTGTACTCACAAATTCGTTTTGTTTTTCGTTCGTAGATTATACCTGAAGTTGGCTGCAACTTTATATTTATATACAGCGTTACCAGAATCTTTGGAATAAAAATTGTCATATGGCGAAAGAAATCATATTTTGAAGAGGAAAATCTTAAATTTTTTTTTCTTAATTTAAATTTTTTAAAACAAGGGCAAAATAGTAAGAATTATTAATTTTTTATAAAAACATACTTCTTATTATTTAAATTGAAATACATAAAAACATAATTCGTCAGTATATGAAACTTTATAAAAATAAATTTTTTCTTTTCACAAATATTTTTTTTATCAATATTCTAACTGACTTCTTAATGTACGTTCAAACTAATGAAATATTTAACGAAAATATTTGTTCTGATATTTGCTTCAAACTGTGTGAAACAAAAAAATATTTTGTTTCTGTGGAGCAGCATTTTTTATAGTGTTAGAGCAGGAGAATGTTAAAGATAAAAAAAAACTGGAAGACAATGGGTAACGGGAACATGGCTAAAATTTGCTAATAATTGCAAACTTGGAAACAAACCCTTATTATTTGAAGTCGCTAAATCAGTTAAAAAACAAAATGTCGGGAAAAAATTTTTTTGCAAATATAGCGAAAATTCGCAAAAAAATTTAGATATTTCAAACAAGCCATACAATTTATTAAAAGTACCTAAAACTATAAGGAATGGCAAAAATTCGAGAAAAATAAAATTAGCGGTAATTCGCAAAAATTTGCTAATAGCGGCACGATAGCAAAGTCTAATAATTATAAAAAATCTTTAAAATTGTAAAGAATCCGAAAACTTACAGAAAAATTGCTTCTATCCGGAACATGGTTAAAATTATTTGTCGTTGTTTGCTCTTACAATTTTTTTGTAATATCAAATAAATGTTTTCTCAAAAATTACTAAAATATTTGATTTTTCGTGTTCACACTATGTTCACATTGGACAAATATTTGTTTGCCGGCAAATACTTTCATTTGCTCAAAATCAGCTGTTATTTTATTTGATACTCAAAAATATTTTGTGTTTAGACTGCGTTAATGAAATATTTGATGTTTGCTTTCAAATATTTCATCAGTCTGAACGTACCTTTACAAATACATTTAAAACAAAAACAAAGTTTTTAGAATTTTTTTTTGTTTTAAATGTAGTTGTTCGAAAGAAGGAATTTTTTCGCACATTGGAAATAGGTTATAATATGCCTTTTTTAATATTTTTATGTCCAGAAATAATGATGCAATTTTGTGTATTCTAGATACTGGGTACAGTGCAGCACCAACACACATCAAGCTGATGCAAAACTTCATTGTTTTAAAAATTGACTGTTTTAATTAAAGTAAAAATCAGAATTTCTAAAAATAAAAAATCATCATTTGAGATAAAAATCTTTAATCATATTTTTGTTAAAAAAAAAATAATCCAAAATATGATAAAATCATCATTCTGGCAACGCTGTTTATATATTATATTCAAACAAGAGAAAACAAAAATTTGTCAAATTAAACTTTGTGTGTCTGAGCACCAAACAAAGTTTAAAAGAGAATTCAACAGACTTTGTCAAAGTAAACTTTGCCTGTCTGAAAGGGGACTAATTTTCGGAAAATTACCAAGTTTACCTGGAGATGAAGTCATGGATCATCCCAAGTTTAACAATTTTGAAAACTATGCTAATGAATTAAAAATAAGACTAAAGTATTCTTTAGAGAATGCAAGAACTATGATAGAGAAAATAAAAGCAAATAGACACATATGTATATTCATATAAGAAAACAAATAGGATAAAACAAGACGTATGAGATTTAGTAGAGAATAGGAAAAAGAATTAACAACTCTATAAAGGTCCATATGAAATAGTTGAAATAAATAATTTAAATATAACTTTAAAAGTAAAAGACACTACTAAAACGTATCAAAGGAATTAATTAAAAAAAAACAACAAAGAATAAATAGCACAAATTGTTTTTGTAAAATGTAAAGTAAAACCAAAAATAAAATTTGCTGACCTGCACCAAATAATAACACACATGAAATTTATAAATAAAAAGAAAACAAAAATGTAAGAATAAGCAGTATTACTCAAATTTCAAAATAACAAATAAACAATTTAACTTAAAAAAAAAAAAAAAAAAAAAAAAAAATCTAAGAAAAAAAAAAAAAAAAGTTTTTTAAAAAGATCTATATTAAATTGTAATAATAAGAAAAGAAAACCACACTTAAGAAATTATCCACTTTCAAAAATTGTATAATTTCTTTGAAGGGTGAGGGTGTAGTGTGCACACTAGTTGCAGATTGCATAGACCCACTAACCACTCTGAAATATATACATACCACCTCAATCAGAGTAGGGTGAATGCCACACTTATTGGCAAATGAAAAGATCACATTACAACACTTGTCCATTGACTTACGTACATATATTTGAATGTAAGTCAATGCAAGTAGCATGATACAAATGCATGCTTATAACTATATAAAAAAAATATAATTACTGATCAATCAAAATATATGTATGTGAGTGACAAACATAATTGAGTACATTCTAAACCCATATATTCTGATTGGTTAAAGTTAAGGAAAGTTAAGTTCTCATAGGTAGTATATAAGAAGATCAAAAAATTAATAAAGGCAGACTGATTTATAACGTTAACCGGCTATATCAGCCTTGTTTTATTTCAAAGACCCTCAAATTTTTCTGGCAATTCTTTTGAACGCCTAAGTTCAAGCTGGTACCCTACAGCTGTATAAACATACATTGGGCTATAGGAAAATATAGGGAAAAACAACAACCCCCTACAACCTATCTACATTAATTACAACCCTCCAGTACCATTACTTGAGTGCCACTCTAGAGAAAAAATATATAACGTGAAGTATATTACAAAACTAAAAACGAGAATTGCTGGACATAAATCAGATCAGAAATATAAAAACGATATTGCATTAAAAAAAAAGCATTATCAACGGACTGTGCTAATTTAAATCATTATCCCGATTTTGAGAATGTAAAAATTTTAAACACAGAGAGTAATTACAAGAGACGTTATACATATGTAAGAAATGCTTCATATAATAAAGGTTCCAAATTTATTAAGAATAAATTATAAGACATATACAGGTAGTGTAGCCCATAGTTATAGACATTTAGGTTATAAAATAGAAACGGAAACTAAATACATTTTTTAAACTGTAATAGATTATGTTAGTCTTAGGCATATCTGTTAAATGTCGATTACGATTAGTAATCAATTAGATTACTTTTTAAAAATAATCGTAATGATTATTTGACTCTATAAGAAAAAATTTCTGATTACTAATTGATTACGATTACAAGTAATCAAAAAATAATCAGAAGTACCGGCGATTACTACAAAATAATCAAAAGTAATCAAAAAGTAATCCGATTACTTTCAACGATTATTTTTGATTACTTTCAAAAATTGCGTATTCATTTGCACTAAAATTTTTTTTCGAAACAGTTGATAACGTGTTTAAAGTTTTCATAATCAATAAATTTTAATATATTTATTTTAAAAATAACACAAACAACATTAACTACAGCACGTAATTCAAAATAGATGAAGAAAAATAGTTAAAGAAATAGTAAGTTGTAAACTTATTTATTAAAAAAAAAAAAAAAAAAAAAAAAAACAATAATTTTATAACAATTTTGGGTAATAAAAACAAGACAAACAAAAAAATTTTATTAACAAATGCCGAGCAACGATTCTTGGCCGAATAATCGGTCGGACACTTATAATAACATATTTTTACAATTGGCCTTCATTAAAACTAATTTTTCAAAGGAAAAAATCAGATAATGATTGTCGCCTTGCACTGTTGACGATCCCGGCAAAAGAAAACAGTCGTTCCACTGGAGCTGAAGACGTTAGGGGAGTATTAAAGTATATAAATGCTTCCTTTAGCAAATCATATTTTTGCCAATTCCCGTCAGCGCTTGAACTATCGTTTAGATAGCTGAAAAATTGATGCTTTATAGCGGATCGTCGGTCAGGTTTTATATGGTCTTGTGGAGAAGGACCTGTATCAATTTCATCATCTGTAAAGTTAAGTCTCTAAAAATCAAACAATATTTAAAATAATACATGCATTAGCTCACCATCATTACTAAAATCAAAAAAATCAGGGACAGCCGATAAATTACACTGGGCATGAAATTTACACTTTTTTTTTCGCGGAAATTGCAAACTGTCTGAATAGTTTACTAAAAAAGGGAACTAAATTTGAATGGTCAGAAGAATAAAAGTTATCCTTTGAAAATTTGAAAAATAAACTAATTAGCACACCTATTTTACAATACCCAGACTTTAACAAAACATTTATTTTAGCAACGGATGCATCAGATTTTGTACTGGGTGCAATTTTATCTCTAGGTCCGTAGGTGAGGATTTACCAATATCATATGCAAGTAGATCCCTAAATAAAAATGAAAAAACAAACCAGTAATTGAAAAAGAACTATTAGGAATTTATTGGGGCAAACAATTTTTCAGACCATATTTATATGGAAGAAAGTTAACAGTTGTCACTGATCACAGACCATTAGTTTCTTTATTCTCACATAAAAATCCCAGTTCAGAGCTGACAAGAATAAGATTGGAACTATCCGAGTGTGATTTTGAAATAATATACAAAAAGGAGAAAATAACACAAATGCAGATGCCTTATCCAGAATACAAATTGATTCTGAGATATTAAAACATATGATACCATCAGAAAATGATGATAAAGTAAAGAAAACACTAGTAGTACCAAGAGGTATGAGTAAAAAGTCATCAGAGAATAATATCATAAGCAGATCTCATAAGGAGCCGGATCAACTCTATATGTAGGACAGCACATCTATCAATGATATTAAGCGCGCAAATAAATTAAAATTTATATTAGAAAAGAGGCCAATTGAAGATATGAAAAAATTATATGAATATATAATAGAAAATGATATAAAGAAAAATGAAACACGTGTTAGGTGTAGCGATTATCAGAGAAACTTAGGTACTCTTATGGAGAAGCTATCATCTTATTTGAGCAATTTAAAAAATATGAGTAATAAGAAATTTGCAATCGATATTAATGATGCAATATTTAATATAATTCCTGCAGAAGAATTTAAGGCTACATACAACAAAAATTGTAAAATAAATAATGATGACGTAATAATATTGTTATACAGAAAACCTCAACATATAATAGAAGATGATAGAAAATCAGAATTAATAAAATTATACCACGACAAACCCCAAGGAGGACATTTTGGAGTAAGAAAACTCTACTAAAACTGAAACAAAAGTATATGTGGAAAGGCATGAACAAAAACGTAAAAAATTGCGTATCAAGATGTGAGCTATGTCAGAAAAACAAACAGATAAGACATACTAAAGAAACGCTGAAAGTGACAGATACACCGATAAACAGTTTTAATACTAAAGTGATTGACACAGTAGGTTCATTACGTCCAACAAATGACTTTAGGTACATTTTAACTATGCAATGCGAACTGACAAAATATGTAATTGCCTGTCAAATTAAGACAAAAGAGGCAAAGTCAATAGCAAAGGTAACTGTGGAAAATGTAATTTTGAAATATGGACTATTTAGCATGCTCAAATCGGACAGAGAAACGGAACTTACAAATGAATTAATGGGAGAGATATGCAACTTATTGAATGTAGAACAAAGATTATCAACTCCGTACCACCATGAGACTTTAGGAACTGTTGAAAGAAATCACAGGGTACTTAATAATATTTTTTTATCTTTTGTAGAGGATGATAATTGGGAACAATGGATTCCTTACTATACATTTGCATATAATTTAACACCACATGTAGATACCGAGTAGGTACTCCCCATTTTAATTAAGACCCCTTTCAGACAAGCAAAGTTTACTTTGCAAAGTCTTGAGTTTATAGAAGAGAAGGGAAAAGAGCATAGCGGGGGAGTACATACTTTGCTGTACTCACAAATTCGTTTTGTTTTTCGTTCGTAGATTATACCTGAAGTTGGCTGCAACTTTATATTTATATACAGCGTTACCAGAATCTTTGGAATAAAAATTGTCATATGGCGAAAGAAATCATATTTTGAAGAGGAAAATCTTAAATTTTTTTTTCTTAATTTAAATTTTTTAAAACAAGGGCAAAATAGTAAGAATTATTAATTTTTTATAAAAACATACTTCTTATTATTTAAATTGAAATACATAAAAACATAATTCGTCAGTATATGAAACTTTATAAAAATACATTTTTTCTTTTCACAAATATTTTTTTTATCAATATTCTAACTGACTTCTTAAGGTACGTTCAAACTAATGAAATATTTAACGAAAATATTTGTTCTGATATTTGCTTCAAACTGTGTGAAACAAAAAAATATTTTGTTTCTGTGGAGCAGCATTTTTTAGAGTGTTAGAGCAGGAGAATGTTAAAGATAAAAAAAACTGGAAGACAATGGGTAACGGGAACATGGCTAAAATTTGCTAATAATTGCAAACTTGGAAACAAACCCTTATTATTTGAAGTCGCTAAATCAGTTAAAAAACAAAATGTCGGGAAAAAAATTTTTTGCAAAAAATGCGAAAATTCGCGAAAAATTTAGATATTTCAAACAAGCCATACAATTTATTAAAAGTGCCTAAAACTATAAGGAATGGCAAAAATTCGATAAAAATTGTTAAATTAGCGGTAATTCGCAAAAATTTGCTAATAGCGGCACGATAGCAAAGTCTAATAAGTATAAAAAATCTTTAAAATTGTAAAGTATCCGAAAACTTACAGAAAAATTGCTTCTATCCGGAACATAGCTAAAATTATTTGTCGTTGTTTGCTCTTACAATTTTTTTGTACTATCAAATAAATGTTTTCTCAAAAATTACTAAAATATTTGATTTTTCGTGTTCACACTATGTTCACATTGGACAAATATTTGTTTGCCGGCAAATACTTTTATTTGCTCAAAATCAGCTGTTATTTTATTTGATACTCAAAAATATTTTGTGTTCAGACTACTTTAATGAAATATTTGATGTTTGCTTTCAAATATTTCATCAGTGTGAATGTACCTTTACAAATACATTTAAAACAAAAACAAAGTTTTTAGAATTTTTTTTTTGTTTTAAATGTAGTTGTTCGAAAGAAGGAATTTTTTCGCACATTGGAAATAGGTTATAATATGCCTTTTTTAATATTTTTATGTCCAGAAATAATGATGCAATTTTGTGTATTCTAGATACTGGGTACAGTGCAGCACCAACACACATCAAGCTGATGCAAAACTTCATTGTTTTAAAAATTTACTGTTTTAATTAAAGTAAAAATCAGAATTTCTAAAAATCAAAAATCATCATTTGAGATAAAAATCTTTAATCATATTTTTGTTAAAAAAATTACCAAGTTTACCTGGAGATGAAGTCATGGATCATCCCAAGTTTAACAATTTTGAAAACTATGCTAATGAATTAAAAATAAGACTAAAGTATTCTTTAGAGAATGCAAGAACTATGATAGAGAAAATAAAAGCAAATAGACACATATGTATATTCATATAAGAAAACAAATAGGATAAAACAAGACGTATGAGATTTAGTAGAGAATAGGAAAAAGAATTAACAACTCAATAAAGGTCCATATGAAATAGTTGAAATAAATAATTTAAATATAACCTTAAAAGTAAAAGACACTTCTAAAACGTATCAAAGGAATTAATTTAAAAAAAACAACAAAGAATAAATAGCACAAATTGTTTTTGTAAAATGTAAAGTAAAACCAAAAATAAAATTTGCTGACCTGCACCAAATAATAACACACATGAAATTTATAAATAAAAAGAAAACAAAAATGTAAGAATAAGCAGTATTACTCAAATTTCAAAATAACAAATAAACAATTTAACTTAAAAAAAAAAAAATCTAAGAAAAAAAAAAAAAAAGTTTTTTAAAAAGATCTATATTAAATTGTAATAATAAGAAAAGAAAACCACACTTAAGAAATTATCCACTTTCAAAAATTTTATAATTTGTGCACACTAGTTGCAGATTGCATAGACCCACTAACCACTCTGAAATATATACATACCACCTCAATCAGAGTAGGGTGAATGCCACACTTATTGGCAAATGAAAAGATCACATTACAACACTTGTCCATTGACTTACGTACATATATTTGAATGTAAGTCAATGCAAGTAGCATGATACAAATGCATGCTTATAACTATATAAAAAAAATATAATTACTGATCAATCAAAATATATGTATGTGAGTGACAAACATAATTGAGTACATTCTAAACCCATATATTCTGATTGGTCAAAGTTAAGGAAAGTTAAGTTCTCATAGGTAGTATATAAGATCAAAAAATTAATAAAGGCAGACTGATTTATAACGTTAACCGGCTATATCAGCCTTGTTTTATTTCAAAGACCCTCAAATTTTTCTGGCAGTTCTTTTGAACGCCTAAGTTCAAGCTGGTACCCTACAGCTGTATAAACATACATTGGGCTATAGGAAAATATAGGGAAAAACAACAACCCCCTACAACCTATCTACATTAATTACAACCCTCCAGTACCATTACTTGAGTGCCACTCTAGAGAAAAAATATTTAACGTGAAGTATATTACAAAACTAAAAACGAGAATTGCTGGACATAAATCAGATCAGAAGTATAAAAACGATATTGCATTAAAAAAAAAGCATTATCAACGGACTGTGCTAATTTAAATCATTATCCCGATTTTGAGAATGTAAAAATTTTAAACACAGAGAGTAATTACAAGAGACGTTATACATATGTAAGAAATGCTTCATATAATAAAGGTTCCAAATTAATTAAGAATAAATTATAAGACATATACAGGTAGTGTAGCCGATAGTTATAGACATTTAGGTTATAAAATAGAAACGGAAACTAAATACATTTTTTAAACTGTAATAGATTATGTTAGTCTTAGGCATACCTGTTAAATGTCGATTACGATTAGTAATCAATTAGATTACTTTTTAAAAATAATCGTAATGATTATTTGACTCTATAAGAAAAAATTTCTGATTACTAATTGATTACGATTACAAATAACCAAAAAATAATCAGAAGTGCCGGCGATTACTACAAAATAATCAAAAGTAATCAAAAAGTAATCCGATTACTTTCAACGATTATTTTTGATTCTTTTTGATTACTTTCAAAAATTGCGTATTCATTTGCACTAAAATTTTTTTTCGAAACAGTTGATAACGTGTTTAAAGTTTTCATAATCAATAAATTTAAATATATTTATTTTAAAAATAACACAAACAACATTAACTACAGCACGTAATTCAAAATAGATGAAGAAAAATAGTTAAAGAAATAGTAAGGTGTAAACTTATTTATTAAACAAAAAAAAAAAAAAAAAAAAAAAAAAAACAATAATTTTATAAAAATTTTTGGTAATAAAAACAAGACAAACAAAAAAATTTTATTAACAAATGCCGAGCAACGATTCTTGGCCGAATAATCGGTCGGACACTTATAATAACATATTTTTACAATTGGCCTTCATTAAAACTAATTTTTCAAAGGAAAAAATCAGATAATGATTGTCGACTTGCACTGTTGACGATCCCGGCAAAAGAAAACAGTCGTTCCACTGGAGCTGAAGACGTTAGGGGAGTATTAAAGTATATAAATGCTTCCTTTAGCAAATCATATTTTTGCCAATTCCCGTCAGCGCTTGAACTATCGTTTAGATAGCTGAAAAATTGATGCTTTATAGCGGATCGTCGGTCAGGTTTTATATGGTCTTGTGGAGAAGGACCTGTATCAATTTCATCATCTGTAAAGTTAAGTCTCTAAAAATCAAATAATATTTAAAATAATACATGCATTAGCTCACCATCATTACTAAAATTCAAAAAATCAGGGACAGCCGATAAATTACACTGTGCATGAAATTTACACTTTTTTTTCGTGACAAGCTGGGCACCTGGCGTTTTAACATAATTCGGGTACGCTAAATCCAGTGGTGCCCGCGGTTTTTTCCGATTGGTTCCGGTTTTCGAGATATACCGTTATTTCAAAAATGGAGGAGGTTGCACAACTTATGTTCGAGTAACTCAAAAACGCTTTAGCTTATTGAAAAAACTTAAAAAACCGCAATAAAATCTCCTTTAAGAAAAGTAAAACTTCTTTCTAATATACGTAGTCGTTTTAGAAACATAATTTTTTTTTTGGAAAAAAAATAATTTTTTTATCAAAATCACAAAACTTTTAGCTCTACACAAATTTGCGATAAAAAAATGTCAAAGTAGGTACTTTCACTTTATCGGGAAGAAAACAGGAATTTATCCATGGATTTTCATGAAATAAAATTTAGTTTACTTCTAATACATGCAGCTTTAAGCTAAAGTACTAAAACTGGTAAGTATTTGTTGATTTCAATTTTTTATGAATTTTTTGAATTCAAAAATTTTACAAAAACACAAAAAAAAATATTTTTTTGCCACTTCGGCCTCAATAACTCCAAAAATAATGCCTAAATTAAAAAATGATATTAGAGAATGATTTTTGTAGTTAGATGACTATAGCGGATCAAAAAAAAAATTTTGGTTATTCGAGGAAAAAAAAAATTTCCCATTTGTTGCATAGTGTAATTTAAGCAATGAGTCGTTTTGCTTTCTTTATGCATGTTTAAAAACAAATTTCACTTTTTATTCACAAATTTTAACTTTTATTTTAATATTCATTTTTTTTTCAACTTGTTTTTGTATTGACGTTTCAGTTGTAAATGACATTAATTATTTAAAATTACACAAAAATTAAAAAGGGTCTTCATGACATGAGTCTCGCAAGTTTTCCCATTTGCACAAATGGCTTTTATAAGCGATATCATGAAAACCCTTATTATTTTTGTAGTTTGTTTTTGGAACAATATGCAGAAACAGTTAAATTAGTTTAATTATAAAATAAAAAATTTTTCATTAATTACAGAAAACGATTTTGATAAGTTACATTAAGTTACTGTAAAACAAACTTTTTTGAGTGTACACATGAGTAGAAAGCAATAAGCACAAACCAAATACGCAGTTTTTTTCCTTCATTTGATTGAAAAGAAACCACAATACTATAAGCAAAGACTATAGATTTATAAAGATGTTGCACTTAGTACATTTGGAATTGACAAAAATGTTGTGCTTCTTATTGATGAGGGGGGAAAGTAACAAGGAAAGCAAAAACTTCGTGCTCACACTCAGAAAACTGAAGAGAGCAAAAAACCACATACATGCATCAATACATACATACATACCAGTGATGCAAAACGTGGCACAATTGTGCCATTTTTTGCACTTTTGAATGTATGATGGCCCTGTGGAAATCTATTTTGGCCCTTTTAGTTCAAAATTTAACTGACTTCTTTAAATTATTCAATACATTTTTTAATGGTATTCTCTCACTTTTTCGATCACTAATTTTATTTAAGCAATTGTTTTGTTTGCTCAGGACCATATAAACCGCACAAACTGTTTGATCTATAATATGATAAAAAAAAAACATATGAAGCTTGTACGAAAATCAAAAATCCTAAATATCCACAAAGACATCCTGTCGTGGTTGTCAAACCGATTGGCCCTTTAAATTAAGAACTCCATACCTTTATTTGCAAGTCAGTTTTGTTTTTTGTTTGAAGGGTATAAAAAAGTAGACTGTTAAATGATAAAAGTGCTTTTTATACATAAATTAAATCTTGAATTAAAAAATTAAAT
Organism: Pollenia amentaria; assembly: GCA_943735925.1. NCBI lineage: Eukaryota > Metazoa > Arthropoda > Insecta > Diptera > Polleniidae > Pollenia > Pollenia amentaria. Next base: position 68,327,226 of record OX031009.1, read on the forward strand.
TTCGGGTTGCGTTTGACCATGAAAAAATATAAAATGAGTAATATAAAAATGAAACAAAAATACATTTAAGCATGGGGAATTTTTGTTTTCGGTCTTAATAATATAAAACACATGTTCTATATTACTACGTATAACTTTTTTAATATGTACTACAAAAAAAGTTTGGACCTTTTAAATTGTCAATTTGGTCCAAAACAAAAAAATTCAAAATGCATCACTGATACATACACATGTTTTCTGTTTTTGCAAACCAACGTGTGTGTGTGTATGTTTTTTTCGTTAAAACCGGTTTTCGGTATTTTTATTTTTTAAGTGATTTTGTTTTGTTTTCAAGCAATTTATGTGCAAATAACCTACGTAAGAACAAATGCGACCGATTGTTTAATTGGTAGGGTAAGAATATGTGTTTTATTGTTGTAAAAATGAAATTATAACGATTCGAACCGAATTATAATTAAAATTTTTAGACAATTCAACTATGTATGTACTTATAATATGTGTATGTATGTATCAAACGAATTTATTATAAAACAAGTGTGTTTTCTTAGTACGTGTGTGAGGCGATAGAAAAGTGAGAATGTAAGTAAAATGTTGACACTTCTGAAATTAATGAAATTTCAATAGCCCTGGGGGCTAGTAGAATTTTTAAAACAACCAACAAAATTTCAGACAAGCAGAAAATCGCAAATTGTAATTGAAAAAGTCAAATAAAAACGTTTAAAAAATTTTGTGAATTCAAAACAATAATATAAAATAAAATGCATAGAGCCACCTGCAAAAAAATTGTATTTTCCTTATTTGTTCATTATTTTATACAGTACTTTTCGTTTATAGTCATTTCCATTGTTAGTCACATTAGCGATATAGTCCATTTAAACTTTATTTTTGCCGCTATACAGAAGATTAATAGAAAGTATTTACGTTATAGTCCATTTAGCGATATAAGTACATTTACAAAAGTTAAGCAAATTTTTAACGTTTTAGTCAGATAAGCCTAAGTTTTTTGTTTGTTTCCGAAGTTTCAAACCATATCAAAGAATCAAGAAATTAATCGTTTACTTTTTCTTATTGTCATAATATATACAGTCTGGCATCACCGGCGACATCGAGTGATTGTTCAAGCATCACATCAGCAAGTTTTGTGAGATACAGAAACGAGAACACCGCGTTTTTATTAAGAAGTCTTTGGTTATAAAAAACAAAATTTATTTTATTTAAGTAAACCTGAACCTATGAAAATAGAAGACCCCGTGTTTTATTTAATACTATTACACTTATCAACTCTCCAATCGAAAAAAATTAGTTTTTGTGTTTGGTAACAGTGATGAAATATGTTATTATTGTTTTAACTTTTTTAAAACAGTTTGCAACTCTGTTGCAAAGCTATAATCCCGCTGTCAGTGTTGTTAATATGATTTTTTATTTTACAAATTCATATTAAATTCGCCAAAAATCTGCAAAAAATTTTCAATATTTAGCATTATTCCAGTAGTGTGTTTTTATTATAGTTTTTTGAACGATTTAAAAAAAATCGGGCATGCTCTGATAATCGTAGAACGCTTAATATTCTTACTTGAAATCGGATAATATGTGTTCTGTAAATCGCAATAGCACGAAGTTTGGCGAATTAAAATTACAAATGTATGCTGAAGGAAACTAGAATTTTTGTAAGAAACTATGGCAGATCGCAAGCATAACGCATGAGTTTCCGAACACTGTAAAATAAATCTGGTGTTTTGCTTTTTTAAATCGTGCGAATATCATAACAAGGCTGAATATCTTAAAAAAAGAAGTTCAGAGATAATTGAATTGAATTTTGCAAAAATATTAATTTTAAGAAATTTTTAAAATTCCAGTTAATATACAATCAAACGCAATTAAATTTTTAGAATTTATTTTCCAAAATAAATTAAAAATTTACTTGTTTTCTTGTAGAGATCCGAAGTTTGATAACTTTTGGCAAGGAAAATGTCTGAAAATCAAATAAAGCTTAAGCTTTATTCCAAGTTTCTAAAGCAACTATTTTTAAATGTGTTTAATGTAATTATCTGGCAATATTATCAATTTTTCATCTAAAACATTCTCATTCGTATTGCGATTTTAAAATTTTTTAGAAATTTAAAGAAAAAACTATAGCCTTGCTCATAATTTTTTTTATATAATTAAGAAAGAAAGGTAAATTGCTTTTCATAAATCGCTAACTTTTTTAAATTTTGCCAAAAATTTACATATGTATGTGGCACACATATACACATGTGAACTAGGCGTATAGTCATTCTAGCGATATAGTCCACGATTTGTGACTATAAGCAAAAAGTACTGAACATAGTATTTTTTTAAATATTTTAACACAACGTCAAAATTTTATATCGTCAAAAAAGATATAATTTTTTCCAACGATATTTTTCAAAAAAGTTCTTATAATGTAGACCATAACCAAACAAATAGTAGTTAATATAACATACACTGTCCCGTGTTCGAGCACTAGTATATTTACAATCATAAAATCTAAGGTGTTTTTTTTAGGAATTTTGATAAATTAACTTGTAAGTACTGCAATACATACATAGCTATGTATTAGTATAATTAAAATGGGAAATAGCTTAGAAACAAAAGAAAAGTTTTAGGCACCATATCGGTGTAGCCACCATTTTTTTTTAATATATAAGTTTGGCAACATGTTGTTATCCCTAAATGGATTAACATAGGTAATTTAATTGCAGTTTATTTCGTTGACTCGTCTATAAATGTGGTATACTACCGTAGTCCCATATTTTGAATATATACTTATTTATCTAACTATTTACCACGAGTATTTAGGTAATAATTTTACTTATTGGCTCTTTACAAGTTTAATGGTTACAAATTTTAACTTTTTCAGTATGTAATCGATGATTTGAAGGTATTTAAATGTTTCCCATGTGTATTGCTTCCGTCATAATATAAGGAAAGACTAGTAAATTTAACATCTCCATCCTGTCTTTATAACATACGTTATTCTCCGCAAACCAAAAACAATAAATAAATAAATAAATTTTTTATTTTCATTGCTTTATTTTGTATAAATATTTTTGCAGACCTTTATAAGAATTTTACAAACTTCTTAAAGGTAGACTTCCAAAGCCTGACTATTTTTCATAATTTGTAATAATTAATTGTTGTAATAATAAACAAAATTAGATTTTTCATCGGAAACAATTTAATAATTTGTGAAATAATACAATTTTAACAAAATGTATTGAAAATCAAGTTTTCATACATTTTTAAACAAAAAATAAATAAAATTTCAAGAAATTACGCGCACACACATCAAACTGGCTGCAAATTTTTATGAAAATCAAAAGCATTTTGATTATGTCGCCATGTCGCTTTAGTAAACATAAAATATCTTTTAAAAACAAAGCAGTTAATTTTTTTTAGAAAAATGATTTCTTATATTCCTACAATTGTTTAAATTTAGACAATAACAGCATTTGAACTTCGGTGCAAATCGATATACTTTCATCTGTACAACAATAAAACACATATTATTGCCCTACAATTAAAAATCGGTCACATTTGCGTTTACATAGGTTTTTTGCACATATATGACATGCAAACAAAACTTCTTTTATTACTTAAATGTCTTTACAACGAGAAAAACAAGACTTCTTTTAGTTTATTTTTTATTTTTTTCATTGCCATGTACATACGTGTACGTACATCAGGGATGTCAGCGTCATACACAATTGTGTCAGCAAAACTCACATGTACGCTTACGCTCTTTTATTTTGCGAGCGTAAAATATAATTGTTTACTGCAAAACACTCTCATTCAGCGGGAAATATCGCACGATCGCACGGCCTGTTTTGAGGCCTCTAAACAGAAATAATATATTTATTATTTATTATCTTTGTTTCTGTTTTGTTTTATTTCTGTTTTTAACATTGTACAATGATTTAAAAAAAACAAATTGCTTGTGGTTTTTGTACGAGGTGTAGTGTACTTGTTGTAGTATCAAGAATAACTGTGATGAATTCGCCTTGAATTTTATTAATGAGTCTTGTAGACAGCGATAACGAGCATACAAGCGGATGAGTTTATTAAAAATTTAATCATCCAGATAGGGAAAATATTATTGAGTTCTGGAAAAACTTAGACGGGGCACTATATCCTGTATTAAAAAAAAAAAATCCTTCAAATGTTTGTCACTTTTTTTCCTCTTTGCGAACAACTATTTTCCGATTTGAAATACATTTGCTCAAAACAACGCAATAAAGTAACGTCCGCAAACCTAAAAAATGTTTTGTTGTTTCGAAACTGCAATATAAATTTAGAAGATATTATTGCTAAATAAAAGTATATTTTTATAGGCTAATCAAATCTTCTCTTTTTATAATGGTGGTTAATAATTATAGAATATTTTTAAACTTAATGGGGTTATTATTTCCATTAGTATGTGCAAATGGATTTTCATTGTTGGCATTCGCAAAGATATGTTGAGCACCAAATTAAAAATTTTGGAAAGAATTGTATAAGGTTGTAAAAAGACTTCAAATATTGTCAAATGCTCAATTTTTCCAAAAAAATAAGCAAAGTTTCTGCGAAATGCAGGTTCCAAATTAAATTTATTTAAATAATAACTGATTGTGTCTGTCCATAACTCAACATTTTTCGATAATTGTATTATTATTAATTGCTCTAAAGTCTTCATAGCAAAATATGTATGTTAATTAGGCCTCGTAATAGGCCTCGCAACCGCAGATTCCTCCCGCTGGTAATGTAAGAGACAAGAGTATTCGCACCAACACAATCATAATTGACACCACTGACGTACATACACACACGCATGCAAGCACATATGCGCTGATAGATGAGAATAAAAAGTTCTCTGAGAGTAAAAACAAAGACTATAATTTACTCTCACAAGTGGATTTAGCGGCTAAAGCCACCAGAAAAATTAATATACAGAAAAATGTATGAACTTTGTATGGCAGTGCAATATCTTTATAAATCTATAGCAGGGGTTTCCATTTCTTTGCACAATTGTGCACACCACTACTAACACATATTTTTATACTCTTCAATTCAGTCGTCGATGTGACTTCGACAAGTGTGCATGTCTAGCGGATGCTATATTATTTTGTTTCAGCTTACACTCAAAAAATATTGTGCGGTCAAAAATGCTTTTGGTAACATCCAATGCCTTGCGTGCAATTTTTATTTAGAGTTTAAATTTTAAGACTTAAATGTAGAAAAATGTAAAATTTCATAAGTTTACATGCAAAGCAAAGAACTTTGTAAAATGGTAATTATTTGATATTTAAAAGCTATTTTTAATATTTCAGATAAAAAATTTCAAAATGTCTAACAGTCCTATGTGGAAGAAGCTGATAGTCACATTTATTATAGGTTTTATTTTACATACGTATATGGATTCGGTTCTTATAATTTTACAGCACTTTTTTATTTATTCTTATGCAATACTAAAAATTATTATTATAAATTATTATCTGATCACTAATTCCACTAACACCGTGGAAATAGTTATTAAACAGATTACCCAGTTTTGGTGTTTAAAAATATTAATGTGTTCTTATAAAAAGAATTAAAAACTCTGCTAAGTTTTTTCTTGAGTGTGATTATACATTATGCTGTTAAAAAAAATTATATATGTATTTGATGATACGTAATTTTTAATTTTGTAAATAACTTAAAATTATATAAAAATACATATGTAACGTGAATCCTAATCAACAAAAATTTCAAATTTTCAAATAATATCTACATTGTTTTGCATTTAAGCTAACGATATGTGTTTTGTTTGTGAAAAAAATTCTTTGATGCCTGTAAAAGGGTCCCTTTTTCTTTCGTTAAAAAGACGTACCTAAATGCAGAAATTATTAAGAAAAAAAATAGCCACAAGAATTTGTTGGTATTTTGTGCTTGTAAAAATATTTTTGTTTCTGTACCAATCGCGGCGGTGGGTGAAAACACTTTTCTTAAGTATGTAAAAATATTTAAAAAAGAAGTTAAAAAAGTCTTGTTTTCCTACAATTTATGTGTAAACCTATACACATAAAAGCAAATGTGACAGCAGGTAAAATTTCTGGGTAAGAAGATGTGTTTTATTGATGTATTAATGAAACTTTATTGTTTGGCACTATTTTTATTGCTTACTTTTTTATGCTACAATTATATGACCGAGTCCAAAGAGTTAACCTTACGTATTTATGGTATTTATTTAACGTAACTTTGACCTGTTATAATGACTTTATACATTTTTGCAGGCAAACTCAGGTGCGCATTTGGTATTTTGTAAAAAGTTATGATATACCATTAGCTAGAATTAAAATGTATGCACAGATGTTTGAAGTATAAGTCTGCACAGATGGAGCCAACGTAATGTTGGGCAAATATAATGGGCTTATAGGCCGATTAAGAAAACACGAATTTGCAATTCAAATTTTCACTGCATAATTCATCACACCGCTCTTGCATCGAAATTCATAAATGATACCCCAGCTCTGAAGACAGCAGAGGATATAATTAATCAAATTCGAGGCGGACATCAATTTGTAACCTTTTTAAAAAACAAAAATGCTGTGAATTGTGACCTGAAAATGTTTACAGAAGTTCGGTGGCTAAGTCGCGGTGATTGCCTGATTAGACTTTATGATTTAAGAGAAGAAGTTCTTCAGTTCCTAGAAACTGAGAAAATAGAAAAAGATTTAGTAGTGTTTAAAAGACAATAATTTTATTTTAGACTTAGCTTTTTTGGAAGATACGGCAAGTATGTTAAATGAACTTAATTTGGAATTGCAAGGAAAGGAACGCAATATATGCGACTTGTCAAAAATCATTCACAATTTTAAAACAAAACTTTTTCTAATTTTTTCCCAAATTAAAACTGGTGATTTTTCCAATTTTCCAAAAACTTCACTTGCTTATAGAAATCTTGAATCGACAAAAGATATGAATATACCGAAATATTTGAAACACTTTTCAATAATTTCAAGACAGGTTTCAAGATTTTGTAATTTTACAACCGCTATTAGATCTTTTCGAAAACCCTTTTCGTTGCGATGTAAGCAACTACGAATTTGATATTCAATCAGAACTAATCATACTACGAAGCGAAGTAAATGCTCCAGACGAAAATAATATTGTGGAGTTCTGGAAAGATTCTGAACTAAAAAAAAATTCATTTAAGTGCTTCTCTTTATTTTTTTTCGGATTTAAAATTTATTTGTTCCAAGCAACGTAATAAATTAAGTTCATCCCATTTGAAAAGCATTCTACTACATATTACGAAACTGCCATAAAAGTATAAATTTAGAAGATTTTATTTTATAAGTTGTAGGTATAACACAAGGGAACAAAATTAAACATTTTTTGTGTTGATAGAAAATTTGTAGCAGTTCTTTACCAATTCAATGTCGCTGCTTTTAAAACTGCACTTTTTTATCAGCTGTGATTTGCGTGCAATATTTATTTTTTATGAATTCTTAAAACATAAAAATCTTTAATTTTTTTACAATTGTTTGATAAGATATATGAAACTGATTTAGAGTCAAAAAGCTTCCGAATAAAAAAAAGGGCAGTTTTAAAATCAGCGACATTGAATTGGTAAAGAATCGCTACAAATTTTTTATCAACACAAAAAATTTTTAATTTTGTACCTTTGTGTTATACAACTTATAAAATATATTACTAACATTTTATTTCGGCTGTAAATGAATGCATTCTTTCAATTTTTTTACTCTCTGGTACTCACTACTACACAACCAAAAAATTTTTGGAAATCCCTGATCTATAGTCTTTGCTATAAGTGTTTATGCTATACTTTTTTCTTTTAGCACATTGCCAGTGGCGACTTTCCACACTGTTTAAAAAAATTCGTAGTACAATCTGGGCTGCCATACTTAGTAATTTCTCGCCAAAAGTGGCGATTTTAAAACTTGTTTGGTGTTCTTATTTTATATATGTTTACGTAACTCCATTTTAATAGAAAGAACAAAAATTAGTTGCAAGGTCTTATTCAAAGTAAGAGCTCAATTCTTCAAAAATTTATTTGAACAAAAATAATGAAAGAAAAAAATTCAAATTTATGTGGTGTCTTAAAAACAAACTACTTTTAAAAACAAATAAAAAATAAAAATAATAGCGATTGCACAAACTCTAAACTATCAAAATAATATTAAAACAATAAACAAATAGCAATAGTAATTATTGTTATTCATGTGTTATATGTATTATATTTTCAAAAGATGTGATAATATGAATTTTATTTTTTTTTTGTTTTTATTTTATACGAATTATAAAACCTTTTTAAAAAACACGCTTTCATTAAAAAACCATCAACTTATAACCTCATTGATAAATTTATATGATATAAAAGCTTGTCGCTTGTCATTACACAATTTATTTGATTTAAAAGCTAGTCACGAGATTTAAGTACTAGTATTTACTTCGTTTTAAAATTTTAACAGTTAAAATCAATCACAACAAGTTATATAATGTACTTGTTTGTCTACACAAGTAAATCTCACGACAAGCTTTTATATCATATAAATTGTGTAATCCGTTTTAAGTTGATAGTAAAAGTTTTAAAGTAAATTGTTCTTTTTTTCTTTTTAGAGCATTTAAAAAAAAGCGTGCGTTTTAAAAAAGGTTTCTTACTATTCATTTATACTTTTCTTTTCAGCGCATTTAAATAAAAGCTTGGTTTTAAAAAAGTTGTTTACTAAAAGTTGTTAAAACTAGCATTCGTATTCTCACGAGTCCTTTCATTTGATACCCATATAGTAGGCAAGCATTAAAAACTTAGTCCGCCATTTATGATTTAGAGTAACGTAACTTTATTTTTCGACTTATTCTAAGCAAGCCCTCCCATTTGATACGCATTAGTGTGTCCCATTAAAAAAAAAATTTTGGGGATCATTCTTAATTTGAATACTCATAAGGCTAAGAATTTTTGAGATTTTTTTCCGATTTTTCGGAGGTGGTTTAGAGGTCGCGCAAATTGATTTTGTACCAAAAATCGACCTTTTTGGGTTTTTTTTAATTTCGGTTGAAAATTGGTAAAAAAAAATAGATATTTCTTCAGCTTCTGAGTCAATATTCTTAAAGAAAATTTTCCGATCTTTAATTTTATGTGCATAAATAATAAGTTTCGTCAGGGATTTTCCACATTTTGATACATTATATAACAGTTTTTCGTAAATTTTCAGCAAATATGAAAAAAAATGCTTTATAACTTTTAAAATTTGTATTAAGACAAAAAAACTAATGATGCAGTTTAAAAGATTATGAAGTTCTCGAGTTATACCCTTTTAAAGCTTTGTACACATTGTATGAAATGTATAATACTAGAAGGTGTGAACTAGGTTTGCATTGCTTTAAACTTTAAATAATTGGACTTAGAAAATGTTTTACAAAAATAATAGTTACTTACCAGTCATACATAACAATAACATATGTAATTATTACAAGAAGTCCCGTCTTTTTAATTAAAATATTTTGTTAATCTGAAGTTTTATTGCTCCGGTAAGTTGAAATTATCATAAAGTAGTCCAAGATATATTGGGTAATATTTTTTTAAAATAGATATGCCTTTGTCGAATACAAGGAATGTGTGGTGTGTGGGCAAAATTATTGATGACCTTGATACTGCCAAGCCGCCGACAAAAAACCAAATACTGCAAAGATTTTTTAAATTGCATTTAGTGGAAAAGTGCACTATTTCCAAAAGCGCCAGAATAATAGCAAAGAGTTTGAGAGATTTGTGGAATCCAATCAGGAACTATGCAATATTTCTCGCAAAATAATAATATTGCACTCGAAGTGGGAAAAGTTATGTAAGGGTAAGTCTAGAAAAACCAAACTCGAAATTAAAAAAAAAAAACTTCAGATTAACAAAATATTTTAATTAAAAAGACGGGACTTCTTGTAATAATTACATATGTTATTGTTATGTATGACTGGTAAGTAACTATTATTTTATTTGTAAAACATTTTCGAAATCCAATTATTTAAAGTTTAAAGCAATGCAAACCTAGTTCACACCTTATAGTATTATACATTTCATACAATGTGTACAAAGCTTTAAAAGGGTATAACTCGAGAACGGTGAGAGAAAATTCATTTTTTTTTTGCTAATTTATTTAAAACTTCATAATCTTTTAAACTGCATTATTAGTTTTTTTAGTCTTAATACAAATTTTAAAAGTTATAAAGCATTTTTTTTCATATTTGCTGAAAATTTACGAAAAACTGTTATATAATGTATCAAAATGTGGAAAATCCCTGACCAAAATTATTATTTATGCACATAAAATTAAAGATCGGAAAATTTTCTTTAAGATTATTTACTCAGAAGCCGAAAAAATACCGATTTTTTAGCAATTTTCAATAATAATTCAATAAAAGTCAAAAACGCTAGATTTTTGGTACAAAATCAGTTTGCGCGACCTCTAAAGCACTTCCGAAAAATCTGATAAAATTCTCAAAAATACTTTACCTTATGAGTATCCAAATTAGGAAAGATCTTCCGAGAAATTCCAAATTTTTATTTTTTTTGGGACAACCTAATACGCATATTGTAGGAATGCATTTAAAATAATTAGTCTGTCATCTTGGGTGTTTTATCATGCTAGATTTAGAATAACGTTACACCGTTAACCAAGCATGGTCATCTAAACTCAACGTGTTTAAAAATGTCAGCTCAATCGGTTCGAGGTATCTGCTTCAAAATTGAGACGCAAGATTTCACCCGAACAAACATATATTGCAAGTAAAATAAAAGCTTTTAAAATACACAAGTAGTTTCTTATAAACTAATTTTTTTTATATTTTAAGAGTCTTATTCATAAAAAAAAATTTAATCTATGCATTAAAAGTGTTTTTCCATACTAATTTCGTGCTGTAAAACTTCACTAAGCTTTTATAAATAAAGCTGTCGAATATCGAATTTAGTAATTTATTTAAAAAATTAAATGAAATAAATATGTATAAAATTTTCTGCTCAAATGAAAAAATTTGCATTTGGCGGGTTTTGCATTAAGAACAACTGGCAACGCTTATGTAAATTGTAGAAAAATCGTGAATAGCAGCCAGGGTTGTCAGATTTATTTTGATGTTTTTTTTTTGCCAAATTCAATGTCAAAAATCGCCAAAGCCTTTTTTGCGTTTTTGACAAAATAAAATATATTTACAAAATTTTTTAAAATATTTTCTATAAATCCTAAAAAATATATTTCTTCCGAATCTCTAAAATTCTCCAAAAATGGGACAAAGTCGCCTAGATATATATATTTTTTTGAATAAAAGTAAAATGATTGGTGAACTCACAAAAGGCACAATAGTTTACAATAATATAATTAAAGCAGCAAAACGTTTTTTTGTGTTTAGTATTAAACAAATGTAGGATATATATCTATATACTTAGTTTGTCATTCCGTGTGAAACTCTTTTATTATACATCTAAGACCCCATAAAGTAATTCTTAGTCGATGTAGCCATGTCCGTCTGTTGAAAACACGCTCACTCTCGAAAAACCCAAAAGAAAAGAACAACCTTGGTCTCAAATTGCTTGTAGTTATCCTAAGCAGTTTGGGATTGAAACTCAGCAGCATCGTTTCAGTATGATCAGAATTTTGAATCAAAATGTGGAACCACCACCCTAAAAAAATTGATAATTTTGTTTGATACAAAAACTAACATAAATGGTGGAATAATTCACGGAATGATATAAAATTTTGCACGAATTCGCTTTATACGAATGCAAATCATACTGTTAAATGTTCGTAAAGATCGGTTCATAATTGACCATAGGCCCCATATAAACCCTACTCGCGGAGAACAGTTTAGTACGCCTAAAACCGCAATAAATAACGATATAATACTAAAATTTGGTACGTCACAGTTTTATAGGACCTACTCCCGGAAAACAGTTTAGTACGTCTGAAACCGTAATAAATAACGCTATCATACTAAAATTTGGTACTTCCCAGTTTTATAGGACCAGAAATCACTGTAAAATTTTTTGAAGATCGGTCTATAAATAACCCTAGGCTGTTTTATAGGACCAGAAATCACACTGTCAAATTTAGTGAAGATCGGTCCATAATTTACCCTATACCCCATATAAACTACCCCCGGAAAACCGTTTAGTACGCCTAAAACCGTAATAAATAATGCTATCATAATGAAATTCGGTACGTCACAGTTTTATAGGACGAGAAATCACACTTCCAAATTTCGTGAAGATCGGTCCATAATTTACCCTAAAAGTACCTACTTGTAAACTTTTAAATCGTAAATTTGTGTAAAGACAAAGATTTCGTTATTTTAAAAATGTATATAAAGGCAAAACCTTGCACAATTTGCATTTCTCAACAAGTGATTGTAGAAAAGACAAGTATTAATATAAAATATAAAAATAAAAAATGAGCAAAAAACTTAGAAAAATGTCGTGTAAAAATGAGCCGGATGTATTTTGTTATTTGTGCGGCAAATTTATGACCAAAAATAAACGGCGCAATTTCTCAATTGTGTAGTAAAAGCCCCACCATTTCTGCAGGTGGATTTACGCTTCCGGTTTTACATCAAGATAGAAAGTCACTTCTTGAAGATCCGTGTGATTTGCTCACTGGAAAATGTGAGCAAATCCGAAGATGAATAAACGGAGGATAATGTTCAAAGTGCTGTATAAGACAAGTTTGTTGACATCCTTGATGCTATTGAGAATATACCACCGACTAAGGCAAATCCTCAAGAACCAGATAATTTTACTACTTCTGCCGATAGCCAATTATTACGGTATATTATCCCACTATAAGACGTACAAGTAAGCACTGCTGAACTACATCAAAGGGTCAAAGCGCTGGCCGAATTTCTTCAATGAATATAGTTCGAACGGTAAGAGGACTAATTTGGGAATGTAAATAACTGTACAACCCATTTTCATGCTTCGGCATTTTTGTTGCTACCGAAATAATTTTTAGAAATTGTTCAATGCACCAAACAAAAGGCTAAAAATTCCTACTTTATCGAAAACTTTGCACGGTAACATTAAAAAAGATTTAGCAGATTATGTAAACAATAACTGCAGTAGCAGTGGAGAACAGCCTGAATAACAAAAAGATAAAATACTGTGGTTTCTGTTCATCAAAAAATTCGACGTACGTCCAAAATGGTATGATTAAAATGCAAAGCAAATTGTGGCGACCACAAATATATAGTTTGCAAGTCTTGCATATAATGCTATTTGAATTTATTATTTTTTTTTGGTACATATGCTATTATCTAAGCAAAGTACAACAAAAGGATCTATTTTAGTTTTTAGAGCCGAACTGAAGTCCTTTATAAATAACTCTTTAAGTTGTAATATTTTTTTAAGACTTATTGCATTTTATTTTTAATATCATTTTTATTTTTATTTTCTGTTTAAAAATACCCTTATTTTAAAAGAAATTTAATAAATAAATGATTTTAACAAAAAAATGTATCAATATTATTTTCGGTGATGCCCTTTTAAGGATATAAACTAGCACACGTCTTTCAGGCGTAACGTTATCTTTTCAGTACAAAAAAATAACGTTATCTTACTAGGGTTAGTCTCAAAACAAATCCTATATTGCATAAACTATAATATAATAAAACATAATTAGTCAATTCACAAGGTATCCTAACATGTCATATTGTCAAAATGTCCTAATATTTCACAATGGTTTAAAAATATTGTTGTTGGTTTGTTAACAAAAAGTGTCTTAAATAAATAGAACGTTGCTTGCTATGTTTATTGTGCTGTCGTAATTAATCAGACATGTCCAGCGCTGAGCGGCTGAGCCGTACAACAATATTTTTAAACCATTGTGAAATATTAGGACATTTTGACAATATGACATGTTAGGATACCTTGTGAATTGACTAAATATATTAAAAAAAAAAGAAAATAATTTTAGCGAAAGAAGAGGAAAAAAAATTTCAAGCCGAGAGGCGCGGATTAGGATTTGATTGTAGACCCATGGTTTCTTCGGAGAATTTTCTTAGAATTTTATGTAGATTACGTTTTTGCTATACGATTTTTCATTTTTTTTTTTTTTCATCAATACAAATCAACCCGCCCTAATGTACATACATACATAAACATACTCATTTTGAGCAAACATATTTTTTGTTTTTATTTTTTTATTCTCGTTGTTGATAAACATATAAATAATAAGAAGAGCACAACAATAGTAAAGTAAAAAAAACTCTTATGGGTACAAATAATGCAAAAACAGAATGAAAGAAACGCATATATCACAGTGAGTGTTAACGATACAAATGCAGAAATAAAAAAAGAATCGATAGCAAATTCCTAACGGCTAAACCTATTACTCGCACGTAAT